>LR990615.1:10000000-11250000 GCA_905147815.2 Phalera bucephala
TGGGCCATTTCCTGGCGCTGAGTGAAATGGGGCCGTGCGTGCTGTGACGCATGTTTTCACCTCTACATCCGTTTATAATTATATCTCATTTTTTATGATACATTCTTCCTATGAGACCTAAATACGTTCAGTAATAAACTAACATTATAAATCCCGTATCTGTTGTTTGAACAGTAAACTTGATGAAAACTATATCCCAAACTCTTCCAATGAGACTGGTAAGATAAATAAATACTGCTAGTAAGTAAGTCTACTACTCTATCTTCAGGATCCTCAAAAACCTCAGAAGAGACTAAGTCACTGACATTTCTATTAGAAAACAAATCTTATAGTGTTATTAAGAGGTGGTGTTTGTTATTATGATGACATGCTTCCCTTATTAGTGTGATGAATGATTAGTACAAGCCTATTATATAATCTAGGTTCCAGATTGTAGGAGTTTCATTATTTATTAGCTATATTATCTATCACTCCTAGGTTTCAGCGCAGTATCAGAGTACGTTTATCTAAATATTGCCATGACCAAAGACAAATAAAGTTGTAATTTATTTTAAATAGCCTCACACTACTGTCCGTGGGACCAAATAATATGATGATATGATATTTAATTATCAATAATTGCTTTAGCTCCAGCAGTTTTTCGTCAAAACTGCGCTGGCCCGAAAACTCTACCGTGTACACGCATCTCTATCGCAAGGCAGTGTTAGACATTATTTATTCAATTTTTTAATTGCAAGATCACATATGTGTATTAGGATATTTGAAAATATATAGTATATGTATATTAATTTAAATTACAAAAAAGTTAAAGAAATAAATACGCATTGTGAATCATAACTTGTGTATGTTTAATTATGATTTATGCTTTTAACTATAGTACTTTTAATTTAACTTAGAAAACCCTATTATTGGCCTTACTTAATATTATTTCTAGTTTCTTTTTATTAATATTGTAACGGTGTAGGTTTTTTCAATAAATAAATTAATCCCCCTAAGGTACTCGGGAATAACAATGACTTTAGACGTTAAACGACTCAGTCCCTTCTGTGATCATTGGTGTTGTAGAGCACTCGAAACGTCAGGAATTTAAAAACAAAAACTAGACCCCGATAAAATCCGAAATATTTTAATAGCATTTTAATTTTTTCTCATTATAATTTTTTCTCATTTTAATTTTTATCTAACACTTTCGCAAAAATTTAATTGCTGCAATTCTTTGCGATCGTGATATTAGTTAAAAATCGATTGCAAAACGTGTACCAAATAGACAAATAACCTAAAGCCATAAGTACGCTAGTTCCCGCGGTCAGTATTATGTATGTAGTACATACCTACGATAAGCTTTATTAAATTGTTATTTAGTTGCAGTTTGAATGAATGGTGGGCATGTTATGTATAAGTAGGTACCTACCTACTATAATACAAACAGCGAGTTCCTAATTAACGCCTTTCATAACATAGAAGTGATATAATTAGCATACTACTTCGTAAGTTACCTACTGGGTATTTATGTGCGGCACTTTAGATATGGTCTTGCAGTTTGAATGAAGCGTGTTTAATTCTTATTCCTACACTATACCTCACTATTCCATACATACACTCACGCCCTTATCCCACTTGAGTTCGCCTCATACTGGGATTCTGACACACCTCTTTCGTTTCTATTGTAATAAAATATTGCACAAACAGGGCAAATGTATTTAATTTATACTAAATACATACTTTACTTTTAGTAGGGAAAGACGAAATATATCAAAATATAGACATTTTCAAAAAATAATAGACATCTATTTATTCTTAAATAGTTTGATACTGATAGATCGTTTTTTTATAAATATAAAATTAATGCTCGTAGGTTTCTTCTATTTAAACTTGTTTGTGGTTTTAGTTAGAATTCCGATTTTTGCTCGTTTTAGCGGGATCAGTTACTTTTCGTTAGATAAATGGCATGATGTCTTTTGGCAATTGCGTTTACATTATGCCACTGTACAAAGTTTACGAATATTCATTTCTAAATTAATTTAACTCCCCAATGAACTTGATGACAAAGATAATAATGAAATTGATGAATTGCCCCACCCTGGAGTGATGGATACTTTACATACCAATTGCGACGGTCGTTTTAAGGGAAATTGAAAAGGCATGTTTTATCACTTTGTTACAATTACCTTCACTCATGTACATTATAGGAATACATATTAATAATATACTACATAATATATACGGTTATTATTCCACCAACATTACACATTATAATTCGAAATAACACAAGTTTTGGCAATTAAAACAAATTGACAACATCACTCTTCGACTTCCCGCCAAAAAACTTCCCAGAACCAACAGCAATGAAAAAATGCTTGTATGATTTCAAATCAACTATAAATTATCAGTGTGCGTTTATTATAAACGGACAAGCGGGGGCATCATATTATTGCAAAAAAATATTAGATTTTGAGGTTATTATTTAGTAGGTTATAGGTAATAATACATTAGTAAAATTGTTAAGTTAAAATATATAAGTAATAATCAAATCGATCATCGTTGAATGTAATCGATTGATTATAACCGATTGATAGGATTAACATCTCCACCGTATTTTGATGACAATGTTGACATTTGGTAATTATGTCTGCGACTTCGATTAATGTACTTACAATACTTTAAAATATTCGTTTTGGATATCAAATTGTCCGTTAGATACGGATATTTAGGTACCTATAGGTTTTATGTTCTGGGGCCATTTTTGACAATGCCCTTTATCGATATTTTGTTTCATTAGGCCATCTCTAACTTAAAGTGATGTTAAGCTTATTGTAAATCTGAAAATATATTATCTTAATTAATAGTTCTTATAATCATTTAAGTACAACGCGTGGAATCGTCACGTTCACCGAAATCTAATTGTTCGATCCATTGTACAGGGACCACACCACCGCTGATCTTTTATCCCACGGCGTGCGCGCCACTCATGGAATAGTTAATAAGTTTACGCTTGGAGTTCAATGCACAAGGTTGAGTTAATGCTTTGCGTTTATGTTTTTCAAAGAACTTTAACCACGACTGTTTGCTTATTATGCTTACTTAAATAAATAAAATTAACACCGTTACGCCTATGTTCCTCAAGCGGGGGCGGCAGAGGTGTACTGAGTACACCCACTTTTCGTCGACGATGTTAGGTCCTATGTGATAGGGGGCGAGCCAATTACCATATGCCGCCGGGTATGATTACAGACTCCAGACATATGTTATATGTTCAACTGTTTCATACTTATTATCTATACTAATATTGTGAAGAGGAAAGATTTGTATTTTTGTAACGAATAAACTCAAAAACTACTTAACCGATTTCAATAATTCTTTTACCATTTGAAAGCTACCTATCCAGAAGTAACATAGGCTATATAACATAGACCCGGTAGGTGGCGCTCTTGTCGACCGGGTACGAAGTCGCGGGAAACTGCTAGTGTGATATAGAAACAGTTATTTGCGTTAGTACTATTGCTTTTATTGCTAGCGTGGACCTTTCAGGCTTTCACCCCATTGCCAAAAGGATGGTATGGTCATATTTTTATAAAATTATTTATACTTAATATTTTTTCCGTATAGGTAGGTACATTACATTCATCTGAAATTAATAGTTATGACAGCGCTCAAAGAATCATGTTTAAGGCGGTAGATTTTTTCGAATTCTCTATATATAAAAATAAATTGACGTTTGTTAGTCTCACAAAAACTCGAGAATAGCTGGACTGATTTGGCTTATTTTGGTTTTGAAATATTTGTAAAAGTCCAAGGAAGGTTTAAAAGGTGAGAAAATATAAAGAAATTGCAAGGAAAGTAGCAAAAACAACTATTTTATTTTTTGGTGGTACGAAGTTTGCCGGGACAACATGACTTTAATAAAAAATTGTGATTGCTCGGCTATTACGTAATTAATGATACGTGCCTACATAAAACTAGTTCGATAATGTAGAGACTTGCCGTGAAGCACTTCTCAAGGGTAAGGATAAACTAAATTACTCTCATCATTATCTGAAACTTTCAAGCGTTGAACTAAATTTTAAAGACAAAAATCCAGTTCAACGCCCTAATAAATCATTTATCAAAAGGGGCTATTTATTAATAATTAAAATTATTATTGTCAAAAATCAGTAAAAGCAGGAAGTGTGGGTCTTCCAGGCGGCTTGAGTGAAGCCCTCCGGGGCGGAAGCAACGGCGGTCGCCTCGGCGACAAGCTTGCATTACAAATAACCCCCTAATGAACACACGTGTGTTATTTACTGTCGGATTGGTTCGATTACCTGCGTTCAGTGCATGCGGCATAGGATTATGTGAGCAAAACACAATGATCCTTACAGAATGGAAAGTTATCTCAAATAAAGTGTTACATACTCAACAAAAATCTTTTTTTCTAAATACCTCCCTAATGAGCACTTAAGATTTAATTTTGTTTGTATACTAAATTAAATCTTAAGTCCTCATTAAGTAGGTAACATGTATGTTATTTCTTCCACTAAAGTTTTTTCATGGCAGGTACGTGTTTGTTCATGTTGTTTGTATAAAAACTCCTTCATCGCCATTTAGAAAGCGTTCATTGCGACACCATTCCTGCTACCATGAATGTTTGGACTACAGAATGAATCGGTATCGATGGAGCTATTAAAATTTGATCGACATCCAGCACGCGTGCGTGTTGGCATCCCGTGGCCTCTATGCATCTGTGTCCATGGGCCATATTAGATCAACGATCAGAACCAAGGTGCTTTGGTACTGCGCATTGTGGAACGAAGCGTTAGATGGCTAACGCTTCGTCATACTTTTATATTCTACATAATTAAATCACCGCTGACAAAATCGATTTTACTTATTAGAATAGACTCGTCTATACGATATTGCCAACTACGAATTTGACCTCGAGGACGCCCCATTTGAAAATAAATAAAATGCGGGCGGTGAGCGCCAGACAGCGCAGCTCACACCCACGCAAACCGTATTTTACATTTGACTGGCTTGGCGCCAGAGACACCGCACCCAGAACCCTCGGCCAGTCCGTTAATGAGAATTATGACCGCGTAAACATTCCCTTTTCGGGAATGCTTTTGTTCTTTGGATGTTTACGCAGCTCATTTGATACCAAAATTAGAAAGTTAAATGTTTCGGGTCAAAATTATGATGCAAATGGCTTGAACAAATAAAAATGAGAAATTTAAATGAAAATTGCTCTCGCTATACCAGTAAGCTTATGTAGATTTAGTAATAAAACAATCTAGAATTTATTAAGCACTACGTGTAATGAAATACATACCAAGTAATGCATCTTTTCCCACATGTATGTTACAGTAGATATGATGGTCGGTGGCCATCACCGGCTCTGCCGTTGTTTCACCGCCCGCTTCCATCAGCCTTAGCTTCGCTGTCAGGTCTTGGACATCTGAAAATCACCACCCTGATAAAGACCATCTAAAATTTATATTATAGCTACGTTGTGGTCTGTATTTAATAACCGACGCATTATGGACAGAAAAAGAGGTAGCGGTCTATAAAAGCACCTACCTATGGCAACCAATAACAAATTAAAGTTCTAATTTTGGAATAGACTAATGCAACCAAAACCGTTAGCTATTGTTGCGCGTGCGGTCCGCTGGGCAGTTCAAAATTAGTAGCGCACATGTTCAAACAACCTCGTATTGTTTACATGGGCACGGCGGCGCGCACACACTATCGTGAAATTGGGTCTGCGGCTGCCAGTCCACGTTTTTTTTATTTTCCTCTTATTTAACATATGACTTTACACGTATTATTATGTATATATTGTCAATATCCAGTGAAATACCATTTTTTTTGTTGTAAATTCATGTCTCCGCTATCAGGCAAAGATTACACGGTCAGTCCGACCGTCAGTCTGCGAGAGACGCCGTTATGTGTGACTGCTTCTCTTTTCAATATATAACAGTATCTCTCTCTGACTGAAAGTTGTACTGACCAAAACTTTGTCTTACGATGGAGCGGCTTACCTTATTCTCATATTTATCCATTATTTAATCAATGTATTCGGTTAGGACATTCAAATTTTACATTAATTCGTATCGTGTAAACATGTTCTCTGGAGCATAATTTGAGATTGTTTATTCAGGACAACGATCAACTCACGCGACCACGCGACCTCCGTTTAATGTAGTTTTTTATTATCCAGACACCGATGATGTCTGAGGAATATCAACTGTTTGTCTTTAACGGACATTGTGGGTGGGTAGTCTAGCCACTTTCAAATAAGCGGATTGATGGCGGACAATAAAAGTTAAACAACTTATTAAAACGTAATTTTGTACATGCTGCCATGAAAATGAATCAAATGTCTTTGCATTCTAAACGTACCTTATTATATAGAATAACATTCTAGTGTCTTCAGCGTTTGAGGCAGATTACGTTAAAAATAACAGCAGCATTTTTTTCAAAGCAATTACCGAAACATAAAATACACCTACGGTGCACAATTGCAATTAACTAAACACTTTTACAATTTTGTCGGGTGTAAAGTCAGTGAGTAGCTTCACCCACAGCTACCGCTTTTGTTGATAACTTACTCCAAAGATAAAGCTGCTTCCAGCTGGCATAGAGCGGTTCCTCTTTGGTAAACGCAAGTGGTAGATTAATGACTCCATATTAAGAAATTGGCTTAGGATTAGACATACAGTTAGTTTTATTTAAACTTATGGCGATAGTAGGTATTACGTAAATCGAACCTGACTTTAACGCCTGCTTTATCACCCTCCACTGCCTTGTGTGGTACAGAGACATGACAATCACCACGACAAAGAACACAACACAGCCACTTCCGGCCAGACACAGGCTGGTCGTCTGCAGGTCCCACGATACTTCACCGTTGCCATCAGTCACTTCACTATCGTAGTCCACGTACTCATAGTACTCGTAATCACTCGGTAATTCACTCGATTCATTGTCTTTCTTGTGCACTCGTTTAGGCGGGTTGAATGGTAAGATTCGCGCCTCATTGAGTGGCTGGCAGATGGTGTCCCTGTGTATTTCGCAGGGGTATCTGACGACGAGTCGCTCGGCGGGGTCACATCGGGTGCACGGGACGCATGTCTCTCGGTGCTTGTCCCACCAGCTCACCCCGCGCTCGCACGCACCACTTCCTCCCACGGATCCGAGTGCCAGTGAAACGACCACTAAACACAACTTTGGTATACCTCCTCGCATTACCTGTAAATAAAGCACAGATTGGTCAGTTAATAACGCTGACTGTTTAAAGATATGAAAATAATTTTGAATGGATAAACCGACAGATTGGGATGGTTTTCCTTCATAACAGGTATAAATGGCTTTCGTCTGGTTAAAATGTGTGAACTACAAGGTAAATACCTATTTAGTATCAAATTTTATTCCAATGTATGTTACATCAGAACTGCATCAAGTCAAAATAAACGTGGTATACATAGACTTAGGCTGCGCAGAAAATGCTATTTATAAAGAGTTATCGTTTATATTTTTTATCCATTTGTTTTGATAAACACCGTCAAGCCTATATTCCCCAAACCGGGCAGACCACTTTTCGCCGACGATGTTAGGTCCCATGTCATAGGGGGCGAGCCTAGCTATTACACCGGGCACAATGCCAGACTCCGGAATGATACTGGAAAATTTTCTATGGAAAAAATAATTATAATATACTTTATTGCACATAAAATATTATGACACAAAGAAACAAAGTCGAACATGGTTATGAAGGTACAGTAAGGCGGCCTTATTACTTAAAGCGATTTCTTCCAGGCAACCTTTAAATAGAGGACAGAGATGTTTGAAGATTATACTCAGAAATGGATAAGGTGCAACAATTAATAAAATATTCTAAAATAAAATATTAAACAAACTAAAACAAAAATAACCTATTATACAATATATAAATGAATGATGGAATAAGTAAGAAGTAAGCAGAAACAAATAAGATACGAGTAAAGGTAAAAGATTGAAACCTACTATGATGGACAGGGAGCCACTTAAGTTGATATCGGAATTCGGATACGTGGTCATATTTACGTAAGCCGAAGATATATCGAATACAATAATTTTGAAGTCTTTCGAGATTATTAAGAAGCTCCACTGACAAGTCAAGGTAGCAAGAATCAGCGTAGTCAAGAATGGGCAACAGAAGAGATTGGGCAAGCGCAAGTTTTTATCTTGTCGCAGTATGGAATATGTACCCCGTCGAAAGTAATCGCGGGAAGTTGATCAAAGTTCATTCTAGAGATATACCAAGGGCTGCTTAACACAATGACCTGAGTTTTGCTCGGATTAACTGCTAGGCCATGTGCCTTACTCCAAAGATTAATACGTTTAAGGTCGAAATTTATAGCTGGATAGCAGTCGACAGATGAGCAAAATCAGCCTGCGAGTATTTTTGTAAGTCGTCAGCATAAAGATGATACGATGACGTTAACTCATTGGTAATTGAGTTGATAAATACTCCAAAAAGCAGTGGAGAAAGCACACCCCCTTGCGGTGCGCCGGCGGAAACTTGACACCAAGAGGAAAAAGTATCGTCTATGCGAATACGTTGCCGACGCCCATAGCCGACGACAGATAGCTGCGAAACCAGTTGATCGTTAAAGGTTCTCCTTTAACGATCAACTGGTTTCGCAGCTAATTGCATTCCCTTAATGTTTCTACATTAAGGGAATGCAGCGTAGCAAGCAGGATATCATGATCAACTGTTGCTGAAATCAAGAAGAGTAAGAATAGTTAGCTGCTGGTTCTCCATTCCAAGCCGGATGTCGTCAGAGATGTTTACTAATGCAGTAGTCGTATTATGACCAGGGCGAAAACCAGATTGATAAGGGTCAAGGATATTATGAGCATTCAAGAACCGACTAAACTGATTCTGAATAAGTCGTTCCAGAGTTTTTGATAGGAAAGGGAGAATAGAGATTGAACGGTAGTCTGAAGAGGATTTAAGATTAGCCTTTTTTGGCAAGGAAGTCACTTAGGCGTCCTTTCAGCAGTTCGGAAAAACGCCAGTTGTGATAGAAGAATTTAGGATATGAGTGATAACGGGACATAAGGAGTCAAGAATAGGTATGATCATATTACGACTAATATTGTCACTTCCGACGGCATTCGAGGTAATGGAAAGAATACTATTTTTAACATCACGTTCAGAAACCGTTGTGAATGAAAATGAAGGATAATCAGGAGCGATCTGTGCAGTAAGTAGATGAAGCGTGTTAGTTCTAATTGTATTATCCAAATCCATGATTAAGTTGCTCTATGTCGATGTCATTTAAGGCAGCATCTTGTGGAGATTTACCCACTCCTAAGGTCCGAAGAAACCTCCAGACTTTGGCGGGATCACCGTTTTTAACAGAGCGATGGATATGACGCCTCTGTGCATCCCTGCAAGCTGTGTTACATCGGTTTCTAGCCCGATGATATTTGTCCCGGTACTTATCCCTAGAATCAACCTTATATATCGACTTAGCTCGATTTTTCTTTTCTATGAGAACCTTGATGTCTTCGGTAAGCCAAGGAGCTGGAAGATGCCTCATTTTAATTTCACGGATTTCATGTGTATCAAAAAGTTCAGTTAGTAGTGTATTGAACACAGCAATTTTGCTGTAAACTGTTTCCTCCTGCTCAACCGCAGACCAGTTGACTTTGTCTGTATCTTCCTTGAGATGATCGAGGTTCATTGCACCAAAATTGCGTTGCAGAAAGGTCTTTGGTTTAGATTTAGGGGGACGGATCTTATAAGATAGAAATATCAGATTATGATAAGAGAAGGCATCAGCACTATAATGGCCACATTTAACAACATTTTCAAGAGACGAGACTATAATTAAGTCTCATAGGGAAGGAGTACATTTTAGGGCATGATGAGTTGCTGTAAGTGGGAGAATATGCATATTACTAGAATCTACTAAACCTTTAAGAGTGCGAGCCCGGGAATCATTCTTGAGTAAACAAGTGTTGAAGTCACCCATAATAATAGAGATCGTATGACGGGGTCATCTTCTAGGAGGCTTTCAAAAGAAGTAAAGAAGTTAATATGAAGAGAGGGGCAGTAATAAACATCCACAAGAACATTATGATAGTTTAGAGTAACTTCAATGAAGAGGTGTTCCGCTGTATTAGGCGGAGGAGGCTGCGCTGATTTGCTTACTATGGAGTAGGGTCCCGGAGGTAGATAGCAACACCACCGTAGGAACTACATGTACGGTCATTGCGAATTAAGTGGAAACCAGGAAGAAAATAGACAGTGGAAGGAAGATTAGGCCTTATAAAAGATTCAGAGACCAAAATCGCATGGATATTTTTATTGTCCATGGTCAAAACTAAATTCCGATAGTGGGCGGGATGCTTTGAGTATTAATATGCACCACGTTAAAGTTTTTAGAAACGTTCGTGTATTCAGAATCAAAAAGATCGTGTAGGGAAGGTGCAACGCTATGAAAGCTGTCATCACTCTCTCAAGAGGAACAAGATAAGAAGGTATCAATAGAACCAAGATTCCAAATATTGTTGTCGTCATCCATTTCAAAAAGTAAAGCATAAAAAGGTATAAATAACTACATACATACATATATATCTACTGTCGCCTACCTGCCGGCGGAAACGCTACATAAAATGGTAAAATTACTAAAAGAAAAAAGAAAAACAACGGCGAATTCGGGCCAGGACCTCGTGATCACTACGCGCATTATTCGCCACTAGATGCAGACAGTGATTTGATCTGATCCCCCCGATGCTTTGACATCGCTTCTTTCCGATCCTGATACGGACGACGACGACGAAGTCGTAGATCCCCTAGCCCGCCGACCGGTGCACTAATTACACCCCCTCCCCCCGTAGCGACTGTCTAAACCGAGGCCGTTCCTCCTTGAGGCACCCTCGAGTATGTCTCCCGTTGCCCTTCTGGCTCGAGCGTAGTGGTTGCACGCTCGCTCTTAAGTCCGGTGAAGCTGTAAAGGCCTCACGGCCAACAGCGTATATCACTCAAACACACACAGTGATTTCATTTAATTAGAATTGTATACTCGTTTGTCACGTCCGTTTACCCCCAAGGCGAAATATACCTATTAAAAGAATTACACTTTTTCATAAAATAACTCATATTGATTAATTTTGCTTATTATCATTTTGGAATTTCGTACAAATAAGTGTAAGTTACAGAAATATCGAAATAAAAGATATATCGATATTTATACATAGTTTTTTTTCCTTGATTATTGACTGCCTCGTTATCTAGTAAGACTGCCTCGTTGCTCTAGCAGCGAATAATGTGTTTTGCGATCACGAGGTCCTGAGTTCAAATCTTAGGTCGGACATATGTAGTTTTTCTAAAGAGAAATTCCTAGTGTCAGTTGTTCTAGTAGACTGGAATTGTGTCCGGTATATGGCAATAGGCTCATCCCCTATTACTTGGGACCTAACATCGTCGGCGAAAAGTGAGTGTACACAGTGCTACTGCCACCCTCGGTTGGGGAATATAGGCGTGACGTGACGGTGTTCATGTATTTCAAATAAAAAAAAAGCTTTGAAAAGCGATCTACCTTTCACTGTTTCATGATGTTTTCTTTTAATATATTTAGTATATAGAGTACATATTAAACTGTAATATAACACCCCAGGCCATGCCATGCCATTGCCATGAACACCCCTGATTTCCGGACATATTGATTTCATTTATTTATTATATAATTCCCAAGGATTTATACATACTTAATTCTTCTTTAATAATTTAAAATTATTAATTAATTAAGTCCATTTTATTTTAACTATTTCTAAAACCGAATAATGTCGATATTTCTAGTTGAGTGATAGATACATACACAAAAATGTCACAAAAACAAAATACAGTAGGTATAAGTAAAATAAGATTACAATATGACATTCTTAGTTAGTTTTCAAAAAAGACATGTATAAAACATTGACATCATAAACATTACCTTCTTCCTTAAAATCATGTATGCTGCCTAAGTATTCATGAAGAATCACATCTCAATACATAACAATTATTAGACGAGAAAGCCCATTTTCACCTCACTAGTTTCACTGTCGTAGGTATGTGTTCGTACAATACACGTAGGTATCGATTTTTGTGAATCCAATATACATTAAACATCGATTTTTCACGCACAGGGTTTTGTTGATATTGAATAAGTGTGCGCACAAAATGCGGTGTCGTTAGATCGCGGGCGCAACACGGTGTGTGCTGCGCGGGAGAGGCGGCATCACGTTCGACTGAGCGGTCCCCCTATCCCTCCTCCCACGCAGGATGCGCGTATACGTTACGCCATAATTGAAAATATACGCTCGTTCTGCCCAGTGATAACTTTCAATAACAACTTTCTGTACCCAGTTATTAGAAAGCGTGGTGGTAGATACAAATACATACCTATGTATTGAAGGACTGTCGACTGTCGAGCGTTAATAGTTACGGACTGTCAGCTATCACGGAACACTTAACCGGTCATTCTTCATCAAGTTTTCAATGAGAATAAATAAACCTACAGACATCGCTTCATTGGCGTGGTGGGGGTAAATATGATTGTCAAGCGGTGATTATGACATATATTGATAAAACTTTCAATGGAACAAGCAGTGTATAGGCAGGAGTCCAAGGTTTCGGCACAGTGCAGAGTTTTGGATTTGTAGGTTCTTCGTCATTTGGCCCCACGAGGAGTTCGCTCGAGGGCTGTCGAGGGCTGTCGCACAGGGGCGAAACGACAAATTACTTTTTTATACTTGGTTGATTCGGACCAACGAAGTACAACCATGTGCAAAACCCCTTAAAGTAATATTCATTTTTTCATCTTACAACAACACAAAGGACATTGTCCTGCGACCATACATGATTTGCCCCAGAACGGACAACAAAAAAACCATACTTGTATGATTTCAAATCACCCATAAATTCTCTCAAGGCATTTATTATTAAACGGACAAGCGGGGGAATCGCAATATTGCACAATAAGTAATAGATTTTGAGGTTATAATTCAGTATCCATTAATACATATGAGGTTATACTGTGCGTTGACATTCTGTAAAGATGTCGGCGACTTCGCTATAAGTACTTATATTACTTTGAAATATTCGTTTTAGATTGCAAATTGTCCGTTAGAGATGGATATTTGCTATTATTTTAATAAAATAGATAAGTAATGATGGCATGGGTCAAATTTTTGTTGGTTTTGGGGCAATTTTCGACAATGTCCTTTACCACCAATACCACCGTCACGCTTATACTTTCCAAGCCGAGGTGACAAAGTAGGACTTTGTCAGTAGATAGCCACAGTAGGACTGTGGCTTTCCAACAGGTTCTTTCCTAACAAACCTCTCTAGCTTTCTACTTTTACAGTTCGTCTCACACACGCACACTGTTCACGGAGACTTAAATTTCCCTACAGATGAGAAGGTAAAATAAGGGTATTATTATTATTATTACGAGTAAATGTTGTCCCACTGCTGGGCAAAGGTAACAACTCACATATTTTGCACAGAGGACAGGGGCCTCGCTAACATCTGTTGCCCGGAGGCCTCGCAATGGATCCGTCCGATCCGTCCAAATAAGAGGTGGCACAATTCCAGATTCTGGAATTTGTCTAAAAAAAACGATAGCAAAATACTTTCTGAAATAGGGTTTGAACCCGGTACCTCGTAGTTGCCAGTCGCACTATGCGCCACTAGAACGATGAAGCTGTCAATTCTCAATTCTACTTATATTATAAACAGGAATGTTTGTGAGAATGGGTGTATATTTGTTACTCGCTTCCGCGAATCCCTTGACCGGTGAAGCTGTAAAGATAAGATCGTAGATCATTCACACACACACAAATTCTCGCTCCCGCCCAAACTACAGAACGAATTTGATGAAACGTTACAGTAATATAGCTTATACAGAATAACATCTTCCAAAGTGCTGATGTCGGCCACCCTGGGGTTTTTAGTCGGTAGGAATCCGACACGCCCCGCGAGCTTCCCCCGAGGCTCGCGGAAGTCCTATGCAGGATTTTCCCCAGGAAAATAAATAAATAAAAAGGCTATAATTTATAATGATATTACAAAATACACGTGTGCGCAGCCGCAGGTAAAAGCTAGTGAACAACAAAACGACTTCGTTGGCAGATAACAACTATATTGTTATCTCTATTTTGAGAGAAGTGATATGCATTACCTAATAATGTATTTCTAAATTTTAGTGATTTAGATTCGGTAAGTAGGTACTATAGCTTTCGGGTCTTTGGGAAGTCGGTCGTTGTGGCGGTCTTTGAGGGAGGCCCTTATCCTGCAGTGGATGTGTTTTGGCTAAAACTACAAGTACTTCTTCTTCGTCTGAGCGTGTTCCCGGTAGCATCCTCAGCGGCTGCTTCGGAGCCCGGGCTCCAATTTCTAGGTTCTTCTTTTCCACTTCGCGCGGTATTCGGCATCCTTTGTGGCGAGGCCATTGGCACGCATGTCATTCCTGACAACATCAAGCCAGTATTTCTTAAATCTACCTCTTCTTCCGGACCCGGCGGAGGCGGCATGGCCAGGCACTTGTCGCCCGCGTAATTTGCCGGTTTCCGTAAGACGTGGCCGTACCATCGTAGGCGGCTCTCCTGCATTTTATCTGGTATGTCACCGACATGAAGGCTGCCGGGGATGCGGGAGTTCCTGATGCAGTCTTTAAGCGACACTCCATACATCCCGCGCAGCATCTTCATTTCCGTGACGCGCAGCTCTTGCTTGTGCCGTCCAAGCACTGGCCACGTTTCGCTGCCATATAGAAGGACAGGCCTAATGATGGATTTATAGAACTGTCCTTTTAGCTTAACCGGCATTTTGGGGTCTCAAATAACACCAGCCCCCTCACGCCACTTTGCCCAAGCTACTCAATGCAAGCCTTGACGTCGTAATCTATGTCCCCAGTAGCGCGGAGTACAGATCTCAAGTATTTAAACTGGTGCGATCGTTCGACTTGGTCTTGGATCTGTAGTATTATAGGTCATGTACTCACTCTTCGCCACATTTAGATTAAGACCACTGTTCTCAAGTGACTCCATCCACACATTCAGACGTCGCACCAGTCTCCCCCCGTCCGCATCCACCAGCGCGATATCGTCAGCATACATGAGCAGCCACGGTGGCTGCTCATGTGCATCTCTGATGCTGTTCGTGACTTCATCTAATATCGCGCTTAACAGATAAGGACTGAGAACCGAGCCTTGGTGTACCCCGACTGTGAAGGGGAAGGGTTTGGTGTCGCCAAAAGCGATCCGTACAAAAGAACCAGAATCGCGATACATATCCCGGATAGGCTTAATGACTTCCAACCTCCCGAACAAGCCGGTTTCCGTTTCGGAAAGGCTTTAGTACCAGCGTATGTATGTGGTCTATCCACATATATACGCTGCGGCAGATTATACAGAAGACTGAGGAGTATAATCGGCCACTATGCTTGTCGTTTGTGGAATATGAGAAAGCCTTCGATTCGATCGAGACTTGGGCGGTTTTTAGATCTCTCCAGCGATGCCTCATTGACTATCGGTACATCGAAGTGTTGAAGTGCTTGTATAATTACGCCACCATGTCAGCCCGAGTACAGGGGCAGTGCACGAAGGCGATTCCCATAAAAACAGCAGTAAGACAGGGAGACGTCATTTCTCCGAAACTGTTTATAGCCAGGTGGTCAGACGTCCTATAAGCTAAGAGGACGCCTTCAAGCTCTTGGAATGGCGAGGACTTGGCATCAACATCAATGGCGACTACATTACTCACCTTCGATTTGCCGACGACATTGTAGTCGTGGCGGAATCGCTGGAAGATCTAGGACAGAGGTTCCCAGACTTTTTTTATCATAGACCACTTTCAAAATTTAGCTGGTTCCGGTGGACCCCCTGCAGCTACATTTCTACCATATTCCCAAAACTCGACAAAAAATGTGAAGATTAGATCTAACTATGGAAATTTGCGTTGTGGCTGAGTTCCAACCACGAATTAATAATTTTCGTAAAAAAAGTGAGAATTGATTGGTTGATTAATTAGTGCTGTAAGTGGATGTCAAAAAAGTAAAGTTGGCCAGTCAAAAAAGGGATTCCATCCAACTTTACTTTTTTGACATCTACTTACAGCACAAGGAACCAATCAATTCTCACTTATTCTATTTAGAAAACTCCCCATTCGGAGTGGTAAAAATAAAAAGAAAAATAGTATATTTTTTGTGTTGCATTTATTCATATATGTAATTATTACACTATTAATTATTATTGTTATCATATTACAGCTTTTTATTAAGTTTTTAAAAGTAACAGTCGCTGAGCTTCTTAAAATATTATCTGCCTACATTGATAGGTGAAGTCAAGCCAATATTTTAGTTCTTCACTATCGAAAGCGAATAAATTTACGTTGACCCCCCCTCCCCCGCCGCTCAGGCCGTCCCTTGGCGCCAACGCGTGGGTGAAGCCGCTGCCCTACACCACGGCCTCCCACCCGTCAGTGGGCCCTGCCCGCCCCCCGAAGCGCGCGCCGTTGATCCCGCCGGTGGCGGCTTGTCCCCCTCCTCCCACTAACGTAAGTCAGTACGTCAACCTCATTATGAGCGTCTCGGCGGTGATAAGCCCCGCACTATTCCCCAGAGTCCGTGAACTCGCCCTCCAACTCCGCGCCGCCACCAACTTGGCGGACCAGGTTCTCCTGGCCGCGGAATACAGGGACGTCTATGACGTCCTGGCGTCCCTTAGAACCCAACCCCCCCGCACCCAATAATGGATTTACGACCTCCCCGCCATAAGCCCCACAACCTATCCCTGGCGTTCTTTAACGCCGATGGCCTTCGCTCCCAGCGAGATCAGGTTGCTGATTTCCTCCGAGATCACCAACTTGATATCCTCCTTGTGCAGGAAACCTTCCTCAAGCCCGCACAACGCGATCCTAGGATCGCAAACTATAACCTCGTGCGTAATGACAGAATCGGCTCCCGCGGAGGCGGTACTCTCATTTACTACAGGAGGTCCCTTCACTGCATCCCTCTCGATCCCCCCGCGCTCACCAACATCGAAGCCTCGGTCTGTCGCATCTCTCTCACGGGGCACCAGCCCATCGTGATCGCCTCCGTATACCTTTCCTCCACTAAATCCGTTCTCAGGAGTGACTTTGAAGCACTCCTTAATCTGGGAAGCGCCGTCATTCTGGCGGGCGACTTCAACAGTAAGCACGTGGCCTGGAACGGTCTCACCACTTCCCCTAACGGTAGGAGCCTTGACGCCCTGGTCGACGTTCTCGACTTTGACGTCATCGCACCTATGCACCCTACCCACTATCCTATCAATCCCAACCATCGACCCGACGTCCTGGACATGGCGCTTCTGAAGGGTGTCACCCTACGGCTGCACTCCTTGGAAGTAGTCCAGGAACTCGACTCTGACCATCGACCTGTAGTCATGAGACTCGGTTCCCCCCCTTCCGCCCCTCAGCGACCCAAAAAGACGGTGGTGGATTGGCATGCGCTAAGCACGGCCTTGGCGGATGCCGACCCTCCCCCCCTCCCTCTCAGCTCGGACTCCATCCCGTCCCCTCAGGACACCGATCAGGCCGTAGATGCCTTCACCGAACACATCCGATCGGCTGTCAGTCGATCGTCCAAGCAAGTCGAGGCGGAAGATCTCTACCTCAACCGCTTTCGACTGCCGAACGATGTTAGGGATCTCATTCGTTCCAAGAATGCTTCTATCCGAGCGTACGACTCCTACCTCACCGAAGCCAATCGGGCCCGGATGCGCGCTTTACAACGAGAGGTAAAGCGTCGTGTCGCGGAGGTACGGGAGGAACGGTGGGGTGACTTCCTAGAGGGCATCGCGCCATCGCATCTGGCCTACTGGCAGCTGGCGCGTAGCCTCAAATCCGACTTCACGACTGACATGCCCCCGCTGTCCCGCCCTTCAGGCGCACCCCCAGCCTTCGACGACGACGAAAAGGCCGAGCTTCGCGCCGACTCCCTCGAGAGCCAGTGCGCCCCCAGCTCTCAGTCCGTCGACCAGTCCCACGTCGACGCGGTCGACAGGGAAGTCGAGCGTAGGGCATCCCTCCCCCCCGTCGATTCCTTACCTCCTATCACCCAAACGGAGGTCGAAGATCTAATTATGGGTCTCAAAACTAAAAAAGCCCCCGGCTCTGACGGCATTTCGAATCGCGTTCTGAAATGCCTGCCCGCCCAACTCATCTGCCTCTTAGTGGCCATATTGAACGCCGCCATGGCGAACTGCACCTTTCCCGCTAAGTGGAAGGAGGCGGACGTCATAGGCATTCCCAAGCCCGGCAAAGCTCGCAATCTCCCCGCGAGCTACCGCCCTATCAGTCTCCTCAACTCCCTGGCCAAGATATACGAGCGCCTACTTCTGGCGAGGCTCAAAGACTTCGTAACGTCCAGGGGTATCCTTATCGACGAGCAGTTTGGCTTTCGAGCCAAACACTCTTGCGTCAACCAAGTGCACCGCATCACGGAGCACATCCTCTCCGGTCTCAATAGACCCAAACCCATCTACACGGGCGCCCTCTTCCTAGATGTCACGAAGGCATTCGACAAAGTCTGGCACAACGGCTTGATCTACAAGCTCTACCAATTGGGTGTGCCGGACAGACTCGTGCTCATCTTACGAGACTTCTTGTCGAATCGCGCCTTCCGTTATCGCGTCGAAATGACGCGCTCCACTTCCCACTCCATCAGTGCTGGAGTCCCACAGGGCTCAGTTCTCTCTCCGCTCCTGTTTAGCCTTTACACGAACGACATTCCTCGTTCGAGTAAGGCGCATCTAGCCCTATTCGCGGATGATACCGCTCTCTACGTCTCGCATAGAAATAAGGGTTTCATTACCAGGCACCTTCAGGCATCCGCCAATTCCCTAGGGAATTGGTTCAGGAAGTGGCGTATTGAGGTGAACCCGGACAAGAGCGCTGCGGTGTTCTTCTCCAGAGGTGCCATCCTGCGCCACTCCCTGCGCCGCCCTAGAAGTAATCTCGGCCAAGTGACCATGTTCGACCGACCCATTCCCTGGGTCAAAGAGGTCAAATATCTAGGGGTCACCCTAAACAGTACCATGTCCTTCGGCCCGCACATCAAGCGGGTCCGTCACCGAGCATCATTTGTGCTCGGTCGTCTCCATTCGTTAATCTGCAAGCGGAGTAAAATGTCCCTTAGAAATAAGGTGACACTTTACAAAACTTGCGTTCGACCCATCATGACTTATGCGTGTGTTGTGTTCGGGCATTCGGCCCCCTCTCACATCGATAAACTCCAAGTGGTTCAAAACCGCTTCCTCCGTAAAGCCGTAGGAGCCCCCTGGTTCGTACGGAACGTCGACCTCCACTCCGATCTAGGTCTCGAACCTATTCGCGCCTTTATTAAGAAGGCGTCAACACGTCACTTCGCGAACGCATCTACCCATGCGAATCCGTTAATCGTAGCCACCGCCGACTACGATCTCCCCCTCGACCCCTGCCGCCACCGCCGGCCGCGACATGTTCTCACCGACCCCCCCGATGCTTTGTCATCCCTTCTTTCCGCTCAGAATACGGGCAACGAGGACGACGTAGTAGTAGATCCCCTCCCATAGCCGGCGGTTGACCGGTGCACTTAGTAGTGCACCCGTCCCCCTACAGCGACTGTCCCAACCGAGGGCGCCTCGGAGTATGTCGCCTCTTGCCCTTCTGGCTGGCTAGAGCGTAGTGGTTGCACGCTCGCATTTAAGTCCGGTGAAGCTGTAAAGGCCTCGCGGCCAACAGCGTACATCATTCACACACACACATAAATTTACGTGGACTCCCGCTTACGAATTGTGAACCCCCATTTTTTTGTCACGCCAACGTAGAAACCCGTCGAGTATCCCGTGGACCCCTGGGGGTCCACCTGGACACTTTGGGAACTAAGGATCTAGGACGAATGCTCGGTGACCTCAACCGAGTATCTCAACAAGTGGGTCTTAAAATGAACATGGACAAAACGAAAATAATGTTTAACGTCCATGTCGTACCCACCGCACTCACCGTTGGGAACTCTGCTCTTGAAGCTGTCGACGAATACATTTACCTGGGACAGGTAGTCCGGTTAGGTTGGTCCAACTTTGAGAGAGAGGTCAATCGACGAATCCAACTCGGCTGAAAACTCAAGACTAAAAATTTTAGTCAATGTGTGATATCAGTGATGATATACGTGAGACGTGGCCTCTAACAATAGGGGTCATAAAAAAGTTCAGACTTGCTCAGCGAGCTATGGAAAGAGCTATGCTCGGCGTTTCTCTACGTGATCGAATCAGGAATGAGGAGATTCGTAGAAGAACCAAGGTCACCGACATAGCCCTTAAGATTAGGCTTACGGCTAGATCTAAATGGAGACTGAATGGTAGGATTAATAGACCTGACACTGATTTAAACAATTTGGGAGACTATATTTATGAGGCTCTAGATATATGCTTTCCTAAGAGGCAAGAGTTAATAGAAGAAAATACTACCATTCAGCCTGCCAGTCTGCCTGCCTGCCAGGAGGCAGAGTATGGAAAAAGTGTTTTAGTGGAACACAATAGACCTAAAGATTGTTTTGGTGTAAATGATTCATTGGCATTGGTTGAAGGAAATACTGAGGAAACGAATTCAAGTAGTGTATCACGAACGGGTCGTATAATTAGGAACCTGACAAATATAAAGATTATTGTATGGAATGATTCGGATGTGATTACTAACTAATTTTAATTTTATTTTTATTTCGGAAAAGGGGGATATTGGGAGATGGACATTACTATGATAGATGTCACTTGTCATTGTAGGTTGTAGCTTCTTGTTCTAGGCGCCTAAATACATGTGTTTATACTTTAGCAGTTGTTTTTATTTAATTACATGGAATCCGCTAAATAATGACCCAAGAAACAAACAGTGTGATGCGAGAAAGCTCAAACACCGTTGCTGTCTCAAAGTTCAACAAATATTTCGTCATAAGTGGCTACAAAACCATGAGTTCTCAAACTTATAAGAGTGAATAAAATCCACAGAACCATCAATATGTTTGAGTCGTGAAGCATAAAAAATACATTGAAATCGAATTTCGCAAAACCTCTAGATTTTGTTGATTTAGGTCAACTCTACAGAGTTGAAATTTGGCATATTGGTTCAGTTCTGCTGACTATGCATTTTTATGATTATACACCCAAGATTGGCTCCAGATAAAGGAATTCCTCAACGGTCGACAGCATAGACACGAAATTTTGTATACACATTTAATATTGATTGATCATTTTAAATTACACCATAACCTACTGCATAAAGGCTTGTTACCTAATAAAAAAAATGTATATATTATTAAAAACAAGCAAACACACTAGGATTTATTCCTGTGTCGTGGATGCATTTATAAACATGAAATTTCACATACACTAATAACCAGACCGAAATAAGTAATTGTGGGTCACACAAAGATTTGTCCCGTGCGGAAATCGAACGCGCTTATATTCGACCCAGTGGGCGGAGCAGCTTAAGCTATTAATTACTACGCCAAATCGTCCGTCAAGTTATATTAAGTTATAGTCATGTTAATTAAAGATTGTAAAAAAGGACGCCAACTTTTATAAGGCATGGTAAATTAAAATATCCAACCATACAAATACCTACTTATCGGTCAATAATTAGAAAACTTTCTTAAAATATTGTGTCTTTATTTTAGTTGATTTTATTATTAGCTAATTTTAAATGAATTCATTCGACAGATATTTATTACTCTTAGAAGAAATGTTTATAAATAAAACATTCTCTTTTATTTAAACACTTGCAGACGAGAGCACTGCTTTAAAAATATTCCCTTTATCCACAAGTGGTGGACAGCGAAATAACTTTTTAATAATATTCTCAATGTCCACCATTTTATCTGGAGACAAGTTATGGCAATTTTTAATGCTGTAATCTTACAATTAATGAATGACTTTAAAGTACTATTTATATGCTCTATGCCTAGTACCCAAGGCCGTAAAATATATGTAATAAAAAAATGCAAATGCGTCAAATGTCAATCATGTTCAGTCATTGAAGTTACTGAATTTCGAATTTCGATTCGAATTCCCTTGTCCATGCCGTGATTGAATTTGTGTTTTAGATTATCATAAAATAACTAGCTGTGTTAAATTATTTTGAAGTGAACATTATTGTTTTATATGTTATTCAGTTTGTGAATATTTCACTTGAGAATAAACTGCACACAGTGACATCAGCATCTGAATATCCAAGAAATATGAGTACAAACAGTCAAAGACGAAGAAATTCTCACTCTCGAACAGTTCAAGGTGATATACAAGATCCTTCCGTATCCTCCACGGACCAAATTCCCCACCAAATCATCACAAAAACGAGAATAAGGAACATAAGAACTGATTGTATTGGATTATCCCATCCTCTCCCAAGTACCTATTTCACAATTTTGTAGTGTTGTTACCACGTACTTAGTTTAAACATGCTTTGTATAACAAAACAGCTAAGTCATTTGTATTAATAATATTGCAACATGTATGTACATTCCAAGGATTAAATAAAGCCTATTATAGAAATGAAAATATGTACTACATAATGGGAAAAAAAAAACAAAAACCATATGTAAAAATTGTATTAAGTTTATTCACTTCCTTCCTATTTATTTCATATACAAGTTATTTGTATAATATTTTCTCTTAAAATCAACTGTGTTCTATTTCAGGTTCATATGGCTCTAGCAATCTTTCAACAATTAAAGCATTGGTTTTAGTTTTAATTATATTTTTGTCATCATTATTGGCGCTGGGACTTTTGTACAGACAATTCCCGGATTTAGAAGAGTAAGTGAATCTATTTAGTACTTAATAATAATAATAATATTAGCCCTGTTAAGAAACTGTCCCACCGTTAGGCACGGGCCTCCTCTCAAACTGAGAGGGTTTAGGCCATAGTCCACCACGCTGGCCCAGTGCGGGTTGGCGAACTTCACACACCTTCGAGAAACTCTTTTGCATGCAGGTTTCCTCACTATGTTTTCCTTCATCTTTAAAGCAAGTGATAATTAATTTTTTAATACGCACATGCTTTCAAAAAGACACGAGGTGCGTGCTTGGGTTTGAACCTGTGACCCCGACATTGCAGTCCAACGGGCTAACCACTAGGCTATCATACCACATATCTAATTATATCGTATCATGATAGTATCATAGTACTTATCTAATTAAACTAAATCTTTCTATTTTTTAGTTGTAGTATTTGAAGCAGTTACTTTTATTGTTTTCATGAATGTTTGTGCACATACAATTTATATAGTAGTAGCGGTCCCTGTGAACTTTATTTCGCCTTAATATTATACAGCCCATGTTACTGGGTGACAATCAGTGTTGGGCAAAAATCAATTGATTAAACAATTGACAATTAACAATTGATCAATTGTAATTGCAGTGTTATGCAATTAACAATTGATCAATTGTAATTGCAATGTTTTGCAATTAACAATTGATCAATTGTAATTGCAATGTTTTGCAATTAACAATTGATCAATTGTAATTGCAAAACATTGCAATTACAATTGATCAATTGTTAATCGTTTTATGCACATTTACGATTAAACAATTAACAATTAATCATCAAAAAACCGTCGGCGCAATGTAGGTGTTAAAAGCACACTTAACGTTGGCGCAATGTGGGATTGTACAATGTACACTTCTGTCTGGTGTTGTAAGGCTTGAATCGGGAGTACGATGCTTGAGTGAAAGCTTGCCTTCTAAAAAGACTCAAGACAAAACAAGACACAATCATCTATGAGATTTTAGGGGATGGTGATAACTAAAATGGCGTTAATTTTTGGATCAAAGATGGCGGTCGCGACTTCTTATGAATATTCAATATGAGCATCGTTTTTGGGGTTAAAGAGTATGCTGATTATAAATATGGGTTGATTACGAACAAACTAAACACGAACGAACGAACATTATATTCGTTATCAGCACCCCCAAAACCCCAAAAATGATATCCATATTAATTTAACACCAATATCAATTTACTTGTACTTGTCAGTATCAATCTAACCAGCCTAAACACGAGGGGTTTTGTCCAGTTCACATGTTTCTATGGCCACCTTCCAACTTCATCATCAGACCAACCCCATGGTACCATATTATTGTATTGTTACCGAACTTACATACGTATGCCAATTTCAGCTGATTCGGATACCGTAAGTGCTTGAAAAAAGGATCAGAAGAGTTGATCCGGAAAGAGAGACAGACATACGAACAGTGAAAGTTAAATAAAAGTTTGTAAAAAATTAAGTATTTCTATTTTGTCCATATAAGAATTGAATATTTTACAAGTTCCAGTTCCATATAAAAGCATTCGACATTCGTTCAATACACTGCACCCCTCTGCCAACCCCCCGTGCTATCAATAAATTTGTTTATAAATAAGTACCTAAACTTTAAAGAAACGCGCGCGCAATCGTCGCCTTTCGGCAGCGGCACGAACCGACAAGTAGGGTTGCCACCTATTATTTGAGCAAATAAAGTACATTGGTTTTTAAAGGAAGGCAAAAAATTACATTGTCTCTAAATAAAATATTATTTATATCACTTTACTATTTTGTTTAAAACATGTTTTATTACTTTTAGAACTTTTCAATCACTATTATCATTGCTAAACACCTTCACAGCATGTTAACAGTCTATGATAATTTAAATAAATTGGAAAAAGAATTTAAAAGTGCTTATAGTATTTACTATTTCCTTTAAGTTAGCGAAGTTGTACATGTAACAATGTTTTTTTCTTAAATCTAGCTTACCATATATTCGGATTCTAAAACCAGACATTATCCACTTTAAAAAAAAAAATCGGATTTTATCACGGTTTATTTTTGATTTTTAAGTTCCCGACGTTAAATAACCGTTACAAAACGCGATAGAATCAGAAAAAATAGTTTTATTTCATGTGTAATATTCGTGTAAATCTAAGAACTCAGTGTCATCCACTTTGCTTTTAATGCGATCAATTATTTTCTTTTTAATGATTTATGTAAAATGAATCTTAAATAATCAATTTTCGCGTACTTTACAGTTCTCATAAAGTATGAAGTATACTTACCCTAAATAACGTACAATACGTACTTTAGAATAAACTATGGGTGGCAACCCTAGATACTCGTCGCCTTTCGGCACCGACACGAGCCGACAAAGTGCACGTGCGTAGGTAGGTAAAGTCAGTCGGTAGTGCCACAGTATCTATCTATCCAGTAACTCATCTAAGCCGTTTTAGTGGCAAAATTACACTCCCGTCAGAACGCTGTTAACTTTAGCACCTTTTATTGGATTTACTTTTTGTCATTTATTAAAACTAATCTACTGCAGTGGTTATAAGCCTGTATTTTTTCGATATGAGTGCAGAGTAATACAATTTAACATAGACATTGTGCAATAACAGCATAATGAAAACGATTATAATTTTAATTTTTATGCTCAAGAATATATTATTTACCTTGATTGCAAATTGTTTCTAGAAACACGTTTTCTCCTTTTACGAATAAGTATTCTCATTATATATAAGTATTCTCGTATCTCATTCTTATTGAGAGTTTATATATGTTATAATATATATTATGATATATGTTAAAAACCACATGAGTTACTAAATATCAATTTGGCGATTCGAGTGGCCATTATTTTAATTCTAATAATAGAGAACATATTGAGAAACCATACAAGCCCTCATGTATCGATTTTGATAGCAATAAGCAAATAGCGATGTAGTAACTAATAAGTTTAAAGTGGTCATTTTATTCTAAATATTAAGGCCTAATAGCACAAAAAGACAAAATATTTAAATTTGTATTAATTTTCTATCTATCTATATTGTCACGCCAGATCCCTTGTGGGGTAGGCAGAGAGTAAAGAGTTCGAACAGGTTATTTTTTCACAGAACGTTCTAATGTTAGTTGTAAAAAAGCGTCCGTCTCGGACGTGCATGCCACCGCGGCTTATTACATGCGGAAAACTATCGAGAAGGCGTGTAGAGCGCGCGTCTGTGTGCGTGAGTTTGATTCGGACCGTAAGTACTAAGATGTTTTACTGTGTTATAGTACAGTGTGGTAGGGCACACCACATACCCCGCCTACATATTGTCATAACTTTTTTCGGAGCGCAAAGTATCGCCTACATTTCAACACGATCTCACTTCAGAGTACTTTTGTGTGTGTACTTATAGTAGTAGATATTTAAACTTACGAATTTTCTATTAAGTATATTCGCATATTTCAACGAATATTTCCACCCTTTTTGGATATTATAGTCATTATGGATGAAAAGGAATATAGTTATATATCAGATAACACGCCGGATACGGACATCAATTAACAGTTAGATCGAGATGGGCAGTCTTCAGGGTCGAGCTCAATCACGTCAATATCTTCACACCCGCGTCTTGCACTTGCACATATAATCACAGTTCTGTGTACTAAATGCTCGCCTTTCACTACTAAAATCAGAGGATTCGACAACTGTACGTCCAATTTTCTGAGTCACCTCAAACGGAAACATGGATAACATTGTGTAAATGAATATAAAAGATACATAAAAACAAACAAAAATAATAAAAAAGTGCAAAAATTCCAAAAAAAATTACCGACAAGGGGCTTAAGAAAAGTTGAAGATGACATACACTAGAAAAATTTGCACAAAATATGATAAACTATAAACCCCAAAAATGAAACCCATATCGATTTAACTCCAAAAGTCGCGTCCGCCATCTCGGTTTTAAATGTTAACGCCATATTCGTTATCAGCATCCCCTAAAACCCCAAAAGTGACACCTATATTGATATTACATCAAGAATCACGTCCGCCGTCTTGAATTTTTAAATAACGTTATATTTCTACTAAGCATCCCTTAAAACCCTAAAAGTGACACCCATATTGATTTTATTTCAAAAGTCGCGTCCGCTATCCTGAATCCAGAAACTAACGCCATATTCTTAATCAACATCCCCTAAAACCCCGAAATCGATATCCATATCGATTTTCATTAAAAGTCGCGTCCGCCATCTCGGATTTTAAAATTATCGGTATATTTGTTATCAGCATAACCTAAACCCTGAAATCGATACCCATATAGATTTTCATAAAAAGTCGCGTCCGCCATCTTGGATCCAGAAACTAACGCCATATTCGTAATCAGCATCCCCTAAAACTCCGAAATCGATGCCCATATTGATTTACATAAAAAGTCGCGTCCGCCATCTTGGATTTTAAAATTAACTTTACATTTGTTATCAGCATCCCCTAAAACCCCAAAGTCCATACCCATATTGATTTTCATAAAAAGTCGCGGCCGCCATCTTGGATTTTAAAATTAACATTATTTTCGCTATTAACATCCCTCAAAACCATAAAAGTGACTCGCATATTGATTTTGTTACAAAAGTCACGTCCGCCATCTTAGATCCAGAAATTAACGTCATATTCGTAATCAGCATGCCCTAATATCGCAAATGTGACACCCATATTGATTTAACTTCAAAAATCGCGTGCGACATCTATTTCAAAAATTCACGCCATATTCGCAATCATTATTCCCGAAACCCCAAAAGTGACACCCATTTTACTTCAAAAGTCACGTCCGCCATCTTGGATGTGTTTAAAATATATTCTGTCGTGTGTTTAATTGTTAATTGTTTAATCGTAAACATGCAAAAAACGATTAACAATTGATCAATGGTAATTGCAACGTTTTACAATTACCATTGATCAATTGTTAATTGTGAAAACCTACAATTAACAATTAATTTTTCAATCGTCAATTGCAATTGATGTTTTTTGCGATTGAAATTTCAATTGTTTGATCCTACAATTGAACAATTAAACAATTAGTGCCCAACACTGGTGACAATGATACTTTCTATAGGTGAAAGAATTTTTAAAATTGGAAGTCTTTGAGTTTAACCATTACAAAAAAAAATCAAAACATTTCTTTTTATAATATAAGTTTAGAAGAAAAAACAAGCAGGATAAATGTTGACTGATCCTATTCTACCGTATTTGCAACAGCAACAGCGTAGTAAGAAAGAGAGTAGGTATGAAAGACAGTATCTGTGTAAAGATGAGATAGGGTATGCTCCATTGGTTTGGGCATATAGAAAGAATGTTAGAAGAAAGAATGACAAAACAGATATACAATGCGAAAGTGGAAGGATGTAGGTACCCCGGAAGACCAGCCTATCTTACCATGACCAAATGGACAGTGTTTTATCTGAAGGGCAAGTCAAGAGTCTCCGTAACCGGCGAGTGTGTATGAGACGAACTATGAGAGTGGAGGAAGCCAGAGAGGTATATAAAGAAAGAACCTGTTTGCACTCTGTACTTTCTGCCTTCCCGGCGAGGGAGCTGGCATGATGATATAGATAGAAGAAACTACAGATTTGCAACTGCTATATCACCATCACGCCTATATTCCCCAAGCGGGGGTGGCAGAGGTGTACTGAGTACACCCACGTTTCGCCGATGATGTTACGTCCCATGTAATAGGGGGCGAGCCTATTGCCATATACCAGGCACAATTCCAGACTCCGGACTCGTACTGGGAAGTATTACTCTAGAAACACTACACTTATCTGACCTAGGATTTGAACCCAGGCCCTCGTGATCACACAGTAATGCGCTTTGCCAGTAGACCAGCAAGGCAGTCATATGATTGCTATATAATTTTGGAAATTTCTTCTATTGAAATTCTAAGGTATAAATTTGTTTATCAACATTGGTTTGCTCATCCCGCCTTATTAAACATGTTTAAATTTGCTTACAGAGATGAGAAGCAACACATACATTTGCCATGGGATCTCGAGGACGCTAAACATTTAGGTTTAGTACTAGACCGATATAAGGACAAATATTTCTATGAAGTATTATTTGGAGTATTCTTAGTGTATATTTTGTATCCTTTTTATTTGAATATTTATAACTTTGATCAATTCAGACCAGAAAATGTTATTTTTAATATGGATGCACTATGTTGGGACTGGATCTCAGTTATCTGACAATAAATGAATTTGTGTGAAGAGTCTCCATAACCAACAAATTTATAAAACAACTATGTGAGTGGAGGAACCCAGAGGTGTGTAAGGAAAGGACCTGTTGGCATTCTGTACTTAACCCACAAGGGATCTAGTATGATATAGGTAGACAGAACTAGTGTTGTAAATATGAGCGCTGAGTCAATGCTTACGAGTGTTGAAACACGTAGAAGACGCGAACGTTTTAAGCGCCGTTTTTACAACACTAGATAGAACTCGAGTTTTTAGTAATAATAATATTAGGCCTCCTCTCAAACTGAGAAGGTTTAGGTTATAGTCCACCAAGCTGGCCCAGTGCGGGTTGGGAAAACTTTACACACCTTCGAGAAACTCTTAGGTATGCAGGTTTCCTCACGATATTTTCCTACACCCTTGAAGCAGGTGATAGTTAATTTTAAAAACGCACATGATTCGAAAAGACAGAGGTGATCCTGGGTTCGAACCCGAGACCTCTGCTTTGCAGCCTAACCACTGTGCTATCACTGCTTTATAGTAATGTTTCTAGAAAATATGTATGCACCTTATTGGGTGGACTTGTCCTTAGGGTATAAATCCAGAAAATCCCTAACATTAATATTTTTTTATAAACCAATTTTTAAGGAAATGGTTTTCATAGTTTGATTACCGGAATTCATAGTACGAATACTATGAAGTGGACTATTTAAAATGTATTTTCATACTTACCAGTCACATTCCTTTGAGCCCTGTTATTCGTAATAGTATAATGCTAGTTTTGACCATGACAGACAAATTAATTACACCTTTATCTTTCCTTATCTATTATTACAGTTTGCAAACATTTGCAATACCTGGATCAATTTTTCTAAGCATTCTTTCAGGGTTCCTATTCCCATTTTATTTAGCATTACTTTTAGTATGCTGTTGTTCTGCAATTGGTGCAAGTTTGTGTTTCTTTTTATCCAACATTCTTGGAAAGAAGTTGGTAAGGCATTTTTTCCCACAAAGAGCTGCACAGTGGGCAAGTGCAGTCACAAGGCACAAAAATAATTTGCTCAACTATATGATATTTTTGAGGGTGACTCCCTTTTTACCCAACTGGTTTATAAACATGACTGCACCAGTGATTGGTGTACCGTTGGTGCCATTTGCATTAGGAACATTTATAGGTAAGTTGTGTATCTGCTGGGGAATTTCACTACATACATTTAGGTCCAAAATGTTGAATTCCTGATATGTTGAATGTCAAAAGGTTGAATTCCCGAAATGTTGAGTCGACGACCAAACGATGAATTCTTATTATGTTGAACAAACAATTCTCACAATGTTGAACTTATTATAATGGTAAAATGTAAGGAAAGAACCTGTTGAAACTATGTACTCTCTGGCTACCCCGCAAGGGATCTGGTGTGATTATATAGATAGTAAAACACAAAATATTGCATTCCCGAAATGTTGAATTCATATTCATTACTTTGACGCCATTCTTGTAGATCCTAATGCATTAATCATTCGACCAATACCATTATTACGCTGCTGGTTGTGTCCTGGTTATTTTATTCTCTATACCTTCTAGAAGTTATTACCAGTTCCAATTGATTGTACTATAATATTTTGCCCCATGCTTAATAACCAGCGGAAATAATAAAATCATGGTCAATGTACCAGGACATCATAATAGACTAGATGGCTTTACCCCATGAACGATGATATACTCAAAGTATGGGTGGGTACATTTTAACGAAATCTTTTTCGAAATACCAGGATATCCAGTGCAACTGTTAAGCTACCCACGTGGCGGCACACAGTAAGTAGGCGTTCGCACGAACGCTTTTTTAACGCACGGTCCTGCAGCGCTGCATAGCGTTTGCAAAGAAACGTACTGTTGATCGTTTATTTCATTCCAGTGCTTTACTAACGCGTAAAGCGTAACGTTAAAATAGTGTCCGTGCGAATGTAGGGTAGATGCAGAATATCCTGTCTGTCCACGTTATTGTAAACTAGAAATAGACAGCTTGTTCCACTTAGCTGCAATTATAATAAACAAATTCAACATTTCGGGAATTCCCGATATGCTGTATGTTAATTTCAACATAATGAGAACTGATAATTTTGCAAATTTAACTTTTTGGACCCGAGTGACTATATATTATAGTGAGTGACTATAAGTTCCTTCGCCGCGTCTGTCTGTTTGAACGCGATAAACTCAATAACTACTGGACTGATTTTCATACGGTTTTTACTAAATGACGGAGTGATTCAAGGGGAAGGTCACGTTTATATTTCACCCTTGACACGCCGGGGCGGCTTGCTAGTTTTTATATAATATGTAGTCCTACACTAGGAGTTATTCCTATGTCATGGGTGCGTTTACAAACAAAAAAGCCGGAAACTAATATTTGTGGGTTACACAAAGATTTGTCCTGTGCGGGGATCTAACTACTCGTTCCAGTGGGCACAGCGGTTTAACTTATAGCAACTGGGCCAAGTTGTCCGTCATCACTATTCGTATAAGCAGCAGCAAAAAAGAAATCGACCGTTACCATAATGTTATATAAATAATACAGTTAATAAATTTTAAACAATATAAACAGCTAGCTGGGGGCGTAAATTCAGGCACATTTAAGATAAGGCACTCTGAAGTTTTAAATTCTGACAAGGAATAACATTTCGTTGGAGTAATGTACACTCTTATTGTAAGCCTAAATGTGCATACATACCTAATATAAGCCTTAAATGCTTATTCGTGGGTTAGGCGGAAACACCAGAACGTAAGTATTAAGTACCGACCTTAAGTAATGATTACTTTGTTTTTTATTTTAGGTGTTGCTCCACCGTCATTCGTAGCCATTCAAGCAGGACAGACCTTGCACACTTTGACGTCGACCAGTGATGCGTGGTCATGGACATCGGTCACGGTCCTCAGTATTTTCGCATTAGTGTCACTAGTGCCAGTGTTCCTTAAGGACAAGTTGAGGGAAAAGTTTGATTGAAGGCATTTGATTTTTAGCTAAATTTATTTATTTTGTTAATAAATTGGTGTTTGTACATTCCATCTTTATGTTTAAATATTTGGCATATTGTTTAGTTTGAGGGTAATTTAGCAATATGAGCCAACATTAGCAATAAATGTGCCATTCCCTATAGAGGGCTGCACCACTGGTCTCCAGTACCACCAATTGTACCATACTGAAACCAAAGTCACAAATTATTATGGTATATAACATATACATGGTATTTGAGTATGTGGTAATGTGTTTGATTTATGTTCGTCATAATAAAGGATGTATTATTAAGTGTTACATGTTCAATGTCATATAGAATATTGGAATAATTGAATATCACTTACATAAATAACTTTCCTTTAATTCAACTTTTAGTGTCTTGCACTGATTTTTACACTCCTCGGCTGGTCGCAGCTCTACAACTCTTGTTCCACTTAAGGATAAAAGAAATGAGAAACTGCATTCTGTGTCAGGAATATGAAATAATTGTTGACTTGTATCTATTATTATAAATCTTTCAGTACTTTGTCCAAATTTTGGAACTACCTTTGGTCGTGGTATGATCTGGCGTAGTAATTTTGCTAAATTCATGTTATTGAATTTCCTGAAACAATGATAAAATGTCGATGTAGAGTAGTGTAAAATATTTTTTATGAATGTAATATGCACCTGCCCTCTAGTCTAATATATAGTATGAATATATAATATATGCCTATTATTTAATTCAACTTTCCGATAAAACATTATAATATAGATTATATGTATATACTAAAATAACTCATACCTGGTATTTCATGTAGGTACCGGGGAAGACCTAGACTATCTTACCATGACCAAATAGACCGGGTCTTATCTGAAGGACAAGTCAGGAGTATCCGTAACCGGCGAGCGTGTATGAGACGAACTATGAGAGTAGAGGAAGCCAGAGAGGTATGTAAGGAAAGAGCCTGTTGGAACTGTGTACTCTCGGCCTACCCCGTAAGGCATCTGGCGTGATGATATAGATAGATAGAACTCATACCTAGGTCAGTTTGCAATGTTTAAATATAACAAGAGTACTTTATACATTGAGTATAAGAAGTAATAACTTGGCTTTGTTTTTCCCAGAGGAGACATTTCCACAAGTGAGTTTTAAGCTGACATAATAATTGCAGTCATTAAAGCAATGATAGCTATACCAACCAACGGCTACTCAGCTCGGTTCAGTTGCCTTAACTTGCAACTATTTCTGAAAATTGTTGTGTGCCATGTAAATGCAGTCTCAAAAGAAATAAAAAAACGGGGTATAGTCACTAGAAACTCACTCCTGGAGATGATTCCATTCACTATTAGATAATTTCCATACCAAATAAATAAATTCTTATCTTGCAGTATCTGCTGGGTAAACATGTCACTTGGACTTAAATAATATTTATTATTTGTTAAGATTTTTGAAGACTCTTTGTCATATATATGATTGTTTCTGAGATATAGTAATTTTAGTTCCTCAAAATTTACTATTTGTTGCTCAGTCTGGAAATAAAATAGAAAAAAATTATCTACTTTTTGACTGAATTTTTGGAACATATACAGTAAAACAATACAAATAGATCACTAGTGTGATGGCATTATAGAAAAGTGTAAAAGATAGAATTCAAATGGAGCTGGCTGTATAAATAGAGATTTTGGTATTATTGAGAGAAGGCCATGTCCTTAAATTAAAGGGAAAAAATTAATACTTTATTGACGTTAATTGTATTAAATTGTGTTGTTGATATAAATGAATCTTCAAATGAATTTAAACTATTTATATCATCACACAAAATCCTTTGTGGGGTGAGAGAGGATACAGAGTTAAAACAAGTTTTTTCCTTACAGACCTCTGTGGCTTCAATGACCATTCATAGTTTCTCATCTGTCTCGGGATCTTCGACTTCAGACAAGACAACCTTCACATAATTCTTATAATATTACCTCATAAATGAAAGGAGCAGTGTATTGTTGGCTGATAGGTTTCGGATCAGTCACTTCCCTGATATTAGTGATGGAGCTGCACGGCCAACAATCCATGTCCACCACAGTGAAGAATGGATTTTGAATAAGACATGTCTCATGGTAGAGATCTGAAATAAGGACGAATAAATGACTAGCTTAATTTTTTTTTTAAATTATGATGTAACCTCATCCAAACTTTGTACTCGCTGCAAACATAGTAAAGCATTTGGTGCGATGAGATAGTAGAAATAAGTTGTTTAAAACAGTGAGCTTGACAATAAATAGGCAGTCTGTATCTTGTATCTTGGAGTTTAGGGACCCATTCTTATTTACCTGCAAGGCATCTAGTGTGATATAAATACAATTATTAATAGGTATTGTCAAAAACAGTGCACATACCACAATATTTGCTGTAAAAATGTTTGTGCTGAGCAGTTTACCACTGTTTTGTTAACAGAATAATAGTTTTGCTAAAGAGGTTGTCGTATCCCTCCCCTTGTCCAGTAAAGCTGTAAAGTCCCACTGGCCAGCAACGTAGATCATTCACACACACGGTATTCCTCCAGAACTATGATTAGGTAATTAAATTAAAGAAAAATATGATTTTCTCACCTGACAACACAGGAAATAACGATATAATCGGAATGGACAGTCGTCGAAGAAGTTTAAGCCCCGGATAGATATATTCTTGAAGGTTACATACTATGCAAGTATAAATGCTCTTAAAATGATAAGCAGCACACATTATTAACAAAATTCCACACATTAAATTTCTGTATTTATAAAGCAGCCGGCGAATAGTTGTTCTTTCTAAATCTTCCACGTCTAAACTGTTCAGAGATTGAAAATATAATCTTCGGAATTCTTCTTCAGACATGCCGGCGTCGGAGCATTGCTTTTTGAGATTTCTGACAGAATTTGTATATTCCTGTAATATTTCTTCACTTGACATTACTGGTGGTTTATTGAGCGTAATTAAATCCTTAGGTATTATTATTGCCTATCCTCAGCCCTACTTATGATCGTGTTTATTTTGCAAATTTACCATTTAGGTACTGATAGGTGATAGGTACTACATGAAACTAAAATGACAGACATGACAGACTCTACTGCATAGATAATATATGGTATACTGTCAAAAAATAAAAAAAAATTGGTAGCTAAGATTACTAATGTAGACCTAACAAACAAATCGGCTTTTTTGCCGTAATGGCGACAAGGAGCCAATTTTTATAATTTACTGTTATACTCTATTATTACTTGACATTGGCGAAATACACTGTTAAAGTGTGGGGCCATTCATTAAAATAAGAAGAAGAAGAAACAAATCAGTCGATAAATCGACATTATTGTTATAATTTAAAAATGCACAGATTTACAAAAATATGTAATAATAGTTTTATTGACTAAATAGTACATAAAATTCACAGACATGTCTGTGTTAAAATTGATAGTTGTTTTATCAAATAATCTATATCATCACACACTTACTTAGCCGGATAACACCAAAAAATTATAATAAACAACCAATTGAACAAGCAGGATTCCGTTTAAGTTACTCTACCACTGACCACATTAATGCCATAGAAGAAATAATCTAATTCAATAAACCCCTTTTTATAGCATTCATAGATTACTCAAAAGCTTTTTATAGTATAACACACACATCTATATGGAAAGCACTTAAAAACAATAATGTGAATGAAAAATGTATAAATATCATAAGAAATACCTATATATTCTAAAACTACGAGCAGAATAAAATTAGACAATAAAGGCGAAGAGTTTCCAATAGGTAAAGGGGTAAGGCAAGGAGACCCACTATCACCAAAGCTGTTCATAGCAGTTCTTGAAGACATCTTCCAAAATATATATAGGGCAAATAAAGGGCTGTGGATATCCAATAAACGTCAAACCCATTTAAGATTCGCTGATGATATAGTCCTTTATAGGGAAACTGCCTAAGAACTGCAAGACATGCTTCGAACCCTAGATAGACAAAGCCAAAGAGTAGGACTAAAAATGAATGCGGACAAGACCAAAGTAATGTCTAACGGTCCACATTCCCCGATCAAAATAGAAGGGAAAGTAATTGACCATGTAAATGAATATATATACCTCGCAAAACTTGTATCTTTCGACACTAACAGGAACGAAAAGAGAGTACAGAGTTCCAACAGGTTCTTTCCTTACATACCTCTCTGGCTTCCACCACTCTTATAGTTCGTCTCATACACGCTCGCCGGTTACGGAGAGTCTTGACTTGTCCTTCAGATAAGACCCAGTCTATATTAAATTAATTATATATTAAAAATTGGCACTAATATTATAAATGTAAATGTTTGTATGTTGTTACTTCATCATGCAAGAAACGGCTGAACGAATTTGATTGAAATTTGGCACACTAGTTTATTACCTGGATTAACGCAGAATACTTTTTATCCCAGAAAAATGTAAGGTTCCTGCTTAAAGACAACGCAAACAAAGTCGCGGGCAGAAACTAGTTTTTTATAATCGACAAAAAATCGTGTAGGTATAGCTGTATTCACATATCTACGGACAAATTACCGTATTGTCTAGAGTTGGCTTTTTTCAAAACGTGCTACCTCTATATATTTTTGTCGATAGTAGAAATAAAAAAGAGTAATCCTATATAATTCAATTTTTTTTTAATTAATTTTTAATTTTATGCCAGGTATAACAAAGATGGGCGGGCGAAACACTATCCCACCACACCACCGCGTCCCTCGAGGCGCAGTGGCATAGCTTCTCGCCTATTTTGCTCGCCTGTCCCGGTAAGCAATTTGGCGTGGTCTTGGGAGTAGCGCACGGTTGCGACGATCCCCAAGGCACGTGTGACTGTATCCTGCTCGTGGTTGCTGTCTGCTATTGTTCTGGTCCTTCTGAACAGACATAACAGAAACAGTCATGCGCTTACCCTTCCCCAGTTTTCGGTCTGTCCCTCCTTTTCCTCTCCCCATGTCCCCTGGTTCTGTCAGAATGATAGCGCCTGGCTGCCCCCTTCAATCTCCGTTTTGGAGAGAGTCGGGTGCAGCAGGTGGCGCGTCTTGTCGGGTCGGTTGTTGGTCGCTCCCCTCTCTTTTTGCTCGAGGAGAGACTGGGAGCCTACAATTCGGTCCATAACAAGGTCGGTTGAGTCGCTCGCTCTCTGTACTCTCCGTTTGAAGAGCGGCCAGCGAGCGGGCCTTTATCGGGTTGTTGTGTCAGCCGGCGTTGATAGGCCTGCCAGCTCGAAGTGCCCAATGCCGCGGTCGGCGTGCTGCGGCTGAAAGGCGGAGGGGTTAAACTCCGCCAAGCGCCCAATGCTGTATAATATCAGACTATACTGCTGGGCCAAGGCCTTCTCTCACAAATCAAGGTAAGTGAGATTTATTTGGTGGTTATTAAGGTAATAGAACAAATAAATAAATACCGTCACGTCTACGAAGCAAATACGAAGACCATCTAGACTTACGCCATTTTATGAAAGCTAGAATTTTGTGGACAAACACCATCTCGCCCATATCTCCAAGTGGGGGTGACAGAGGTGTACTGGATACACCCACTTTGCATCGGTCCCATGTAATAGGGGCGAGCCTATTGCCATATACTGGGCACAATTCCAGATTCCGGGCTGATACTACGAATTTTTTTTCAATAGATAATCAACATATGTTATAACTAGTATTTCAATCCAGGACCTCGCGATGCGCATTATTCGGCACTTGACTAACGAGACAATCAAATTTTGTAAATAAATAGTCTTATATGTAGTTACGAACGTATGCCTACTCGCTAGCTTCAAACCCGGGCCGTTTGAGAGGTAGCAGGTACAAAAAGTAGTGCCAGTATGAAAACAGTGCCAAACTACATAATAGTATGAAAGCTGGTATTTATATATGATATACAGAATATTATTAAAAACCAACATTGGTTACTGCTAGACACTTCCGTGAGCCCTAACTTCTGTCAGACATTTCAAAGGTCGTAAATGCGACCGCCTATTTTTATAGCAACATATCTCGTTTACTCTAAGTAGATACTCGTATTATAATATAATTATTTTTTGAGATTTCTTGAATATAACCCGGTTGTTGTTACATTTTGTAACGTGTACTTACTTCTAAGCCTGGCATACGCCGATGCTACACGCAATTAAAAATAACCCTATAATAAATTATAATGTTATTTTTAATGATGAAATGAATTACGAAATAATTTAATAACCATAAATTGCAATTTCCAATTAAAAAACCGGAAAAGTGCGAGTATGTAATGTGAAAGTTTGTATGTTTGGGTGTTCAGATGTGTCTTACTCAATCACCCAAAAACGGATGAAGGGATTTAGATAAAATTTGGCACACAGATAGTTTATTACCTGTATTACCACATAGGATAGTTTGTATCCCGGAAAAATGTAAGAGGCCTGTCTAAAGTCAACACGGACGAAGTCGCGGGCAGAAACTAGTCCCCATTTTTGCGTGATTGAGTAACATACGGATGTATGTTTGGATGTTTGGATAATTATAAATATGACAGTTTGGATAAACTGTCATATTTATAATATATAATTAAGTAGGATATCTTCTTCTTCTTCAGCCGAAAGACGTCCACTGCAGGACAAAGGTCTCCCCTAAAGACCGCCACAACGACCGGTTTTGTGCTGTACGCATCCAACTTCTACCCGCGACCTTCACCAGGTCATCGGTCCATCTTGTAGGGGGCCTACCCACTCCACGTCTTCCGGTACGTGGTCGCCATTCAAGAACCTTTCTGCCCCAACGGCCGTCAGTTCTACGAGCGATGTGCCCCGCCCACTACCACTTAAGTTTAGCAATTCTGAGTGCTATGTCAGTGACTTTCGTCCTCCTGCGGATCTCCTCGTTTCTGATTCGATCCCGCAGGGTAACTCCGAGCATAGCTCTCTCCATCGCCCTTTGGGTGACCTAGCATATAGTAATATTATATGGTATTATATACCACATACATACGCTGCGGCAGATTATACAGAAGACCGAGGAGTATAATCAGCCACTATGCTTGGCGTTTGTGAACTATGAGAAAGCCTTCGATTCGATCGAGACTTGGACGGTTCTTAGATCCCTCCAGCGATGCTGTATAGACTATCGGTACATCGAAGTGTTGAAGTGCTTGTTTAATAACGCCACCATGTCAGCGCGTGTACAGGGGCAGTGCACGAAGGCGATCCCCATGAAAAGACAGGGAGACGTCATTTCTCCGAAACTGTTTAGGGCCACGTTGGAGGACGCCTTTAAGCTCTTGGAATGGAGGACTTGGTATCAACATTAACGGCGAAACCCTATGGTTAGAAGGATAACTATGTAAGCTTGTTTCTTGCACATTTTATGATTTTAGTTCAACAGGAAGTAACCTGTATAGGCCGTATCTATTGATTGCTTTAATTTAGTAGCAAATTTTTTTTTACCCAAATATATAATTATTTGACATAAATTTCAATTTGTTACGTGTATTCGTTCCTAAGAAAAAGGCCCTTAACCGTCCAATTGACAGACAGAACGACAAAAAAGTGATCCTATAAAGGGTTCCGTTTTAACTGATTGAGGTACGGAACCCTAAAAAGAAGAACAATGTAAAACTATCATATATAGTGTAATTTTTAATGATTATTATTCCTCAAAAGTTGAACGATTTCCATCTCGTTCGCTTCTCGCTTTATGTAGTAGTATTTGCATTACTTAAAAATGAAAAAAATAAACCGTACTCACATTGTGTGTGTGTGAATGATCTACGCTGTTGGCCGCGGGGCCTCTGCAGCTTCACCGGACTACATCTGATCGCAATTCGTATAGGGACTGTAAATTTTGTATTGCCCTTTTCCAATACTGGCGCTATCGATCGTCTTTATAAATCATATAGTTTATTGCCATCGTTTTCCAAGACTATAAAAAGTCGTGTATTGTAGTTAGACATCTGATCAGCCCGATTAACGGTTCGTCGTGGGGTAACGACAAAAATATGGTGTAATATGGGTAGGTAATTAGGTAGGTATTTAAGTTGCCCTCATCGATTCTTATCGAAGGCTGTAGTTAAAAAGGTTAATTGATCGTCTATGTATTGTATGGAACTAGTTAACTAGCAGTTATGAACAATAACGCACTTATGTAACCGAAATATTTGCGTAATAACATATTAAAAATACATAATAACAATTAGTACTACTATATTGGATTCTTTCACCGAGACGATAAGATAAGACAAAGTAACTACGTGTTGGGGCCTTTTGATAACACAGCCGATGTATAGAATTCTGTCAATACGATGATATGCCCTCTTACGGCTACAAGTTTTAAATAAACAACTTATTTTTTCATTACATGGAATTGTTAGTACTTCTCGTTAACATATTTGGTGTGTTTGGAACTACTGCTGTGTCAAGTGGTGCAATATTAATCGTACGAAAGTGTGTCCTATTGTGTACTTGAAAATGTCAATTTATTTTGGAAGATGCAGGAAAAAAGAACACTAGATGGAATTTGACCAAAGATCTCATGGCCCGACGTGGCGGTGGGCACTGGTGCTGTCTGTCATCATTTTAAACGTATGTAACGTACACATTCCAAAAGTATAAAGTATATGTTTTTATTGAAACTAAATACTTCCATTTTATTTAAAAACTATGTTTCAAGTTAATTACGAGGAAGAATACACTTGTTCCACAATCGTTTCTTTAGAAGCACTCTTTAGACTATGATTAACTCATTAACAACTGAAGTAGGTATAAAGTTTCTAAACAGTACCGACTAAGATGCGACTAAGTTATCAGGTTTGAAATTTATGTCATTTAGATTTTTAGAGCTGATAAAAACGTCATACCCAGTTCTGATAGTTCAGCTGTTACGGAAAAGTCATGAATTTGTCTTCAATGTCATGACGTCACAAAATATAGTGTTTGCGAGTGCGACAATCACTCGAGCGAAAGATGCATAGATGATAAGATTTTGCGTGATTTGATTATCAGAGGACGGTTTTCAATAAACTCAATTCAATCAATCACAATATAAGTACAGATATACTGATTTTGATATCGTTGCCTAAATTGCGTAAAACCCATTTAAAAAATATGATCTGTGCTATTGGGTACTAATTAGTGGTGAAATAACAAAATAGGTAATATAGGCCCATTCTTGAAATTTAACTAGCTAGGTGATATTTGTACCATGTTTGGCTAATATTTTAAACATCTAAAAAAAACTTTTATTTAATAATGATGTCCCACAGCTGGGAAAAGGCCTCTCGCAAAGCAACGTGATAGAGAATTTAGTACTATATGCATCGAGTAGGAACTATATACAGACGGGAATGACTATATGTAATATATAATATACGATTATATAAGTATAATGGCAACCAATAAATCGATAAAAACAGGTTAAATACTGCTTTAAAAAGGTTTATTAGGATCCTAAATATTCGTAAAATGTCATTACGTCCTTGTATTTATCATTATCTATCCTGTTTTTAATTGATTTCTACTTTTATAATACATACATAAATGGAACTCATGGGTATGGTACCAACAAACCGAAAATTTTTGATCTTCACGACCAGGGGCGCTTGGAGACGTTATGAACACTTAAATACACTAACTTTACGTTAAGTTGTAAAGTATGTTGCCGAATGTTAAATAGTAGACAGCATGCTAGCAAAATTAAGATCCCCCGAATTAGAATTGCCTTATTTAATAAAAGTGTTTTCTGCAGGGCTCCGAGAGTTTATAACAAACTGCCTAATTATATAGTTGAAATCGAAATCATTGTGTTTAAACATAAATTAAAAGATTTTTTAGAGAATAGGACCTATTATACTATTAATGAATTTTTAGAGGATAGGAATATTAATATGTGATATCTGACTTATTGACTTTTTATTATTAATTATCTTATTATATTATGGTCTTATTTTTTGATGATGTTTGTAATATTATAATTTTGACATTTGGTTTATATAAGAGGACTTTAATTTTTGGATTCTATATATGTAACTGACATAACTGATTTATGCATACCCTAGCATATGTAACATCAAATAATGTACCCATATTTGAATAAGAAATAATTTGAATTTGAATTTTGTTTAATATAGGTTATTAGTATTGTAACATAATACAAGTAAGTAGTTTGACAGATTGACGTTAAAAAGCCGATTTCCTAAAGTAGTCGAACGATTTAGCGCGGTGGTTAAGAGATTAAGCCGCTCCGCCCACTATGTCTAATAGTCGCGGGTTCGATTCCCGCTCGGGACAAATCTTTGTATGATCCACAATTATTTGTTCCGCACCCACAACAAAGGAATAAATTCTAGTATGGGTCTACGTTTAAAAAAAGCAATACCTATCTATACTAATATTATAAAGAGGAAAGATTTGTATTTTTGTATGTATGTAACGAAAAAACTCAAAAACTAATGGACCGATTTCAAAAATTCTTTTACCATTAGAAAGCTACCTTATCCAGAAGTAACATAGGCTATATAACATAGGCCCGGTAGGTGGCGCTGTTGTCGACCGGGTACGAAGTCGCGGGAAAGTGCTAGTAGATAATATAGGTGTACGTTAAAATTCGTATTTCTTAAAGTGAATACCGATGTTTAAAAATTGGTAGAAATATGTATTACGCCATTGCATTATAACAACCGGGTGGGGGTAAGGGAAATTGAGTCTTGTCTCCTCACCCGAACCCTGAATTGATAGGTTAATGCCTGTGGTAATGCTGACCACAGGTATCACAGACCACTATATTCATTATGTTCTACCTATGTCCGTTTTTTAGGGCAAAATTTGCGAATTGATGTAGAACTTAGTCTTACTTTTGAATTTTAGGGTCTGACAACCCTGACCTGGTTTGAATTCTATGCAAAATCTTCTTAACTAAAAACATGCTCCAAGGGAGGCTACAAATTCTCTTAATGATTTGGTCAAAATATAATCCATCTGTATGTACGTCTACGTTTTTCTAGTCATAAGTATGTAATTTATCACGTATCGATAAATAAAACAAATCACTTTGCTTGGGTATTAGTTTAAATAAGATTGATTGCATAAATCAATGTCTATATTTACGTCCATAGTAAATGCAGTGGCCACGTATTTATCACATGCTTGGCTGTGAGTAGAAATTTCCTTGTGAGACTTATAGGTAGGTATCTAAGTTTTCATCTTCTTAGAGTGCTAGGGTAGAAAAATGGGGTAGATATGTATGGATGTAACATCGATAAAATATCTATTACCTTTTTAGTACAGGTACAATGACCTATTCTTTTCTGAATGTCTGTTTCAGTCGTAGTACTTCATACTGCCTAACTACTTAGCTACTAGTTACCAGGGTTCCAAATAGGTACCTACTTACTTAGCCACTAGTAACTGGGTATTATCACCGCGGAAGTGAGAAACGAAACTGAAAGAATAATTTTTAGCATGTACGAGCAATCTCGTCTAGTAGTAGAAATGTAAAATATGAGGGGACGAAATATTAATCGCATTTCACTATTACATTACAGATATGCCTGCCAAGTTTAGTATTCGCATATGGCGTCATCTTAGTAAACTTAGCGGAACTACAGGTGCCGATTTGGGTAGGACTTACAACTCCTACTATTTACATACTCACCTACAGCGTCACACGTAAGATTTAATTTGACTAATGATTTTGCAAAAAATATGCAAAGTATTAATGTAGTATTACTTTACTTAATATTATTAAAAAAATAACAAAAATTTTACAGAATGCTGGTGCAGAGAGGCAGCCGACTCATGGGGTGGGCCGGTAGGATATCGGGTTATGGCAACTATAGGACTCGCTATAGTGGTCGTTAGTTTACTCTTGTGTACAGCTACGCCATACCTTGGTCAACCTTATATTTATGGAATCCTTGGAGGTGAGTCATAAAAAAAATAGCCATTAAAATTAAGCAACGGGGCGAAGATAAAAACTATCCTTAAAATGTGGCTTGCAGAATCAAAGTTACCTTGCAATGTTTGAAAATGAAGATTTTGAATAAATGGTAATCAGTACTTTGTAATTTTAGGTTTGGGATCATCACTAATATCAGCTCAAGTAGATGCTGTAGTGTTTGATACTTACGACTCTCGTTTGGGTCTAATCCGAGGACTTTGTTTCGCCGGACAAGCCTTCGGGCAAGCAACTTTTCCACACATAGTAACGGCATTAATACATTATTATGGCTATCCATTTTCGTACATAGTTCTAGGAGGAATAATGCTACAAACACTGCCAGCAATTATGCTACTAAAGGTCGATGGAAGCATCAGAAGACCCATTTCTTTCTCTAGGTATAGCGATATAGCCAAAACATACGCAGTATTCAGCAATGAAGGTATGGACAAGACCCAGTATACCACTGAACTGCAGTTACATGATATGAGTAAAAAGTGTTGGCAGAGTCCATCCGATGATAACCTGCACCGGGAAAAAGAATCTTTAGAAGACATGGACTATGAGGGGACAATAAGCACAACTATTACCCCACCGCCTAGTCCAGAGGAAAAACGTAGAAACATATTTGGAGTAGAAATATTACCCGAAATACCAGAGGAGAGCGAAAATAGTGATGATGAAGAGACATGTGTCGGACACAAAGATATGCACATGAAAAAAAAGCGACTTAGCGTCGCAATCAAAAGACTGAGTACTTTAGGTGACAGCTTCGACGATTATATTAGCAAACAAATTCGAAGGGACTCCGAGAGTGAACGTGACGAAAACGAGATTAATAAAGATTATTTGGAAATAGAAGTTACGTATGATAATATATCGCCAGTGACAGATATACAAAGGGAAAAGGTATTCAATTCGTTTAGTTTTCGTTGTCATTCCGCATACGCAAGTATGAAGAGGAGAATATGGATGCCTTCTTATAGAGTTTATACAATTCGTAGAAGATTCTCATACTTTGTATATTTTATAAAGGACACCTTTATTAAGCCATTGACTAGATCATTATCGTGTTGGAAGTTTTATCCGTCATTGTTGCTATCTTTCTGCAGACTAAGCTTAACGGCCGTAATGATGGTGTCTCTACCGCTGCTCGCATCAGAGATGCATCCTAAAATTTCTATGTCCGACTCAAACTTCCTAATGACATTGTTTGGTTTTACATGGATTTGCTTCTTGTTGAGCACGCCGTGGCTTGCACAAACGCCCAAGAGAAACTTCAAATATGTTACTGTCGCTGGCTTGGCAATATCTAGTGGAGCGTGTTTCGGTAAGAACAAATTGTGCTTCCATTTTCTTAAATGTATTACGATTGTAATTGATGTGCTTATCAGTACGTTTTATTTCTGTTGTAGTGTTATCAGATGCAGAAAATCATGATTCACTTTCAATCGGTTGCGTGGTAGCAGGGTTTGGATATGGCGCCATTACCGCATGTTGGGAGACTGCGGTGCAAGACTTCCTCGGTGCAAGAAAATGGCCAAAACTCCATAGTACCTTAGAGACCACCTCTGGGGTGCTTCTTGCTGCATTCGTTGTGGGAATATCGTTTATAGTTGATCAGGAGAGCGGGATGCAATACGCAATGTTCATTCTAGCTATAATATTGGCATGCGTTACTACCGTTTGGCTGGTTTTAGTTATTATTTCAATATACACCACTAAAGTAAGATCAATCCAACTTGGTAGACGTTGGATATTCTGATGTTGCCATCATGTACATAGAAAACCTGATAGATATGATAAAAACACGTCTATAAATTCTCATAGTTTGAATAAGAAAACTGGAGCATCGTACCTATGCATAATAAAATATCGTGTGTAAAAAGTTATGTCTTCAGTTCCCTGATAAGGGATTGTAATCTATTATCACCTATTTGTTTAATTATATATTCTTAAACAGATGTATGTTTCATTGTTTTTGAGGACCAATGACGAGTAAGTGAATTGAATTGTATGTGGTGGTCAGTTTTTCTGTGGTTCGCATATTAATATGATACCTATTTCTAAAATATATTTTAAATGAATGATGTCTATTTTCTACATAAACCTAGTTAGAAATTAATTACAAGAACCTCAAGACCTTATTTGTCTATACCTGTAATGACATGACTCAAGTGTTTTAATCTTACTCAGGGAAATATAATTTTCCTTTAAGATGGATAATTATTTACACTACGTTATGTACACAGCAAATGTAGTAATAATGTATTGATAGTGCGTTATCTTTAACAAACAACCTTCTCTCGTCAGATACCACTCGCTCGCTGTTATAGTTGGATCCATACCTATTCGTCTTATAAGAAAATTAGCGTTAGTCATTTGAAAAATAAAGTTAAAAACCAATTATTTATGTAGTAATAAACTAATCACGAGAAAAGAACTTTGCAATAAAATATTTGAAATATTAAAGCTATGAAATCATAAGTAAGTAACTGAAAAGTATGCAAGAAGAATAAAAATATTTGATTAACTTTGAGATAATGTAGATAAGGCACCTACTCTAAAAAATCTATGGCCTGGCACAGAAAAATAGTTTCTACACACCTGGCACAAAAATCCAAATACAAGGTGTTTTTGATATTGTTTTGTCCGATTAAGGAGTCACAGAATCTCTGGTATCTATCGAAGCGTGCATAAGACGAACTGTGAGATTTAGGCAGGCTAGAAACCTGAAGGATAGAGCATAATCGGACTTTGTTCCCTATATGCACCTCGGGAGGGATCTGGAAAGATGTAAGTCTTTATTATACGCCTGGCTATTGTCATATAAGCCGACGGATTAATCTAGTCTTTTGAGTATAGGCGCCACCGGTTAGATGACTAGATCGAGTAGGTAGTTGTGGATTCAACTCCACACGGGACAAGTCCTCGTAGGATCCATAATTATTTGTTTAAAACGAAATTGGGTATGTGAAATTAATGTGTGTAAACGCTCCATGACACAAGTAATTATTCGTGTATAAAAAGAAGAAAACCTTGTCCAGGTTTTCTTCTTTTTATTAAAACTTTTATGAAAAAATATGTTTTGATTTAGTTTACGTCACTGCGATAAAAACGTGATATCTTTGTAGATGATTCTTAAATTGCTCACATACATATATATTTTTGTTATAATGATTCACATTAGAAGGAACTCTTAAAAAGGAAACAATACCTTCCTCACATGAGCAAACATTGAAAAGCCACAGGAAATAGGGCGTTACGTTTATTTATCTTCTGTCGCTCTAATCTAAAGTAAATGAACCCACTCATACTGTCAGTCAAATAAGTCGCAAAACAGGCAATGTAGTGAAACATTCAACACGAAATTCATAAAGTAGACAAGTGTTAGCGAGTGTAGTGTGTAAGCGACTGAATGTTCCTATTTTCTGGATTAACTTAATCAGAATGAAGGAATGGCATTCGAAATGAACGACTTAATACGAGTTTTATTTCTGGTAAGGTACTTTTCATAATCAATATTTTAAATGCATTGAATTAGTGGTAGACATATTACTTTGTAAAAAAATATATATATATAGCGTAAAAGACAGAGAGACTGCCTAGAACCTGCAACAGGTATCCTATATAATTATTTCTATATTCACACTCAAAGAAAATAAAAAAATAAGCGGTTTCATATAAAATGACTATCTATGATCTATTTCACTAAATTTGTAGAAAGAAGCTGATTATTTTTTAATTTTCCGGTTGTCATAGTAAAAGTTGTTTGTATTGATATGTACAAGTACACAGGTATAAGTTATGTGCTTCTGTTCTTTACGCTTTGTATGTATGTTATGTTAATAAGACAAAGTTACCCTACATAAGTACCTACGTAATGTAAAAAAGTTAAATTAAACAACTTAGTAATAAATATGTAATCTGCATATTTGTATCAGACCCCCTTAGCTTCATGGTTGTTGTTTTTAGTTCACACAAAGCTGACGATTTAATTTCAGGTGTTATTGAAAATAATATCAATAACATCAACGAATATCGACTGCAATGGAAAGGCTTTCCATTGTGTGGATTTGACTCACTTTATGATATGCGTAGACTTGGGTGCTGGCGTATCAATGACAATTGATGATTTTATTATACCATGCCCACAAGCAACGGAATGTGATGAAAATAATCATTTTGAATGTGAATATCCAAGAATGACTACAACAGGCCGACCATTAGAAGTGATTGATGTAACTAAACAAGCTGAAATAAGAAGTGGAATAGATGGAACCAAGAAAACAACAGCTGGATTGTTGGACCATGTGAAACCCTTATCTACGACTAAAGTTACAACTGAAGTCACACCGCCATCAAACATTGAAAATTTAGCAAGTGCAATAAAGGGCACAGTTTTCAGTGTTGAATCAGCGTTGAAACAAATAACAAATATACCTAATACAACTTCTGAAGCAAATGAAATTGGTGTAAAGGTTAAACGTGAATTTATGGTGTCTCCGACAGTAAATGTATTGAACGTAGAATCAACTATTGTAACTCCATTAGGGGAATCAGAAAGTACAACCGTAAAGAAAGAACAATCAAATGATAACTCATCTATTGCTAATATTTATAATAACTCTATAACGTATGCAACAAATTATACTGAAGGTTATACACCACTTACTTCTAAAATATCCAATCATGGATCCATAATAAACAAAAATAAACCAAGAGATCAAGTCCACTCGCAAAAATTACAACAGGATTACAATGAAAGTAATTTACCAAAGAATATTAATGACACTTACGTTACTGAGGAAGTTCAAACAGCAACATTGATTTCTAGAAAGTTTACCGTTAATTCCAGTGAGGTAAATCATGAGCCAAGTGTATCATCTACCACAGATTCTACAAAGATTTTATTGGACACAAGTAGCGATATGTTAGCAACAGATAACCCTATTATTGAACAAAAATTCATTCGAAAAAATGGTACAGAGAAAATGCTAACTGACAAATTCGTAACAACTACCGAGACTTCTGATATTATCCACGTATTGTCTACAAATCAAGAGCAGGCAATATCGAAAGAAGTAGCATATAATCTACTTCAAAACTTAACTGGCGAACACGTTGGGCAAAATAATGATAACAGCTTACATACTGAGGTAAATCTGACTACCACAGAACAACCCTTGTTCTTAATTATTCATAATAAGACTACAACACAAACAAATGGAACTACAAGGGAAGACTCGGCCAAAATGACCACTGAAAGATGGACATCTAATTCTTTAGAAAGTATAATTGATTCTAATCATACAGGAAGGATAAGGGAAATGTTTACTACTATAACACATACTACTAAGCCTTCGCCGGAGCAGAAACTCGTACCCACAACTACGAATCCTTTCACTAACTTCTTTTCGACACCTATTCAAGAAATTATATTTCCCACGGGTTCTTCTGTTCAAGATATTAGTACAAGTAAAAATTTGAATGTAAGTTCGGAAACTCAATACGAGAAAAACCTACATAAAACATTCACCCCGAGTACCACAGAAAGGTTATTGAACGCAGAAATAAATAATGTGACAACAGTTGATAAAATTACTACAGAACCAATTCAGTTAAAAATTTCAACGGAAACATACATTTTAACACCTAGTGTTTTTCAAAATAGAAGAAACTCTAATGAGTCTTCTATGTCAACTATGCCTCCAACAACTATGCCAAGTGAAACAATTGACAATACCTTAATAACAGGTTATCAAGATGCTACAATGTTGACAACGAAGGAAATATATAGTGAGAAAATGTTGTCGCCAGAAATACTAACTGAGACTAGCTTTGCTGACCTTAGTTTATCTATGAAAGCTACACTTGTGCAAGATAATTACGTAGATCTAAACGAAATAACTAAACCAGCAACCCAACCCAATAAAGATAGGTTCAACAATAATTATAATAAGCCCACTAAAGAAAGTATTTTATTAGGGATAACTAATGAGCCGGCTGCCAATGGACCTACTACTGAACAATTCCTTACTACAATTGCGACTAAAGTAATTTTACATCCCGATACTACGCAAAATATATATAAACAAGAATTATCTTCCACCACAGTACCAACTAAATTTTTTTCACAGACATTGATCACAGAATACCCCGATGTCAATATTATTCTACAAGATGAAGCAGTACCGATATCCGAAGGAATATTATCATTATCAGGATTTACTACTGATAGCTCTGCGAAAGAAGATATCCAAGTACCAAATATCATGACTCATGAAAATACATATGATACCATTAAAAAGAAAAATGTAACTCAAAACGATACTGCAAAATTTAATCCAATACAAATAACTCGTAATAGAGAAACTACTGAATTAACGATGACAGACAAAAATAATACAAAGACAACGCCAGTTGATGAATTTTTAGGGACAACTGAGGAAACCATTACGCACCATCTTTTAATCACTGATAAAGATAATGTATTTATAAAGGATGCTAATATTCAAAATGAATCGTGGATCACTAATGAGATGACAAATAATGCAACAATCGTACCAAAACAAACAAGTTCATCGGCCACAATCACTAATTTAGAACCGGAAGCAACTACCGCTGTAGTGGAACTCATCCCACAGGTAATTGAACCAGAAATACATAATAAACAGTACGTAAACACTAAAGTAATTGGTGAAATTACAACAACAGATGCATCTTCCAATCAAAATAACAGGCCACTTACAAAAATTATGTACATTAAAGATTTAAACGCAGATAATGTTCAGTTAAAAGATAGCACCGATGAAGCTAATCATCTCGATTTGGATATACTTATATTTCAAAACAATAAACATGCATCATTCCCGATTACTCAAGACTCATTAGTAAATAAAATTACTACCGCACAAAGGCTTCTAAAGAATATGTCGACTATTAATGATACACATGAGGTTCTAGACAATAAGCAAATGTTATCTTCTTCAATTACTACTCCAAAGGACGCAAATATGTCAACTATAAAACAGGAATTGCATGATTTTAATCATTCAAAAGTAATAAGTGAAGAAATAAAAGACAGTATGGCTTTTGCCGATGGTGTCGTTCTCCCAATGGAAGCTTCAGTCATAAAAAATATTAATAATAATTCAATTAGTCAGATACACAATCACAGTGATCTTAATCATCTGAATAAATCAAATTTAGGCAACGAACAAAGGAATGTAAACTTTACTAGAACTGTATCCCGCAATTCAACACGAACGTTACCGAAGACGATTATTTCAGGATTTCATAAAACACAAAATGTAACAAATATTGATCAACCAATTGATCTAACAGCTATTCCAATAGAATCAACTATTACGCTTCTATCTAGTGGCAATTTAACTAACAACAATAGCGATAACAGCAGTTTAACGAATAGACTGAAGCAAACTGATGAAACTTCAACTGAGACTATTAGGAATTACCTTATCAAGGAGCAAATACACTCCCAACCCAGTGAAAAGAATGTAGCTGCTGTTATACGAGGAAATCAAGAGGACCTCATAAATGAAGTCAATCAAACAATCAAACAAAATAGTTTACCTCCGCCAATTTCTAAAGAAACGGCAATTATAGAAATTGGAATTAATGAGACAGGCGCAACTACTTTATTCAGTGAAAGTACTGACAGGTATTATTCAAGTTATTATATTACGAAGGATATGACAGTATATGATGAGATAGTGAATAATTCTATAACACTAACAGGAACAAAATTTATGACAGAAACAACCATTCCTACGTTATCTACAGATAACGATGAAAAAAATCTTATTACAACAACAGTAGTTCCAATCACTGAAAACAATTTACTTGCAGAACAAAAAGACATGAGCACTGTACTTACAGCAAGTTACTCTATTGGTAATAAGGATGAAGGTATGATTTTCCAAAAGGAGTTACAGCAGGATAATAAAGTTATGAATGCAACGTCATTGGCTACTAAAGACACGATAGGTAATGGTATTAAACCTTCGTTTATAAATAAGTCTCAAATAATTTCCAAAGCAGAAGAAAACAATGCGACAAATATTAAAAACAATAATCAGATTACATTTTCAACGATGTCCTCAAATATACTATCAGAGACAAGTACTACTGTTGTTATGACTGAATACAAAGGAAATTTATTGAGTGAATTTGCAACGACGACTGAGTCTACGTTCACGAATAGTTTTATAAAATATAATACGGATACTCCAAATAACATAGCGGACACAGGGAGAAGGTATCATGAATTGACTCAAAATAATGAAGAATTTTATACACTATCTCCAAGTTATAAAACAACCGCCAATGATTTACTAACTATGGAGGGAAACATTTTGCTGCCAACCGGTTGGACTACTGTCTCTCCTGTAACAGAACCAAGAGAACCACAATCTGAAATTCCTACAAAAGAATTAGTTATCACGTTGAAAACGCCATACATTTTAAAATCGGACGTTATCTCCGTGTTATCTAATATAAAAGAAGATAAGAAGTTTATGCCTTCGTTGCCTTCAAAATCAATAACTAATGAAATTAGTAAAAAAATGAGTACGGATGATGATGATGCACTTTTTACTGTTAGGGAAAAAAGTACTTTAAGCACTCTTTCGGACGGGACGGGAACGCATAACTCAACAATATCATCGAATTCCGAGTTCACTACAAATGCTGGAAAACTTACAGAAACTAACGATAACATTGTAAATCTATCAACGCCAGTATTACGTACGACTAATTCATTTAATAGAATACGGATAGATAATAATACATCAAATGCGACAAAAGATAGTTCGGTTACGACTCAAATACCTTACTCTAGTACACTAATAAGTCCGTATTTAGATTCAAATAGTAGTTCTTTATTAATTTGGTCTAAAATATTTACTACGTCTGCCAAAAATGAAAATAGTTCAGAGATAAATGCGGAGTCAACATTAAAAGTAGAGAAAGTGACTGCAAGGAATCCAATGGATTATGTAATAACTGAAACAAATATTGCAAGTCATTTGAATGCTATCCCAACTACTGTTAGTAATACCAATATAAGTTTTAATATTACGCCTAGTGCACTCGTGGCTGAAGTCTCCACAGATAACAAAACTACAAATAATTATATTTACTCGGGTAATAGCTCCATATCCGTACACGTCCCAGTCTCTCATAATCAAGGTATAATGAAAGAATCTAGTGAGATGAAAAGCGAACAAAAAAATACGAGTCTAAACAGCAATGTTACTGACAAAACGATCGTCGATATAAAAATAACACACACAAATCTATCAACAAACAGATTTACTCCAGCGGTGACTTGGAATAACTTACCAATCCAAGAAAATTTTAGAAAAAGTACAAAATATGTCACTGATGACATCGGTTCAGAAATTCCGAAGAAAATACAAGAAACTGAAAACATTCAAGTTAAGAAGTTTTCCAATATGAATTACTTAGGTATGACAACAATCATGTCGTTTCTTAATAATACGAATTTGGTAGAGAAGTCTAATGCACCTGAAATCTTAGACCAAGGTAATTTAATACGACAAAATGGAACAATCAAGAATAATATATCCCAAGTACAAAACAACGAACGACTAAACTACACAATGAACACGTTAAAACCTAAAGTAAATAATATAGTGGTAAATAGATTAAATATGAGTAGCATAAATACCCTGAACTCTGGCTTTAATTGCTTGACTCGTAGCCGCGGCAGGCATGCAGACGACAAGGATTGTAGAAAATTTTACATTTGTATAGGTAGACCTCAACCTATGCTGGGGATATGCCCCCCAAACACAGTGTTCAGTCATATAAACAAACAATGTACGAGGAATGTATCACATTGCGTAAGAAATAATCAGTTCAGATGTTCGATAGAAGGTCGATTTAGTGACTTCTTCACAGATAATGTGTACTATATATGTGTTAAAAACAAATTACATTTTACGAGGTATAAATTACAATGTCAGAGTGAGTATTATTTAAACAAAGAAACTATACGATGTGAACCAAATTTAGATACATCTAGTGTGAGTAGTTCATCTATTAGTGAGAATTCTCAAAATAGTAATGATGACAGCGCATTGAATACTCAAGGAATAAACAGTAATGTAAATTTTGAGTGTGAGAAAGAAGGTAAATTTCCATATTTAGGTGACTGCACAAAGTATATCCTGTGTGATAAAAGTAATAGCAGTTCTGAATATCGCCGGAAAATTAAAAAATGTTCCTCAGATGAAGTTTTCGACAGTGGAAAGAAAAAGTGCGTGGAATCAAAGAGTCACCACTGCTAAAGTTTTAGTAGGTTTTATATTTATTTTGGTTGATGCTTTTCTCCATTCAGTATTAGAACTTAACTAACTTGTTATTTATTTTGTATGGCTTAAGTGGCACAATATATAGATTAACTTTAGTCACATCTACCTACAGCTTGAGTAAGTAGGACACTTGGTACTTACCCAGTAGATACTACAGTTAGAAACGTAATTCGCTAAACATTCTCAGTGATTCATATCAGTAATACTGTTTAATTTACGAATGTTGGTGCCTATTTTCAAAACCAATTATTACTAACATATTCAAATATATTTAGATCACTCAAAAAGTTGGATTTTACGCAAAACAATTGGGTGCAAGCGATTCAAAAAACTGAGAATGTTAAGCGACATATTTATAATAACGAAAACAAAATGTCGATATTTATTAACAAAATAATTTATTTCTAATGATCATCGCTTCCATTTATATTATACAAAGATTGTAAATAATCGTATGATTAAATAGTTATGGACACAGATTTTCAGTCTTTGTTTTTTCTTTAGAATGTTTTCCACTTCACATTCTAGGTCTTCTGTAAACTGCGCTACTATCGTGAAGGAATTGGTCTTCGGCGTCTCTCTCCAGTGTGATACAGAATTGGTTGGAAAATATCGTACACCGCACTGTCGACTCACCGTTGATAGGGCGCGATGGACAGAAGTACGTCGCACGACTTGGACTGGCATCCTGTGTCACTCTGAACTTGTAGTTCTTGCACTCTATAGCTGTGGGCAGTTGTCCCGTCTGCCTATTACTTCCACTGTTCTTATTATAATCCACTCGCTGGATTTCCTTCTGACTGTCCGCGAGGAACAGCTCTTGACTGGTTTTGGTTACAGTTTCTATAGGACACTTGTATTTTTGCGGAGAAGAGCACGAGCGACTGTAGCCATTGAAAATAGTGTTCCCAGAGCATTTGAACTTAATGCCTTGAAAACGATTTCCATTGGGGACGCATAAGATGTATCCTTTGCAGCCGGGGACGGAAGTGTCAGCGATTCTTTCGTGTCGACGGCAGCGTAAAGACCTCGTTATAGCTGGATCGACGTAAGTGGCGGCGTTCTCGCAAACATCTACAGACTCATCGTTGCAGAAGCTGCCTGCTGGGCAGAGAAACGTGGGTCCCACTAACTTGGCGCCGTCACATAATCTCACTTTGTTGTTACGTTCACACACGAACCCGTATGGACCGCATTCAGTACTTTGGGTGATAAAGTATCCTGCGACCAAGTTGGTATAAATTATAATCTGCAAGACAAAAAATGGAACATAGTTATTTAAGTAGGATAAGGTTTCTTGTACAAGTATTAGTTTAGATAGTTAGGCACAATATTTATCACTATTATTATATACAGTAGCTTAGAGCATATTTAGATTCGACCTTGTTATATATATAAAAAAATAGACACCGTCACACCTATACCTATTCCTCAGACAGGAGAGGCAGGTGTACCGTATACGTCCACTTTCAATCAATCTGGTAGGAGGTAAGTCTATTGTCATTATACCGAGCACAGTGCCAGTATCCGGACTGATGAAACTGAGAAATTTTCTATCAAAAAATTACACTTAGCCCGACCTAGGATACGAGCCCAGAACCACATAATCTGTTATACTCGTATATGAAGATTTGTTGACTAGATATAAGCCACAATTTTATTTTTATTCTAAAGCAGACAGTACCTGCAAGGGTCAGACTAAAAACACAGTTTAGCTTACCGTGACCAAAATAATATATATAGTACACATTTTTTAGAATTTTACACTATTATACGAAAAGCTTAACAGACGGCTTGTGTGCGACTAACGGACAATGACTGACTTTCTTCCAACTCCTCGGGCAGGCAATTAGCACCTGCGTACAACAACATAGAGAAATGAGTTCACATTACTGACATTGTCACAGATACTTTGTAAAATTCGTATGTTTTTAACGGTACTGGTGTGAATGCGGGCTTCGGAACGGGCTGGTAACGATAAGCGACAGCGGGCAGAAGGAACAATGCGGTCACAAATATTTACATACACCTATCTGAGCTACTCCATTCATGATCTGCCACAAAATATAAATACCACAGTATGTATTCAAAACAAATAAAAAGTCATAAGTATGCCTATAACCTAATAACGTTGGGGAAATGTTGGTGTACACGGTTATAACCTCTGTCACGTTTGTGGAATATAGGCGAGACGGTTTGAGTATGCGTATATAACCAGATTATTTCGTACATTGAGTATAATGGAACAACAATAGAGCAACAAAATTGGTGTTTTGTTGCCAATGGGTGGGTGAGCTATGTTCTCCTAGATAGGTCATAATATAACCTGCTCTAGGGAGACGCAATGCAAATAATAAATATTATGATAAGTATTCCTTAGAACTAGATAAGTCATAATACCACAGACGTTCTAATCTTAATCTCTTAAACTCCATCTTAGACTTAGGCTTGACTATCTATCTATCTATATCCTCACGCCAGATCCCTTGCGGGGTAGGCAGAGTACAGCGTTCCAACAGGTTCTTTCCTTACATGCCTCTCTGGCTTCCTCCACTCTCATACTTCGTCTCATACACGTTCGCCGGTTACGGAGACTCTTGACTTGTCCTTCAGATAAGACTCCGTCTATTTGGTCGTGGCATATATCGTTAGGCTTGACGACTGATGATAAACTCGCCGGCAAAGTCGAAGAGTAGTTAAATTGCTTGCCAATCGCCGTATTTATCCGCCATCCGCGACATGTTCTCACCGACCCTCCCGATGCCCTTACATCCCTTCTTTCGGATACAGATACCGTTCACAGGATCAGACACCGACCACGCCGGCGAGGTCGAAGAATCCCTTGCGCGCCGGCCGGTGTCACGGCGAGACACCTAGTATATATCCTCCCATATAGCGACTACCCAAGCCGAGGCCGTTCCTCCTTGAGGCGCCCTTGAGCTAGAAAGCAAGGGGGCACCCTTGCTTTCTGGCTTAAGCGTAGTTGTACATTTCTGTACACGTGCTACATCGACCATGAAAATCTATTCATAAAATCACTTTTTTTTTAAGGAATATTTGTTTTCTGGTATTTTTATTTTATTCTCTTAAAGTGAAAGTGAATGTGAACTTGACTGCTAAAATGATATTGCTTCAACGGGAGCATAACCACTTCTCAAAATTTACTCTTGCCAATTCGACGCAATGTCGAGAATGAAATTAAGCTTATCAACGACTTGCATAGATTCAAGAAATTTGTGGCAATATTAACTACGCGTTTGATATGTATGTATTCGGGACGTCGCTTGTTATGTTGACGGTCGTTGGGGCAGTATATTCCGTCTTTAAGTCCAACATGATGTTGTCTTGGGTTAATCTTTAAAGATATATTGTTGCTTCTGGAAAGTTCTACTCGAAATTTGGACAATAATTTTGCTATGCACAGACGTGATTGCATCTGGCCAAATCGCATTCCTGTCCAAAAAAAGAAGTTATTAATCTGTTATATTTTAGTAGGTACAAGTATGTGACATTTGGAGATGCCTTGACAACTATTTCGTCTAGTGGTTTGGTCGCTCTAGTTAAAGAATCGGGTAATTGCGGCTTCGATCCCCGTACAAAACAAATATTTTTGTGACCACAAACATTTGCTTCGGTCTGGGTGTTGGTGTATGTGAAATTTAGTAGATGCGCCTACGACGGAAGAATATTTTCTAGTGTGGGGCAACGATTTTATGTGATGATCATCATGTCAACCCGTCATCCACTGTTGAGTGCAGGTTTCCTCATTAGGATACCATTCTTATCGGTCGGCGGCTTTTCCATTGTTTTCCAATCGCCCCGATGATATCAACAGACCCGCTGGCGGCTGCCTGGCGACCGCACTGGCGCTGATACAACAAGGCAAGATTTCTAGGTAATGAGACGAATCATTGCCGTCTTTACTTAATGGTAAACTAAACTATACTAAACTATTTACTAAAATAATAATAATCTCCATAAATGTTGCTACAATGTTACTCCTTGTAAATAATGTAAAATACGACTCAAGGAGTAGAAATCTTTGGACATTGATCAAACAGCCTGTGACGGATATATACACATTATGGTAAAAGGGACGTTTGGAAGGAGAATGGTGTTCCAAAGGTCTTTGACCGATATTCCGGGATAGTGGTTGTAATAAATAATAATAAAGAATAACGAGTTCTTGGATTTACGCGAATATTACACATGAAATAAAACTATTTTACGGATTTTATCGCGGTTTATTTTTTGATTTTTAGTTCCCGACGTTTCGAGTGCTTTGTAGCACCCATGGTCACGGGAGGGACTGAGGTGTTAGACGTCCAAAAGGCATAGTTGTTCCGGGGAACCCTCAAACTTCTTAATTATTTTTGTTGGTCCGATCTACGCAGAATGAGCTCACGGTGTCTTGAGGTCTTGCAGTGTTATGCTGCTAAGTCGATGGAAGCACCCAGCTATCTTCTCTATTGAAATTAGGATGTTTTTTAATTTCAATAGCCTCGCGAACCATCCTTGGTAGGGATCGGTGTTCTTTCACGAGAATTTGTGGTCTATCAAATCTGATGTTATGGCGGGTGCGGTCAAGGACATATTCACAGACTGCAGACTTCTTTGAGCGACGGTGTTTTAGGTCAGCTACGTATTCTTTAACCCGAGTTTTTACCGGTCTTTTTGTTTGTCCTATATAAGAGAGACCACATTCACAATCAAGCTTGTATACTCCTGCATCTTGTAGAGGGATCTGACACTTGACAGATGGTAAAAATTGACTGATCTTCTTCGGCGGCTTATAAATTGTTTTAATTGAAGCACGCTTCAAGATGTAGCCAATCTTGTCCGTTGTTGAACTGCACGCTTCAAGATGTAGCCAATCTTGCTTGTAGAACTGCTCCTTCCACAATAGTGCGCTAATACCTTCGTGCGCAAAACCACCACAGTTGTATGGGCTCCCAAAAATTCATAAACCGAATGCTCCCCTACGTCCAATCGTGAGCCAAATCGACACACCAACCTACAGATTGGTTTAGCACGTAGCGAAAGTGCTCTCGCCACTCAAAGGACACACACGAGCACATGTTAAGGATTCATACCATTTTGTTAGTGAGATCAAAAATCTACATCTTACTGACAATCAAACTATGGTCAGTTTCGATGTCCAGTCATTATTTACATGCCTACCTGTACAAGACTGTGTCGAAATTGTAGAAAGGAAATTAGCGGAGAACAACATGCCAGCGGAATACTCAGAACTATTGAGACACTGCCTTACATCTGGCTACTTATTGCGGAAGGAGCAGTTCTACAAGCAAGTAGATGGCGTGGCGATGGGCTCCCCTGTATCTCCCATTGTTGCCGATATATTCATGGAAGACTTTGAGGAGACAGCCCTTCGTACCTTACCTATAAAGCCAAGTTTCTACAAGCGGTACGTAGATGATTCTTTCACAATATTACCATCTGACAAAATCGATGTATTCCTACATCATCTTAACTCCATTAACCCTAAAATTCAGTTTACAATGGAGTTGGAGGCAAACAACTCGCTAGCTTTCCTAGATGTGTTAGTAATCCGTAACCCCAACAACACCTTAAGCCATACGGTTTATAAAAAAAAAACCCATACTGATAGGTACTTAAACGGTGAATCTCACCACCATCCAACACAGTTAGCTACCGTGACCCACTCTTGAATCAGACCACTATCTCGTAGTTGTGCGGTTTAGTGGTCTGTTCAGGAAGTGGAGGCACTGGCGAGAGCGTATCCCCTTCGGAGACCTTGAAAGAATAAAGGTTGAAAAGTTGCAAGATGAGAGCGTGAGAAGAATCTATGAAGACAGAGTCCGGGACAAGCTTTTGGCAGTAGGTTCTTCGGACTCAAATGTAGATGAATGCTGGAATAGCCTGAAAGAGAGTTTAGTAGATTCCGCGAAAGAAGTATATGGTTGCTAAAAGAAGCATAGTACAGTAAAAGGTAATGCATGGTGGGATGCAGAGTTGCAAAGCTCCGTAGAAAGTAAGAAGAAAGCATGGCAGGACTATGTTTCTTCTTTGAACCTGAATGCCAGTATGACAGAGATGAAGAAAGAAATATACCGGCAATGCAATAATGCCACCAAAACCTTAGTGAATGAAAAGCGTGAAAGAGCCAGTGCGATTGAGGAGGAGAGGCTGGCGAAGAACTTCGAGAACAACACTGAACTCTTTTGGAGCAAAGTGAGAAAGTCTCGAGGTGATTCGTCAGGTTCCAGAATGGAAAGGATAAAGTCTAAGGATGGTGACATTCTTGCAGATACACAAGCTGTATTAAACCGGTGGAGTGAATATTTTGGAGGAATATATGGAGATGCCCCAGATACTGGTACCACAGATGAGCCCAGAGGCGAGTTTGTGGCACCGGAATCAACAGAGGGCATCACTATGGAAGAAGTTGAATGGGTGATAGGAAGTATGAAAAATGGTAAAGCTGCGGGAATAGACATGATATCTGCCGAGATGATCAAATATGGTGGAACTTGCGTCCAGGACGCCTTTGGGGTCCTTGCAAACCTTTGCTGGAGGACCGGTAGGGTCCCTACAGATTGGCGCCGCGCAGTCATTGTACCCTTGTACAAAGGCAAGGGTTGACAATATGACTGCGCCAATTACAGAGCCATTAGTTGGATCAGCTTGGCAGTCAAGGTGTATGGTAAAATTATTGAAAGGAGAATGCGCGAGAAGTAATATGAATCATAAATTTAATACTTCTGCCCTACCTGCGTTAACATAAGTTAATGCGCTTTGAACAAGGCGCTAAAATACAAGATGGACACATCTCAATTAACGAATTAAACATTGGCTGATTTTGTTAGCGTGTTAAATAACACATTACGACGCAGGTGCAGCATCACTATCACTACATATTATAAAAAAAAAGTGCCCCGGCCGCGTTTGTCGGTCTGTCTGAACGCGATAAACTCAATAACTACCGAACTTATTTTCATACGATTTTCACTAAACGACGGAGTGATTCAAGAGGAACGTTTATGTGTATAATTAACCCGTGCGAAGCCGCGGCGGGTCGCTAGTAATGAATATAAAAAACAGACATCTCTTTAACCATCTAAATGCATTTTATTATGAAATATTTACTAATACTTATTACAATACATGACTAAACGAATACGTCACTCATCGTCCGATGATTCGCTGTCGCTCTCGCTGTCGGAACTCGACGTGGTCTCCGACTCCCGCCACATTGGCGTTCCGGACTTGGCTCTGCAAGCATTATATAAAATTTAATCCAGTGGCACCGCTGCGCCTTTCGTAATCTTTGTGCGAACTTAACGGTGATAAGCAGAAAAAAGAAATATAACGTTTATTTAGAGACACAAACAGAAAAAACTATGCCAAAATCACTACCTATTATAATACAAAATCCCCCTGCCGCGTCTGTCTGTCTATTTGAACGCGATGAGCTCAATAAATACCAAACGGATTTTCATACGGTTTTCACCAATAGACGGAGTGATTCAAGAGGAAGGCTTATGTATAATTCACCGGTGCGAAACCGGGGCGGATCGCTACTAAAATATAATTGAATAAAAATTGTGGCGCTTAAGTAGTGAACATTTGGAATTACGGTGGTTACAGCCAGCGTAATGCCGAGGCGCCTGCAGAGTGCCAAGATCCTGGTATTCCCTGAATACCTATTCAAGCGAGATAGCATTATTGCGGGATAAAGACGTCTCTTTCTTTCTTGTCCTTTCTATTTATCTCGGTCTGAAGGAAGCTGGTTCCAGCCCTAGATCCGATATTGTACCATCGTGGTTAAAGGCAGTTGTCTTTTTTATCTTGCTAGTACGACCTGCTGTAATTAATGAATAGTCATGCCGCTCGAGCAGTCTTCTTTAGTCCTTTATACCCGGTTTAGACACTACTTATTGCCGTGTGACGTAAGTGCAGCTTAGTCGTATAAACCCGTTGTTTACGCTCTACTTCTCTTCCCATACTATCTCTGCGCGTCGCTACCTTCGTTGCTTTTATCGGGAGTTATTGGACTGACAGGCCACGCCCACTCGGTGTTGCAAGTTTAGAAATCTTTTTGTAATAATGGGAAACCATAATTGTGGAAAAATTTTAAGTACAAAAATCTAAGGAAATAAATACAAAAAACTAGGCAAGTGTGACGCATCAGAAAAAGTATGCTATTATCAAATTTGTCTTGGGGATAATTTTATTTTTATAATTTTGGGAAAAGTAATCTGATGTGGGGAGTTTTCGCAAACATAAGAGAAAAACAGATCGATGCTTGAAGTACGAAGGAAGTATGTGAACAGTCGTCTCTGTGTGTTTACATTCTTCCGCGAAGGTGTATAGTTTAAACCGGGCATTGAGTGAGAGTCTAGTTCCACCAGCCACTACGCAGTCTACCGCGTTATTGTTTCCCTTTGGTTGTTCGTTTTGTAATACTCACAAATGGTAAGCCTCGGCTACTGCGAGCGCATTAGGATGGAGTGCGCCGGTTAGCTTGGAGTGTTGTTCCTTCAGGAGTATTTCAATTTCTTGTTCTGGTCTGTTCAGCATCGTGCCCAACACTTGCACACTTGCCGGAATCGCTTCTTCAAATCCGCATTCCGCTAAATACGTAAGTGCCTCCTGTTAAACAGAAATACACATAGGTAAAAGTTATTTATATTAAAAAGAGACCAGCTTGATTGGAGCAACAGGCAAAGCCGTGATTTTTGCGATTTAGCAAGAATTATTAAATCTCACTTGACATTGCCTAAACAAATAGTTTGAAGCTATTTCATAGCGAAGAAAATTCTGTCTGCAACACAGTTTTACCAAAAGTTAAAGTTATAAAGAGGAAAGATTTGTATTATTGTATGTTTGTAACGAATAAACTCAAAAACTACTAGACCGATTTCAAAAATTCTGCCACCATTACAAATCTATCTTATCCAGAAGTAACATAGGCTATATAACATAGACCCGGTAGGTGGCGCTGTTGTCGACCGAGTACGAAGTGGCGGGAAACTGCTTGTTGTAAATAATTTTGTAAGACTTGTAATTTTGTTTCGTAATAAGAATTTTTGTATTTGAAGCGCAGCTATTTTGTTAAGCAAACCTGTACTTTAAATATGTATCTCACGCATAACTATGTTGACTTTTTCTACATCCGTATAATTATAAGTTCTGCAACTACATGGGGAATTATAAGAAGCCGTATTTTGGGTTAGCTAGGTGTACATCTTAACGGTATCCCTGAGATTGTAGAGGTTTATGATAGCCGATAAGGTGCAGACCCTAGTTTTCAGTTCACCGAGCGATCTCAAAGCAGGTGTGATTATGAGCAATCTCCGCTGTCATGAACACTGCGAATGTGCGAGTGGAGGGATTTTTGCTTCTATGCTCATTCTAGAGAGGTATAAGACTTGGACACCGTTGTTCCATTCGGAGTACCTATCGTCCTGGTGTTGGAGGATGTGACAATTATTTTTCATCTATATATTTATTTAATAGGACAACCAACCAAAAATACAATTTTACAATGTAACTGAACAGTAATTAAATAAAACCATGATAATCGTCCCTTATCACAGCTGTCAAAGCATGCATAACTTAGTGTCTAAGCTACAGAACACAAATACGTATAAGTTATTAAACTACTTAATAAAAATATAATGCAAAACAAATGAACTAAACAAAAGTAGATAACATATTTTTTAGGAACAACTTTACTTTATTTACGAATGAAGAGAGGCGATCACTGCCAAGATCTAAGTCTTTTATTTTGCTAGCATAATCAGTGTAGGATCGGGCTAATCGAGCTAACAGCGCATGTTTTCCTAGATTAGTTCTATGGCGAGGTATTTTAAAGAACGGTCTCTCCGAGCGTGGATGTGTCCATGGCACATTTATTGAGAACCTTGACAATAATTCAGAACTATCGATCTCATTATGAAATAATTTGTGCAGAAACTTTAGGTCAAGTAATAGTCTTCTATTGCATAATGATTCCATGTTAAGGTATTTGAGTCGAGCCTCGAGCCTCAGTTTAAAACGTAGCCCCACACTAGGTATTATTTCTGTCGTTAGTGCGTTTACAAACACGAAATTCACATGCCACCCACACATATCGGACGATTTAGCGCAGTGGTTAAGAACTTAAGTCGCTCTACCCACTGCGTCTAGTAGTCGCGGGTTCGATTCCCGCACGAGACAAATCTTTGTGTGATCCACAATTATTTGTTTCGGTCTGGGTATTTGTGTATGTGAATTTTCATGTTTGTAAACGCACCCACGACACAGGATAATCCTAGTGTGGGGCTACGTTTTAAAAAAAAAAAAAAATATCCACACCGAAACAAATATATGGGGGCCACAAAGATTTGTCACGTGCGATTTCCTCAATCCATTGGATCAAATCGTCCGTCTAATTCATAATTCCTTATGCTTTTGTGTGTGAATGATCTGCGCTGTAGGCCACACAACGTCCAGCTTCACCGGACAAGTTTTCCTCATGCCTCAATGTTTCCTACAGAGAACAGAGAAGAAAGAATTTCCATAACAAAATATAATAAAAGTATTGGTTGGTACTGACGGCAGCTACAGCATGTTGGCCGGCGGCGGCGGCCCTGCTGGCGGCTTCGGTGAGCGCTGCGGGCCGCGCGGGCGTGCCGGCGGCCTGTTCTGCGCGCAGTCGTTGTAGCGCCGCGCCCGCGCCCGCCCACTGCGGATCGTGCGGTCCCGCCTCCGATACCAGACTCACTATGTTTGTCAGTGCCGTCGCTGATAACCTATTCGAGAGGAATCACTTAATAATAGAATGTAATTAAATACGGCCGGCCGTCACTCGCACCGCGGCGTTACTAAAGCCCGCCTGGTAACAGTTAATACAAGCCCCACACGTTCATTGTTAACAATTGTATAAACATAATCATATAGAGCACCAAGTAATCATTAGTTACTTTATTTCAGTATATGCTTACAGCTATGACTATGATTTGTGTTGTCTAATTATTTATCATTCCAGAAAACGTATTTTATTTTTGTTATCATATTATCGTTCCTATAACTGTGATATATGTATATAAAGTATTTATTTAACACATTTCACTATAAAACAATTGGACGCTTATTTGCACACTAATAAGGTATATAACATTTGATTTTTGGAGCTATATTTATTTTTTATTATTAATTGGTACTGGCCAACTGATTGACACCTGTAACGACTTAGCAGGATCCAGATGAAAATCAGCTCCTAGCACTTGTGCCTGGCATTAAGCTGATCTATCTATACAGGATATCTATTTGGCTCAGCCGTGAGACACAAACTCATGTGTATTTGTTTGGTGTGTATATATACATTTTTCTGATAAAGGTAATTTATATTTTACTGAGCAATTAGTTATAGAACGTTCTGTGGTTGAATGGTTCGAATATTTTGATCTGTATGTTTTTTATGTAGTAATAAATCCGTCACGTTTCGGCATCGATCAAATACGCACATATAGGTAGATATACGCTCGCCGCATGAAAATGGCACCATCAAAAGGCAGGCAAAAGAGGACGATACTAAAAAATTAACAGGCTTCCGCTTTTTGCATGCCCTATGCTAATATGCCCTAATTTATGTTTGTCGTAACTATAACTACTCATGTAGATTTGGGAACGTTTTTTAGTGTATCTTTTAAACGGGACTGTGTATCTTGTTTCTTGTCTCTGTCTCTGTCCTCTTGTCTTGTCTGGACTGTGTAACTTTATCCGGCACACCCGTGTGTTCACTCTTCTAACCGGTCGCAATTTATAAATCGGAAAATTTATACAAATTGGTATTTTCAATACTTCGTACTATGACAAGTCATTCTAGTCTTCACTAATATTATAAAGAGAAAATATTTGTTTGGTTGTTTATAATCGATAAACTCTGATCTACTGAACCGATTTTAATAAATCCTTCACCATTAGAAAGCAATATTATCTATAAGTAATATATGCTATATAGTATTTAAGTAATAATAATCATTTATAAAGATATTACAAAAGAAACGCGTGCGCAACCGCGAGTAATAGCTAGTGTATAAATAACTGTATTATAAAAGTTTGTAGGATATTCTACCTCAGCCATATTAATTGTGTCAATACTAACACAATTAATATGGCTGAGGAAAATAAATGAATTAACGATAAATATATATCCGACTGGTTGCGTTAAAGGGTTATTGTAAGACCGTCTATTATCCTGTTATGATACATTTCCCGGTGCAACACTTTGGCAAAAAAATTTAAAAAGGGGTTAAACATCTGACCTAATGCACCTCTACATTTGTTGTGATAATGTCACAAATGTGGTACTAATAGTTTTCATGTGATGGTGTAAGTAAGTATCGGTGTAGTTTTGGCGCGAATCAAGCGTACAAGCGGGTGAAAAATTATTTCAGATTAGCATTACAATTGCACTATTGAAATCTTCCACATTTCAAAACAATAAAATATTATTTCTATTATAATACTAGCTGTTACCAGCAGCTGCGCACGCGTTTGAATGGGAAAAAGAAAAATCCGTTTTTACGTTTTCCCCTGCAATATTTCCATTTTTTCTCCTCATAAGAACCTTCCTCGGATTTTAACGAATATTTAAAAAAAAAAAATTTGCCGAATCGGTCCAGCCGCTCTCGAGTTTTGCGCTTAGCAACACATTTAGGCATTCATTTTTATTTATATAGATTATGGGTAGTTTTTTTCTTCATTATAAAGTTAAAAGTACGGTAACTATTATCTTGCCTATCTCAGGAAGCGTCGTAATTGTATACGACACCAAATCTTTAAATGCTTCTCCTGAAAAAATGCATTTTTGCAAAAGTGACAGTGCTGCACCGGGGGTGCGATATGTGTATAATAATATAAATGTAGATTTAAAATTACATACAGATACTAACTTAATATTAATAAACAAAGGCTATGTCATTATCAGTCACATTTCTTTCTAATATTTACAGTTAGAAAAGCTCCTTAAAATACACATTATGTACCTAACGTCATTTAATGTTCAAAATTCTAAATTCAAAAATCCAGTTAAAAAACCTTTAACACTGACAAACAACTTTTTTAAATAACAAATTTCTCAGAGCTGAATTATTTAAGTATTGCACACTTACTTCTGTACAGGTGTTCGCATATCTCTAGCCTTTTCATCTTCTTCGGAGAGCTGGCCATGGTTCAGCATGTCCACTGCAGCATTTCTCATTTTGGTCTTGACTTCCTCATCTATGAAAAAATATGCACATCAATGTTAAATAAATTTCAGTTCAATCATACGCATTTTTAAAGTACATTGAATTTATCATAGCGTCCCATTGCGTTCGATTCAATTCTAATTAAACGATCTGAAACCGATTCTCGTTTAAATGGAGCATTAAAGTATCGATTCTTGATTAATCGTATTGTAAGTCGATTTTCTTTAATGTGTTTATTATCTATCTTCAGCCTAAAGACCTCCACCGTAGGTCAAAGGCCACCCCCCAACCCCCCAAATACCGCCACGACTGACTGCGCTGTATGCATTCACTAGAAAAAATACCCAATTTACACACTCCTCACTTCGGTTGGCCGTATAAACGCGCCACTTACGCTCTACTTCCCTTCGCACACTATCACTGCCGGGCGCTTCCTTCGTTGGCGGTTTTTTAGCGGGAGTCAAAAGACTGACAGGCCACGCTTACTCAGGGTGGCTAGTCTGTTTGTAAATAAAATTATTATTTTATTTACAAAAAAAAATTTAAGATTAGTGCACCAGAAAAACAAAGGGAAAGCTAGTATAAAAATTGCCTTGGGAATATTTTAACAATATCGTTTCGGGGAAAGGAAAATCTGATGTCGGGAGTATATTTGCAAACATAAAAGATACACAGAGGGATGCTTGCAGTGCGAAGGGAGTATGTGAACTATCGACTCTGCCGCGGTATTGCTCATTACTTTGGCGGGAAGTAGCAGTGTGTAAACGGGTATAAAGCAACAATATTTCTTATCTCTTTTTTGCTACTTTAAATTTTAACTTTATCAGTTCCAGATTATCAAAAATATTATATTTTATGAAAAATGACGTTATGTTTTGTACTTAGTGCTTATAATAATAAACGTGTTTTGCGATTGACGTACACAACTTAAGTTATTCATACTTCTTTTTTAATTTTAACACGTATATAATCTTTTCGGTTAATCGATTTTAAATTGGCATGTTTATTAAGTCACTACTTATTAGTACGCACATTAGGCTTGTTATTCCGGATGTCATTACCCTACATTTGCACGAGCGCTTTTACAATGCGCGTTAATCAAGCGCTGAAATGAAACATAAGCTAACAGCATTTTTATTTGCAAAGCGCCTACAGCGCTTCAGCATAAAGTGTTGAAAAAGGAGTACCTAACGGTTAACTTCTCTCCGGCGTTTTAAGGCGATTTTTCGTGTTTCCCCAACCTATAGGTTACCTTGACTGGTAGCAGATGCACATGACACGGAGCAGTTGCTCAAGGAGTTTGACGCACTTAGCGTTTAGCATGTCCGCATGTAACATATATCTATAGCATGCTTATTAAGTCACTATTATTAGTTCGCACATTAAGCATAAGGTTAGGTGGAGCGATGACCTTCGCAGGGCGGTTGGCGTGCACTTGAAGAGGCCTATGTCCAGCAGTGGACTGCTATAGGCTGATCATGATGATGATGACATTAAGCTAGTGTTCCGGAGATCACTGACTCTTGTGTTAACTTTTCGGCCGCTCCTTCACGGCGTTTTAAGGCGATTTTCCGTGTTTCCTCAACCTATAGGTTACATACCTTGATATGGTAGCATTAGCATATGGCACTGACCATATTTGTTAAAGCAGCTTGACGCGCTCGGCGTGCCCGCATGTAACATGTATCTACAAGGTGTAACATAATAAACGCAAGACCTGAAAGTATTTTTTTCTAAATCGGTGACTGAATTGATTCCAATAATTTTTAATGTATCTTAGATTTTTTTTATTATTGGAAAAAATGCTTTTACTCCTTTACTGCGCTATAAAAAAAATTAATTTATTCTTCATTCATAACAATAAGCAGATTTCAAACGAATATCTGAAAACGTATTTCTCAAAACGCACATTTACACGTACAAGTTTCATTATTGATTGGGGTATAAAAGTGCTTAAGAAAAGGGTTTAATTTAATGGAAGTAGGATAAATGCGGTGGAAATGCGAGCTCTGCGGAAGATGTGCGGAGTGAAGTTGCCCGACCGTATTCGCAACAGCGTAGTAAGAAAGCAAATAGGTATAAAAGAGAGTATCGGTGTAAAGATGAGAAAGGGTTTGCTCTGTTGGTTAGGGCATATAGAAAGAATGTCCGAAGAAAGAATGACAAAACTAATATACAATGCAAAAGTGGAAGAATGTAGGTACCGGGGAAGACCAAATAGACCGGGTCTTATCTGAAGGACAAGTCAGGAGTCTCCGTAACCGGCGAGCGTGTATGAGACGAACTGTGAGAGTAGAGGAAGCCAGAGAGGTATGTAAGGTAAGAGCCTGTTGGAACTCTGTACTCTCTGCCTACCCCGCAAGGATCTGGCGTGATGATATAGTAGTAGTAGTTGTTTAATTTAAATTTGGAAATTTGGTTTTCGTTTTGAATTTATGAAGCAATTCTCTAATCGGGGTGTCTGAGGTCTCGCGTTATTTACATTACATCTTGTATTAGTGCTAGTGTGCTAGTAGGCTAGTGTTCCGGAGATAACTGACCCTTGCAGTCAGCCGCTCTTTCACGGCGTTTTCAGGCGATTTCCTCAACCCATACATTAGTATACCTTGATACTGGTAGCAGTTGCACATGGCAGAGAGCAGTTGCTCAAGCAGCTTGATGCGCTTAGCGTGCCCGAACACGACGAGTTGCGACCACGCCTGGGCCAGCCGGTCGCCCGCGCCCGCTATCTCCAAGGTCTTGATTATCTGGACAATTGCCAGAGGAAAATGTACCTTATGATGTTATGATATGCCGAATTCGAGAGTTACTTTTGTTTATATCGTTTTTTTGTGACTATTGGACTCTAAAGAAAAAAAACGATGAATACTGTTAAGTTCCAAATTGGATTAGATGGAGCTCGTACTCTTATGATAATTTGGGTTATGGTAGTTGAAATTACAAAAGGAAATATTTTATTTCCTAACGATTCTGTGATTATCTATCTATATCATCACGCCAGATCCCTTACGAGGTAGGCAGAGAGTTCTGTGATTAAGTAACTAATTAATTGGGACTTCGTTTACACTAATGGACATACGTCCGTTCTTTGAGTGAACTTTTTAATAACAGCTTCTTTATCTGTTCATGTATTACGATAAAACAAATTAAGAAAGTAACATACATTAAAAAGTTAAGGTAAGATAATATAATAAAAATTATTACTTCTTCCATAACCGATGGTTCAGGAACATATATGTTTGGCACTAGCGTGTCCAATAATTCAGTCGTTTTCTCGAATGGCGCGTGTCTAAAAAGTAGACGTAATTGAATGAACGTTAAGTTCAAAATTCAATAACACAATGAGACGACTGGGCTTCAGTCGCCTACGTAATCGGAGTTTCGTAACTAGTCACTATGGAGGTTTTTTTACTAGTATTCAACTAGATATGCGTTGTCGAAACAAGTTATGAGTCAGACGTCCCACGTATTAAAAAATACATACAATCATTTGTAGTATACTCAAATCCAACACCACGTAGTCGTAGTTTTGAAATCGACAAAAAAGCTCAACTCTGTCAATTTTAAGAGAGAGTTGACTTTTGTTTAACATTACCAGTTTTCATTGCAACTAGTTACATACGAGTAAATTACAATCCTTCGAGTAAAATAAAGCTTCCTAACGTACGAACGATTACGTAGGCGGCCGAAGCGAATGTCTATAGATGTTGGTTACCTGCAAGCGACCGTAACGTAATGTCTATAGTAGATACTCTCTTTATACGCATCGCCTACTAACTTATAGTTGTCACCTTTCATTAGGAGGGCATGTAACCTTTCCGCCATTTTAATGTCCTGCAACAAAATTAAAATAAATATCATCATAAGTCGAACGATGCCCACTGAAGGACCGAAGAAGGCGAAATTTTCCCAAATTTCGCCACAACCGGCTTAATGCTGTTTACATCCAGCAAAAAAAAGTTCGTACTGCGATATCCAATCAGCTTTCCAAGTGGGGCCAAACTTTATGTTATCGACTAATGTCCACCACTAGTCGCTGCACCGTACGATGAATCACATCCCGACAATAATTACATACAAATACCTACTAAATTGATTATGATTGAAATTTTATTTAAAATCAGCATTTAAATAATTAATTTACATGATAATAATTTTAATTTAAATATTTAATGATTTAAAAAAATAAATTATTTATTATTTGTTAAATGACATACCTGTCTGTGGTATTTTTTAAATATACCTTCAGATTATAAAATTGTACTGTAATGACTTTTCGGCTCTATAAAAGTAGGAGCATTGCGTTAAAATTCATTCATTGTGATCTCGAACTGCAAGGCGGAAGCTCTACCCGAATACACATCTAAATACTGAAGACTGAAGTATTATTCCATCCCACGGTCTGTCACATCTATAAATACATAGATTATGAATAGGCGGAACCTATTCATTTGAGCAATATTTGACGATTACAATTAATAGAATGTCAGGCAGTCATTATTGTTTTAGTAACTTTTTATCTTGTCTATAGACAAACTCCATGCCTTTAATAATTGCCCGAGTGTGTTTAATTGATGCGATGACAGATGTCAAACGGCGACCGACCGATAACAGATAGTCGATGTAAGACGGCGGACGGCCCTACTGTGTGATTCTATTGGCAACGGGGCGAGCGGTCGAACGTATTGCGGAGCAGCTAACCTCACTGCATTCCATCGATCCTCAAATATTGCAAGCATCTTCTAAGCAGTGTACCGGAGAAGATCCTAGTGTTATTTCAAGATTTCCTTCATGTTCGGCCACCATGCGGACGACTATGAAAACGAAGATAAACACACCTTTCACCGTTATCAGCATCGAAACGGCCATCCCGAAAACATACGCGCCGATAAATATATCATGAACGTTATCGTGTTGCAGCTAAGGTCATTTTATTTATTTAAATAGGCACAGTAACAGACAGACGGATTACATCATTTACCCTAAGACTTACAATAAATCACATTTTTACATCTGGCGTCCTTACCAACTGTACACAACTTACACAACGGTTCATAATTAAGATTCAAAAACAAGATCGCAAAAGTGGCATGTATCATTATTTAAACACATAATAAAAAGAGTTGAAAAAGAGAGTAAAGCAATATGTTTATGCCTAACTGGTTGTAATTTTATAAATATCTTCTTTAAATTTATTACTATTACCGTTGTAATTCCAAATATCGCATACATCATCTATCTCATTGTAGGATTTTAACATTCTGTGAATGGGGTTGTTTTGAGAAACATTATTGTTGGAAGGAGGTATGCTAAACATTTTCTGATTACGTCGTGATCGTGATGGTATGTATAAAAGTAATTTTTCACAGAGGTTTGTGCCAAAATTACCGCCAGCAATTTTATGCAATAAGGTTAGGTCTGCAATTGTTCGTCTCTGCTGAATACTTTTAAGATTGAATTTATGTAATCTATCGTCATATTCAGCAAGTTTCTTTCTTAATCCATATTTACGAGGCATGCCTTTTAAGTTCTGTCGTTTCCATAGTTTCCGGCAATTTTGAATTTGGAACTGTTTTGAGATTCAAAATTTAAACACATTCGAAATGTGTTTAAATTTTGAATCGCAAAACAGTTGAAAGTATTAGGATTAATGCTATTGTTTAGTCACAGCGTCGATTGGAATCTGTCAGGTTACGTACGAAAATGAATCTTTCTAAGGAAAATGTTCGTGCAATAATTTTCTACAACTTTAGAAGAGGCCTGACACGGCTTCAGTGTTTTGTAGAGCTAACATCTCTGTTCAGTGATGAAGCCCCATGTCTGCGGACTGTCGAACGCTGGTATTTAGAATTCCAGCGTGGACATACTAGTGTTAGTGACAAATCTCGCGAAGGACGCCCAAAATCCGCCTTCACTGAACATAACATCATTGCTGTGAGACAACTAATTCTCGAAGATCATCATGTGACGTATCGAGAGATAGAGGCTCTATTAGGCATCTCATTCAGAAGATCTTGCATGAAGCGCTTGGTGTGAGAAAGCTAGTTTGCCGTTGGATACCGCATCTGATTTCCGACGATCACAAGGCTGCCCGCGTCAGATGGTATAAGAAAACTCTGCAAAGGTTCAACCGAGGAGAGTCAAATCGCGTCTACGACATCATCAGTGGTGACGAATCTTGGATCTATGCCTACGATCCTGATTCCAAACAACAATCTACAATCTGGGTCTTTCAAGACGAGCCAAAGCTGACTAAAGTTATTCGTTCTCGAAGCACTTCAAAGAAGGTGGGGGCCACGTTCGTTGGAAAAACCGGCCATGTTGCGACTATTGCACTTGAAGATCGTAGAACAGTTAACGCAAAGTGGTATACCACAGTTTGTTTACCACAAGTCATCGCAGAACTTCGAAAATCTAACTCAAAGCGACGCATCATCCTGCACCATGACAACGCAAGCTCACACAGCGCTCGTCTGACGATTGAGTATTTGAAGCAGGAAAAAGTAGAAATTCTTGACCATCCTCCATACAGTCCTGACCTAAGCCCTAACGATTTCTTAACATTTCCTAAAATTAAGAAAAGTCTTCGTGGTCAAAGTTTCCAGTCCGGTGAAGAAGCAGTCGACGCTTTCAAGTCAGCCATTTTGAACACCCCTACTTTAGAGTGGAATAAATGTTATAATAACTGGTTTGAGCGAATGGAAACGTGTATTAAGCTACGTGGTGATTACTTTGAAAAACAATAAAAAGTACTATAAGGTTCTAGTTGTGTTTTCTTCAACGCGCACGCGCACGCACACACACACACACACACACACACACACACACACACACATCTATGCCAACGTGCATGTGTATCTATGTACGTACCTACACAATAAATGTACATACTTATATACAGAGATGTCGGTAACGGTAACAGTGTCGCGAGTTCAATGGTTTTTTCCCATCTCAAAAAATGCCAACGTGCATGTGTATCTATGTACGTACCTACACAATAAATGTACATACTTATATACAGAGGTGTCGGTAACGGTAACAGTGTCGCGAGTTCAATGGTTTTTTCCCATCTCAAAAAATGCCAACGTGCATGTGTATCTATGTACGTACCTACACAATAAATGTACATACTTATATACAGAGGTGTCGGTAACGGTAACAGTGTCGCGAGTTCAATGGTTTTTTCCCAGTTGAGGTTAGTTTTCAGCTGCAATTGAGGTTACTTAGTAGTAGATAGTAGAACTGCTTTTACTATAATACGCGGCATAGAAATAAATTAGATCAACCGCAATTTCGTCTGTCGAAAATTCACACTTCTTTCATGGGGTACTGTGTTAGATTTTATAATGAAATTCCTCTTGACTTCACTAAACTTAGTGACAGTAAATTCTAAGCTTGTTTTAAACGCACGCTTAGTAAGCAAGCTTATTATACGCTAGATGAATATTTAAAAGACAAAAATACTTGGATAGGGGCTGTTCCAGCTCCACTTGATTGAATATGGACAACTTGTTAAGCTATTATTATTTAATATTCCCTCTCTACCTTCTATTAATTTAGTAAAATGTATCTTTTTTTCTCATTTCTTTCTCTGTAAATGAGGGGACCATGTAGCTATTCACATGAATAGTATAATTTGTATAATTTAACTTAGACCACAAACGGTCACCCATCTCGGGATGGGTGACCGTTTGTGGCATTTTCAAATTCGAGCGTCTCCGTGCTTCGGAAGGCACGTTAAGCCGTTGGTCCCGGCTACCACTTAATGTGGTAGTCGTTAAGCCGAGTTGGAAGCCTTAAAGGCGGCTTGATAAGTTCCAACAGCAGGTGGCCACAAACCTGCCTCCATCAATCCGCACTGGGTCCGCGTGGTGGAGTATGACCTAATCTCTCTCACCTCGATTAGTGAGAGAAGGCCTTTGTCCAGCAGTGGGCAGTACAGGCTGATATTATATTATAACTTAGACCCACCTGATAGACCAGCCTACATCGTTCTCTCATATCCCACAACAAAATGTAGATGTAAAAAGAAAATGTAAAAATACTATTTTAAAAGAGTAACCGTGGAGTTTCTTGCCCTTCTTCTCCACAGGAATGACATTACGAAGTGGTGGTAGAGTCTTTGTTACTTTTCTGACGATTCATAAATACTGTAATGGTTTACATGAATAAAAAATATTCTGATTCTATTTTGATTCTGATACAGCTGCTGTGCCTGTGTGACCTCCAACTAGTGTTGGAGCACAGAAATGCTAGCTTTAACTTGGAGTAACCTTTACTACATTTAGTAACGCCAACTACAGTCATCAATGTTTACTACTATAATTACTAGTTAAAATTTATAATATATGGCCGCTAGATGTGTGGGTGCCGACGAGGAGCTTGCCTAGGGCGCTGATCACTCGTCAATAAAAAAACATATTGATAAACTGTCCTACAAAGTTGTGTAGGTATACCTGTAAATGATCGCTGCACACGCTCATTGCTGTTATGAAGAAATTTGTGTCTGTTGCCTCTAAAGCCTCCAAATTTTCCCTTTGTTCCAAATCGTTAATTATAGATGACAATATGTCAAATCGTGGACCTCCTGTAAAACGACACTAAGTTAATACTGACACAATCAATGCTAGAAATAGTGAATATGGGACCGCCTCAAACGGATTTATGTGACAAATCGCTGTTCGAATGAAATAGCGGCATAACTTACAAATATCATTATTTGAATAAGCACTCTAAAATCACAAATATATAAATTAATTACTCTTGGTCTGGCTTTTTAGTTGCGTCGCTAGTATTGAGTATAGTGCATTGTCGTATTTATCCGACAGGTTATACTTTCCTTTTTTGTTTTTCTCTATTTCCTTCGGCTACGTGCTATACCGACACAGGTAATAGAATAAGTTTACAATATATAAGAGTGATTTTTCATTTAAATATTGAAAATGCTCCGAATTAATTTACTGACTTATGAAGCAGGCGCCTGGGGCATGGCAATAGATGTAAAATCAAGCGGTTAAAAGGTTATATTACAACAGAAGTGAGAGAAGTAAACAAAAATAAAAAAGAACAAGCCTGCTGAAGTAGCTATATCTTTTCAGCGGAGGTTGCGTTTCGATGTAGTACTAAATTAGTAGGTAGAGTCGCTTTTGTATAAGAATGTAAAAGACAAATTCTAAGTACCCCTGCAGAGTTTATACAAAATAAATGATTTGAGACTGCCTCGTTGGTCTAGTGGCAAACCGTATCGCTTTGTGATCACGAGGTCCTGGGTTCAAATCCTAGGTCGGACAAATGTAGTTTTTCTAACGAAAACTTCCCAGTATGAGTCCGGAGTCTGAAATTGTGCCCGGTATATGACAATATTACATAGGACCGAACATCGTCGGCGGAAAGTGGGTGTACTGAGTACACCTCTGCCACTCCCGCTTGGGGAATGAAGGCGTGACTGTGTGTAAATTATTTGATATCTATCACCACACTAGATCCCTTTCGGGGTAGGCAGAGAGTACAGATTTCCGACAAACCTCTCTGGCTTCCTCCACCTATAATTCGTCTCATACATGCACGCGGTTACAGACACTCTTGACTTGACTTAAGAGACCAAATAGACCATCTATTTGGTCACGGTAAGATGATGGATGTAGGTACCAGGGATGACCTATTGTAAAAAGTATACCCTAGTACCTACAACCTTCCACTTTCGCAATGTATATTCGTATTGTCATTATTTAAATTAATTTATTAGAATAATACTCACGTTCCTTACAAAATAGACACAGTAAGTAGTAGTAAGCTGACAATCCGGGCTGTATGCCCAGTTGTCTGAACTCCGCTACGATCTGTAGGGCAATTTGTTGCAAGTTCTTGCCGCCTCCCCAGGCTGATATTGATCTCAAACAAGCGGTAAGAGTCTCCTGATTGGGCGATAGACCCTACCCAATAAGAAAAAAAAACAATTATTCTACAAGCGAACATATTAACATTATTCTGGGCACAATTTTCAGTAGCAGTCCAGAGTTTGGACCGCAATATAATAATATGTAAACAGTAGAAAATTTTAGTGCTAACGTTCCATATAAGAATCACGCCCACAGATACGTGGTCCGCGCGGTGAAAAGCAGATCACAGCGGGTAGCTGCCTGCCTTTGTCATACTAACATCTGTATTTAAAAATGCTGGTCTTTATAACATTACAATACTGTGGCAAAGTACTAAAGTGCATACTAATTATTGCCATTGGACTGTGGGTACAAAACTATTAAGGGGCTATCGACAACTTATTGATCAAGAAAGTGATAGTGACGGAATTCCTATGCAAATGAATAATAAGGGACGGATATATTCAGAGCGCGCTCCATATTACATTCCTTATAATACAAATTTTATCATTTTCTAAAAAAAAACTTACACTATGAAATCATCATTAACATTTTATGTTGGAGTGGAGGAGCCATTGTTTAGCCTCCGGTGTCAGTTGGAGTAGCCACACTATGAATTAACTTGTTTTACAAGAACTCTCTGTTTTAAGTATATTCTATTGACTAGTTCTTAAACGTTTCGCGTTGGAATAAGAAAATGTAAAACAATAGAGATGACTTAAGACTTTTTTTTAACGAGAATTTTTTTTTCTATCAAGAAAATTCCTTTTTATCGTGTATTCCTTTTACTAGATTCTAAAATATAAAGTAAAAAATCATATTACTAAATATTAAGTCCTAATACCTCTTCAAGTGCATGAGGTACAAAAACGTTTTTATCGCGGTAGCCCCTCAATCCCTTCATTTTACCACACTATTACACAACACTAACGAAAACAAGAGGATTTCGTAGCGCTGTTCGACCACGGTGTTCTTACCGATTACCAAGGTTAAGCAGTCTTCGGCAGGGCCGGTCTGAGATGGGTTACCGTTTGTGGCAGTTTCATATTTGAGAGTCTCCCTGCTTCGGAAGATGTGTTAAGCTATTTTTCTCGGTCTCGGTTATTGTTAAGCCGAGTTGGCTTCATAAGTTCCAAAAGCAGGTGGCCTCTAGCCTCTACCAATCCGCACTGGGTCCGCGTGTATAGTATGACCACATCAATTGTTCAGAGAAGGCCTTTACCCAGGGCGAAAGGCTGATACATAATTACATAAAGTACATAGCATTACTTACTAAAATTTTGTTATATCCTCACCTATGTGTAAAACTGATCTTTCACATACCTGTTCATTCATTTCCAGCAGCAAATTTTTAAGTGCCTCTATACGTAGCAAGGTGCCTTCTCGTAAGAACCCCACACAGCCAAGCAGTGAGTTATAAACACTCGTCGACAGAGGTATGCCCTTCTCTCTTGCTTCTTGTGTTAATGTATGAGCTCGTTCTGCCTATAATATAGCGTTAATCAATTATATTATTTACCTTTAGGTTATGGGAACACGCGAAATCCCGTCACAATGCCGTGTAACAGCGACTAAGAGGTTGAAATTTGATGTTTTTAGTTTTATTTTATCGTGCCGGGACCTGGTATAGAGATATTAAGGGTAAAAGGAGTGGTTATAATTGTAACAACTAAGCGTGTTAATAATTTGTCGTCAAGATCTAGGTGACATCAAATTCTAAGTAAAATTGTCAAATTTTCAACGTCAGTTTTTCAAAAACAAAAATTTTCAAGATTAGGATCAGAATATTTTCTATTCATATGACCATTAAAGTAGCAACGTCATTTCTGTGGAGAAGAGCAAAAATCTTCATGGTTAATACTACTCTTTGTAAATAAAAGGCTTCACAATTTTTATGTTCACTTTGTTAATTGACTATAGAAATAAATAAAATGTGATTGTCATGATGTGTGTGATCTGTTTTGTCATTCTAGGAAAGAATGACAAAACAGATATACAATGTGAAAGTGGAAGGATGCAGGTACCGGGGAAGACCTAGACTATCTTACCACGACCAAATAAACCGAGTCTTATCTGATGGAAAAGTCAAGAGTCTCCGTAACCGGCGAGCGTGTATGAGACGAACTATGAGAGTCGAGGAAGCCAGAGAGGTATGTAAGGAAAGAACCTGTTGGAACTCTGTACTCTCTGCCTACCCCGCAAGGGATCTGGCGTGAGGTTATAGATAGATAGATAGATAAAATGTGATAAAAGTTTCTATCAACATGGTTAATGATTGTTCATGTACATTTTTTAAAGGCGATGCGAGAAAACAAACTGTTAAACATTTGTCAAGCATCCAGTCACAGTAATGGTTTCATTCCTATTACCTAGGCTTTAAAGAAAATAATTTGAAGTAACTAACATTTCCATCAAAATCAGAGGACATAGTGCACAAAATATTACCTGATAATATTTAGCCATGCCTTGGATGAGTGCACAGTAAGCTTCAGGACTCTTGGGTTCCAATGATGTAAAGATCTTATCTGCAAGACCTCCAAGCCTGTAAAAATATAACAAATTTCATATATTTACTTTCCTTTTTAAAATCTAATCTATGTCAAAATCCATACATTTATACATAAGTAAACATGTTCATTGCCATAGTTAAGTGTATGGGCTATGGTTAGTCCAAAAAAATTCAACACAGAAAATGTCTTGAGGAGTGTGTGTGTGTGTGTGTGTGAATGATGTACGCTGTTGGCCGCGAGGCCTTTACAGCTTCACCGGACTTAAAGGCGAGCGTGCAACCACTACGCTCTAGCCAGCCAGAAGGGCAAGAGGCGACATACTCGAGGGCGCCTCTTCGAGGCGCCCTCGGTTGGGACAGTCGCTGTAGGGGGACGGGTGCACTACTAAGTGCACCGGTCAACCGCCGGCTATGGGAGGGGATCTACTACTACGTCGTCGTCGTCGCCTGTATTCTGAGCGGAAAGAAGGGATGACAAAGCATTGGGGGGGGTCGGTGAGAACATGTCGCGGCCGGCGGTGGCGGCAGGGGTCGGGGGGAGATCGTAGTCGGCGGTGGCTACGATTAACGGATTCGCATGGGTAGATGCGTTCGCGAAGTGACGTGTTGACGCCTTTTTAATAAAGGCGCGAATAGGTTCGAGACCTAGATCGGAGTGGAGGTCGACGTTCCGTACGAACCAGGGGGCTCCTACAGCTTTACGGAGGAAGCGGTTTTGAACCACTTGGAGTTTATCGATGTGAGAGGGGGCCGAATGGGGGGACGAACGCAAGTTTTGTAAAGTGTCACCTTATTTCTAAGGGACATTTTACTCCGCTTGCAGATTAACGAATGGAGAATAGCTAGTGTATACCAATAGGTCATACTTACTTCCAGGTGGTGGATTGTCTTTCGCGGCTATTGGCAGAGAACCACCTCTCTTCGAGCCATTCCATTGAGTCAGGTTCTTTTTCATTGTAAAAGCACAATAGCTGGAGGAACTCTAGTTTAAGCTCATCACTCACTGCATCTGTTCCACCAAGAAGTTGAAATACTTTGACTGAATCATCCAGTAATGCATTGTTTATTGTGTATCTCAAATCATCCTCTGTGACCTGTGAAATAGGATTCATGGACTCTTTACAGTTATGAATAAGAACTACAATTGTTTGTATTAGATAATTTGTGTCAAATTTCCTATCACTAACTAATTTAAAGTTAGATGGAGTAGAAACTCTCTGTTTACCAATTCCATAAAGGATCCAGTGTGTTGATATATATAGAGATAGGGGCCAACCTTAAATTACGTCATACTTAAAGGGGAGGGAAGGGGCCAAGAATGTGTGACATCATAATTTTGTGTGACATAATTCATGGATGGCCTTTAGATGGACTGGGTTGGAATTCTAATAGGCGCATAATGAGTTTCTTCCATCGAAAAAGTTCAATCGCAGTCCGGAGTCTGGAATTGTGTGTGGTATAATGAGAATAGGCTCACTCCCTATTATTAAGCTTGGCTTCCACTGGGAAAGGGTAACGAGCGAGAAATATTAGAAAGAAACAGAGTACAAGTAGTAGTTAAAATTACGATTAAGCGCAGTGGTTAAGAGCTTAAGCCACTCCGCTCACTTTGTTTAATAGTCGCGGATTCGATTCCCGCACGGGACAAATCTTTGTGTGATCCACAATTATTTGTTCCGGTCTGGGTATTTGTGTGTGTGAATTTTCATGTTTGTAAACGCACCCACGACACAGGAATAAATCCCAGTGTAGGGCTACGAATTTTTAAAAAAAAATTTGACTTACATTAAATATGCATTTTAATTATTCGTCTTTCTTGCTTTCTCAATGAAAGCGAATGCAGAGAGTCCGTTTTCAACTATTAGTATTTATTCGATCAGCTTTCCACTTAAATCTTTCTTGGTGGAAGCAATTCTATGAAATTTACTGTTGAGAGTTGAACAGACACCATATGGAGCCCGTTCCGTTCGCAGAGGAAACCGGACATTACATTGGGATCTAACATAGTCTATTTACTTATTTATTTAGAAGCCACACCATCAACAATTCACAAAGTATACATTGATATATTATGTCCATTTAATGTAAAATATCTTTGTAGGCGCGTACAATACTAGAGAGTATTGTACGCAGCTACAAAGAGGCATAGTAAAATTATATAAAATTTCAACATATCTATAAAATTAGAAAGATAACAAAATATTATAAAATAAAATAAAATGAAATAAGGATAAAATTAAATATTTAACACAATAAAAGAGATAAGAATTACAAGTACGTTTAAAAAAATTGCAGCTAATAGTAGATAGTTTAAGAACTTAGTTCTTGAAGTACACTCTTTCGAAAGCCTGTAAGTGAATTGCTAAAGATGTCAACATCATTAACATCACATTAATGGACAGTTAATCTTTGTTCAATCAAAAGTTGGAGCAAACTTTGTTGGTAAATATGGGTGATTCCAGTAATACGACGTTAAAACCTTAATCCGCTCCGCCCACTGTGTCTAATAGTCGCGGGTTCGATTCCCGCATGGGACAAATCTTTGTGCGATCCACAATTATTTGCTCCAGTCTGGGTATTTGTGTACGTGAATTTTCATATTTGTAAACGCACCCATGATACAGGAATAAATCCTAGTGAGGCTACATTTTTAAAAAAGCAAATAAGAAAGAAAAAATAATCTTACCTTACTTTCATCAGTAAATATAGGTCTAGGAGTAAATGCGTCTATTTGGGGATCTGCATTAAAGTATGGTGTTTTCAACTTCATAGGTGGATCCCATTCTCTAGTGGTGAATAAGTTGGCGTGCTCATCTCGGACCCATGCTGCTGCTTTGCGACCAGCTTCTGCAGACAATGCATATGCTCTTTTCCGGTAGTTTGATAATGGTATTAAATATGGATCATCATGATACCTAGAAATAAGCAAAATGTTTTTAGTATATTTAATATTGTTTCTCACAAATAACATTGAAAATAAATATACACTGTAACACCTATATTCCCAAAGTGGGGGTGGCAGAGCTGTACTGTGTACACCTACTTTTCGCCGACGATGTTAGGTCCCTTGTAATAGGGGGCAAGCCTATTGCCATATAGGGAGCACAATTCCAGAGTTCGGATTGATACTGGGAATTTTTCGACAAAATACACTAGTCCAACCTAGGATTTGCACCCAGGTTCTCGTAATCGCAAAGCGTATTATTTGCCACTAGGCCAATGACATTTGTATTAGATAAAATTAAAAAGGTAGATATTATGTTAAGATGATTCATTATAGTCAAGAGTAAACAGTCTCCGTAACCGGTGAGCATGTATGAGACAAACTATGAGAGTGGAGGAAGCCAGAGAGGTATGTAAGGAAAATAATTTCTAGTGTAGGGCTATTTTTAATAATAAAAATATTGGTACTTACAATGGTACTTACTTAATTATACTGTACTGTATACTTTATAAGTAAGTAAGTATACTCGCCAAAATAATAACTGACTGGTCCCTACGAAATACAAAAACGCAACGCGGTAGACCCAGGCGGACATGGCGGGATGAACTGGAAAACTTTTTGATAGACTGGCCTGCATGGCTACGAATAAAGGGGAGTGGAAAAAGTGGAGTGAGGCATTTGCCCAGCAGTGGGACACAAATGGCTTTCCATTCCGATCTAGGTCTCGAACCTATTCACGCCTATATTAAAAAGGCGACAACACGACACTTTGCGAACACATCTACCCATGCGAATCCATTAATCGTAGCCGCCGGCGACTACGATGTTAAGTTCAAGGTATCATAGACTGTAAAAATCCTGTGAAGCTGGTTGGCAGTGATAAAAGTGATTAAAAATTGCTAAAAGTATAAAAAAATATGTTTTCAAACAAAATAGTGGAGTGAAATAAATAATACTTTATTTTCATACAATGTACTTTTTTCCTACCTTTAAAACCAATGTACTTTATTTGCTCAAATAAAAGGTGGTAATCCTACAATGGGATGTATCACTTACTTGTAATGAGCAGCCGTGGGATCTGCTCCTACAGTGGCCGCTAAAGCTTGTAGTATGTCCGTAGGTCCTCGGGGTATGCGAGGAGGAGGTGCGATACCATCACTGGACTTACTAGTTTGGGGAAGTTTCTGACCCTCTAATGTGGCTAGTGTTCGGCAGAGACATGACAATTTCATCCATTGCCTGTAGGGTAAGTAATTTAATTAATTAATTCAGTCCATTTATTATAACCTTATCGATGCAAGTTATGTATTTTATGCTGTACATACCTGGACACATTTCCGGTAGAATACATTGGTAATAGATAGTAAGTTTAGTGTTCAATTTAATTACATTAATAAATATTCGTTGGTAACCGTTTATTCCGTGATTTTTCTTGCAAAAACAAATCAATTTGATTATAACCTCAAATTTATTGTCAAAATGTCCACTTACAGTGCGTTCCAGTATCCGACCAAAACGCTCACGTCCACGAGCGTTTCATTAGCTCACGTAGACCCGTCTCTTGATGTGTATTCATAAGCGTATTGTGAAAGATATTGATGACGTCAATAACCTATTTGTCAAGCTCGGAACCAATGAGAATAAAACATAATTATAGTTTAGCAAAAAAGAGTAAAACGCGGTGATAGTTGGAACTAAAAAACGATTAATGAAACTACAAAGTAGTGGTGCCCACACTACTTTGATTGACAATTGCTAGTAGTTTCTGTGACATCGAACTCCCAATTAATTTTCGTATTTTATTACAATTTAAAGATTTATCGACCACTGGTGGCACGCCTATTTATTCAAAATGAATAAACCTCTTAGTAGTTGTGGTATAAAATTGGTATATAAAGTTTTTTTGTGATATTCGGCTGAATTAGAAGCAGGATGAATTTTGTCCCAAATCGTAAATGTTTACTAAACATAGATATGACAGGTATTTATCATTTGTATTTAGCTTGTCCAAGCCATTGAGACACCTTCATATTGCTTTTTGAATACCCAGTATTATCGATAATATTGGTTTTTGTTCTTGGTTACAAATTAAATATACAGGTAATTTTTTTGTTGTTCGACATATCGTGTATACCTTAACTCAATACTCTTGTTACTTGATAGATGTACTAATTAATAATGAGTTTTTGTATTTATCACAAAAATTGTCGAAAACGGTGAAAAAAATATCGCAAACATTGTCGTCCGTTATTTCTTAATTAATATTATGTTTATTCATAAATTTATATAATTTTCTTCCAGCAGGAGGCAGCCGAGAAAGCTTTCCAAAGTGTAACAGATGTTGACTGGAAAAGTTCATGTGAGCATGGTAATGAAAAAAGAAGAATATGAGAGAGATATATACTATAATGAATTCGATATCAGTCTCAGAAATGATAATCTCACCGATTACATTTAGAAGATTAGATACAATGATGTTGCGGAAAGTCTAAACAATTTATAAACTTTCGGACGAGAATATTTAGATGAGAACTTTTTTGACTCCAATATACTTGATTTACCAAAAATAAACAAAACCTAATATAAATATATTATTTTATTTTCCCTATTTCTATAAATTTATTATCGTATATAACCAGAGATTGGCAAAATCCAATCAGATTAATGATTACAATTGCATTTTGTAAAATTCAAGTATGATTTAAGATTAAAAGTGTTAATCGTAATCGTTAAAGATTACAAGATGTATTTGTAATCGTTAATCATTAATACATCATCATGCCTATATTCTCAAGCGGGATTAGTTAATCATTAATCTGCCTATCTATGTATGCAACCTACATATATGAAATGAAGTATGGTAGTGGAGGAAGCAATAAAGTTCTGTAAGAATCTGTTGATATTCTCATCTGCCTACCTCGCAAAAGATCTGACGTGATGATATTTGTACATAGAACAATCCATAACTGCCCCACTGCGAGGCTAGTCTTTTCAATTATAGGGGTTAAAATTTATTTCATAATAGGATTATTAATAATACAATGAGGCGAGTTGGTCACGGGTTATATGTTTTATCACAGGTCATATGATTAATTATTTTGTGTATTATTCAGCAGTATTCTTGACCTTTCTGAGTCGTTAAATAACCCACATCGCTTCACAGTAACACAATTAATAGGTATAGGAAGTCTAAAAATAACAAGTATCTTAACGCTTTTAGTCGTAGTATATGCGCGATAACGGCGCCCTCAATTATTTTTTACTCTTTTTTGCCAAGCTATATTTTGTAATATCGTGAATTCTATAATTTGGTTGCGACATAGGAGGTCAAGGCATGCTCACTCCACGGTATAATTTCTGGCACAGTTACTTACCACTGTTGAATGTAAAACAGGGATTAAGACATTCGAGGTTGGTCCCAATTGTTTGGGCGCATGTTTATTTTCTATTCTATGGTTCTATGATAGCGAATTCTTTGTTTGTTGAATTTGAAAGAGCGACAACAGTACGTTGACTACAATGGTAGCGAATCTGAACTTTATTACACTAGTCTGGCGTAAGCCAGGGCAGAAACTTAGGTCCTCTTGAGTTTATAATAATGATAAACGATTTACCAGAAGTAATTCGATATAGCCCTTGTTTATTATTTGCCGATGACCTTAATTAGCTGCTCGAGGTCAAAGATAGGTCGGATTGTGAAAGATTACAGTATGACATAAATAGATACTCCGCAAGGGATCTGGCGTGATGATATAGATAGATAGGTATAAATAGAATTGTAGAATGGAGTCATGTGAATAAACTTTTTTTTAATGTGTCAAAGCGCTCGGTGATAGCGTTCAGTCGCTTGCGTTCCCCTCTACTCCACGAGTACCAGGTGGATGCGACGGCGATGCAACGCGTCACACAGGTACTAGACTTGGGAGTTTGCTTAACGACACAATTAACATTTAGCGATCATATCACAAAGATATGTAAAAAGCGTATAGAAACTTAGGCTTCTTATTGAGAGAATCAAGAGGATTTACTAACATTACAACAGTTAGGGTTTTGTATGACGCACTAGTAAGGACTCATTTTGAACACAGTTCAGTAATTTGATCTCCACAAGAAGCTAAATATAGTTTGATGCTAGAACAAGTTCAAAACAAATTCACTAGACACCTGTACCTAAAGTTGTACGGTGTCTATCCTTTTTCCTATCCGTTGATGTACCCAACACTATTTGTTCTGGGTATGGTCGGGTACAATGAGCTTACACGAGTATGCACTCGCGGCATATTTAGTGAGGTTGTTACATGCTAAGGAGCATAATCTAGGTGTGCTGTGTGGACTATGTCTGTGCGTATCGGATCGTTATGTGTGGAAGCGGCGGCGCCCGCAACTGCTAGCGCTGCCGGCAGCCAGAACTAATTTAGCAGCTAAATCGCCCTTGACAAGGGCGATTCGCAATATAAATGCGGCTCATATTACTATCAACATATTTAAGTGTCCGTTGAGTGAGTTCGCAAGGGTTTCAATGTATTATTACACATTTTTATTTCTTTAATTTACCTTACAAATAGTTTTGCCAGTATTGTTATGTTTATTTAAGGGGCCGCACTATCGCATTGGGTTTCTTTCCTGTAATGATATATGTATAAGGATAGAATAAATAAATAAATAAATGTTGGTAATGCGCTTTTCGGTGACTATGAATATAAAAAATTCATACAGTCAAACATAGAAGGAACAAAAAGGAGGAGGCTCCTTTTTAAAATCAGGTGAAAATTTAGAACTGCCTTGGTAATACCTGCGCCACTGCCATCATTGAACAGCTATCTTCAATGTTGTTCCAAATACATTGTTACAGTGGCGCATTTACCAGGAGGCTGAGTAGGCTGGAGGTAGGCTGGAGTGGGCTGGAGCCTATGGCAGCAAATTGAAGCGGGGCGGCAAAATTGGCTCAATTTTTTTTGTCTTACAAGTATAAAAAAAATCATTTTAAATTTATTATATACAACATATATAACATATATATTTAAATTTAACAAAAATTAATATGAATTTTTAAAATATTTCAACAGCGTTTCAATATTACAATTTAAATTTAGTAATTTTGACCCATTTTTTTTATTAACTATTCTTTTTTTTATTAGCCTCTTTCGTCCCATTGCTGGGCAAAGGTCTTTCTCATGATTCTCCATTTAACGCGATCCTTGGCCATATCAGACCATCTCCTCTCATAGGCGTCAAGGTCTTCGCGCCATCTTTTTCTAGGTCTTCCTCGGCGTCGGTATCCATCTGGTCGCCATTCGGTAGTGATTTTTGCTCACCTATCTGGGCTCATTCTCTCAAATTAACTATTACTTTATTTTTTTTCTCTGTGTACCTATATGTTATTAGGTCCACTCATATAATTCAATCAACGTGTCATATGTTTTACCACTTTAATATCGCATATTTAAAGCGCTAACGCGCGAACCTCTGCTCTATTATCGCCTAAAAATCAAGTAATTAATATGATTTTGAACTAGGGTATTGAATTGCAGAGGTTAATAGGGGCGGCAAAAATTGAATAGCCTACTGGTAGCAAATGCGTAAATCCGCCACTGCATTGTTACCATAAAATAAAAATTCTGCTAATAATTAGGTCAGTTTATTTAATTGCGAATCAGGTAATATTTATTCTAAGCAGGAAATAAATGTATGTACCTATAAAAAATTATAACACTAACAATAATGCTGTAGTAAAGAAAAATATTGTACTAACAGCTGAATTGACAGCATTGTTAAATGTTACATTAGCCTTTATAATTACGTCATTATCTTCTACAACATCAGGCACCACTATTACTCTTGTAGGGCATTTATATTCAGTTTCATTTACACAAAGACCATCAAGAGGATTGAAAACCAAATTATGAGAACACTGTACCCATCTTGCTGTAACTGTTTCGTTTAAGCCTTGAACACACGCTAGAAACGAAGTGCAATTTTCGCTAGCAGGGTTTACAATATTGCCAATTGTGGTACAATTATAGGTTGGCAGGCATTGGTACTCAGTCGAATTAGTACATTGCTGCTCTATGTGGCTGTATATAGACCCTGCAGGACACTTTAATTTGTACTGCGTGAAACCGTTCAGACTATTCAGGCACATAGTATAACCTCGACAATTTTCAACTTCGTCGTTTGGAAATCTTCCTCTTGTTGTACACTCGGCGGCTTTGCTCACAGCGTGACATAATCCCTGTAATTAAGAATCTTATCAGGTCTGTTATAAACACAGATCTAGATTTATGATGACTATAAGCCTCTACTGAGAACAAATAAATGGGGATAGTTACTAAGTGAGTCTTTTTTGTACGATGTCTAAATAGGGCAACAGATGATATGGCAGGTTCCTCAGAAATTCCAGATTGTGCGATAATGAGTCAAAGTTCCGTGGTATTAAAATTTGTCTGCATATCGCTGGTTGCAAGAGCATAGTGGATCGCTGGTACTAAAATGTTTGTGCTTGTATGCCCAGCAGGACCCTTGTAGTAGCTAGGAGTAGAAATCATTTTATACACTGATCCTATATGTACAAAATGATCATTTAGGTAGGTTTTGGGAAATGTAACATAACGTAAAACAAGCACATAAATCTAAAAGGAATGGTTGGAAATTTTCAATAATAATATAACATACAACTTTATTTTTTGGCTGTAGTATTCAGTTCTCCTTAAAGTGATCGTTTTGTACACTTTTCCCCCTACCTACTTGCTCTTATTAGGCCCGTAAAATAATAATCAGATTCGTAATTATAAAGTTGCTAATTTTAAAAGTAAATAAATCGGTTGGATACTTACGAACAATAATAATAACACAAGAAAACGTTTTTCTTCCATTGGCTCTTTGACACGATTGTTTGCGAGATCAAGAACACTAATGTGTACTCTTATCTCCGCCCCAAATGTAAAGTCTCTTGATAAACCCTACTTTGTTTAACTTACTTTAGAATTTCGTTCTAACAAAATTGTTGTTCGCACTGTGATACATAGAAGCGGAAACTGATAATATTAATAAGATTGCACTTGCTATCTTGTAGTAGAGTGGCAGCCTAAGGAACGCCCTTTATTAGAGAACAAATATCGACGTAACTTGAACTCACTTGAATTAAAATATACGAACAATAAGATAGAAGAAGATATTTTGCTCCTTACGGGCCCTTTTAAATGATTCGTTGATCGTTTAGATATATACAATCTATAACAGATATAGCTAGATATTCTGTTTTGTATGTACCTTCTTCTCAACTGAAAGATAACTGCAGTTTCTATGCATGATCTCGATTACCAAGTGTGGTTTTATAGTCTTATTAAGCTATTTGAACTACGACGAAAATAAAAAAACGATATGTCGACAGCAGTGCGACACTATGTTTGCCTGTGATAAAATGATAATTTTGTTTGGATACACTTACATCTAGTTAACGCACGTACTTATTGTTATGTGTCATTCTTCGAACAGCACATGATATTTGTTGGCGTTTTTCCCCTACGAAGATATACGTGCATCTATTTCTACGTGGGGAATAATTTTAAATAAATTATTCTTGGTCCAGCTATACTTGTAGGCAATTTACACATCGGTACGTTTCCTTCGGACATTACGGGGCACATCTATGGTGATGAAGGCATTATCTTCTTTCATCGATTCATTTGTCTTAGTAATACTCTACATTACATATATCAGATATTGGAAGGAAAACAGCCGGTAAGGGGTGGGTTTCAAAGTATGTTCTCCTTAGGTTTATCATGATAAGCATATTTTAAATTTTTAGACTATGGAACATAAATATATCAACACTTACCACGAAGGTTTAAAGTATTGGATTAGCATGGTAAAAGGTATAGTCTATATTAGGCCTTGGCCTAAGTGGAGGCGGCGCGTTGGCAGGCGTTTGGGTATCCACGACGACTACATATATACCTACTCACCTTAAACGCGCCTCAGCTTTTCTCCTCAACGTTTACTCGTTAGTGTTTTAGTTCTCCTGTCACCCAAGTGTGACAGTATACTAGCAGAACGAAGAAGGAAAGAACGATCAATAGAAACGATTGAAATTACCGCACACAATTAGGTCTAGCCTGTACTGTTGTTTGTCGTACTCACCCTAGTCACTTACTGTGGACATAAACGGTGATTCCATATGATTGATATATCACAACCACACCCGCCGCAGCCTTAGTCGCCTATAGGTACAGTCCCACTAATAGATAAAGGACTTCACTCACAAATCGAAGTGAGAGAGATTCGGTCATATCATACCACGCGGGCCTAGTGCGGATCGGTGGAGGCAGGTTTGTGGACACCTGCTATTGGAACTTATCTAGCCGTTCTAAATTGACTTAAAAACTAAGACACAGTTATCAGTAGATTGTATAGCATTTAATACAAATATCTATGATTACAAAACCACAAATCAGAGTCATTTGGAACTTTAGTAAATGAGCTGTTTACTGAAGAAGGTTATGCGGTAGGCTTAGCTTAAGAGGTGGTACAGTTATAACTACTAGTACATTTCTGCGTGTTAGGGTTAAACAATGACGTGGTAGGGCAAACGTAGTTGTAGGCTAGGTAAGAGCTATTGGAGGTGATGTAGACGCAGAAGGTGTAGTTCTTGCAGGAGGTGTCGTTAGGCTCCGCGTAGCGACCGGCGCCTGTTGATGTGCAGTTGGCAGTCGCGTACACTTGCCACGCGAAGCATAGCGCCTGAAAGAAAACACAGTATAAAGACTATTGCACTTTAACAACAACACAACTTGACTCAAAGTAACGCATTGTAATGTGAACTTTATTTTGGGTCATAAACAATTTTATTTTTATAGTCAATCACTAGTGGTCCGCGTAATATCTTAATAATAATCTTATTTAGTTATACTTAATAAATATTTTTTTACATTTGTAGACATTATGAAGTTCAATTTATGAATAAACACTGTCAAACTTATATTCCCCAAGCGGGGATGGTAGCAACCGTGTACACCCCACACACACACATACACATTATCGCTGATTATGTTAGCTCGTAATAGGGTGTGAGTCATTATACTGGGCCTGGTAACAATCCTTAATGGCCGCTGCTATTAAGGATTTTTCGGTAGAAAACCACACTTCGTCCAGCCTAGGATTCGAACCCAGGATCTCGTGATTATTAACCGATGAAGTTCACAAAATGAAGAATGAAGAAACAAAATAAATAGTTAATATCGAAAAGTTGAGATGAGTTTAAATTTAGTAAAATATTGGAGCTTTCAAATAAGTTATGTTGTAGTTTAAGTAAACAAGAAACAATCAGTATTATTTGTATTTTAAGTAAATAACACTATAGACCTAGACTATCTTACCATGACCAAATAGATCGTGTCTTATCTGAAGGACAAGTCAACAGTCTCCGTCACCGGCGAGCGTGTATGAGAGTGGAGGAAGCTAGAGAGGTATATAAGGCAAGAACCTGTTGAAACTCTGTACTCTCTGCCTAACCTGCAAGTAATCTGATTTGATAATATAGATGAGTAGAAGTAAATAGCAAGCTTAGAGACTTACAAGTAGCGCAGCAGTGACTATTATGATCTTCATTTTTGGTATTCTTAATTTTTATTCCAACTTCTGCTTTTATACTTTGCTAATGTCGTTAATAGGTGCAATAAGCCAGTTTTATCATGCCGATAAGCTTATCACTAACGTCCTTGAAAGAAATGAGGAAAATGAGGATGCCGATGAATTACTATAATCTACATTTCTGAAATCCAGTTAGGTAGCATCTGAAATTCTATGTCCAAGATACAAAGATTAAACTGCTGAACAGAATCTAAAGACAGATCATCTCAGAGATTCACTAGTCTCCTTTAACTTTCTCATAACACTTATTATATACGTAATTAAAGTAAACTAGTTTTTTTTTTACATAATTTATGTGCTGCACATACATAATTTTATTAAGGCTAGACGCGTAACGTTTGCTTTATAGCGTTTCTCGATATCTAAAGATTTTCATATCATATAATTACTAATACCTTTTTTCTCTTTCGCAGGGGATAAACATTTAGAAGATTCTCAGTCCTCAATAGGGAACATTGAGATATGTGGGATTTTTGTATCTTCAAAACCTCGTGTACCACCCCTTCAATATGGTAGGGAGTTCGGGATCTCCAAACGAAACGTACAGTTGCTCCTCTGACCTCTCTTGTGTTTCGATTGTGTGCTTCTTGAGGGAGTCAGAATCGCTTTCCCCACACCCTCACGGTGTTGACAGAGGATCCATAAAACGGTTAGTACTGCAACTAATATTTCAGCACAGAGTCGGTCGTTGTGGCGATTTTTAGGGGAGGCTTTTGTCCTGCAATGGACGTCTTTCGTTGATGATGATTATTATTTTTCATTTATGTACCGGGAGTAGACATGATATCTGCCGAGATGATCAAATATGGTGGAACTTGCGTCCGGGACGCTTTCCGGGCCCTTGCAAACCTTTGCTGGAGGACCGGTAGAGTCCCTACAGATTGGCGCCGCGCAGTCATAGTACCCTTGTATAAAGGCAAGGGTTCACAATATGACTGCGCCAATTACAGAGCCATCAGTTTGATCAGCTTGGCAGCCAAGGTGTACGGTAAAATTATTGAACGGAGAATGCGCGTGAAGTCCGATGGAATGTTGTGGTAGGCACAAGGGGGTTTCAGGTCTGGAAGAGGATGTTCGGATCAAGTCTTCTCACTCCGCAACATCGTAGAGAAGCATCTGGCAGTGGGCCGGAAGGTTTTTTGCGGTTTTGTAGATCTGGAGAAGGCATTTGACAGAGTTGTGCGAAAGAGACTTTGGGACATTTTGCCAGAGTATGGTATAGATGGCACTCTGTTGCGAGCCGTCCAGTCCACTTATGTGGACTGCAAGGCATGCGTACGGGTGGGTGGTAACAGGTCACCCTTGTTCGACGTTAAAATCGGCGTCAAGCAGGGTTGCGTGTTGTCCGCTAGACTTGTTATAATATATCTGGGCAAAAGTCTTCAAAGACTGAAAGCGATGAATGAAGGTGTACAAATGGGTGACTTAGTGGTAAACCATCTACTTTATGCAGATGACGCGGTTTTAATAGCGCCAACAGCCAGTGATCTGCAAACACTAGTCACAGTTATGAAAGACGACTGCATGATCAATGGCTTACACTTGAATGTAAAGAAGACCAAGATTATGGTTTTTGAAAGGGAAGAAACCAGAACGAATGTAAGGATTGTGGTTGGTAACGATGTGCTGGAGCAAGTGAATGAGTTTGTATATCTTGGATGCGCCTTCAGTAAGGATGGGAAATACACCGCTGACATAGAGAGAAGAGTGAGTGCAGGGAACAGAGTGAATGGTGCGATGGGAAAGCTACTCGGGAGCCGGCACTTAAGCCATAAGGCGCAGCTGGCCATACATAACGGAGTTCTTGTCCCAACGCTGTTATATGGTAGCGAGAGCTGGGTATGTAAGAAGGAGAATGAAAGTAGGATAAATGCGGTAGAAATGCGAGCTCTGCGGAAGATGTGCGGAGTGAAGCTGACCGACCGCATTAGCAACAGCATAGTAAGACAGCGCGTAGGTATGAAAGATAGTATCGGTGTAAAGATGAGAAAGGGCATGCTCTGTTGGTTCGGGCATATAGAAAGAATGCCAGAGGAAAGAATGACAAAACAGATATACAATGTGAAAGTGGAAGGATGCAGGTACCGGGGAAGACCTAGACTATCTTACCACGCCCAAATAAACCGAGTCTTATCTGATGGAAAAGTCAACAGTCTCTGTAACCGGCGAGCGTGTATGAGACGAACTATGAGAGTCGAGGAAGCCAGAGAGGTATGTAAGGAAAGAACCTGTTGGAATTCTGTACTCTCTGCCTACCCCGCAAGGGATCTGGCGTGAGGTTATAGATAGATAGATAGATTTATGTACCTACTAATTTATATGCTACAATTTGCTCAATATCCGACCATAATGTGTTATTAAAAATAAATGATCTTCCAGATAACACTAGGTATATCCCGTTCATAAAACAATTAATTAATTGCTAGATAAACTGCAGGTGTGCAAACATGCATTAATGGATGTGTTAAGATACTGACGAAGAGTAAATCCAGGGCCCTAGGGCTGATGAGACAGATAGTTCAGCTTTTATCTTTCTTTTTTTTTTGTGGGGAAATCCACATGGAACCCCGTCCACGGTGGGGAAGCGGACGAGTTATGTCGGAGTATGACGAGGTACATACTTTGGCGGCGGGCTAAATCCTATATTACAGAAGGAGTAAGTATTTACAGGCGAAAAGAAATAGAAAAATACTGTGAAAATAACACCGCTCTTGGCCGCATGTCTCCCCTATTTGGGACCGACTTTCAGCTTATAGATCTCTGTCCGTTGACTCATCCCACGTCGACATGGTCGATAGGGAAGTTGAGCGCAGGGCATCCCTCCCCCCCACCGATTCCTTACCTCCAGTCAACCAAACCAAAGTCGAAGATCTCATTATGGGTCTTAAAACCAAAAAGTCCCCCGGTTCTGATGGCATTTCGAATCGCGTTCTGAAATGCTTGCCCGCCCAACTCATCTGCCTCTTAGTGGCCATTCTGAACGCCGCCATGACGAAATGCACCTTCCCCACTAAGTGGAAGGAAGCCGACGTCATAGGCATTCCCAAGCCCGGCAAACCTCGCGATCTCCCCGCGAGCTACTGCCCTATCAGTCTGCACAACTTCAAACACTCCTGCGTCCACGAAGTGCACCGCATCACGGAGCACATCCTCTCCGGTCTCAACAGACCCAAACCCGTCTACACGGGCGCTCTCTTCTTCGATGTCACGAAGGCAATCGACAAAGTCTGGCACAACGGCTTGATCTACAAGCTCTACCAAATGGGCGTGCCGGACAGACTCGTGCTCATCATACTTCTTGTCAAATCGCGCCTTCCGATATCGCGTCGAAATGACGCGTTCCACCCCCCACTCCACCCGAGCTGGAGTCCCGCAGGGCTCAGCTCTCTCTCTGCTCCTCCTGTTTACCCTCTACACGAACGACATTCCTCGTTCGAGTGATGGTAAACTAGCCTTATTCGCGGATGATACCGCCCTCTATTTTTCCAGTAGAAGCAAGGCCTTCATCACAAAAAAAACTGGACTGGTTCAGGAAGTGGCGAATCGAGGTGAACCCGGACAAGAGCGCTGCGGTGTTCTTCTCCAGAGGTGCCACCCCGCGCCCCTCCCTGATCCACCCCAGAAGGAATCTCGGTCAAGTGACCATGTTCGACCGACCCATTCCCTGGGTCAAAGAGGTCAAATACCTAGGGGTCACCCTAAACAATACCATGTCCTTTGGCCGGCACATCAAGCGAGTCCGTCATCGAGCATCCTTTGTGCTCGGGCGTCTCTATCTACTAATCTGCAAGCGGAGTAAAATGTCCCTTAGAAATAAGTTGACACTTTACAAAACTTGCGTGCGACCCATCATGACGTACGCATGTGAGGTGTTAGGGCATGCAGCCCACTCTCACATCGATAGACTTCAAGCGGTTCAGTCCCGCTTCCTCCGCAAAGCCGTAGGAGCCCCGTGGTTCGTACGAAATGTCGACCTCCACTCCGATCTCGGTCTCGAATTGTTGTCCTTGAGGCGCCCTTGAGCTAGTTGCCCCCTTGCCCTTCTGGCTCGAGCGTAGTGGTTGCACGTTTGCCCACTTGTCCGGTGAAGCTGTAAAGGCCAACAGCGTAGATCATTCACACACACACACACACATAAAGCTTCAGCAGTACAATGCGGCGGTTTTTTTTCGGTCGGTTTTCACGTTATATAAATTTCATTAAAGTTGCGTAATTCGTTATGCTAATCTTTAATCGTTTAAGCGTTCAAAGCCGTTTTCCCTGTAAATACATAGATGCCAATTACAATTGTGTAGTTGTTTTCTTATCTTTGTTAGCTATTTGTTAAGATAGATCTAGATTAGTGTAAACCTTTAGATTAGTGTGATGCGTTACGTATGAGGAAAAACAGATAATTATGCGATGCCAATATTTTACCGAGGCGCTTGTAGCGCTAGTGGCGACCGCGGTGTTCTTACCGATTACCAAGGTTAAGCAGCGTTCGACTCGGTTGGCCCGAGATGGGTGACCGTTTGTGGCATTTACATATTCGAGCGTCTCCGTGCTTCGGAAGGCACGTTAAGCCGTTGGTCCCGGCTACCACTTAATGTGGTAGTCGTTAAGCCGAGTTGGAAGCCTTAAAGGCGACTTGATAAGTTCCAACAGCAGGTGGCCACATACCTGCCTCCACCAATCCGCACTGGGTCCGCGTGGTGGAGTATGACCTAATCTGTCTCACCTCGATTTGTGAGAGAAGGCCTTTGTCCAGCTGTGGGCAGTATAGGCTGATATTATATTTTATTGCTATTGCTATTCTACGTATCACCGGAATCTATATAGAAAAGTTATCTATCCATAACATCACGCAGAAAGTCATCACTTTAAACGTCCTATCATGTAATTTTGAGTAGCCACACCAGTAAGTAATCATTTATAAACATGAAATTCACATACACAAACATCCAGACCGACACAAACATATGTAGGTCACACAAAGATTTGTCTCCTGCAGGTATCGAACCCGTGACTACTTGATCCAGTGAGCGGAGCGGCCTACGCTCTTAACGACTGGAACAAGCCCTCGTCAAAGTTATACTCCGTATAATGTACTCTATTACCCCCACTTGGGGATGTAATTTCTGAACATGATTAAGACACAAATAAGAAAATAAATTATCGTTAAAAAAACTAAAAAAAAACGCGCTTTAATAGAAGACCGAAATTATTTTCTTATTATTAAGCAAGCCGAATGCAATAGCCAGCCGAAATTATTTCCTTATTTATAACTTATTTTCTTATTATTTAGTCTCAAAATAAAATAGTTAGTACAAAACAACACAAATGGTATTTACTTAACCTGTAATAATTTTTTTTATATCCTATTGGTCCTGGTCAGGATAATAGGTCAAAGTTATAAAGTTATTGTATTGTCAGCGGTCCTCGATACGTTTACCAATTTCCAAGTTAATCGGAAGCTTTGAAGTTTAGTGCAAAAATTACGTTGAAAGATTCCATTACATAGATGGGTATACAGCTCAAGTTTATAAAAGCGTGTTAAAAAAAGTAAACACCGTCCGTGTTTATTATTAGTGTTTAAATTATTTATCTGTATCCAAGTGGCATGTACTCCAAAAGGTATGTGGGTAGCAGCTATTTCAAGAATTTGTAAATTTCCATCAATACACACACAATGCATTATCATCGTTACTGTAAAAGAAATATTTACTACCTACTTACTCCGAGGAATGTCGTGTCTTTCTGTCTGTACACCCAACAGATTTGACTGAATAAGAATAAGTAACTGATTTATTACTATTTTTCATGTTTTTAATCGAAATGTGAACAAAACCGCATAATCAAATGGAAGTACTTTTGACGAGGAACCAAAATTATTATAGGTCTTGCGAAAATTATCTAACATACTTCCCATTGTAAATATAAATTTGATTATTACGACCATCCAGTTATCTTTGCTTACTATCTACAGAATGATCTATGTAAAACATGATTATTTTGAAACGCTTGCAATATTGGTAACGAAAGTGCCTTAGTGTCACAAAGTAAACTAATATGAAGAAAGAATCGAATATATATAAAACAGAAAAAAAGCTATAAAAATACTATTAATTGAAGAAATTAAGAAGAAGTCTTGTTCAGTGGTAAGGACATAGTTACAAAAACAGAAGAACATTATCTCCCTTGGCGTAAGATCATCAGCAAATAAGTTCATTGCTTAATTGCAGGTGTTGCTGGTGTAAAGGTAAGGTGAACTTTGTAAAATAAAAAATCGGTATTAACCGATTTTTTATTATTATCAAGCAACGTGCAAGTAGCACTTAACACTTTTGCCACATATCTAATACACAAAATTCTAACTTGGTGCAATATTTTTACTTGACACGTTCAAAAAATGTGTTCGCGCCATAGGGGTAGGATTTAAAGAATTATTAGAAGTCGCACTGCTATTACTATATATTATTTCAAGTAATTTCGTTATGGTAGAAGGTAAAGCAAAATGAGCGTTGTTAGATTAAAACCGGTTGACAACACTTTTGATATTGATGGTTCATAAACTTAAAATTTTCTTAGATTGGTTGAAATTTAATAATGAAAAACATCATTATTTTTCTTGACCGTTCTCAGAGATTACTAGATCTTTTTATTACCAGATGGTTTAGCACAAACATATTGACGTTGACGTAACGCTATCGAGTCGATATGCCATCCTTTTCACACTATATTTTAAAAAAGAAAAAAATGAATGTGGCAGCACGCTTTCTAGACCACGTTTCGCTACATTACGATATTAATTTGATCCTTGAAGATGAACGTTGAGATTTGGGAATTTCGCAAAGCAATGATGGCAATAAGGTATATAATCGGATTAATTAGCTCATTGAGGGTATTAATTTTACTGCCTCTCGCGAAGATATATAGCTTAAGACCAGAACGATCAAGCTTAGTTTGAGGCATCAACATGGCTTACATCGGAATAATAACGTTACTCGTAAGTTTTTATATTTCTATTATTACTGTGATTAAAAATCCTTAACTTGGTTAAGAAAAAGGCTTTTTTGTGGCGTCAAGAGCCTATCATTGTTGTATAATCATTTCTATCTTACAGAAATAGATAATTGATATTTTGAATTCAAACCCGTATTGATATGGTCAACGATAGTAAATCAAATATAATATAGAATGTGGCTATAATGCTTTAAGTGCTTAATATTTTAACAACTCCTAAAGTGAGGTTAGAAGCCCAATCAGGATCATTGCTAATCTATACTAATATTATAAAGAGAAAAGATTTGTATTTTTGTATGTTTTTAACGAATAAACTCAAAAAGTACCGGACTGATTTCAAAAAATTCTTTCACCACTAGAAAGCTACCTTATCTGCGAGTCGAAGTAACATAGGCTATATAACATAGACCCGGTAGGAGGCGCTGTTGTCGACCGGGTGCGAAGTCGCGGGAAACTGCTAGTTCTATATACAGAGGATCATTACCGGAATTATTTCCCGTATTTGGCCGAATTTTCGATGAGTGTTCTTCATTTTTAGGGTTTCGTACCTCCATCGGTCAAACCAACCCTTATCACTTCGTGGTCCGTCTGTCTATCCGATGGTCACCTTTTTTTCAGGGACGGCTAATAGTATTAGGTTGAAATTTATGTCAAATACAAAGGTCTGCGATTATGCCGCACAATGCCAAATTCCAGATCAGGACCTCGTGATAGCTACGCGCATTATACGCAGGCCTAGGTATTCTTTTTGCGTTGAGCTTAGTATAGCTCCAGGTTCCATTTTAATTTCATTTGATCTTGGGTTTTGAAAATACACCAGGGAACTCCTTAGCGACAAATAATACGAATGTGTAGATTGAGTTATTATGAGTTTATGACCACCCTAATTGTACCTTAAATAGGAGGTTTATAATTAGTCTGTATACACCTGTGTCAGGTTTATCTGAAAGAGAAACTTTTAAGGAAATTATTTTGCTAGTTACTAGTTTCAAATAGCTGTGTTCGAAGAAACAGTTCTTTGTATTTAGAAAACAATAATGTCTATAACATTGATTGCACACTATACAATGAATATCGTATCGGCAGATGTCGAATCGATATCGATATTTTGGATATCGAGTACAATAAACGATGTTTTAGATCGTTTTAAAATACTAAATCCATTTACAAACCACTTGAATCAGGCTGTTTCACGTTACAATGAAGATAATAAGAATAGAAAAAAACTCGGCGAATTCATTGGAATTCACCTCCCGTCTCCGCCAGCAGACCCTGTCAACTGTAGTCTATAGAACTTATTAGAACAAATCCAACAAGCCCAAACATGATGGGACTATCTTGTTTAGTTGAAAAGTTTCTAGGTTCACCATGCCGCTTCATTATCAGATCCCGGAAACTACCTAAAACTATAGTACTAATCAAGGCAAATCCAACAGGCTCAAATACTAAAATCGATTGCATAGTAATCTAACGATAGGTTAATTTAACGATAGGTTTTATTAAAATATATCGACATGCCTAGACCCTAGTTCAGTCATTTCAACACTTGCCTATAGCGCTCGAAGGTCACCCGGAAGCTCGCGAACGTAGTTTCGGTTTCGACCCTAGTAAATAAGGTCTCTCTTATAATATGTCTCATAAAAAAGGTCACAGTTGCTCAGCGAGCTATGGAAAGTACAATGCTCGGCGGTTCTCTACGTAATCGAATCAGAAATGAGGAGATTCGTAGAAGAACCAAGGTCACCGGTATAGACCTCAGGATTAGCAAGCTGAAGTGGTGACGGGGGGGCCACATAGCGCGAAGATCGAACGGACGTTGGGGTAGAAAGTTTCAAGAATGGAGACCACGTATTGGCAAGCGCAGCGTAGGACGTCTGCCTGCCAGATGGACTGTCGGTCTTTTAAAAATTGCAGGAAGTCGTTGGATGCAGGTGGCATCGGACCGGTTACGCTGGAAATCGATTGGGGAGGCCTATGTTCAGCAGTTTATATAGCGGACAAGTATAGGCTGAGATGATGAACTAAGGCCTAGTTTCGGCTGGGTTTCTGCCGAAACCAAAACTACAATTTTGGGCCGAAACCGGTGCAGACCCCTTACAGCGCGAATCCTACTCGCACTTGTCCATTTATTGTTAATGTAATCGTAAAAGTATATTGCAATTTTCAGGTGTTGTCAGTGGCTTTCCAAGCTTACGCCGCAGTCAACTGCACAGCGACGGGCGCCGGCCGCTTTGCGGATTCATCAGACGCCACCTGCAAGAATTACACCTTGTGCGTCTACGACAGCTCTACTAGCACCTACCTATCGTACAACTACGTCTGTCCCACAACATCCGTGTTTAACCCTAACACTGCCCTGTGTACGGCTTCGAGCAATTACGAGTGCAATGTCACGACAACTACAACTAATTCTACATCCAACTCTTCAGTTTGCACCGAAGACGGATACGTCGCAGATCCAAGCTCAACAAACTGCACCACATACATAGAATGCGTCGAAATAAATGGTACATTTACTGAAACCACGTATACATGCCCAGACGATACATATTTCGATCCAAATACAACTCTTTGCGAGTCCGATTATAATTGCACTTCCTCTTCTAATTCTACAACTACAACTACTTTTACTTGTTCATCGGCTGGTAGATTTGCAGATAGCGCTGATACGACATGTCAAACTTATTATTTGTGTGTTCTTTTATCTAATGGCACATATGCTCAGTATGAATATACCTGTCCTTCAACGTCATTGTTCAATCCTTCAAGCAAAGTATGTACTGCGTCGTACACTTGTACGTCTTGATAGTATTTTATTCGGCTCTGTTTGGATTTTTTAAAATAGACCTGGCCTTTCTCCTCGGTGTACCGATTACGATATAAATATGATAAAATTATGTACGACAAAATTGATTATATAAATAGAACTATTCAAATAGGTTAGAGGTACTGGGTAACTGGTTTGCTATGGCAAATTATGGATTAATTATATGAAGATAAACCTGTAACGTTATCCAAAATTAAAATATAAAAGATCTTGCAGCTTTATGTACAGACGCTTCCACTAAAAAATTATATATTATTCCAAAATTGCAAAATTGTCACAGGATTTGTGCACGTCAAACCACAAAAGCTATGTAACCATAAACTAGTGCCACTAACAATAAAAGTATATTTGTCATAAAATAATGTTGTTGAAAATGTATAAGACCATATGAATTTGATGTTATGTGTTCTACTAACCTTTAACCAGTGCTTTTAAATATAAAATCCTAAAAGTATTTGACGTCTATAGGTCGTTGTTGTTAATATTTTCTACGTTTAAATTATGAATGTATTTGATCTATGCAATAAGATCTCAATGTTTTGAGGTTTTGCTAAAATGTGCTTGATTTGACTGTAATATTAGCTGATCATCAAAGGATGAAAATTTAGAATCATTCTTAGTGTTCTTTTTGGTTTGTCTGAATATCTGAATTAATTGTTAATATTTTAACTAACAAAGTGGTCCTACACTGCAGTCTTGATGAAATTTATTTTTATATTTATGTGAATTTATTAATAACTATTATATTTATAATTTTTAATTATATTATACTAGCAAAAATATGCAAGCAAAAAGAATCTTTTTATTATTTTTCAAATGTGATAGAGATTGATATACCCATAAAAAGATACTGATAAAAATTTTAATGACTTTCCATGTGAAGATGATTGGATACCAATTATGGATGAGATGGTTAGCGTCTGTATTGAAACATCGGAGAATCGACTAAATTATCTTTTACTTTATAGAAAAAAGGGACTTAATTACCCAACTAAATTGCTTTCAATCGCAATTAGCTTGATGGGGTAGGCCAATGTTAATAAGGTATAAGGGTACATCTTGATTCGACGAGGTACTTTGGTCTTAATATATAACGTGTAGTACGTTATCCAAATCCAAATCCTTCGGTTGCATCTGCTGAGACTGTTCCAACTGGTCATAAATTGGCCATAGCCCTGAATGGAAGTCCTTAAATAGACTTCGGACCCAAATCGAGCTTTATGTCTAGAAGGGTGGTGTATGCCATCGTGGTGAAAGGCTTGATCAATCGGCGTCGTGTACTTGCCGATCGTTATCAGGGTGCACGGGACGTATAAAGTCTCATAAGATACGTCACACGAGGAGGCTACTTTTATCTACCGCCGAAAATACAAAACCGTGGTGTTTGTGCAGTGTAACCCAAATGATGTCCCACCTTATACTGTGCTCTGCATGCCCTAACACATGCACGCAGCCGGATTTGATGTCTGCTAACGAGAATGCTGTAAATATGGGTAATGTATGAGCCGAGTGTTTGCCGTCAAAATACTTAGAAGAAAAAGAGAGAGAAAGTAGGGAGAAAATAAATTATCCGTGCATTATTTTAATTACGTAAGAAGAAAACCCAGCAGCAAAACATACACACATATAAAAGTCTTTATATTTGTTTTGATAATGTAAGAATTACAGAGCAAATAGTGTTCTTATCTTACTATAAAAACTTCAGTACTCGGAAAATAATGTGCTGAAATTCACGATGTATGGGCAAACCACCATAGTTGTGCTTCTCGTAAGTACTTTAATACAAGTTATTTTATGTTGATAGTATTAGTACCACATAGTGCTATAATATAAGTTTGATAATGTGATGTAAGTGATGGTGGCTTTATAGTGAGACTAGGAAATATCTAATATTTTTTTGCAAAATATATTAATAGGGTTTTATTACGGGTTTATACAGCTCGTAAATGCTCGGTATTCTGTCAGTTATGCCTAAACAGTTCAGTTTACATTTTAGCCTTTATCTGATCGACTGACAATAAGACTGAGCATGCCCTAATCTTTCATCAGGCAGTAAGTAACAAAGTACCTATTTACAGAGTAACTTACAATATATCAGTGTCACTGCATTGCATTAAAGTACACGTAGTATCTTCTAATAAACATCGGCTTCAAAATGTTGTCCGGGGCTTTGGCCGTTTAACTTTTTATAACCGATTTAACATATACACCGTCTCGCCTATATTCCCCAAGCGGGTGTGGTAGAGGTGTACTGAGAACACCCACTTTTCGCCGACGATGTTAGGTCCCATGTAATAGGAGGTGAGCTTATTGCCATATATCGGGCACAATTCCAGACTCCGGAATTTTTCGTTAGAAAAACTACATTTGTCCGACCAAGGATTTGAACCCAGGACCTCGTGCTCACAAAGCCATGCGCTTTGCCACTAGACCAACGAGATAGTCAACCTATTTAATATTACATAGTATAGCCCTCTGCCATATTTTAAGCCATGATTAAGTAACAAGCATTTAAATATCTAATGTTTTACACTTATTATAAAGTATATCATCACAAATTTCCTATCTATATTTTTACCAAAATGAGCTCAAACCACATGTTAGCGTTAAGTGCATCGGGGACCACGCGACGTCCCAGTGCGCCCGCTCGAAGGAGACGGCGGCCGAGCCCCCCAGCTGCGTCCTCTGCGGCACCAAGGGGCACACCGCGAACTATCGCGGTTGCCCCAAGGCCCCGAAGGGGAAGCGCGGCCGGGCGAGGTGCGGCGGCCGCCGCCGCCCCCACGCGGTTGCCCCCCCCTCTGCGCCCTCAGCGCAACACCCCCCCGCGCCCTCAGCGCACCCTCGTCCGGTGCCTTCTGCGCCAGCGACCACGGCTCCCCGCGCTCCCGCGCCTCTGAAGCTGACCCCCCCTCCCCCGCCGCTTAGGCCGTCTCTCGGCGCCAACGCGTGGGTGAAGCCGCTGCCCTACACCGCGGCCTCCCACCCTGCGTCAGTGGGCCCTGCCCGCCCCCCGAAGCGCGCGCCGGCGATCCAGCCGGTGGCGGCTTGTCCCTCTCCGCCCACTAATGTCAGTCAGGACGTCGACCTCATCATGAGCGTCTCGGCGGTGATAAGCCCCGCACTTTTCCCCAGAGTCCGCGAACTCGCACTTCGACTCCGCGCCGCCACCAACTTGGCGGACCAGGTTCTCCTGGCCGCGGAATACAGGGACGTATATGACGTCCTGGCGTCCCTTAGAACCCAACCCCCCCGCACCCAATAATGGATCTACGATCTCCCCGCCAAAAGCCCCACAACCTATCCCTGGCGTTCTTTAACGCCGATGGCCTTCGCTCCCAGCGAGATCAGGTTGCTGATTTCCTCCGAGATCACCAACTTGATATCCTCCTCGTGCAGGAAACCTTCCTGAAGCCCGCACAACGCGATCCTAGGATCGCAAACTATAACCTCGTGCGCAATGACAGAATCGGCTTCCGCGGAGGCGGTACTCTCATTTACTACAGGAGGTCCCTGCACTGCATCCCTCTCGATCCCCCCGCACTCACCAACATCGAAGCCTCGGTCTGTCGCGTCTCTCTCACGGGGCACCAGCCCATCGTGATCGCCTCCGTATACCTTTCCCCCACTAAGTCCGTTCTCAGGAGTGACTTTGAAGCACTCCTCAATCTGGGAAGCGCCGTCATTTTGGCGGGCGACTTCAACAGCAAGCACGTGGCCTGGAACGGTCTCACCACTTCCCCTAACGGTAGGAGCCTTGACGCCCTGGTCGACGTTCTCGACTTTGACGTCATCGCACCTATGCACCCTACCCACTATCCTAACAATCCCAATCACCGACCCGACGTCCTGGACATGGCGCTTCTGAAGGGTGTCACCCTACGGCTGCACTCCTTGGAAGTAGTCCAGGAACTCGACTCTGACCATCGACCTGTAGTCATGAGACTCGGTTCCCCCCTTCCGCCCCTCAGCGACCCAAAAAGACGGTGGTGGATTGGCATGCGCTAAGCACGGCCTTGGCGGATGCCGACCCTCCCCCCCTGCCTCTCAGCTCGGACTCCATCCCGTCCCCTCAGGACACCGATCAGGCCGTAGATGCCTTCACCGAGCCCATCCGATCGGCTGTCAGTCGATCGTCCAAGCAAGTCGAGGCGGAAGATCTCTACCTCAACCGCTTTCGACTGCCGGACGATGTTAGGGATCTCATTCGTTCCAAGAATGCTTCTATCCGAGCGTACGACTCCTACCCCACCGAAGCCAATCGGGCCTGGATGCGCGCTTTACAACGAGAGGAAAAGCGTCGTGTCGCGGAGGTCCGGGAGGAACGGTGGGGTGTCCTCCTAGAGGGCATCGCGCCGTCGCATCTGGCCTACTGGCAGTTGGCGCGTAGCCTCAAATCCGACTCCACGACTGACATGCCCCCGCTATCCCGCCCTTCAGGCGCAGCACCCCCAGCCTTCGACGACGACGAAAAGGCCGAGCTTCTCGCCGACTCCCTCGAGAGCCAGTGCGCCCCCAGCTCTCAGTCCGTCGACCAGTCCCACGTCGACGCGGTCGACAGGGAAGTCGAGCGCAGGGCATCCCTCCCCCCGTCGATTCCTTGCCTCCTATCACGCAAACGGAGGTCGAAGATCTGATTATGGGTCTTAAATCTAAAAAAGCCCCCGGCCCTGACGGCATTTCGAATCGCGTTCTGAAATGCCTGCCCGCCCAACTCATCTGCCTCTTGGTGGCCATTTTGAACGCCGCCATGACGAACTGCACCTTCCCCGCTAAGTGGAAGGAGGCGGACGTCATAGGCATTCCCAAGCCCGGCAAACCTCGCAATCTCCCCGCGAGCTACCGCCCTATCAGTCTCCTCAACTCCCTGGCCAAGATATACGAGCGCCTACTTCAGGCGAGGCTCAAAGACTTCGTAACGTCCAGGGGTATCCTTATCGACGAGCAGTTTGGCTTTCGAGCCCAACACTCTTGCGTCCACCAAGTGCACCGCATCACGGAGCACATCCTCTCCGGTCTCAATAGACCGATGTCTCTTCCTAGATGTCGCGAAGGCATTCGACAAAGTCTGGCACAACGGCTTGATCTACAAGCTCTACCAATTGGGTGTGCCGGACAGACTCGTGCTCATCTTACGAGACTTCTTGTCGAATCGCGCCTTCCGTTTTCGCGTCGAAATGACGCGCTCCACTTCCCACTCCATCAGTGCTGGAGTCCCACAGGGCTCAGTTCTCTCTCCGCTCCTGTTTAGCCTTTACACGAACGACATTCCTCGTTCGAGTAAGGCGCATCTAGCCCTATTCGCGGATGATACTGCTCTCTACGTCTCGCATAGGAATAAGGGTTTCATTACCAGACACCTTCAGGCATCCGCCAATTTCCTAGGGAATTGGTTCAGAAAGTGGCGTATTGAGGTGAACCCGGACAAGAGCGCTGCAGTGTTCTTCTCCAGGGGTGCCACCCCGCGCCACTCCCTGCGCCGCCCTAGAAGTAATCTCGGCCAAGTGACCATGTTCGACCGACCCATTCCCTGGGTCAAAGAGGTCAAATATCTAGGGGTCACCCTAAACAGTACCATGTCCTTCGGCCCGCACATCAAGCGGGTCCGTCACCGAGCATCATTTGTGCTCGGTCGTCTCCATTCGTTAATCTGCAAGCGGAGTAAAATGTCCCTTAGAAATAAGGTGACACTTTACAAAACTTGCGTTCGACCCATCATGACTTATGCGTGTGTTGTGTTCGGGCATTCGGCCCCCTCTCACATCGATAAACTCCAAGTGGTTCAAAACCGCTTCCTCCGTAAAGCCGTAGGAGCCCCCTGGTTCGTACGGAACGTCGACCTCCACTCCGATCTAGGTCTCGAACCTATTCGCGCCTTTATTAAAAAGGCGTCAACACGTCACTTCGCGAACGCATCTACCCATGCGAATCCGTTAATCGTAGCCACCGCCGACTACGATCTCCCTCCCGACCCCTGCCGCCACCGCCGGCCGCGACATGTTCTCACCGACCCCCCCGATGCCTTGTCATCCCTTCTTTCCGCTCAGAATACGGGCGACGACGACGTAGACGTAGTAGTAGATCCCCTCCCATAGCCGGCGGTTGACCGGTGCGCTTAGTAGTGCACCCGTCCCCCTACAGCGACTGTCCCAACCGAGGGCGCCTCTTCGAGGCACCCTCGAGTATGTCGCCTCTTGCCCTTCTGGCTGGCTGGAGCGTAGTGGTTGCACGCTCGCCGTTAAAATCCGGTGAAGCTGTAGAGGCCTCGAGGCCAACAGCGTAGATCATTCATACACACACACACACACCACATGTTAGCGCAGCTAGTTTTGTGGCTGGCGGTTAGATAACTGTTAAATAATTTTTATTACCTATTGCCTTTTGCGAAACATCTATAAAAATGTGGCGGTAATCCACTACCTAGTAAATACACAGTGCCTGGCAGAATATGGACGGACACACCACACGACTATGTTAAGAAATTCAATATTAATATGCCTACCTATGTCAAAAATTGATGTTATTTTTTATCTAGGTACTATGTGCGGGCTGGCACAGCTATGCCTCAACAACCACCGGCTCATCTTCTTCCTATACGGAAAGTTCGTCAGACGCAAACGGTTCAAATACAACCTCAGTTTCCACAAGCAATACACAGACAAAGGATACTTCGAGCGCAGCCAATTCTACGAATAGTGTGGAGTCTACTAACACGACAACCGCTCAAGACACAACAATTACGATTGATTTGACGTTTACTTCGGATACAACAGGATCATCGAATACGACGGACACAACAAATATTTTGAACAACACAGCTGTTGTGGACACATCTGCTACTTCTAATAATTCAGCAAACTCAACGTCTTTTGTGGATATAAACATCTCGACTAATTCGACGAGGACTACGGATGCCAAAAATACAACTGTTACTAGTAACTCTTCGGACACGTTAACATTGAATTCTACAAATTCAACTAATACGACATCAGATTTCATTTTCGATAATTCAACGAGCGTAACTAATTCATCAGATTCGTTTAATTTGTACGAAGTGATTTCATTGAATACAACTCTTTATTCAAATACTATCAATACAACAGCTTTATTAGACGTCGTTGAAACTTCAGAATCGAACACTACCACTTCAATAAATTCAACTTCAACCTCTGACTCTGTAGATTCTACAAATTTGATAAATATTACGGATATCACAATTTCAGAAACTTTGAACTCAACCAGTATATCAGAAACTTTGAGTTCTAATAATGCTACCAACTCAACATCGATCACTGATATTGCGATTGTTATAATATCAAATGATACCACAGAAACTTTGACATCCGGCTCTACATATTCCTCAAACTATACGTCGAGTGTTGATATTTTAAATGAAGTTAATTCAACAAACACCACTGACTCTTTTTCGTTGCTAACGGTAAATTCAGCCAATTTAACAGATGAATCAGAAACAATAAATTCGACAACTTTGGTAGATGTTATAGAATCTTCTACATCGAATTCTACAAGTTCAGCTAATAGTACTTACATTAATGACGTTGCAAATTCCATGAATTCAACAAATACGACAAATATAACTTCATCAGACACCTCAAATTCATCTGAAGCAATAACATCTGTATCTGAGTATTCGTCAAACTTAACATCAAATGTTGATATTTCGAATATAGTTAATTCAACAAATTCTTCGGGTGTGATTACTTTTGAAATATTAAATTCAGCAAACATAACAAATACTACGGATATTGTTAACTCATCAATAGTAATAGATATATTAGTATCTTCTTCAAGGAATTCTACAAGTTCGAACAATAGTACTTATATTTTCGACACCACAAATTCTACTAAGTTAACAAATACAACAGATACAACGACATCGGATTCTGCCAATTCAACAGGCATAGCAGAAAATGTTGACTCCAGAAATACTAGTTACTCAACATATAGCACAAATACTTCAAGCGCGACCGTAACAAATGACACTAATGAATCATATGTATCAGAAGAAATATATTTTGCAAATTCAACAGTTAACTCTAACATATCAAGCACAACTAATTCGACAAATACTTCAGATTCCACCATTTTAGAAACTTCTTCTTCAACGAATTTAAAATCAAGAATAAATGTTGGTAATTCATCCAGTGTTTATAATGTTTCGGATTCTTCAAATACAAATACTACAAGTTCAACCAATTACACATTCATTATTGATGACACTAGTACCTCAAGTTCAAGTAACACAACCAATTCTACGACATCTGATACGTCGAACTCCACCGTTATAGTAGAAAACTCTGAAACTGTAACTGCTAACTATTCGACGTATAGCACCAATTCTTCCAGTACTACAGTAACAAATGACACTAACGAATCATATGCTTTAGACGAGACATATTTATCAAATTCAACAATAGACTCTGACATATTAAGTACAACCAATTCAACAAATACTTCAGATTCCACCATTTTGGAAACAATATCTTCAGCAAATTTGAAATCAAGAATGAGAGTCAATAATTCATCCAGTGTTCATAATGTTTCGGATACTTCAGCTTCAAATACTACAAGCTCAACAAATTACACATCCATTATTGACGATACTAGTTCCTCAAGTTCAAGCAACACAACCAATTGTACAACATCTGATACATCAAACTCCACCATTATAGAAGAATACTCTGAATCGGAAAATGCTAACTATTCAACATATAGCACCAATACTTCTAGCACTACATTAACAAATGACACTAACGAATCATATGCATCAGAAGAAATGTATTCATCAAATTCAACAATAGACTCCGACATATCAAGCACAACTAATTCGACAAATACTTCAGATTCCTCTATAGCGGAATCTCTATCTTCAGCGAATTTAAAATCAAGACTGAAGTTTAGTAACTCGTCCAGTGTTCATAATGTTTCGGATTCTTCAGCTTCAAATACTACAAGCTCCAAAAATCATACATCCATTATTGACGATACTAGTTCCTTAACTTCAAGTAACACAACCAATTGCACAACATCTGATACGTCCAACACCACCATTATAGTAGAATATTCTGAATCAGCAAATGCTAACTATTCAACATATAGCACCAATACTTCAAGCAGTACAGTAACAAATGACACTAGCGAATCATATGCTTTAGAAGAAACATATTTATCAAATTCAACAATAGACTCTGACATATTAAGTACAACCAATTCAACAAATACTTCAGATTCTACCATTTTGGAAACAATATCGTCAGCAAATTTGAAATCAAGAATGAGAGTCAATAATTCATCCAGTGTTCATAATGTTTCGGATACTTCAGCTTCAAATACTTCAAGCTCAACAAATTACACATCCATTATTGATGATACTAGTTCCTCAAGTTCAAGCAACACAACCAATTGTACAACATCAGATACGTCAAATTCTACTATTCAAGTAGAAGACTTTGAATCTGCAAGTGTTGATTATTTAACATACAGTACAAATAGTAGTCGCAATCTAAATTCAAACAACACTAAAGAATCATATGTTTCAAAGAAAATGTACTTATCAAATTCAACGCATGAAAGAGAAATGTCAAACACAATAAATTCAACAGATACTTCAGATTCATCGACTTTGGAAACTGTATCTTTGGCAAACTTAAAATCCAGCGTGAAGGTCACTAACGCATCGAGCGTTAATAATGTCTTAGATTCTTCAACATCAAATATTACAAGCTCAAAAAATTATACAACTATCACTGATGACACTAGTTCTTTAAGTTCTATTAATATTACTGATACTATTACTTCAGAATCATCAAATATAACGAGTGCAAAATCGGATTTCAACAGTTATAGAAGTTTAGCAAATGTAACTGACATAGAGAGTAGCGCAACTACAAACGATACGTCTCAAACTTTTACATTAGAATCGGCTTATACTTATAACTCAACATCTAGCGAAGATTTTGTAAATACAATTAATTCCACTAGTACTTTGAATTCTTCTAGAACAGAAATTTATGATTCTAAAAACAGTACTAATTCTGAAAATATTAAAAATTTAACAATATATTATGATATTTCAGAATCTCCCTCAGTAAATACTTCAGCTTCTAAAAATTCAAAATATACATCGGACGCTGCAAGCTCCATAGTTTATATAAATGATACTGAAATTGTGAATTCAGAATCTTCGAATTCATCTAGTGCAATGCAGAGTATGACTTCTGCAAGTTCGGAGAACTCAACATTAATTACAAATGTAACCGGTTCTAGCAATACCAGTGACACAACAAATATTTACGAATTAGAGTCTGTGTATTTATCCAACTCTAGCTTTAGCAATGACACTTTGAGTTCAGTTACCTCTAAAGATTTATCTTCCTTAGAAATAGTAACATCAGCAAATTTAACTAAATCAAAAGGAATTATTGATTCATCTAGCTCAATGAATATTACAAATTCTTCGACATCAAACTCGACGATTTTGTCCAACTCTACGACGTACACAGATAAAAACTTCATCTCTAGTAAAGCAAATAATACTGAAGTTTTCGCTTTAAATTCCAAAGTAAACTCAACAGCTACTCTAGATTCCATAGATGCCACTCATGTAATTGTCAATAAGGAATCTATCATCAAAAAAAGTTATGAAAATAGTACCAACACATCGAGTTCAGAAACTTCTAATCTTGCAAACTCCACTTCTAGTTCAAGCTCTTCGAGTTCAACTGGTTCATCAAATTCGGCGTCAAGTTCAAGCAATTCTTCAGACTCAACTGACACTACCTCTACAAATAGTAAAACTTCAACTAATTCGACAGAAAGTACAGAATCAACGAGCTCCAATAATGAAAAAAATATGAAAAACGTTTATGTTACAGATTCCTCAACTTTAATCAATATTACAGATATTACAAATAAAACTATAGTCACAACTACTACCAACTATACGGAGACTAAAACCATAACAGTAATTAATGATACAAGTAATAATGAGACCGCTACAATAACGATTACAACAGTTAAGGTAACGAACGTTACGGATGATCTATTCAATATTACGGATGTTAACATCGTAGAAAACGAAACCGATAGTACAGATGTAGTAAACGCCACAACATCAATTAATGTCACAGACACAACAGTCACAATTACCGTAACCGAGACTACTGTTGTGACAATTACAATTGTTGGTAATGAAACCACGACAACTACAGCTCTAATAAATACTACAGAAATTGTCACCAGAGTTACAGTCGATGACATAACAAATACTACGATTACAAAAATTGTAACAAATGATAACGACACAACGATCACTGTGACTGTATGTGACATATTAAACATGACTACTACTGTTAATTCGATAAATACAACAAACGGTGCATTAAATGGAACAGACGCATCGAATACCAGTTCAACAAATTCGACAGTTTGTACTTCGGAGGGTTACTTTGCAGATCCCGATTCTACAAATTGTACAACATATATTGAGTGCATAGAAGACGATAACGGGTCGGATGGCGGATACACCGTTATGACCTACACTTGTCCTGACAGTTCATATTATAATCCAAATACGACTTTATGTGATTTTGATTATGTGTGCACTTCCGATTCAGAATCCGAAACGGAGGACACGTTTAACTGCACAACAGCTGGAAGATTTGCTTACGACGACGATTCTACTTGTCAGACATATTATATGTGTGTTCTCTTGAGTAATGGTACATACGGAAAGTACGAATATACCTGTCCCAGTGTTTCTGTGTTCAATCCTTCAACCAAAGTTTGTACTACAAGCTACAATTGTACTGGTACCACGAAATCGACGAGTACGGCGAATTCCACTACCACAAACTCGACTAGTTCTTCAAATTCTTCTATTTGCACTGCAGATGGCTACTTCGCTGACTCCAACTCTACAAATTGTACAAGTTATATAGAGTGTATTAAGGAAGATGACGGAACCTACACGGTGGAATACTTTGATTGTCCTGATGACTCATATTTCAATCCGAATACATCTCTATGCGAATTTGACTATGAGTGTACTTCGGATTCAGATGAGACGTTTACCTGCACATCAGCTGGTAGATTTGCTAACGCGGATGATTCTACTTGTCAAACATACTACTTATGCGTACAGTTGAGCAATGGAACTTATGTGCAGTACGAATACACGTGTCCAAGTACGTCTGTATTCAATCCCTCGAGCAAAGTCTGTACTACGAGTTACACTTGTACTACATCTTAAGTGTTGGTTGATTACGATACTTTTATATAAATCAAGACACGGCATTAACAAGGTTACTGATAGACCTACTCTTTATAAATCAAATAATGTGATAAGATGTTTCATAATATACTTTTTAACTATATTGTTATTCATAATATAGAAATTTATGCAAGAAGTATCTGTATTTGTATTGCAGTTTATACAAAGCCATTTAAAGACTGTTGATATAGAAAACTGTGAACGGAATCGTTGAGATAACATTTTGTCTGCATAAATATTTTTTTATACTTAAAATCTCAAGATAAAGAATAGACGTCAGTTGTATGTATTTGTTTATTATATCAAGAGATTTCATAGTATTTTATTGCAAAATCATATTAAGCTTACTTTTCCTGACTCTATTTTTTATTCTTTCTAAATTTAACGAATGTTTTTTTTTTAAACACGTCTGATATATTTGATGAAAATTATTTCCAACGAGTTATTCTTCAAAAGTAGTTTTATTATAACCTTTCACAAACAGTAGATCATTATGTACCCTGTATTAAATAAACTAAAGTTTTATACAGTTTAACTAGAACACCAACAGACATATTTATCATAACAATTTAGCTTCTCCGTCGCTTGGCTTTTCGTCTTTTTCTGTTATTATAAACGTTTTTCTTGTTTTTGGCATATAGACTGTCGCTGATAAGTAACGCTGCAAGTTTCCTCGCCGTATGCATATTCTGGTTTATCTTTATATTAGCGCTATTCACCTCATTATTAGTTACAAATACATTCATGTGTGAAGCTGTGTTATCTGAAGTATGATAAAGAACTTTTCCTGGCTTTTTTATCGTGGTGTAAAAACGCCTGAAATAGTTTTGCCTGGCCCTTTTAATGAACTCGCCAGATATTTTCTGTTTCTTATCTTTATCAACACCAACTGTTTCTGTGGTAATTTCATAACTATCAGTGTAATATGATAATTTATTTTGACAGTTGAAAGGTTCCACGGAATTTATTTTATTTTCTGTACTTTTTCCCAGAAAGCGTTTAGAGTTATCACTGTTGTAATCAGGGAAACTGGTAACTAAGTAGGTGGATTCGTTGACACGTCGAACCTGGTAGGTTTTCACACTGCTGGAAAATGTAGTGAAGCTAATGAAAATATATTGTACAAATAAAATATATCTTGTAATCAAAGAAATCATGAAACTACAGTAGAATTAGAAAGAAATAAATCGAAAGATTTAAGCGTTAAGAAGAAATAATATTTTGTCATTGCGACATTTCTGATGTTATTATAATTTAATAGCCACTGTCAAATAAAGAAAAAGGTTATTGCTTATCGATTTTTATTAGGTTCTGCATTCCAAAGAGAATATAAATGTTTTATTTAAATCGAATAAAATACAAGATAAAATAATGAACTTCAGTCCTGACTTTCTCTTACAAAATTGCTACGGTTGATAAGTATTAAATACCCATTGTATGGTTCGTGCCCTGTATCACGTATGTTGATATATAATAAAAGAGTTGATATCCTTTGAATTTGGTATATTGTCCAAATACTCATTAATTATGTGTGAAATGATAGTACTAGTGAATACACGTCAATTAGGACCTCGGGTTTTCGTTTTAATAATATAAATAACTTACCTACTATGAATAAATTGTCCAATGAAGTAAATGTTCTGAAGATACATTTTGCGGGCAAACCGTATACCCATTACATGCTCGTTTCAAGTTCCTAAGAAAATCAAATTATATACTCTATATTTCGGGGGTTCACCATACGTTCGATCGCGGCTATTAGTTCAGTCGATTGTGCCAAGCCAAAATATGTACATAAAAGTTTATACCCAATGATAAATGATCAAACACACTGTACGTGGAGTTCGATCATTATTATATGATCAGCTTAATTCGATGCGATTAGTTAACATATTGTAGTCGAGCTCCCATGTATCCTTGCAAGGATATATTTGTATGTAAAAATATGTAGAACAAACTCATACTAATATAAATAAGTAGTTCCTACGAATAATTTAAAATTTTATGTTTTCCCTCTTAATGAAATAAAAAAAGATCACATAACTGGTACTGAAATGAACTGTTTCATTTCATTTCAAGAAGTATATAACTGGTAGATCTCATATCGGCGATCACGGATTCGGATCATAATATCGTCTTACAGATCGTTAATTTTGAAAAATGCTTAGTTTTATTAATATGCACAAAAAATAGTTTCTCATTTTAAGCCTTAGAAACATGGGGTAAAAAATCAATAGTGCTTAAACTCGAGTTGTATCACCTTTACAGAAGGTACAGATTTTATACCGTACTTACAAATACGTCTATCATTCTTGCTTGGAGAATATAAGCGATCCCTGTTTATTTTTTTGTTATAGTATTATGAAGATACCCATAAGCCCTTTGCAGCTGTTTTGCAAATAACGGCTATTCCCATAAACATCATAATAGGCGAATGCCTTAACGACGTCGAGCGTGATGGTATCGCACTTACTCATAGTAAAAAGTGAATGAAAATCTCACAACGAGTGTCGAGAGTTAGCTCCCATGCCGCGGAATCAAGGTCGAATTAGTCTGGCAAATCATCCAAATACACTTTACATCTCTACGTACACGTTTAGAGAACAATAAGCTTTATATAAGATATATATGGTTTATTGTAGCATGACACTTTTGATAGTACATTGTACCGATCTGAGGAAAGAGTCTTGAGATAGTTCCCGATGCTATTATTGTTTTCATTGCCACCGAGCACACGATTCTTAATTGCTGTTTCCGTAAATTAACAAGAAAGCAATTGAGTTGATGACGTTTCTTTATTATATAAATTTTGGTAAGTTCATTGGATTAGGTATAGTGTAATACTGACCATACAAGTAAGACGAGCATTTGCCACATCAAACTAAGCTTTGTTTGAGCTTTAAACGATTTTATTATTATTTTGTGAATACGATAAATATTTTTGGTTTGATTTTTGAAAATAAAATTTTTATTTAAACCATATATTATTTATTGTATGTGTAACTATAAACTGTTTTCGAGAGTCATCACGAATCGTCTCACGCGCAGACTAGATGACTTCCAGCCTCCCGAACAAGCCGGTTTCCGAAAAGGCTTCAACACCATAGACCACATTCATACGCTGCGACAGGTCATACAGAAGACTGAAGAGTATAACCTGCCACTATGCTTAGCGTTTGTGGATTATGAGAAGGCCTTCGATGCGATCGAGACTTGGGCTGTACTACAGTCTCTCCAGCGGTGCCAAGTTGACTACCGGTATATCGAGGTGCTGAAGAGTTTGTACGAAAACGCTACTATGTCAGTCCGCCTTCAGGACCAGAGCTCGAAACCTATTCAACTGCAGCGTGGTGTGAGACAGGGAGACGTTATATCCCCGAAACTGTTCTCCGCCGCGCTGAAAGATGTCTTTAAGCTTCTGGACTGGAGAGGACTAGGTATCAACATCAACGGCGAGTACATCTCTCACCTTCGATTTGCCGATGATATCGTGCTCATGGCGGATACCCTGGAAGACCTCAGTGCCATGCTCGACGACCTCAGTAGAGTCTCTCAACAAGTAGGTCTTAAAATGAACATGGACAAGACGAAGATCATGTCAAACGTCCATGTAGTACCAACTTCTATAAAGGTTGGAGACTCTACGCTCGAAGTTGTTGACGATTATATATACCTGGGACAAAGAATCCAATTAGGTAGGTCCAACTTCGAGAAAGAGGTCAATCGTCGAATCCAGCTCGGTTGGGCGGCGTTCGGGAAGCTAAGTCACATCTTCTCGTCCAAAATTCCGCAGTGTCTCAAGACAAAAGTCTTTGACCAGTGTGTGTTGCCAGTGATGACTTACGGCACTGAGACATGGTCGCTTACGATGGACCTCATAAGAAGGCTCAAGGTCACCCAAAGGGTGATGGAGAGAGCTATGCTCGGAGTTACCCTGCGGGATCGAATCAGAAACGAGGAGATCCGCAGGAGGATGAAAGTCACTGACATAGCACTCAGAATTGCTAAACTTAAGTGGCAGTGGGCGGGGCACATCGCTCGTAGAACTGACGGCCGTTGGGGCAGAAAGGTTCTCGAATGGCGACCACGTCCCGGAAGACGTGGAGTGGGTAGGCCCCCTACAAGATGGACCGATGACCTGGTGAAGGTCGCGGGTAGAAGTTGGATGCGTACAGCACAAAGCCGGTCGTTGTGGCGGTCTTTAGGGGAGGCCTTTGTCCTGCAGTGGACGTCTTTCGGCTGAAGAAGAAGAAGAAGAAGAAGTCTCTAGAATGCAACTGACTAATTTTTATCCTTTTTCGTATTATGGGTGTAGTGTAAAAGATGACGTTGGGCAGAAATGAGCTTACAACTTCTCATTCAAATAAGCTGTATGAGATATTTTTTCAGTGAAGTGCAGATATTCTAAAGCATTAGAGCTCTCTCAACATGAAAATTGGATTGGATTGGATTGGATACTACAACATAATCTATACATATAATAAAACTGTAAGGAAGTCGTGTCTGTAGATGGAATATTTTTAGGAAGTAACAACCCAGGGGTATACTATCGAAGTAGAAGTTAATTCTGCAATTTTTGGCTTTCGTGTCTGTTTGTCTGTCTGTCTGTCTGTCGGAGGGTATGAACCAGCATCACGCAAAAACTACCAGGCGGATTTTGATGAAACTATGCATGTGGATACCTTATAATGTTGGCTAACATATTGTATAGTATTTATTTCAGAAAATTAAAAGGTTTCTCCAGAAAAGACGAAAATAAGCAAAACATTGGATTTCTAAAAAGACACGTCAAATCTGTTTGATGGATTTTAATGAAATTTTGTGTAATTGTAGCCTGTACAAAAGGTCATAACTCTGTATGCTTATATTTTCGAAAAATTTAACAGTTTCCGAGGAAAGTACAAAACAGTCGATTTTGATAAATCATTCATTATTCCAAAACTACTTTTTAGAAGTCAGTGAAACATAGCACGGAGATATTTCATATGACAGACAATATAGTTAATATCTAAGCTTTTAGCAAATCAAACGGTTTGTATGGAAAAGTAAAGCATCTATATCCATACATACTACATATAATAAACTGTAAGGAAATCAAGTCTGTGCATGGAATATTTTTAGGAAATAACAACCCAGGGAATGGATTAATTGAAACATGATATAAGGGTGTCTTACATAATAAAATAAAACAAAAAACTTTTTATCTCGAAACATACTTCTGTGGAATATCTATTATTTCTATCTATCTATCTATATCATCACACCAGATCTCTTTCGGGGTAGGCAAAGAGTACAGAGTTCCAACAGGTTTTGTCCTTACATACCTCTTCGGCTTCCTCCACTCTCATAGTTCGTCTCATACACGCTCGCTGTTATCTATTATTATTTCTTCATACTAAAACGACTGAACAGATTATAAAGAAACTTAATATGAAAAAATCCACACAGGTATACAATGCGAAACTGGAAGGACGTAGAACAACAACTATTTATAATTTCACAAATTATATACAATATTTATAATTATATATAACAACAGCAAAGATTAATAAAAAAAACGGCAGCAAACAAGAAATATACATATTTACACGCCGCTTTCTGATGTTAGTGTACCCAGAACAGATCAAAGATATCGGGGACTAGAGTATGTTATCATGAATAGACCATGTCTTATCCGAAGAGCAAGTCAAGAGTCTCCGTAACCAGCGAGCGTGTATAAGACGAACTATGAAAGTGGAAAAAGACAGAAAGGTCGGTAGGGAATGAACCTTTTGGAACTCTGCACCCTCTGCCTACCCCGCAAGGGATCTGATATTTCATATTAGATAGTATTAAAGTATCTTAAGTCGTGAAATAATAATTGGAAATAGGTAACTTTATTTGCGCACTATATCATGCCGATATTATCCATCTAAGTGGTATATAAAATCACACCTATATGCGTACCTGGTGGGTTTTACCGGCCTGCATGAAGATGCCCGAAGATATTAATCATCGCAATCATCTTCCGATCTCCCTCTTCCTCTTCACAAATGACTGGAAGCTTTGGCTCATGCTGAAATTGTACAGCGAAAATTTAGTAATATTTAAGTTGACTGTATAAATAATTTTGCAAAACATAGAAGACTTCATTTAAGTCATAACTTACTTTGTCAAATAGTCGCAGGTACGATCCCCGCACAACGCACGGGAATATTCATTTGCGATTTGTGATTTTGAAATAAAGAATATATTTTATGCGCATACGGACAAAATAAAAAATATGTTTGTCCGTGTTAATTTCCAAAACGGCGGAACCGATTAAATACACTATCACTGGAAAATTGACGATTTCTCAGAGATTGTTTAAGACTACTTTTGAGCTCGGGAAATGCAGGATACATGGGGGATAGTTGTTTTTATTTCTCCATATTAACACGGCTGAACGGATTTAAAAGAAACTTAATATGAAGGTGTCTCTTAAGTCTTGGAATAATGCTATTCCAAAAAGTCCAACCTAACTATGTCAAATTAAAAAAAAAAAACGCGTGCGAAGCCGCGGGGAACTAGTAAATAATATAAATAAAACTACAATTAATTAAACACGTAATAACTATCTACTCTAAAGGTCTCTATATTTTCCAGGTAATTGTTTCTCTATTCACTTTTATGTTCCCTAATACAAATATAATTTGATATCGGCTTTCACTCGCTAGACTTTAGTTTGGATCTGTTGCTTGTTGACCTTTGAAATATGAGTTACGTTATTGTTATAGCTACCGTGAGATAATACGTTGTTTAACGTTAAAATTGTACCGACCAATTCAAATGTTTGATTACTGAATTTTCATTACCAATTATTTCACAATAACATTGGATGCACATTTGGGTACTAAGTTTGGATTCAATGCCATAATCGAGTTTTGTATGCAGGTTTTGCAACTTGAAACAAATGCCAGAATACAGTGAAGAGTGATACGTGAGCGTTGGTCAATGCTATACATCTCATGCAATCGATACTTTTACAAATTACCATCGATATGTTATTTGTATTAGATCAATTTGTGACAGACCGATAAACGCCCCAAAAATAAAAGCACTAGTATTGGTGTGCTCTTATATTGACGATAATTATTGCGATCCAACCCTAGCCAACGTGACGACACGTATAAATGCTACAGTTTACTAAAACTACCTTAATAAAAGAACTGAGGTCATCTTTTAAAACTAATTTCTACAATTAATTGCTATAAGTAGGTATAGATTCTTAATTCTTTATTGTACACACGTATTGTTACAAATAATAAAATTACAAGGCAAATAAAGGCACAAAGGCGAGCTTAACTTAAAGTGGAGAGAATTCCAATTTGATAAATTTGATGATTTGTTTCTATATCACTCAATGGTTTGCCGTTAGAGATCTAACAGCAAACCTTTGAGTAATAGAGAAACATATCATCACAATGAGGATAGGAATAATTGTACAAAACAAAAGATAGTAGAGGTATATACTACAGATCTAGATCGGACAAGCTCACAGTAAATAAGCCATCATAACGACTCGAGGTATGTCGGGGTGCACTAAGAAGAAGTGTAGAAACAGAGCGACAGGTTTTTTCCCCTGGGGACTAGATACTCAAAGCGTTCACGAAGATATATTAGGGAATCAGGGCTGTTAAGAGCAGAGAAAAGCAAAGAGAGAATATGAGTATCCCAACGTTGCTGAATAGGCATCCACTTCAACTGCCTTCGGAATCCTGACACATAGTCAAATTTCCTAAGTCCAAAAACGAAGCGGATGCACAAATTCTGCAGCCGTTTGAGTTTATTAAGTTCCTCAGTTGCATCGAGAAAGCTGACATCGGCATAGTCAAGAATTGGTCAAAGAAGGGATTGGGCAAGAATTACTTTGATTTGAAGTGGCAGGAACTTTTGGAGCCGTTTGAGTGATTGAAATGAGCAATAAACCTTCTTGCTTACTACTACTAAATGTGTACATTCTAGGACATATTGCTATCTATGTAGACGCCCAAGTTTTTTAGACGCCATAGATGCCTAAGTAGATTTGTATAGAAAAGTAATCAATTGCGGCCGGTTTTTGGCTGTCATTTTGTTCGTGATGCATAATTTAGTACGAATAATATATTTATGCAAATTACAGAAAATATGAATTCTAACATGTAACCATAGTCCCATAGGTATCTAAATGTTACTTATCCGGCATTTTTGTGGGTTAACTTTCAAGCGGTCAAATGGCATGCGTCATGCTGGCACCGAACAATCGTTAAAGAACATCGTGAGATTGCGTGACGCGATTTCTAAGCACATCACTTAGATATAGCCAAAGATGAACTGTCTGATTTTAGAGATCATTAATTTCATTTAAAGGACATATACAATTAAAATCTCGTGATTCGTAATCTTAACACGTAAAATAAATATGCTTTTTGTCAACATGAAAAAAGTAAGTAAATGGTGTGTTCTAAAAGAACGTTTATTTAAATACAATTACGTTAAACGATTCTCGTTTTTCTTTAAAAAGCAGCGGGTGTAGTGATCTAACCTTCTTAACATAGGGTTAGATTCTATAAGAATAATTGGTTTTACATTATCTATGTAAAGGTTGGAATACTTTCAACACTTAGTAGATATGATTCCATTGGCATGTAACATATAGGATGGATAAAACTTGAATAATGTATGAAACTACCGCTGATGCCGCAGGTTCCGGGTGTTTTTAGGTCCAATGATAGCTTCTTAGGTAACTAAGAATTCGTTTTACACCAAAGCAGCTGAGAATATCTTGTGCCGACTGCCTTCCTGCTTACTAATGATGTCACGCACTCTGAGATTGCAACAGAATGTATTCTTTGCGTAATCCTCACAGGTAATGTTGCATCTCACATGCACAGGATACCAGCAGTGTCTTATTACCTAAGTGAAATACACTAAATTTAAATTCTCGTAAGTTAAGGGGACAACATAATATTCTGGTTGTTTTTTTGTAGTCTGTAGGTGGACTTTATTATTGAGTTCTTAGATTTACGCGAATATTACACATGAAATAAAACTATTTTACGGATGTTATCGCGGTTTTTTTTTCTTACATATCTCTCTGGCTTCCTCCACTCTCATAGTTCGTCTCATACATGCTCGCCGGTTACGGAGACTCTTGACGTGTCCTTCAGATAAGACACAGACACAAGATATAATTCCGTTAACATAATTTCCGGGCTATCATGAATAATAATTAATTTTAAAATAGAAAGTTAACTAGGTTTTGTAGGCAGTAATAAATTGTCCCCCTGTAATTGGGCCCCTGGCATCCTATTTACGAAGCAGTCTCGAGGAGGGTGGGTGCGAATGGGCTCATGCTATCTGAGAGCAACATGAAGCTTCGATCTTTGTTCTCTCTAATAAGTGCTTAATAGTGTAGACTAATTAACATTGGCATTAAAAACGACGTGCAAGTTTTAGAGGGAGTTTCCCTACCATATCCTTTTGTACCACCTGGTGAGAGTGACCCATCCAGACATAAATTGCCATGACCGATCTGGAAGTGTTTAAGTAGACTTCGAATCCAAGTCGGCCGGTTCAAAGAAATTGTGTTCATGTGGAGATGCACAAACTATTTTCTGATCTGGGGTCTCACCGTTCTGGCATGTTTATAGGTACGGTGAAACACAAATTATGTCACACCTTACCTTGTGCTGTGCGAGCACCGACATCTGTACGCACTTGATTTGATGGCTGCCTCCAACAATGCAGTGGAAGCCAGAATTCTGGGCTACTTCTATATTATTATAGCATGTATGTAGTTTTAGTGTGGTAAATGTCTCATGCGTTCATACCTCAAGCGTGTAGGTATGAAAGATAGTATCGATGTAAAGATGAGAAAGGGTATGCTCCGTTGGTTCGGGTATATAGAAAGAATGTCAGAAGAAACAATGACAAAACAGATATATAATGCGAATGCCCAAGGATGTCCAAATAGACCATGTCTTATCTGAAAGGTAAGTCAAGAGTCTCCGTAACCGGCGAGCGTGTATGAGACGAACTATGAAAGTGGAGGAAGCCTGAACCTGTTGGAACTCTGTACTTACTGCCTACCCTGCAGAGGAACGTGATGATATATATAGATAGAATTTCTCATATATCTCAGTCTTTCCCAACAATGTCTAACAATATTTTCAAGATATTTCGCCAATGTAGTTAAAAGTAGACTGTTGTTATATTAACTTCTGTGTTTCTAAAGTGCAACTTTTAAGCATGGAGCATGGGAATACCATATCCACGTTTTGCGTTCATTGATAGACAAAATGTGATAAATGTGTTATCACTTTCTTAGGTAGGTTGGCCAGTTCATAACAAAGTTTAAATACTTAACTATTAATAAGAAAATTTTGAGCATAATAAAATGATATCAATGCGTTACTTGTATCTAAGAACAGATTCATGCAAAATGTGTAGTTACCTAGGTATTCGAGTAAAAGTTCGTTTCGCTCATATTCAAAGCATGCGTCGCGTCGCACCCGTTATTTGCGAAAGCCACTGCTTAGTAAACGATGCTCGTAGCTCCTCTTCGAAATTTAACAATTTCACTGGATACACGAGAAACTTTGAATACAAAGCGACTGAATTTCGTAATTTGTGTAAGCGATTGATTAAAGGAATTTGTTAGTTCGACTGTTACTGTCTACGCTTAAGGGAAGAACAACTTTATAATAACAATAAATCAGCCAAATAATATCAATAAAGCAGCCATGACTGGACAAAGACATTCTCTCACAAATCGGGTTGAGAGAGTTTAGGTCAAACTATCTCGCGGACCCAGCGCGGATTGGTATTGGCAACTGGCAGGTTTGTGGCCACCTGCTGTTGGAACTTATCAAGTCACCTTAAAGGTATTTACTTTTTTTGTAAGCTGTTATTCAAGTTGAAAGTATTATTACTAACAGCTTATAAAAAAGTAAACACCGTCACTCCTACATTCTCCAAGAGGAGGTGGAAAAATTTTAGTGTGTACATCCACATAGTGCTGATGATGCGAGCTTATTACCCTTATTCCGGGCGTAATTTCAGACTCCAAACTGCGACCTTTGATTTTACAATAAAAAAAATCATTCAAGATTCGAACCCAGAATCTGGTGATCGCCATCCGCACTATGCACTATGCATTAAATTAATAAACGCAAGACTTCAGACACCCTGATTGCTTCATAAATCCAAACGACGACCAAATTTCCAAATTTAAAGGGTTTTACCCTTTTTTTACGCACTTTTATACCCCAATTAAAAATTATACTTCTACGTGTATGTGTGCGTTTTGGTAAATACGTTTTAGGAATGCATTTGAAATCTCCGTATTGCTTTGAATCAAGAATAAATTTAGTTTATAATAGCGCACTGAAGGAGTAAAGCGTTGTTTATACAAATTAAAAAAATGTAAGATACATTAAAAATTGCTGGAATCAATTCAGTTACCGATTTGGAACAAACTATTTTCCGGTCTTGCGTTTATTATGTTACACCTTGTATGTTGAGTAAAAAAATGGATTGACATTTAAAATGATAGGCACATTCCCACATTAACTGAGCAAGCATGTACGTGTTGGAACGGCGAGTGCCTGATTTCCGCAAACTATTGCGGAAAGGCGACCGACGTCTAATGAAAATAGCGCAATTAACATGTCATTCATATTTATTACACTTTTTTCACATTGTTTCAAACCGTCACACCTACATACATTCCCTAAACGAGTTGCCGGAGGTAAACTGTTTTCACGATAACCACCAAAATTTTGACAACGTTGTTAAGTCCCAATATAACAGGAGATTACCGTTACACTGGGCACCAAATCATTTTGTACCTCCTGCTGAGAGTGACCCATCTGGACATAAATTGCTCAGACGGATCTGGAAGTCTTTAAGTAGACTACGAATTCAAGTCGACCGGTTCAAAGAAATTTAGTTTATGTGGAGACGCACAGACTAATGTCTGACCTGGGGTCTCACCGTTCTGTCATGTTTGTAGGTACAGTGAAACCCATACTATGTCACATCTTATCTTGTGCTGTGCGAGCACCGACATCTGTACGCACTTGATTTAATGGCTGCCTCCGACAATGCAGTAGAAGGCAGAGTTCTGGGCTACTTCTATATAATTATAGCATGTATGTGGTTTTAGTGTGGTAAATGTCTCATATATCTTAGTCTTCCCAACAATGTCATGAATGAGCTGTTTTTTTTTTTATATGGAGCGTGTCTAGTGCTGTTATACCGGGCAAATTCCCGGAATCTGGATTGCTGTTGAAACTTTTCTATAAAGAACCCCCAAACACTGAGATCGGACTAGAATTTCTTGATTTCTAGCAGCTTACCATTATTCACAAGATCAATAAAGCAGTCACAAAACATTCTTCTTTAATCCTCTTAATGTTTTATTTGTGTAACTACTTGTTGCTGTCATAAAAATACCCAATTTTATTAGGGTAAGAAGCCATTTATCATTCCACCATATTATTAAGCGGGCGTGTAATGTAGAAGAAGCGGAAAGAGCATTCCTGGCATTCTCTTAATGTTGCATCACCTTTCTTGTTGTTAAAAATAGAGTAAAAGCTATTACAAAAACTATTTATTCTGTTTTTCTTAGGACATGGAGTATATGGAGCTAGGATTGTTATCAAATGGCTTTTTGTTAATGCACCGTATTGTAATTCTTTAGTCCCTGACGGTCATAGCTGATCCTCTTCGAAACATAGAGTGTTAAAATTTGGCAAAAAATTCGAAAGTGGAGTTCACGCTCGTGTAATTCAATTACATATTTTTGTGAAGTGAAATGGGAAGAAACTTTTTGGTGTGTCAATATAAATATTTGTGAGAGAACGATTTCAACAAATCGCGATTTTTTTGTAGTTACGTATACTTTAAAAAAATATACGTATTAAATTATAAATTCTTCAAACATTATATAAAATATTTATTTAAACATTTTAAACTAACCTAAATTGGGTAATAACTTAAATTGGGTAATACAAACAAATATCAAAAATAAGACGCATTTATTGAATGTAGTTGGTATTCTCTTCAGATCGATTTATTTTAAATTCTTATTTCGTATTTGTTCACGGTCACAAACCAATATATAAAAGAACTGACCTCATTAAAATTGAATAAATACCAATTTTCCTTGGAACAGTTTAGATAGAGAATCCTAATTTAATCTCAATTCACATAATATTTGCGGATAAATCTAAGTAAGCTGCGGTTACGCCGAGAGACAAATAGCTTAGGGGGGTAACTCTGCTTAAAGAATTTTATGTTACTTTTATAATGATGGTAGTTACCTGGCCCAGAGTTCGATAAACCCGTAATAACAATACTATTATTAATAAGTTTCGAAGTTTTAACTGTGGGACGTGTCAAATTTTAAAGTCAACAAGGTACTAACTAAAATTTAGCCGAAATAGAACGAACCCCAAACCAAGTAAAGGTTTTAAATTCCCATAATGATCGTGGCGAACGTTTGAAATGGGTTAGCAGGTACGGTCCCTGTCGGGGGCGGCACGGTACGCGCATCGCGCCTGCGCTCATTCGCTTTTTGCCCACCTTTCGACTCGCGCGCAGCCTCCGCCATTGTTCGACACGCGCATTTCTCTCACGTGGGAACTGTTCACTTCTTTGTGGTGTACACGCAGAGTCATTCATCTATATCGACGGCGAGGGACGCACGTAATGCGATCATTCACGATTGCGTGGTTTGTGTTATCGGTACAGGGGTAATCGTGTGATATGAAAACTGAGGATTTCCGGCATGTAAGGTGACGCTCCGGGACGAATCCTGGTGAAAGTTAAGTGATGATCAGACAGACACAGTGATTCAGTTCTTGTTATCTGATAAAGTGGAGACATGGCCCTACTACAGGTGAGTTTTGTTACTTCCTGTAAGAACATAGTTATAGACCTCGCGATGCTTACCATTTTAAAGTTTTTATATTTATGGAGCCACATCACTTATATTATAATTATTAATAAAAGACTAACTCATTAATGACTTAAAATGGTTTTATAATACGTTACGTAAACTTTATATTTCAATTATTCTTTTACGATTTCCTGTCTAATGTTAGTCGCAATTATCACTGATTTAATAACTAGGTTATTATAAAGTAAAAACGTAACCAAATATAAAATTAATGTAAATTTATTTAAGTCTTCTTTGTGCATTCGTACAATAATAATGTGTAGAGTTTGTATATAACTTCGAGAATAATCGACGTTATAATAACATTATTATACATACTCAAGGTGTATCGTAAATACCGCAAGACCTCAGACACCCCAATTAGATAATTGCTTCGAAACAATACCAAAATTAAATTTCCAAAATTCTAGTTTTTCACCTATTTTTAAGCACTTTATACCCCAATTAATAATGCAACTTGTAGGTGAATGTGCGCGTATTGAGAAATATGTTTTAAAAATGCATTTGAAATCTCCGTATTGCTTTGAATCAAGAATAACTTTAGTTTGTCATAGCGCACTGAAGGAGTAACAGTATTTTTTGCAAATCACAAAAAAAAATGTACGAGGAATTATAAGTTGTTGAAATCAATTCAGTTAGCGATTTAGAACAAACTACTTTAAGGTCTTGCGTTCATCATGTTACGCCTTGAATACAAGGCTAGAGAGATTTTTGAAAGATTGTAAAAGCTAAGTTTGAGATTTTCTACGGAATAGTAAATTATTTATAGGTAATATATCTAGTTACTTTGGCTTTTATTTTTAACAATATGATAAAAGTTACAAACGACTATAAAATTCAGCTCTTGCCAACCAATTCCTATCTACGTCAACAAGTTTTAATAATCGGTTAATTGAACCCTAAAAACTCTATGAACTGAATTAAGCTTCTCATATTTGCGTTGGCTCGTATAATTGATAGAGTAACAGTAACTCATTTTATGATACTTAAATATATTTATGGCCGAAATAACAGAACGTTTACACGGAACACGCTAGTGAAACAAAGTTTAAAACTACTTCGTCACGAACATTTCACTAAAGCTTTCCATCAGCCGGTTTAGTTCACAGATAATAATTCGTATGTTTGTCCTCGTGTCATTACAATAAGTTTTAAGGAGCTGGTAAAACGTGTGATTATTTTATGATGAAATAAAATTATATTTCGGATTTTATCGCGGTTTATTTTTGATTTTTAAGTTCCCGACGTTTCGAGTGCTTTGCAGCACCCATGGTCACGGGAAGGACTGAGGTGTGAGACCAAAAGGCATAGTTGTTCCGGGATACCCTCAGACTTCTTAATTATTTTTGTTGGTCCGATCTACGCAGAACGAACTCACGGTGTATTGAGGCCCTGCAGTGTTATGCTTTGTTTTGGATTTGATTATAAGAATTACCAGATTCCAAGTCGATGGAAGCACTCAGGCATCTTCTCTATTGAAATTAGAATGTTTTTTAATTTTAATGGCCTCGAGAACCATCCTTGGTAGTAATCGGTGTTCTTTCACGAGGATTTGTAGTCTATCAAATACGATGTTACGGCGGGTGCGGTCAAGGACATTTTCATAGAGGGCAGACTTTTTTGAGCGACAGTGTTTTAGGTTAGCTATGTGTTCTTTAACCCGAGTTTTTACGATATTATGATCTCGTTTTACGGTAGAAAGTCGCGGCGTGATTTAAGGGTTTCCTATAAATGGAGACCAGCTAATAATGACAGGGTGAAATAATACTTTTAAAAGTCTGTATTGTATGTTGTAGCATTAGACAGTTTCCCGTTTCAACAGATGAAATATAAATAATAGTAAGGACAATATTTGCGTATATCATGATGGCCCTGGAATTTCTAAAACTCCTATATAATCTAGAGCGAGATAAGACATAGTTTCTATAAAATATCGTGCAATGTTTGTCGTGACGACACCGAACTTTTTAGGAAGAACGAAAGATGTAGTGTAAATGTAAACATTGGGACCGTTTTTTTGTGGCACTGAGGAAGATTTAACAGAAAGCTTTCAAAGCTGATAACTCTGTTTGCGTTGATAGTTAACACGGTAAAAGCTTTACGACTAAAAATATAATGGATCCCTTTTACCACGGTTTTATCGAATACCTACACTATGATTACGTTGTAATAATGACACTCTCTAGAAACATATTATTCTTGTTGGTATTGAAGATAAAAAATATTTTAAAGCATCCCTGAAAGGATATTTTTGACCGACCTTGTTCGCTGACACTATCTAGATTTTAGGATCCTAGCCGAACTATATTCTAATTTCTATCTAAAATAACATTACAAAATATTACACTTGCCGTCATATTCAGTTGCGCTCGTGTTTATTTTGTAATATCTTTATATATTATCTTATTATTACTACAATACAATATAGACTATGTTTCTTCCGGATAATGTAGCTTTTTAATGGTGAAAGAATTATTACAATAGGTTAAATAGTTGCAGAATTTATCGACAACAAACCAACAAATCTGTCCTCTTCATAATATTAGTATAGATAATCTAATTTAAAATTGGCCTTGCATCTTATCATTTTAATAATTATATTTTTTTTGTATTGAAATTAAGATTTTGTATTGATTTGATGATATTTTTTAAGGGCTATGGAATTTATATGGCTACGAATTACTATTATCCAACTCTCCCTTTTTGTATGTAAATGAAAAGAAACACATAATATTCCTTAGAGGTGACGGCACCTTATAACTTTCTGCTTAGAATATATATTCATATATATTAAAGAAAGTTTAAATTTCGCACTAAATCTATAGTGTATCCGTTGATCATGCTTCGATCCACCAATATTTTAAAACTGTCTTTATAGATCCAATCTGAGTTATTGTAGTGTTGAGGATGAAATTCCTTATAACTTAATATGTAGCAACTGAAATATCTTGCATCTCCGTAAGCAAGTCACTATAAGACAAAATTATAAGTGTGACAGTTTTAGCAGAAACTGTACGTAAATAAACTCCGAATTCCAGTATGACTCAGCTTGTATTTTGACACTAAGCTTCGAGAGAAATCGGAGAACAAGTTTTGTTTGTTCTGCTCTTGAGGATGGACGAGCTGCGTCCGTCGCCATTTATTCATTAATCTAATCTCTTGATACGGTCGTGTTGAAAAGTTTTCCACAGGAACTCTTTAACTTTGATTGTATTTAACCTCCTATGCAGAAAAAATGGGCACCATAAGTTTGAAGGATGTCTGTGTGAGTGTCTGTTTGTAGCAACGTAGCTCCCGAGTGCATGGACCGATTTTAAAACGGTTTTTTATGTAATTGGATGCTTAACTTCTTTTACTTGAACGCACATTCGGAACTGCTTAAACTCATTCAGGTCAAAGAAGTATCCTAACTACTGGACATTACTTAGTAACTACAAAAGTAATTAGTAGGTATACTTATTTACTAATTGTTTGAAGATTTACCTATTTGCAAGAATGATTGTTTAGAAACACTCTTTCGGGGATAATGTTATTGATTTTTATCGTGACTGTACCTTATTTAAGTCGGTATAGCAAATACTCGTAGAGTTGGATATTTAACCTCTTGATTGAAGATGGGAAGTTTTTCTTGGATCTGTTTTAACTTAGTCAATAGCGTTATGTATATTTTATAACAAATTATTAAACCCTTTATTAATGATATAAATTCATAACAATCAAAACAACATGTGTTTTTCTGATGGAACGATTAATCTGGATACAAGATTATAATTATTACTTCTGTATTTATTGCCGTCATTTATCTCGCTAGCGTTTTACAGTAAAAGATACCTATAATCTACATTGGTCTTAGTACATATTTGTATCTTGGTGCTTAATATTGTATCGGCATCATTTTTATTCATCATTAACAGTGACATATTTGTAATGGTACTCTTAATTACTATTGTTTTAAATGTGCTCTTCTCTTTACTAGATATCTGTACACCATAGCGTTTTACAGTAAAAGATACCTATAATCTACATTGGTCTTAGTACATATTTGTATCTTGGTGCTTAATATTGTATCGGCATCATTTTTATTCGTCATTAACAGTGACATATTTGTAATGGTACTCATAATTACTATTGTTTTAGATGTGCTCTTTAATAGATATCTCCACACCATACAAGTTAATATCAGACCTAAATGCCGACAAAACCGTACTTTTTGCGTGACACCCGAACGAATAGCGAAACACAAAATGTTGTCGATAGCATCCGTAATACCTATTACCAAATTGAAGTGACAATTGAACCCAAGACCTCACTTACGCCAGTCAAATTGCAGTTTCATTAGTACCAAGCAACGCACCGCGTATAGAAGGTGCCAGTGCGTGTTCACTTTCCATTTCAATGCATTACTCGCTCATGAATTCCCCAGTAACCTGTCTACCGCGTTTTTAGAGATAAGCTATGCCACGGAAAAACCGTCTGTGTTATTCCGTAAAGAATTTACCTAATCGTAGTAACTTAATTAACAGGAAATCCTCATTGCGTAAGGCTTAATATTGGGTGTGCAGACGAAAGATTTTAATGTTCGAGGAGAATGGAGGGTAAAGTTTCTCGTTAAAAAAAATTACACCTACCCGGATATATTCCCCAAGGGGGCTGGCAGAGGTGTTCAGTGTACGCCTATTTTTCGTTGCCATTTTACCGGGCATAATGTCAGACTCCGAACTGTTACTGGTTTTTTTTCTATCGAAAAATACATTTTTGTCCAACCTAGGATTTGAACTCGGGACCTCGTGATCGCTACGCGCATTATTCGCAACTAGGCCGACTAGACAGTTTCCCTTATTATGTGTAAAAATCTAATTTGAAGCATCATCGCATACTTTCACTCTCATGATACACAGAAATATGATGATTAATGTATCAGAAGTGTAAGATTCAGATGTTTTTGTACTTATAAGAAACGTGAAGTTTTAAACTTGTCTTTAAAAGGTTACATACGGTAGTGGTATCCTTGTCTGATCAACCCGCTACCCTACATAATAAGTGCAGCATAATCTGCAGTGATCTTTGTTCGTAGTTTTAATATAAAGTATGTACTAGAGAAGTCTGTAAGGTGAGAACCTGTTGGACCTCTGTACTATCTACAGATAGATCTACAGTATTATAAATCGAAATTGAAAAGGATTTAGCATTATAGATATTTCTAAATACTCCTTTGCCGAGTCCGCAAGTCATATGGCGTGATAATATAGATAGATAGAGACATTTTAGAATCTTAATTAATATTAGCCCTGTTAGGAAAAAGTCCTACAACGGTGGCACAGTTTCTTAAAAGGGTGGAGAGACTGAGAGGACTGCTCTCAAACTGAGAGGGTTTAGGCCATAGTCCACGCTGGCCCAATGCGGGTTGGCGAACTTCACACACCTTCGAGAAACTCTTAGGCATGCGGGTTTCCTCACGATGTTTTCTTTCATTGTAAAAGCAAGTGACAGTTTATTTTTAAAACGCACATGCTTTCGAAAAGGCAGAGGTGCGTGCCTGGGTTTCAACCCGAGACCTCTGATTTTACAGTCCAACGGTCTAACCACAAGGCTCTCACTGCTTCAGAATCTTAATTCTACGGCCACAAAAGGACACAAACGATATGATTCTCACCACAAGTGTGGCAAGTTCAACGGCAAATTCTAAACAATAAAGTACCTTAAAGCCAGTGTTCTTGAACGTATATTGTTCCTCTCAATTGTTAAGTATGTTGAATCTGCAAGTCGCGAAGCTCTAGAAAGCGCAGTTTCTCACACACCGACGCGCGTCATAGTAAGCGAATGCTTAATGTTAAGGTGCTTATTTCGGAGACTTGTTCACACGGGTAATGTGTGTATACTTATATACTATTGTTAGACTAATATCTGCTTTGTAAGGTGGGGCATATGTTAATAGGTTGATAGCTTTTGAATGTTTTCCGTTTCGTAAATCGTGATAGTCTTATGAGTTTTATAATTGTCCGCTCAAAAAGTCGCATATAAAAATGGGAATGAGAAAAACACAAATACAATTTACCTTTTTTTTCGCTGTTATTTAAAATAGAGTTCAAATTTTGCCTTAATAATTTTTTATTTTCCTTGCGCACGTGGCTATAAACAGTTATTTTATCTACCGAAAAAACACTATTATAGATAAGTAAGATTTTTTAAATGACACCGATGAAATGCTTTTTGAGACTGTTTATTTCCATGGGTTTTTGATAAATTTCTTTATCATGATTATTTTATGAGCCTTACAAGCAGACTTGGGCAAAAGTAATCAGATTAATGATTAACCACCCCCGCTTGGGGATTACAGGCGTGATGGTTTTAACGAACAATAACATTACATTTTATTATCTTCAACGATTACATTTTTAATCTTTAATCATGATTGAATATTACAAAATGCAATCGTACTCATTAATCTGAATATATTTTGCCCATCTCTGCTTACAAGATGCACTCGGACCGGTTGCGCTGGAAAGCTATTGGGGAGGCCTATGGTCAGCAGTGGACAAGTATCGGCTGAGATGATGATGATGACAAGATCTATTGCATGTCTAAACCATTCTCCCCTCCATTTAGTGCGCTTGACCTTTAGGAAGAAAGCTACTGATTCCACAATCTCCGGAATAATCTGTTGCGGTATTGTTTACATTAGTAAATGTAATCTAAACACGAAGAACCTGCCGTCTTTATTTTTAATAGTATTCATTACGAGGATACCGTACCATATCCTTTGAGGCGGCAACTCTCTTGGCGCGCATTCCGCCGCTCGACATCCTGGCGGACATGGACGCGAGGGTCTACGACCAGACTCGTGGCGTCCGCCAAAGCGGTGAGGGCGTGCCTGCGCTCGAAGAAGTGAGACGGCGGGAACGACAACGCGCTCTGGAGGAGTGGCGCGCGAGGCTCAGTCAAGAGCACATCGCGCGCAAGCGGGTCGTCCCTAGCTATTCTGCCGTCCTTCGAAGCCTGGCACCAACGGAGGAGAGGGCGAGTCACCTATAGACTTACTCAGATAATCACCGGTCACGGTTGCTACGGTGATTATCTGAGGAAGATCGGACGCGAGGCGACGACGACCTGTCACCACTGCGGTGGGGACCAGGATTCCGCCCAGCACACGCTCGAAGAGTGCCCAGCGTGGGCCTCCAAGCGGCGGATCCTGGTCGACCGGATCGGACCAGACCTCTCCCTGCCGGCAATAGTAGCGGCTATGCTGGCAGAGGAATCGGCGTGGGGGGCCGTATCCTCCGTCTGCGAGACTGTAATGTCCCAGAAGGAGGTGGCTAAGCGGGATCGGGAGAGGGCCGATCCTGCTCGACGAAGGCGACGGCGCCAGGGCGGAGGCACAGCCCGCCCAGGCCCCCCAGCCCAATAGCCCGGGGCTTAAGAATACGGGCTAACTCGCGTCTCCCGCCGTAATATCTGGCGGGGGACTCCCCCCTTGCACCAACATCAGCAGGGGGGCCTTCGGGGTCGCGGACGCATGGGGCGGGGGCCTTGAGCGTTCTTCACGAGCGACCCCGAGGAGGACGGCGCCGTGGTGTGGCCCACGTTGCCGTGAGCACCGCGTTGGTGCGGGGGGGAGCGTGTTATTAAGTCTCCCCCCGAAGGCGGGCTTTTCAGAGCGTGGCACAAGAGGGGCACCGGTGCGTTCTATACGGAGATCCCGGAGCTCCTCCAAAGTCCACTTTCGCATTGTATATCTGTTTTGTCATTCTTTCTTCTGGCATTATTTCTATATGCCCGAACCGATGTATGATGTTATGTACCAATGTAATGCACCGGTGCGTTCCACTTAGAGATCCCGGAGCCCCTCTGACACGTGCCATGCCGGCCACCGCTTCAGTCGGTAAGAGCCCTATATGCCTCATGAATTCAGCCAGCTTCTATACTACATTGTTCTCCCATACTCCACAAGAATATGTAGATAGAAAAAAATGTAAAAATACTATTTTAAAAGAATAACCGTGGAGTTTCTTGCCCTTCTTCTCCACACTATTCTCACGATTTATAAATACTGTAATGTTTTACAAAAATAAAAAATATTCTGATTCTGATTCTTCCCCCGAGGCTGACGGAATTCCATGAGGATTTCCCCACGTAAAAAAAAGGTACCAATGGGGACGAGCCTTTACACCGGTACAATGCTAGGTCCGGACTGATACTAGCTATTTTTCTATCGAAAAATTACTGTCTATCCTAGGATTCAAACCTAGGACCACGTGGCTGTTCGTTAAGTGTAACATAATAAAAGTCGGAACTTCGCCGTAAATAATTGCAGGTGTGGTGCAGGTGCAATCAAGAACCGTTTAACAGTGGCTTGTAGGTAATTATAGAGACATTCCGCGGTTGACAGCAAGATCGCATGTTACATACACTTTGGGGTGGTCTAACTCTATGATTTGTTGACGTTTGCGCTATATTGAAGAATATCAATGACCATAAGATGACTCTAGACTGTCATATTAATAGTATAGTTAACAAGGCTTGTAGGTTTTGTACTGAGGGCCTAGGTGGATTTCAAGCTCATTAATACATACTTACATCTTTTCAAATTAGTAATTCGCCCTCAACTTGAATACGCCGTATCAATTTGGGATCCACACTACGAGATATATGTAAAAAAATAGCAAACGTACAGAAGAAATTTTTGAGGGCTCTGCATTTCAGACTAAACAATTCAAAACTATAAATCAAATATAATCTGATGTCACTAAAATCAAGACGACTATATTTAGAAGCTACAATGTTGCATGGTATTATTCACAACAAGTTCGATTGTTGTGAGCTTGTGAGAGGATTGTGTTCCGAGATCTGCCCAGTTACGATAAACACGCACGCCTCAATTGTTTGCTGTCAGTCTGTCACGAAGCGTATCTGGGGACAGGTCCCCAAATAAATGCCTAACAAATAATTATAATAAAAACTTCACTAATGTTGATATATTTTGTCTTCCATTTTCACAATTTAAAACACAAATTATCAAAATACTGGATCAATGGCAATAGCTTCTGGCATTGGCCTATTGCTATTACTGTATATTGCCTTTGAGCGAGCGATTTTTTTTCAACTTGTTTTTATGTTTTTATCTCTTTATCTTTTCATATTTGTTTATACAAGGTAACATAATAAACGCAAGACCTCAGACACCCCCATTAGATAATTGCTTCATAAATTTAAAACGAAAACCAAATTTTCAAATTTAAAGGTTTTTACCCTTTTTAAAGCACTTTTATACCCCAATTAACAATGAAACTTGTATGTGTATGTGTGCGTTAAGAAATACGTCTTAGGAATGCATTTGGAATCTTCTTCATGCTATGAATCAAGAATAAATTTAATTTTTTATAGCGCACAAATTACTTTAGTGATATACGTATAGATATACGTATATCACTAAAGTAATTTGTGAACATTGTAGTGGGTAGTTTTTTTATTTTGTTTTTTTTTTTTTTTTTTTTTTTTTTTTTTTTTTAGTTTTTTAAACATTTTTTAAAAAAGAAAATAGAAAAGAAATTTCTTTTGTTCTACAGTTTTTTCATCATCATCATCAGTCTATAGCAGTCCACTGCTGGAAATATAGCTCTCCAATTGCACTCTATTGAGTTCGATTCTCGGCCACTCATCAAATATCTGCCATATTTTAATATTTTTTTCAATACAATACAAACACAGATCAGCTGATCGAGTGAGCTTGTACGGGAAAGTCGAATAATAATCGCATATAAATAAAAAGTTGTAAAATAAAAGTTTTTTCAGAATTTAAGAACACTGCGGTCGTAGCGATAGGAGCCCTATTCTGATTTAATGTCAAATGAGTATTGGTTACAATATGGATTAAAAACAAACATATCCAGTTTTAAGTAGTGTAGAATTATTATTGAAGAACCTGTTAGAACTCTGTACTCTCTGCCTACCCCGCAAGGGATATGGCGTGATGATATAGATAGATAGATAGAATTGGGATTTTTGGGGATGGGGGAAAAAAATATTGATTTTTTTTATGTATTTTAAAACTTTATTATTAATAATATTGATATTTAAAGCAAAAAACTTAATAAAATAAATTATTTCTATATCTACTGCAATGAGTGAAAACTAACATTATGACATCACACACGCTTGGGTTTGTTCGGGACCAGTCGGCGTGTTTTCGGTATTGGACTCAAAAAATAATTTTTGTACATATTTAAAATATATTCATTACATACTCAAAATATTACATACTCACTAATTGTAAACAAAAAGGAGAAAGGGAAAGGAATTGTCACTCGGTAATATTGATAAAGAACGCACAACCGGATATCAGCATTACCGATGTTACTCTTGTATGCTTCCTCCAAATTGGCTGCCTTAGTTACAATCTAATAATACTCATGTGTAATTAAGAAATTGTTTTTAAATTTCTTTGATTAATTACTATTGTTTTGATTCAAGATCTTGCATACGGATTTTATAATAAAACTTTATCTATCTATCTATATCATCACTCCAGTTTCCTTGCGGGGTAGGAAGCGAGTACAGATTTCCAACAGGTCCTTTTCTTACAGAGCCCTCTGGCTTCCTCCACTCTCACAGTTCGTCTCATACACGCTCGGTTACGGAGACTCTTGACTTGCCCTTTAGATAAGGCACGATCTATTTGGTCATGGTAATATAGTCTAGGTCTTCCCTGGTACCTACATCCTTCCACTTTCGCATTGTATATCTGTAAAAACTTTATAATGTCATTTTACATCAACTACTATCTATATATCATAGTCAGATCCTTTACGGTGACAAACACGATAATAAATCTTAACATAATTTTGACCAAAATTTACATTTAAATTGAAAAAAAAATGTATGAAGGCATGGTTATGATAAATATTTTATAGTGAAAAAATTTGTCTTTGATTAAAATGATTAGTTTTGAATGTATTTAAGGCTTAACTTTCACCTTAGAGATAATATATTTCTGCACTTTATAATGATAACATTCGTTTTATTCTGCTGCTTATGCTCGTATGCCATACATTTTACATGATTAATTGGCGATAATATGGAAGAATAAATAAAGTTTAAAATTATCAATAAATTAAATAATATAATAAATAAAATATAATAATAAAAAATTGTGGCCGGTATATGGCAATAGGCTCACCCCCTATTACATGGGACCTAACATCGTCGGCGAAACGTGGGTGTATTCGGGCGTGACGGTGTGTGTGTGTGTGTGTATAATAATAAAAAAACAATAAATATAATAAATAATAATAGTATAAAATGTAGATCATTTTTATATAATTATACTCGTACTGTATTCATAAACAACACAAGACTCTCACATACCAAATACATAACAATCATCTCACACACAGCAAGCAACACACATGCAATTAATAGCGCACACTCAACAAACATCCTTCACTCAAAACCTAACAAGCACACCAGAGTTATCTAACACACAAGTCATACACAAAATACACAACGGACACCAAACACTCAGCAGAGACATAGAAGGGGAAGAAGGAGAGCAACATTTCATACACAACTAACTCTCATACACTTTATAATAATATCAGCTTATACTGCCCACTGCTGGGCAAAGGCCTTCTCTCACAAATCGAGGTGAGAGAGATTAGGTCATACTCCACCACGCGGACCCAGTGCGGATTGGTGGAGGCAGGTTTGTAGCCACCTGCTGTTAAAACTTATCAAGCCACCTTTAAGGCTTCCAACTCGGCTTAACGGCTACCACATTAAGTGGTAACCAACGGCTTAACGTGCCTTCCGAAGCACGGAGACGCTCGAATATGAAAATGCCACAAACGGTTACCCATCTCAGGCCAACCGAGTCGAACGCTGCTTAACCTTGGTGATCGGTAAGAGCACCGCGGTCGCACAGTGCTACGAGCGCCTCTATACGTTATATATACATACAAATACATATATTAATTCAAAAACAAGTTAAGAAGTAACGGGGCATAAATATATTTTTTCCTGTGGGTACAACGAGATATTTATTAGAACCGATGTAAGTCGAGTAGATAAAACAACATCTAAATATAATATTCTACAATTATCCTAATTAAGATACTCTACCCTCTTCCTCTCTCCTAAATAGCTGCGCCCGACAGTCTCCATAATTGTATAAAATTAATGTTTTACCATCTATAAACACTATGGAAAGCAATAATCTTTTAAATTTGAATATGTATTCGTTTCTTGAATCGAGGATCGAGGTCGAAATTACGTTTGTTTACACACACTATTAACCAATCAATGCAGTTTAACAATGTCGACTCTACATAACACATTACCACGATTTTCTTAAAAAAACATGCTCGGAAGGCATTTTTTTATGTCATGTCAATTAAGCACCGGGCTTGGGTCACATGATATGCACCGTTTATTCGATAATTCATTAAATAGGATTTATTGCCTATTCACACGCTGCTGGCGGTCTCGCTTCCGGCTGCATGTACTAAGTGTTGTTTTGAATTGTCGCGAAATTTATAGAATACATAATAGACAGAGTATTTAATAATTCTACACTTCTTAAAACTGGCTATGTTTGTTTTTAATCCATATGTGCCCAACGGTGGGACAATTGCTTATTTGGGCTAATATTATTATATAAATAAGTACATATTATGTAACCAATACTCATTTGACGCTAAATCAGAATAACCTTAGTTGAAGCGAAGAGTACCCTACAAAATAGTAGATAAAAACATAGTAATGAAGGTTTTCCGTGGCTAGATCGCATGGGCAAGTTACATCACATGTGAGGTAACAGAGCAAGATTTTTATATATCTATCTAAATCATCACGCCACTTGCGGGGTAGGCAGAGAGTACTGAGTTCCAACCAGTTCTTTCCTTATAGACCTCTCTAGCTTCCTCCACTCTCATAGTTCGTCTCATACACTCGACTTGCCCTACAGATAAGACACGGTCTATTTGGTCAAGATTTTTATTAAATTTTTAAATTTTGTACTGCCTCGTTGATCTAATGGCAAAGCGCAACGCTTTGTGATCACGAGGTCCTATATTCAAATCCTAGGTCGGACAATTGTAGCTTTCTAACGAAATATTCCTAGTATGAGTCCGGAGTCTGGAATCGTGCCCTGTTTGTAGCAATTATCACCGCCTATTACATGGTACTTAACATCGCGAAAAGTGGGTGTACTCAGTAAACCTCTGCCACCCCCGCTTGGGGAATATAGGCGTGATGGTGGTGTAGTTTTTTATTTTTATTTAATGTCTCGTTTCTTTAGTGTGTCGTTAGTATAGATACTCCTGCAAATTCCTCGAGGATACAAAACAACGGTTTGTATATGAAAATAACATTTGTCAATGAAATCATTAATTAGTGCAATATGTTACAGCTACAGCATATTTGTTGAAATCTTTTATTTTTGTCCCATTTCCACTTTTACCGAGCTTTCAATTTATGCGGAAAAGCGTAAACGGAATTACAAACGTATAAAATTTAATGTGAACACCTTTCACCTTGAATAGTAATATTCATTTACAAAATCTTTTACACACGACGTTCATTTATTATATAGGGTGAGGTAAATAAATATATTTGGATTTCCTGTATATGTTACGAGCAGCGATGGTCAAAATGTAATCAGATTATTGATTAACCACCCCCGCTTGGGGAATATAGGCGTGATGGTGTATTTTTTTTTGTTTGTTCTCTTACTAACGACTGTTTACACCAGTTTAAGTATAATACAACCAGCGTAATTATTTGCTAAATGTAAAAATCACTTAAAAGTAAGCACCGCGTGCATTTGCGTTACATAATTAAAAATAACAAAAATTGAAGGCACGGATAAAAAATTTAAAATAAAAAAAATGAGACAATTAATGTAATAAAGTGACAGTACTGCCATCGTCACAGCGATGTTTAAATTACATTAGACACCAACCGTTTGAAATGGAAATGGTATTGATGATTAACGATTACAATTACATTTTGTAATTTCAACAATTACATTGTTCTGTACACGAATGACACAAAAAGTATCAAATTGTCGATATAAGTTTTTGCTGCTGTAAGTTCTTCTACTTGACGTGTAAAATAAAATGGTAAAGGATGAAGTAGAGACATCGATTCGATTCTTGCAAATGCAATAGAGATGTGTTTTATTGTATTAAAATTAAACTTTTTAGGTACTAATGATCTTTACAGATTCAGTCATAATCAGTAGCCAGAACAACTCTATACTTGTACTAGATTGCGACACCCAGTTTTTTTTATGTATTCATACATTTCTACATAGGCCTTTATCTTTACATCCTATACCTTATCGACCAAATAATTAAAATAGTGTATTAAATTTAGTAAAGCCTCTTAAAGAAACGGGCTCATAAGGAACACTTAACTATAAAAAGGTTTTCGATACAACTCCGAAACCCTAATACACCAAGTCGGTTCGTCGTTCGGAACAGGTTATATTAAAAGACAGCCCGCACACGACCATACGAAGAATTCACTCTCATTTTCTAACTAAATTGTCCGTGCTAGGCAGAGTAAACATGCTATATTATATGACGCCTAAAGTTTATAAAAAAAAAACTAGGTTATCTGTTGGTATTAATTAGCTATTAATTTGTTAGGTAGCTTCTTAAAACTAACACCTAGTTTATATCTTATAGTTTTTACCACGTTTATATATATATATATATATATATATATATATATATATATATCATATAAGTATATTGTAGCTCAAAAATTTAGGTTACTAATAAGTGCCTATTATTTTTCTTAGCTAGGGATCTGGCGCGATAATATACACAATTTTTTTTTATAATAAGTGGTATATTGTCTTTTGAAGTAGTTCTCGTTAAATAAAAAATATATAATCGTATTTAATACGTTAAAATAAAATGAAAATGAAGACACCAACCCATTTCGCCGCCGGGCAGAAATATGTTTATTCGATCAACGGGTTTAAAGCTGGCAAATTTCTTAGATCAATTAAATAATAATAGGCATGAAGCTGACTGAAAGTTCATGTACATAGGTATAGAATAAATAGAGGTACCTTGGGTGGGCCATTTAGTGACTTGTTAGTATCTCAGTCACATTTGTTACCGACGATTTCTCTATTTGTTCTCACCCTGTCTTATAACCTGTATTGAAGTTCAGACCCATTAAGTATTGTATAGCTAACAAAGGCGTCGTAATAGTATTGTCATTACAAACTATTGTGATTAAAATGTTGTCTTTATTGACAAAGTGTCATCTGTTTTCTTTCGACGTGAAGATGAAAGAACACTTATGCTTTGAAAGGATGTTATTTTATTTTCTTGGGCAAACTTTCATCAATTAAATATTATTATATTAATAGTGTTGAATATTCCATTTGATTAGCAATGTAAGTTATTAAATGTTACGTGTAAAACTCATTCACGAATCGTGGCAAACTTTCAAAGAAAATTGTTGTGTTATACAATATCATTTTATTCCTCTTTTCAAAGTTGGTATTTAATTATATTAATATGTTATTTTCTGGAACTAGCCCAAGGCATAGTATTTCTCCGTAATTGGAGGTACAAATACCACATATTTCAAACACGGTTACGACATGGTGGTAATAAGAAACTCAGTGGTCGTTCTACTAGCCCTTTGCCCTCTCTGAGAAACGCGTTTTATCGCATCATCTCTCCGGCGCAAGCGCCGTCATATCGGTCCGGACCTAAGCTTTCCTCGTACATTGTAGCTATTTACCTCGTATTAACCTACCTCCCTAACGGGTACGATCAGCGATATAAGTAGTAGAACACTTAAAATATTTTTTTTTATACTCTAAAGTTGAACATTCTCAATTATTGAAATCGCTTGCTCTCTTTTGTTTGGCTTCAAATCCATTACTTTTGCATAATAATATTTTTAATAATAATAATAATATTAGCCCTGTTAAGAAACTGTCCCACTGTTGGGCACGGGCCTCCTCTCAAACTGAGAGGGTTTAGGCCATAGTCCACCACGCTGGCCCAGTGCGGGTTGGCGAACTTCACACACCTTCGAGAAACTCTTAGGCATGCAGGTTTCCTCACGATGTTTTCCTTCACCGTTAAAGCAAGTGATAGTTAATTTTTAAAAGCACATGCTTTCGAAAAGACAGAGGTGCGTGCCTGGGTTTGAACCCGAGACCTTTGACTTTGCAGTCCAACGGCCTAACCACTAGGCTATCACTATTTTTAAATCTTGTTAATATTTGGTTTTAACAATGATAGTAAAATATAGAGTATTAACCAGTATACCGTACCGAGGAAGACCTGGACTATATTACCACGGCCAAATAGACCGTGTTTCACGTGAAGTGCAAGTCAAGTCTCCGTAACGGACGAGGGTGTATGAGACGAACTTTAAGAATGGAGGAAGTCAGAGAAGTAACGAAAGAACCCTGTTGGAACACTCTGCCTACCCCGCAAGGGATCTGGCGTTATGATATAGATAGAAAATGTTTAAGAGTCTTATTTTGCTAATTGAATGTACTACCTAAACTTGTGTAAAATTTTTGATTGCTGTTTTATCCGGCTTGTACCTTTTCAGGCTTCAGGATATTAGTTCAGGCGTGAGTGAAGGTATGCGAGCGATATTCTGAATTACTTTTAGAAATCTGTTATTTAAATTTCCCACATGTCCGACAACAATGATATTGACACTGCATTATATCCAAAGAGAGAAATTGCTTGGGCAGTGTCTAACATATTAATCAGAGCAATGAGACAGTGCGTCGTCTGCCCATTATGTACAATACTTTCACTTTCTCACTTTAAGTGTAGGTATATTTAAATTGTGTAATGTCAACGTGATATAGCAAATTGACGGGGTCATCAACTATTCATGCTGTTCGTTTGAGTTTCATATCCGATCGTTGAAAATCACCGGTACCGGGGAAGACCTAGACTATCTCACCATAACCAAATAGACCGTGTCTTATCTGAAGGGCAAGTTAAGAGTCTCTGTAACCGGCGAGCGTGTATGAGACGAACTATGAGAGTGGAGGAAGCCAGATAGTTCTACCACGCAAAGGATCTGGCGTGATGATATAAGAAGTTTTTGTAGGTGTATGAAGCTATGGTTAAAATAAATAAATATGTAACACTAGCAATTTTGTTATCTGTTTCGTCTCTTATTATTGATAAGTACAAAACTAATAAATCCAGATTTTTGTGAGATATAATAAAAGCTTATTTAATGTTGCATGCACTGTTATCAATGAAGATTCGAATCAATGTTATCAATGAAGACACGTAATGATGAATAATGCATTTTTTTGTAAATAGTGGATGGTAAATTTATTATTTGAAATAACTACTGTTTGTAACATATTTTGTGCATTAGATATTCCAACTAAAAAATTTAGAAATAAAAATTTAAAAGTGTAATGTAACTAAGAAGCAATCTTTCCGATGTCGGAGATAATGATCTCATTGAAATTAGTAGATAATAGTGACATTATTCAGTGAAGTATATAGCTCAATCTAGGTGCTAAACTAAATTTCATAGATAATATTAAGGGGCAAAGCCATGACTACAATGAAATTACTTGCAACCGATGGTTAACGGAAGTTACTTCACAAAAAAGCACCTGACGAAACTTGAAGTATGAAATGTCATCAAATTGCTCGCTTGCCTAACTCGGCGATCAGATGCGATGCCGTATGTGTAATCGCTAAACAAATACACAATTTGAGTGTTTTTGTAACAATACAATGACAATATTGTTAAAGTTTCAGAATATTACAATCATCGTGATGACATATAGTCATATATCTACGATTGTTTTATGGATATTATATAATCTTTAGTGTAAATCTGTTTAGAAGTTTCGAATAGATCTACTAGGTACTGAACATTTTTTTATTAAACTCAAGTTTTGACAATACATTTTTATGTGATAAATATAATAATACTTGATAATCAAGTAATTATCAAACAAGTTTACGACGGACGATTTAGGGCAGTGGTTAAGAACTTAAGCCGCTCCGCCCTCTGTGTCTAATAGTCGCGGGTTTGATTCCCGCACGGGACCAATCTTTGTGTGATCCACAATTATTTGTTCCGGTCTGGGTATTTGTGTATGTAAATTTTCATGTTTGTAAACAAACTCACGACACAGGAATAAAACCTAGTGTGGGGCTACAGGACAGTATCTGCTGGCGTATTGTTATCTGATTAATAGATGGACTAATGGATGAGTTTCTGCCGCAGTTCAAATTTCCGAATATATACTCATACTATCTCACATGAGCGAGTTGTACCAGCGTTAGTCAAGTGTTTTATCAACCTGACAACGGCTTAGGCTGCACCTCATTAGATCGAGAAGTCTCGGGTTCGATTCCCGCACGGAACTAATCTTTGTGTGACCCACAAACATATCTTTCGTTCTGGGTGGTTGTGGGGCAATTCATGTTTGTGAACGCACCCACGACAATAAGAGGCAACGTTTCTTTATATAAAATGGGGACTAGTCTATCTAGAATCCTTTAGACACTCTTTATAAGTCACTTTATTAACCTTGAGTTTCGGACGTAAGGCATAACTGGAGGTAGACCGTAAACTATTTAATAGTAACCTAAACATTGTATCTATACCATGTGATTGACAAACATAGAAGGGAAAAAAGAGGAACAGAATTAAATACAAAAGACAAGCCCGCTGAGTTTCTTCGCCGGATCTTCTCAGTGGAGGCTGCGTTCCAATTCGGTCGTAGATTAGTGGTTAAATTAGATTAAAAAAATGACTATTTGTAAATTAATTGAGTTTTGAGTATGTTATAGTCGAGATCGGTTCCTATTTATATAGGTACGCGTTGTTAAAGTCCATAAGGTTAGTGTAACCATCTTAAGATGATTCATCTGCGTGTGAACTTTTTCGCAGGCCGTCTTACTAACTTTATGAATTATACTTTGTAAGATTTGATTTTGATCAAGATGGAATACATGTATATTTAAGCTGATTGAGTCAATATGCAATATGAACTCAGTCTGCTTAACGCTATAGTAGTAGTATTTGCTTCATAATTGAAGAAGTCTGTAGAAGTTGAATCAGTTGGTACTTTGTACTCTTTGCTAATCCCCCAAAGGATCTAGTATGATGATATACAATTAACATAGTTTGTTCTAAATCGGCAACTGAATCGATTGTAACTATTTTGAAAGTATATTTTTTTTTTTATTAATTATTAAAAACTGCTGTTACTCGTTCAGGTCGCTGTATTAAAATATAATTTAATCATTACTCAAAACAATGCGGCTATTTTAAATGCATTTCTAATACACATATCTACATATGCATAAAAAAGTACGGGTTTCGTGGACGATTTGGGACTTAATAATAAATAATAATATCAGCCTATACTGCCCACTGCTGGACAAAGGCCTTCTCTCACAAATCGAGGTGAGGGAGATTAGGTCATACTCCACCACGCGGACCCAGTGCGGATTGGTGGAGACAGGTTTGTGGCCACCTGCTGTTGGAACTTATCAAGCCGCCTTTAAGGCTTCCAACTCGGCTTAACGACTACCACATAAGTGGTAGCCGGGACCAACGGCTTAACGTGCGTTCCGAAGCACGGAGACGCTCGAATATGAAAATGCCACAAACGGTCACCCATCTCGGGCCGGCCGAGTCGAACGCTGCTTAACCTTGGTAATCGGTAAGGACACCGTGGTCGCACAGCGCTACGAGCGTCTACGCGTCGCTACGATTGGGGACTTAAAAAGCCTAAAAAAAAATTTGTATATAACTCCTTAAATTGGAAGTTTGATTTTCGAAATTTGTACGGGTGTCTGTGGTCTTGCATTATATGTTACACCTTGTATATAGATAAGAGGAAGTCGTTAATTGCCACCTGCAATCTAATCTCTTTATTTGTTACTTTCACATACCGCTGTCGACTCTACTAATTAGTATTAAGAATTGAGAGAGAATTTCCTTTTGGTTCATATCTCATAAAGTAGAAATTTATAAATTTTGTATATCAGCCTTTAATAGAATAGAAAAAAAATGTCTAAGGCATGTTGATCGATAACATTATTAGCGAAATGGTCAGTGTTATAAGTTTATTACTCCATTTTTTATTATCATTATTTATTTTACCTTCTATGCATTGCTTTTGAACATTTTCACTTTTCTTCACGTTTTATTTAAATGATACCTTTGTCCGAACTCATGCGTGGAATTAAGCGAAGTTTCGAAAATCGAACTTAATACGTGCTCTGAATCGATCATTGGTGATTTGATGCCAAACGGGCGCCAAATCATGCGCGTACGCGTGCTGTAACTATAAAAGCAGTTTTTACCTTAGCAATCTGACGTTTTGTGGCGATCAAATGTTTGTATTTATACTTATGTATGTTTACGTAACTTTGATGTATTACTTACAAGATGCTGGGTATTATTCAGGTTACATAATTTATTGTATCCAACCATAATTTACAGTATTCAAAGATACGCCTTATTCTTGAATAACTTAGCTTACTGTGTATTTTATTAATTGTGATGTAGTGAAATTGTAACAGTAATGTCATTTTATATCATATTATATGTAAATAAATATCTACTGAAATTGCTATATACTATTAATGACTTCGCGATGGCTAGCAGATAGGTCATAATATTAGCCCTGTTAAGAAACTCTCCTACCGTTAGGCACGGGCCTCCTCTCAAACTGAGAGGGTTTAGGCCATAGTCCACCACGCTGGCCCAGTGTGGGTTGGCGAACTTCACACACCTTCGAGAAACTCTTAGGCGTGCAAGTTTTCTCGCGATGTTTTCCTTCACCGTTAAAACAAGTGATGGTTAATTTTTAAAACGCATGTGCTTTTTGAATACAGAGATGCGTGCCTGGGTTCGAACCCGAGACCTCTGACTTTGCAGTCTAACGGTCTAACCACTAGGCTATCACTGCTTGATATGAGACAGGTCATGCTCACTTGCTTGCGGTGGCTGTCTGGTGAGGTTCACTTCCTTCCCTACAATATGGTCGAAGGGAGTTACTGCTGTTCCAGTAGTCATACTCGTGAACTAGTGCTGCTTGTGGGGACTGGTCCATCCGGAATCCTTTAGACACTTACTCTTTAGAAATAACATCATTAGTCTCAAATCTCCATTGTAAGGCATTGGAGCTAGATCTTAACTATTTAATTGTAACATAAACATTGTACCCATACAAAATTATTAGAAAAAGAATAAAAAAGTAAGAATATTAAATAAAAAAGACAAGCCCGCTGAGTTTCTCGATGGATCTTCTCGGTGGAGGACGCGTTCCGATGGGGTGGTAGCTAAGTATATAGATTAGATTTAAAAAAAATTAACTGACTGACTATTTGTACCCCCGCCGGGTTTATATAAAATAAATTATTAGAGTTTGAGTTTGAAATAGAAACTTTATTTTACATATTATATGTAGGCAAATATCTACTTAATTGAAATCTTATAATAACTAGTTTGGAGACTTTCATGCCTGACTAATTAAAGATGATACCTTTGCAAGGGACAAAATATACGTAAGTTATATTATATCCTATCATGGTGTTACGTCTGTTGGGAAATATTTAAAAAAAAACAGAGTAACATAAATGACAGCGAAAATAGAACTTTTTGAATTGACCAACTTACCCATACTTAAATCAGTTGTTAATTGTATTAATATTTAGACCTATGTAGGAACCCCGGCTTTAAACATGTAAAAGTTTATTTATATCTACAATTATAGTTCATAATTGGGTTCTAAACATAGCTTCTTCCGATCGCGACCATCGACGCTGTATTATGAGAAAAGAGAAAAGTGCAAAGAATGGCAGCTCGTGGGAAATATCCACAATGGCCCCGATATGTCACGTTGCGTGTTTCTCTACATTTTCTAATTACTTAATTAATTCCAACCACTTGCAATGATAATATTTACCAGTAGGTTGCAATAATTGATTCTTATGTATTTACTAAATATTTTAACAATATGCCAGTTTCTTAAATTTTTCGCTTCAGATGACGTGTTTTAGACGTCTAAAGCATCTACACATCGCACACCATGTAGAATAGCGGGACAACTCAAGAAATATAAAAATATGAGACATAACGTTTTATAGTTTTTAAATTAGAGCTGTAATTGAAAATAACATATATTTCAGTTGTGGTGCTATTAAGTACATTCAATCATATTATATTTATAATAATTCTTAAAATTGTTTCAGATACTCCCGGTTTTGCTGACAGTTGTGATCACAAGATGTAACTGTGGTCACGCTAATGGTTACAACCCGAACAGTGGTACTGCAACGCAATATGGTGGTATATTAAGACCACCTCCACCGCCGCAACTGTCTCCGATTGTACCCGTGCCATTTCATTCAGGGCCAAATAAGATTCAACTACAGAATCTAGAAAACTTAGATGGATATCAATACCAACCACCTCCGCCTCCACTATCACTACCATTACAATCACCTAACGACTTCAAATTCCCAGCGCCGTTTTATAAACAATATAATTTTAACTATGTCCCACCACCTCAACCTTTCTCAACTACTCCATCGCCATCCTTGTTTCAAAAGGTCTCGGGATGGCTTTTTCCGTCACAACAGACGAGTAATGCAGAACCAAACGTATTTAATAACAATAATGTAGCTCCTATTAAAAAGGATTGTAATCCTTGTAATTTAGTGCCATGGCTACCAGTAATTAGATACAATTTAGGAAATAAAAATGTTTACCATAATTTATTACCAACGTATGGACCACCAAGTCCGACTGCTTACGCTGGTTCGCTCAAAGCAGTACAACAACATCCAGAACCATTTCATTCTCAAAATGCTGAGGTACAGTTGCCACAACTGTTGCCCGCAGTACCTCATAAAAGTTATGGTCCACCTTCATACAATAGTGGCGTAATCAAAATAGTCAGTTCAACGTATGGTCCGCCAAGCGCAACACACACTTTAGATGTTTCATCACAAAATCCACCAAGCTCAACATTTTCCTTACCAAGTACTTCTTTCGTAGCCCCAAGCTCTTCATATGGTTTGCCTAGTTCATCTCACAATCAACCTAGTTTATCACTAAGTCAGCCTAGTTCTTATATATCTACCCCTGATCAAGGAATAACGAACACTGTGAGTGATGTTCCTTATTCAAGTTATAAGCCAATTTTTTCCTCATACGGACCCCCCTCTCCGGGATATGGAACGCCTTACCCTGAAACTACAACATTTCAACCAGTCACGCCACTCTACAACCCTAACGTTTTTAATAATGAACGGCCGCAAAACCCTGATGTAGAACTATTAAATATAAAAAAACCTGTAGGAGACTTACAGTTACCTTCAGTTTCTCATCCAACGACCTTCAAGAATTCTTATGGGGAACCTATTACTAACACTGATTTGTTTGATATACCATATCCAGCCTCACCTACGGTAGCCGAATCATCTAGAGTAAAAACACAAGTATTGCCTCATGGTGTCATAAAACAACCATCATCTAATGTGTCATTTGCATTATCAAATCCAGCTCCTTTTACATTGAATAGAGGAAGAAACATTCACACGCTACAACCAGTAGCCCTACCAAATCTCAGCGTTTCGCCGTTACCGCCAATTTTTAATGCCCGACCTTTTAGGCCAATAGTGCCACAATTTGCTACAAATATTCTACAAGGGATAAATCAGATGCAACTACATGGAAATACTGTGCATGTAGAACAAAGTATTCCTCTTGCTGAGTTTACCCATTCCGTGGACTATCCAGCTACAGTCATCCAGTCCCCTGTTATTGACATAGACACGTCAAGAACTAACCAGAGCAAAGAATATAAGAATATTCCAAATAGCTACATAATTGATGAAATTAAAGACATTACTTCTCAAGCTTCTGAGGATCATATTTCTGCAACAAAATCAGCACCGGACTCAAGCTTTGAAAGTACTGGAAAAGAAATCGATAATGATTTGTATGATACAGGTGTACCTTTAGATCTAAAATATGTTTCAGGAGTTCCTCCAAATCATAATCCTAGATTTGCTGATCTAAGGGGAGTAAACGATTTAGATGTTGATAAATATCGTACTGAAGGTAATTTACAGAATATTGATTCACCTCTTCTGTATCTCAAGCCAAGTGCACCACATAAGAATTATGGAGATTTCGTATTGGCAATTTCTTCACCAATCCCTAATAATGAGTATGAAATATACGATGACATACCAACAACCGCAGCACCACATAGTTATAATATTGAAGCTAGTAGTTGGGATGAAAGTAGGTCGGAATATAGTGACGAACTATCCCCACCCTCAGTAAAACAAAATGTATACCAACCTAAAATTGTTCAAATTATAGTTCCATATACTACTGGAAATAAACAAGCTAACTCTAATAATGGTTTCACGCAAATACAAGAAGACACTGTTTCCACCCCAAAAGAAGAATATCAGCCTAGAAAAGTACCATCAGAGGCCGAAAATTCTTATGTAAGCACTGTCACAGAAAACTACAGCACTGTAGGTACAACAACTGAAGAAGCTTTACCGACGATCACAGAAAATTACAATTCAGATATATTAAGGGTATCCGATAATAAAGATCTTTACGATGTGAAAGAACCATCTTTTGACATCATTAAATTACAGCACACTATAGATGACTGGACAGAGCAGGAGTATAGTAAGCAATATAAAACTCCCCAAAAAACCCGTAGCAGTGAAAAATATGCTAAAAATATTCCCGATGAATATTTTACAACGACCGTCCCAACTAACTTTGTGACTCCAAATATTAATTATAACTACGATTTTTACGATCACGAAGGATCTAGTAGTGTGCAACATTCAGTAACTAATAAAGTTCAGAATTCGTCAACTAAGCCTCATAAAGAATATAATGTTATAGAACGAACAAAAATTAGTCATAGTACTGGAAAAAATGAAGTGCCGAACGAGGTACAAAGACCTCATATTTACATGGCTGCATCATCTTTTCGGACCACAACAACTACAACTCCTGCCCCGTGGGGTGCGATACAAACATCTATATCACCTTTAACAAAAGAAAAAGTTTACGTGGTTACTTCTAAGCCTTGGAAAGATAATAACAATGCTTCAAATGAATGGTATGATGCAGATGCTTTTGAATCCAAGAAAACGAATGTTAACGACGAATCTTCTGGATCTACAAATTTTTCGTTTAAGTCGCCAAGGTTCTTGACTCGACCTTCTTTCGGCTTTACATCAGGAGGAAAGATCGAGTCTGACTCATCCTATGGATTTTCTAGAAGCTGGTATCAGAGCAGTACGTATCTTGGACGCAAATAAACATTTTGTTAAATTCTAAATTCATAGGTTATAAGAAAGTTAAACTTAATTTTATTTTTTCAGTAAATGAGTTGGAGAGTCAGTCGCAGAATAACAGTACGTCCTTCCCAGAGGATACTCAACGAAATGATTCTATTAACATGGACGAGGTTTAACTTATTATCATTTACTAACTTTTAATCATTTCCGAATTAAGATTATACTGGAAATAACAAAAGTTTTATCATATTTACCTTTTATTTGTTAGACTTTAATGCACTGTAGATACATATGTGCACAGTAATGTCTCTACGTTTTATTTTAATATTATCTCGAAGTAATTGAACTGAATTAATTTGTATATAAAAACCAAAAATTTTATTTTATTTGTCATTGGCTTGGGATGTTTAAATATTCAAGAATTTTATTGGGATAAACAAAATCGAGGGTGGTGATAAAGATAGCTGGTATTAATATGATAATGACTATATTCTTTCAGGATACACCCGTTACGACTGTCGAGTCATTTAGTAACCGGGGTTAAATATTTTATTGAAAGCAAGAACTGCATTATTATACCTAACTGAAACAATTAGTGCTTGTGACAATTTATGGACAAAGTGAATAGTGATAGTTTAGGCGAAAATTATAAAGAATACTGGATACGTGTAGTACCTTTTTAATTTGACCAATACTAATGAGGTTTTTTTAAGTATTATTAATTAATTATTAATATAAAAGTTTAAAAAAGTAATCAAACTGTATGGTATTTTTAGGACAGATGCCATGATTGTCAGACTTGGGTATTGTACCTTCTTAAAACAGAAATAGTGACAATGACTTTATATACTAGTTAATATTAATAAGTCTATGCAGACAGGCAATGTATAATCAAGGCTAAGTTTTTCTGTGAAATATAATGTTAACCAAAGCAAGACTTAACATGAAAATCAATTATTGATTTTCTATTAGCCGTAAACGTTTAAATGTTTAGTTCTTAGTATATTTTATGCAATGTGTTTTTGAACAAATTCACGCAATGTGTTTACTCATAAATGTTTTTCAAGGGGTGATTACGTCCGTTTTTGAATAAAGAATTTTAAAATAGCTATAATTTAAGAATTTTAGACAGGTTTGTTTTATATAATGAAATGTCAAGTAATTTCATATAAAAACTTAACGATTCGTTTCTTGAGCTTTCATCATTTCAGCCTATACTTGTCCACTGCTGAACATAGGCCTCCCCAATCGCTTTCCAGCGTAACCGGTCCGATGCCACCTGCATCCAACGATTTCCTGCGATTTTCACAAGATCGTCGGTCCATCTGGCAGGCGGTCGTCCTACGCTGCGCTTGCTAATACGTGGTCTCCACTCTAGAATCTTTCTGCCCCAACACCCATCCGATCTTCGCGCTATGTGGCCAGCCCATTGCCACTTCAGCATGCTAATCCTGAGGGCTATGTCGGTGACCTTGGTTCTTCTACGAATCTCCTCATTCCTGATTCGATCACGTAGAGAAACGCCGAGCATAGCTCTTTCCATAGCTCGCTGAGCAACTTTGAGCTTTTTTATGAGACCTATTGTAAGAGACCACGTCTCTGATCTATATGTCATCACTGGTAACACCCATTGACTAAAAACTTTAGTCTTTAGGCACTGAGGTATTTTGGATGAGAAGATGTTGCGCAGTTTCCCGAACGCTGCCCAGCCGAGTTGGATTCGTCGATTGACCTCTCTCTCAAAGTTGGACCTACCTAACCGGACTGCCTGTCCCAGGTAAATGTATTCGTCGACAACTTCAAGAGTAGAGTTCCCAACGGTGAGTGCGGTGGGTACGACATGGACATTAAACATTATTTTTGTTTTGTCCATATTCATTTTAAGACCCACTTGTTGGGATACTCTATTGAGGTCACCGAGCATTCGTCCTAGATCTTCCAGCGCCTCCGCCATGACCACAATGTCGTCGGCAAATCGAAGGTGAGTGATGTATTCGCCATTGATGTTGATGCCAAGTCCTTGCCATTCCAAGAGCTTGAAGGCGTCCTCTAAGGTGGCCGTAAACAGTTTCGGAGAAATGACGTCTCCCTGTCTTACTCTTCTTTTTATGGGGATCACCTTCGTGCACTGCCCCTGTACTCGGACTGACATGGTGGTGTTATTATACAAGCACTTCAACACTTCGATGTACCTATAGTCAATGCGGCATCGCTGGAGAGATCTAAGAACCGCCCAAGTCTCGATAGAATCAAAGGCTTTCTCATAGTACACAAACGCCAAGCATAGTGGCCGATTATACTCCTCAGTCTTCTGTATAACCTGCCGCAGCGTACGTATGTGGTCTATGGTACTAAAACCTTTCCGGAAACCGGCTTGTTCGGGAGGCTGGAAGTCATCAAGCCTTCGTTCGAGACGATTCGTAATGACTCTCGAAAACAACTTATAAACATGGCTCAGCAGTGTGATGGGCCTATAGTTCTTCAATAAGGTGTTATCACCTTTCTTGAAAAACAGCACCACCACACCCCTGTTCCATGCTTCCGGCGTTTTCCCTTCAAGCAAGACGGAATTAAATAGCCTCTGAAGGACTTTAAGTACCGGCGCTTTGTTGTTTTTTAGTTGTTTGAGAGCCATCCTAATCTCGCACAGGCTGATGTCCGGGATATCTTCAGTGCAGTGTCGGGTTAGCTTGGCTCTTGGGTCTTTTACCAAGTCAACAACAGGTTTAGCTACTGAGGTATATAACTTTCCATAGAACCTCTCTATCTCCCTGAGCACCTCTGACCTATTTGACGTTACGTTTCCGTCCTCCGTCTTCAGTTTCGTCAACTGGCTCTGCCCAATAGACGCGTCTCTTGCAAACACTTTAGAGCCCTTGTTCTGCTCTATGGTCTCCTCAATACGCCTTGCATTGAAGGACCGTAAGTCGTGTCGCAACGACTTTAATATCTGTCCATTTAGCTGCCTATAGGACTTAGCATCATCGGAGGTTTGGAGCGGCATGGAACGTCGCTCAGCCATGAGGTTTCGGGTGTAGTCAGATAGTTTTTGAGGCCTATTTTTACGGTGGGTCTTAAAATACTTGGACCCGACCGTATGAACAGTCTCTACCAGCCTGTTGTTGATTTCGTCCACTGATGCGCTGCTGTCTAGCAATTCGAAGCGGTTTGACAATTCGAGTTGAAAGTTCTCGGGGTTTTGGATATATGCATGAGTAGCTCGGAGCGTAGACTTCATCAGACGCGATCTTTCCATTTTGACATTAATATTTAATGTGCCTCTGACCAATCGGTGATCACTGCCGGTTTTTACCCTATGAATCACGGAGTCATCATTAAATATTTGTCGCTTGGTGCTCATGATGAAGTCTATCTCATTTTTTGTGGAACCACCAGGGCTCATCCAGGTCCATTTCCTATGAGGCGGCTTCTGGAAGAAAGAGTTCATCAGAAAAGAGTCCCACTTTCTCCAGAAATTCGGCCAGCCTCTGACCCCTGGGGTTGCGCTGCCCATAACCAAACTGCCCCACTCTCAACTCATCATCGCCCCGTTGGCCCAGCCGCGCATTGAAGTCACCCATAACTACTGTAAAATGTGCTTTGGAAGTATGTATGGCTCTACTAATGTCCTCATACATAACTTCGACCTCATCATCTGAGCATGCCGAGGTCGGTGCGTAGACCTGTATGACCTTCAGCGAATATCTTTTGGATATTCTGAGTATCAGGTACGCTACTCTGCTCGACACACTAGTGATGGACACAACGTTGTTTATGAGTGACTTGTGGACGATAAATCCGACACCACCTTGGGACTGTTGTTCGCCCTCCCGGTAGAAAAACAAATTGCCGGATTTTAAGGTTATCGTGTCCTCGCCCTCTCTTCGGACCTCCGATAAACCAATTATACTCCAGTGCAACTTTTCTATCTCTTCTTCCAGCTCAACTAGCTTCTCATCTGTCCTGAACGTGCGTGCGTTGTATGTCACCAGGGCCAATTTTCGTCTCGAGCTTTACTTATCTTCAAATGTCTAAATTATAGACCGGTTAAAACAAATATAATCTTTCTACACTCAAGACATATTTCTTTAAATAAAATCAAACCAAATTTATTTGTGCATAAACGAAATTAACAAATTATAAATACTGGTGGTATCCAAACTGGGCGATTGCCTGAATCTTGGGAGCCAGTGTAATTAACTAATTGTTCAAAACACAATTATTGAAAAGCAGCAAATTACTTGTGTGATTATTTTAACAGTCAATAATCACCCATTGAAATACAGTAAAAATAAAAATAAGACTTTTTAGAAATATCAATTTGTCCCAAATGTAATTACGTAATAATAAATAGTATAAAGTGTAAATACTGATTTGTAAATAAATTGAAATGAAGACACTTTTTATAATTTAATAAATTATATTTGTGTGGCATACGTTTTTTACAGCTGTTTCACCTCTATTTGTATGAGAAGGCCTTTCCCCATCAGTAGCGATAGCATTTACATACTTTATTACATACATTTTAACAAAATTGTTATGCTTCAGTTTGCTCTACTGAGTTTGTTCGATTCTTTGATCTGTAGTATAGAAACTCAGCACTCCAGGATATTATAGTTAGCATTGTAACGCAGTTTAATACAATGATTGGCAATTCATAGGAGCCAGATGACTCGCGCACTCGAGCTGAAATTAGAAAGAAGATAGAAGTTTAGTAACTAGATAAAAAAAAGAGTTAACTCCTCGCACATCTACTAATATTTAGATGCCGCCACGCCTATATTTTCCAATTGGGGATAGCAGAGGTATATTGTGTATACCCACTTTTGACCGACGATGGTAAGTCCCAATGTGATAAGGGGAAATTCTATTGCTATCATTCCGGACACAATTCCAGACTCCGGCCTATAATATCCTCCGGGTTTGAGATTTTTTCCATAGAAGAAGTATACTTCGTCTACCCTAGGATCAAGGAACTCATTATCGCCAAATGTCCTATGCGCCATTAGACTAAAGAGATAGTCATGTATTAATTCTACTTATAATAAAATACTTAAATCCTACTAATATTGTAAATGTGAAAGTTTGTATGTTTAGATGTCTGGATGCTTTATTACTCAATCACGCAAAAACGGATGAATAGATTTAAATGAAATTTGGGGCACAGATATTTTATTACCTGGATTATGATACCATATAATACATATGGTACTTTTTATGCCGGAAAAATGTTAGGTGCCTGTCTAAAGACAACGCGGACTAAGTCTAGTCATCATAGTCCAGAAACTAGGCATCAATAAATGTTATTAGGAAAGGAGACTTGATTCTAAGCAGCCAAAGGTGGAGAGCAATGATCTGCCATGGACTTCGACATCCTCTCATTATGACGTATAACAATCAAACTATAATTCCTGTTAGTAGAAGAGTATACTCCGGTGGTTTGCACATATAAAAACGACAGACGATTTGGCACAATGGTTAAGACCTTAAGTCGCTGCGCCCACTTCGAATAGTCGCGGGTTCGATTTCCGCACGGGACAAACCTTTTTGTTACCCACAATTAATTGTTTTGGTCTGGGTATTTGCGCATGTGAATTTTCATGTTTGTAAACGCACCCACGACACAGGAATAAATAAAGCATAGGGCTTGGTTTCCTTTTTAAAAAAAAAACAGAATAATAAATCCGATATATGAACAATCCAAAAGCGCAAGGCTGTAGGTACCGAGAAAGACCTAGACTAAGTTACCAAGACCAAATAGACCGTGTCTTATCTGAAGGGTATGTCAAGGATCTCCGTAACCGGGGAGCATGTATAAGACGCACTATGAGAGTGGAAGAAGCCAGAGGGGTCCATAAAGATAGAACCTGTTGGAAGTCTGTACTCGCTATTTACCCCGCAAGGGATTTGCCGTGATGATATAGATATATAGAGATAGGATTAGTATTAAACAACATATTGGAAAAGTGAACAAGTAGCTTCCCCAGATTACAATTACAAACAAACTAATCTAGAACAAGTGATCTTATTACTATGTACTGAATATTTGTTTTGATATAAAAAATAAACATACCGAGCTTGTTAAGTAAAAACATCGTAAGCGACACACCCCGCTGATTCAATAGATACCTAATTATATTCCTATAACAACACTTATTAAACAAAACGTTTATCTCTAATGATGTTCATTCCAAAAAGGCTTGACCTAATTACTATTACTCAAAAGCTTCATCATGAAACATACTTAAAAGAGATCCAATAGTGAAGATAGTGATACCAGTGAAGAACATCTGAATGCCAGAAGCGAATGCCAGCCGGTGGATTGGGACGTAGCTGGGTATCACGAGGTTTATGTAAACTGTTCTTAGAGCCTTGGTGATACCCAAGCCTAGGGAGACGAACAGCATCCCAGTGAAAGACGTTGTGAACAGCATCACTGAAATTAGAAAAAAATATGCATAACACAAATTTAGCAGAGCATAGGTATAGCACCATACCTTTTACCTATCATAATATATAAGTACGTAAAATTTGATTAATGGAGTATTGAAAGTTGATCAAGCAGTTAATCATATAATGCTAATAAGTTTGGAAGTCCTCAGGCAAGATATTCGAGATCATATCGTTAAAATGTAGGCTTTAGGAATTCTAATATTTTTCAATGATTGAGCAATCCTTTCTTATATTATGACTAGCAAATCAATATACTGATCCAAAAAAAAGCTACCCAAATAAAGCTCTTTATTTTCTATCTCTCTATATAGATAGATAGATATATCACGCCAGATCCTATGCGGGGTAGGCAGAGATTACAGAGTTCCAACAGGTTCTTTCCTTACATACCTCTCTGGCTTCCTCCACTCTCATAGTTCGTGTCATACACGCTCGCCGGTTACGAAGACTCTTTATTTTTTAACATAAATGTCACCTCATGGTGACACCATGCAGACTGCGATAAAGAAACAAAACCAAAACAAAGAAACATTATTTGCATTAACAATGTGCACTGTTAAACAATGATACAGATGACTATTTATAGCATTATTCAAATAATATGGAGTTATATAAATTCTACTTACTCGTTCTTGTGAAGATTATCATTAGCAAACTGACAATATACATGATCCTAGGTGATTTGTTGCACCATTCTCCGATGAATGGTGATACGAAACGAAATAGCGTGTCCGAAAATCCGATGACTGCCATTAACTTCGCTATTTCACTCGTTTCAAACTTTAACATGTCCTTTAACATAATTGGCAGCAGTAGTGTAAAGTTTGTTTCTACACAGGCGGCTATCGACAATCCAAATATGATGTTCACAAAAACTGGATCAGACAGCAACGTCAGATCAAAAAATTCAATAAATTTTGCCCAATAGCTCTTTTTCTCGTCTTCTTTCTTGATTTCTTGAGGATTTAATTTGTCAGAATCAATAGATTCGTCAAAAATGTTAACGGAACTGCCTAAGTTGATTTCTAATGATTCCCACCATTTGTATCTGGATTCTGATAATGGTATTTCTTGGGACTTACTGCTGATATCTGGGTGTGATATTGCGTTTCTAGTTTCGAGGCTTGAGTTACTTGTGAGGGGTCGCATTGACAAGCTTTTGGAGGAAAGCTTCCCATTTTCAATAGTCTTCGGTATTTGTGGTAAAGGTGTTACTGAAAACAACAGCACTCAGTGCAATATTAATAGACATAGAAGCGTTATGCAACATCCTAACGGTAATTTTATCGAGGAGATATAACACCGTCACGCCTATATTCCCCATGCGGGAGTGGAGACACCCACTTTTCGGTGACGATGATAGGTCACATGTGATAGGGGGCGAGCCTATTGCCATATACCGGGCACAATTCCAGACCCCGGACTTATACTGAGAAGTACTCGTTAGAAAAATTACATTTATCCGACCTAACGTTTGAACCCAGGATCTCGTGATCACAGAGCAATGCGCTTTGCCACTAGACCACCGACAAGATAATAAGATATTTGTAAAATCATTCGAAATGCGAACCTTTGTGTTAAAGTTAAAACTACTTTTTATAAACGTCATCTCAAAATGGACCTTTACTACTTCCAGTAAGTATGAAAAGAAGGTAATATAAGGCGATTGGATTACATGCTGTGTTCAGAATGATACGGAAGAAGAAAAAACGTCAGTATTAAATTAAATTCTTACCGGTATACTGTGACGAAGGAGTACCGTTGATGAGCTCCACATCTGTTTCCTGACGTAGAGGCTTTTCTTCTTCTTTCAAGTACCATTTCGCTGGTCTAAGTAAACAGGCTGCTAGGAGGGAGTGAAGGCAAATAGCACTCAATACTAATACTGCATATCTCCACCCGTAAGCATACATTAGCGTGCTCATAAGCAACGGCATGCAGATGGCACCCAATCCTGTGATAGACATCCCTAGGCCTATCGCTCTTCCTCGTTTCTTATCGAAAAACGAATTAATTGCTAATGAGAATGCTCCCATTATAGCAGCTACACCTACGGCTGTAAAAGAAATTCAAAATTTGATCACGTACAAATAATTAGATATGTATATTTTAAAAGATGATAACCAAAAATATTTCGCTCCCTATTAGAATAGCGTAGGATACGTGTTCATAATTTTGTGAAATTTCAACACCGACTGCTTTAAATGCTGCCAATTATAAAATGAATGATGAATGATTTTAATTTCTTATGTTTTGGAAACACTGTTCATTTACTGAAGTCTGTACATTTAATGGAGCATTTACTCTATTTACTCTTTAAAATGTAGACCTGAGTTATTAAAAGACTGTGTATACTTACAACAAGTAATACTATAAGAAAATATGAACTGCCAAAACTGAGTTGCTACGGATGTCAGTATTAGCCCTCCTGATATGCATATCGCACCGAAGACCGCTACTTTTCTATATCCAAAACGTCTTAGTATAGGGCCATTGAAGAATGACAGTAACATCCCGATACTGTGGTTTAATACGATGACTAGTGTGGCCTGTGTGGCCGTCAGACCTGTGTCGCTGAAGGCTTCTTGGAACACTAAGCCGAAGCCCGCGATTAATGGTAATACCACTACCTGCCAAACAATGCCATTTATTAAAGCGTACCCTCTTTAAATCTTCTTAAACTAATGAGAAAGCTCATAGCCCTGTAATATCGCGGTGTTCGTAGCGATTGCCAAGGTTAAGCACCTTTCGGCTCTGTCGGTCTGAGATGCGTAACCGTTTGTGGCTATTTCGGTGGCTTGATAAGTTTCAGCAGATGGCCACAAACCTGCCTACATCAATCCGCACTGGGTCCGCGAGATGGATTATGACCTAATCTCTCTCACCTCGATGCGTCAGAGAAGGCCCAGCAGTAGGATTGTATAGACCTCAAATCATATAATTAACCTGAGACTGATATTCATCATCATCAGCCTATAGCAGTCCACTGCTGGACATAGGCCTCTCTAAGTGCACGCCACTGGGTACGATCCTCGGCTACTCGCATCCAGTTTCTGCCAGCCGCCCTACGAAGGTCATCGCTCCACGTAGCCTGAGGGTGTCCTGCATTACGTTTGCCAGTCCGTGGTCTCCACTCAAGAACTCGTTTGTCCCAGCGGTCATCGGTTGGTCGGCTAATGTGACCGGCCCATTGCCACTTCAGCTTACTAATCCGGTGGGCTATGTCGATAACTGAGACTGATATTATTATTATATTATTAATGAATAAGTGCTGTGTTTCCTTTCTCTCTATTGATAAAAGAACTGGATCATTTGCATCCTAATCTTCTATTGCGGGTCACAAGAGTGTTTCTCGGGGCACAACGATGACTCCGAGGATTGGAAATCAATATCATCTATAGAACCTACTGGGGAACTCTGTAATAAGCGCTCTCTGAGCCAATCGGAACGTGCCTCTGGCGTTTCTCTGTAGATGTAAGAAGTAATAGATGTCAGATAGGTCCCTTATTATAAGGGAATCACTAATAGTTATAAGAAAGAGATAATATTTGGGAAAAATTTCCTTTTGGTTTCAAGTACTTATCAGTCAATTTGATAGTTAGTCATAGTCATAGATATGATAGTTAATCATATCAACTAAATAGGTATCGTAATTGAATACGAAATATATCAATGAAATACATGATTATACAGTGATATTGCTTGTCTAACCTACATTTTGCGAGAGAAAGTTTGTGTAATTTGGTAATAAAGAAAATAATATTTTGTGATCCGCATCAGTTGAATAATTATGTCAGATTGTAACTATAGCTTCTTCTTCCTACCACTTTGGTAATAAGAGTGTATACAGAAAATTTTCAGTTCTATCTATCTATATTATCACGCTAGAAGGAACGTATCAGTTCTATTTGGTTTATTTCACCAATCCTCATGTAAATGTCGTAACTTAACATACGTATATTAAATTTTTCATAATACACGATTAAAATACAACAAAACACCATCAAAAAAGTAGACATAAATCAATACAGTTAGAGATTTGTCATAACAGAGTTCCTTTTGACCTCTTATATTGTGAAAATAACCGTTGTCGATAGATCGACAGTACAGTTTTTTTAAGAATATGTTTGGAACGTGGAGAGAGTGGAGGAAGCCGGAGATGTATGTAAGGAAAGAACCTGTTAGAACTGTACTCTCTGCCTACCCCACGAGGGAGCTGGCGTGATGATATAGATAGATAGATAGATGTTTGGAACATTGGTATCTTCCTACGCCGCAAGGGATCTGGCGAGATGATATAATTAGATGTAATGTAGTTAGTTCCATATTTGTCTGTGATTCCGATCTAACATACTACTACTAACATGGCTACTACTTCATTGTATGCGAATAGAAGAACGGTAACGTGGTGAAGTAGGCCAACGAGTCACCTTAGTAAATAAAGATAAGAAATGTTCTAACACAGAACACCACAATTCTTGTTATTTAAAGATGACATTATATGTTATATTCTACTAAAGTAAGCCCAACCGGCGATAAAATGTAATAAACAAACTATACTTACATTATTTAAAGCATAAGCGAACGTCACAACCCATCCGTATCCTCCATCCGGCGGTTTCTTGCACATTTCTATATTTGACATCTTAGAATTCAGATTCAATCACATGTCTTTTATAAACACGCAATTATGTAACGTTTTTTGATACGTTAATACACATTTTTCAAACACTACTGCCGTTTGACCGCGTTTGAATTATTCCTTTCTTTGTTATCCACTGTCTACGGATTATTGACCCGTGATACAGATACAATTTCACAAGCGACAAATAATACGTGAATGTACGTAAATGTGTCTACATGTTGTGTACAATTAAAGGCAGACGACTAACAGAATGTTATCGGTCCGACTTTAGTAATGTGCCTCGTTATCATTAACATTTTATAACATATTTACACAGTGTTTAAGTAACCTATCGAAATCAATGCGAATCGTTGAATGTTTTTGGAGTAGGTGCTAATTACTTCTCATATTTTAGTTATGGGCAGTATCTATTTTGTATGAACTTATTTTGGGACAGCTAGTGTAATTGTATACAAAAGGGTATTAATTAAAAAAGAGATAGTATTGGAAGCCAGATTAGTAGTTTCTATAGATTTGTATAAAAGAAAATGCGACTAAAAGACAAAAATCAAATCATTTATTTTCGCCAAGCACCTAGTCATCGTCACAATTCGATGCATTTACATGAGCGATGATCATTTTGACTAAAACAAAGTTTGGTATACTTCATTACAACAACAATTTTTATTACATATAAAATATTTTTTAATCCTTTTCAATAACATCCTTTATGGTATCACAGAGATAAGTACTAGAACTGCTTTCTCCGTCAACTTTTTTAAAATTAGTAAATAAATTCCAGTGCAATGCTTTGTATAACAAAATGTGCATGAATAGGTACATTTTAAAAGATTACCATCATATTTATTGCGCAATAGATAAAACTATTCCTTCCTTTGTACCCATCTATCTATATCATCACGCCAGATCCCTTGCGGGGTAGGCAGAGAGTACAGAGTTCCGACAGGTTCTTTCCTTACATACCTCTCTGGCTTCCTCCACTCTCATAGTTCGTCTCATATACGCTCGCCGGTTACGGAGACTCTTGACTTTTCCTTCAGATAAGACTCGGTTTATTTGGTCGTGGTAAGATAGTCTAGGTCTTCCCCTGTACTTGCATCCTTCCACTTTCACATTGTATATCTGTTTTGTCATTCTTTCATCCGGCATTCCTTCTATATGCCCGAACCAATGGAGCATGCCCTTTCTCATCTTTACCCCGTACCCATTTTAATTATCATACTTACCTAATCTTTGTTTAAAATACTTTGAACAGTAAAAATGTAGTTATTCGCTATCTACGTGTGTAGATAGCGAATAACTACATTTTTACTGAAGAGAGTGAAGTCAAGAGTCGCTGTGAGCGACGAGCTTATATTAGCGGAGCTATAAGAGTGGAGGAAGCCAGAGAGGTGTGTAAATAAAGAACCTGTTGGAACTCTGTACTTTTTACCTACCCTGCCATGAACCTAGCGTGGTAGATAGACAAATTTTAATGTTAATAATAATAAATGTAAATGAAATGTATGACTTGAGAACATGTGCGTTCATAAAATGTTTATTCAAGTCAGAGGCCACAGTTATTTAAATTAGGTTGTACAACTGATTTAAGCAGTTGATCAAGTTATAGTCGCCGGAAATTGTGTTACTATTAGGATGGAAGAGAAGCAACACTTAATTTATAGAATAGTGCCACTCGGATTTCATCAAGGTTTCATTCGCAATAACTGACCTAAAGTGCTTTGGAGAGCCCCGGTAGAACTCAGCTTGCGGACAGGGGAGCCAGTTGACTGATTTTCTAATTCTGAACCCTGTTGGGCACTTTCTTATGTATATGTGTTTCACACTAAGCGCATTGGTAAGGCTCTCGGCCACCCTCGTTGCAACACTGCAATAATATATAGTCGTCGTGGTCGAACTAAATTGATGTATAATGCGTTGGGAACTCGTGTGTATATCCAACCTTACAGATAATAAGACGGATCTATTAAATTTTACTACTCTGAGTGAATCTACAAAGGTGTCTGGTTAATAAAATACAAATTTTATTAACCATCAAATATACTGTCATTCATCATCATCATCATCATCTTAGCCTATACTTGTCCACTGCTGAACATAGGGGAGGCCTATGTTTTCCAATCCAAAAGGTGTCTGGTTAATAAAATACAAATTTTATTAACCATCAAATATAATGTCATTCATCATCATCATCATCATCTTAGCCTATACTTGTCCACTGCTAAACATAGGGGAGGCCTATGTTTTCCAATCCAACCCAATCGCTTTCCAGCGTAACCAGTCCGATGCCACCTGCATCCAACGACTTGTTGCGATTTTCACAAGATCGTCGGTCCATCTGACAGGCGGTCGTTCCACGCTGCGCTTGCCAATACGTGATCTTCACTCTAGAATCTTCTGCCCCAACGCCGGTCCGATCATCGCGCTATGTGGCCCGCCCATTGCCATTTCAGCTTGCTAATCTTAAGGGATATGTCGGTGACCTTGGTTCTTCTACGAATCACCTCATTTCTGATTCGATCACGTAGAGAAACGCCGAGCAAAGCTCTCTCCATAGCTCGCTGAGCAACTCTGAGCTTTTTTATGAGACCTATTTTAAGATACTGTCATTACCCCTGGACCAAATAATAAGACGGACGATTTTTTCTATCAAAAAAAATCTGTCACCGTTTGGAGTCTGAAATGGACTAAATTAGGATCTTCTATTCCGTCATCTGTGATTAGGATCTTACATCGTGGACGTTATATATCTACAATACATCTTTATCACCTCTGTTCGGAGAATATAGGCGTGAAGGTGTTTACTTTATTCATATTTTACACTATTATGTTAGGTGAAATCCTATTATAACAGGTGTGTTGTGGGAAATAAATACATATTTGTAATTATGCACTTGGAAACAAAACAAATAAGTCAAGTCATTCAATTAATTAAAGGTACGGCAAAACCAACGCGTCTAACCGCGTCCGCGATGGCGTGCACGGTGGCGATCAGCTCCTGCTATGCAGTAATACTTGTATACACCAAACCGTCCTGCGTCCTGTTCGCGCTACGAGTATTTGGGCGGCGTCTGCACGCGCAATCATAGGGAAATACTGATTGCCACCGTGATCGCCACCGTAAACGCCACCGGGAACGCCAGCGCGGACGCGGCTGAACGAGCTGGTTTGGACGTACCATTAAAAGTCGAACATCAATTATAAGGAAATTATCACTGATAATTTTAGCACGCACCGTATTATTACTTTATCAACGTGATAGAGTAGGTTTGGGATTAGTTACCGTGATGTTAATTTATGATAAGCGAACTGTGAATACTGTATTTTAATAGTAATTATGGCGCCGGAAATATTAAAGGAGTATATATGAACGTGGATGGAACAAGAAAGGCGGTGAACGTCAAGATGGCGGGATCATAACGTATTTTTTTTAAATCTAATTACCAGTATTTAGTACCAAATAGTACCTATTTGGTACTAAATACTGGTAAATAGATTTTCAAAAAATACGTTATGATCCCGCCATCTTGACGTTCACGAAAGGTGAGGCAGAATTTATAGTATATGAAGGCTGAGGCTGAAGTCTCTACATGTGGAACACAAGCGAAATTATATATTATTCGCCACTTTTTACACACAAGTCTTGCGAAGCATTTACGGTTACAGAAACATATTTCAGAAAGGGTTAGCTGAACATTATCACTATTCCTAATAGCACCAATTTTAACAGTAGATTATAATAATGGGTCAAGTTAGAGTCCGGCCTGTTGCTGGGAAAAGGTCGCTTTTGTATCTTTCAGGGTAACGAGATGTCCCGTAGCTACTGATCATAATTGACGCCTGTGCGACCAATATAGAGACTAACAAAGCATTGCTTTTGCTTTGCATTTTCTATTAGGCAACATGTTTAAAATTGTATGCGGAATTTAATTGAGAATATACAGAATTTTATACAGTTATTTGAGTACCGGAGGCGCTTGTAGCGCTGTGCGACCGCGGTGTTCTTACCGATCACCAAGGTTAAGCAGCGTTCGACTCGGTCAGCCTGAGATGGGTGACCGTTTGTGGTATTTTCATATTCGAGCGTCTCCGTGCTTCGGAAGGCACGTTAAGCCGTTGGTCCCGGTTACCACTCAATGTGGTAGTCGTTAAGCCGAGTTGGAAGCCTTAAAGGCGGCTTGATAAGTTCCAACAGCAGGTGGCCACAGACCTGCCTCCACCAATCTGCACTGGGTCCGCGTGGTGGAGTCTGACCTAATCTCTCTCACCTCGATTTGTGAGAGAAGTCCTTTGCCCAGCAGTGGGCAGTATAGGCTGATATTATATTATTATTATATATTTAAGTACCTACTGGTTTTCTTAAAACAGTGTTTACCTGCCTTTATCATTATGTCACTATTAAGTTTTTTGTTTCCTATAGTTAGTAGTAACTTTAATAAAATTGATAGGCTAGTTCCCGACCTACTCAAACAATCTGATATAATAAATAACGAACACATAGACTAATGAGCACACAATTACACATATTTTATCTCGTGAACGTTAGACACGCGACATGCGACATGCACGTTAGGAAGATCCGTCGGAGCACTGACAAATTCACTCTGACCCTTTAATATACCGTCATGACCTCCGTCACAGCCAACACTGGTTAATCATACATCATTGGTTAATAGCATCGGATTGTATGAAGGAATTGTTGGAATGATGTTGCCCTGTAGTAATATACAGACTTATTGTTGTATTGGTGGTAACAAATGTATTGTTGTATTTACACACGTTTAGAAATCTATAACCTATAGGTGCTATGCTTCATATCGTGATACATATGTTTTGTTCAACGTGGATTCGTTACTAATGCTGTTATATTTTTTATAAAATAAAACAGGTACTCGAACTTTATGTTTAGAGTGAACTTTATAACCATGGTAGAGCTACTGGCATATATTATACATACATAAGTGCTGAATGAATTATAATGTTGTCAACATTGGCATTCTTACTTATTCATCATGGATTTATCTCACTTAACTAATGATCATAGGTATACTCAACCGATCACCGCCGACCAGGAAGCTTGACTGCTGTTGTGCAGTTCCTACCGTAACAAACAATCACCAACCGAATATATTTCTAAACGTCTCAGAATACTGTTTAGCGCCCTCTTATAGGGTGCGCTCAATAGAATGTTTCGGTGTAAAGAATATTGTAAAAGGGTTCAAAAATAAATTTCTTATTTCTTCTGCTTACTCTATTGGTACAGATCGATACAGTAACTAATTATGAAAATTTCACCTGATCATTTATCGCTAGACGAGGCTGTAATAACAATCTAGCCAGGCAAACGTCTACACCGTTACATCTTCTCGGTTTTCATGAGTTTTGATTGCTATTTCCATCCTAATCTGTTTTAAGTTAGTGCTGAATTTTGCAATTCGTGAGTTATTTATTGTTTATTGTACCTAAGAGCTGGTAAGTGGCACACGCGCTAAACCCCGTCAATAAATTTATTTTATGTCTATGGATTCGGCAAAGTGTATAACGATAGTTTGATCATGGTACTAATGTATGTATATTGCTCTCTTAGATGTCTGAGGAAGTGAACAAGAAATTTCAGTCTTTTTTGCAATTTTTTTTGTTTACAAAAATAAGGTATAAACCGACATTCGTGCACATCACCAAATTTACCGATAAGCTTATTACACTGATTTACAGAAAATGCGATTGTAATCATAATTATATATACAAATGTATTCTAAGATTAGAATAATATCTCTATTAATAGTGCCTGCAAGTGATCCTTGGTTGGACTTACGCAAGTAGGTATTGGTGATTTGCGAAAGCATGCCTCGGAGGATTAACATTTTGTTATCTACACCTCGTTTCATAATTATTTGTCATCAACTTTATAATGAACTACCTATGATAAATAGTAAACCTACCTACTTTTATATATTGAAGTACCTTTCTGCCTACCCCGCAAGGAATCGCAGACATCTGCTGCGTCTTTTCTATGTATTCTAATCTCAGAAAATTCTACATGAATTTTCATTTGGTTTTCATCAGTAGACAGACTGATTCACAGGGAACGTTTAGGTAAGTAAACATTTTGCGCAAACTGTTTGGACTATTATGATATGTGTCCGTGTTAACCGGCATATTTAAAAACGCAAAAACTTTCTAACACACAATCCAAGGCCAAAGTTTGGATTAGGTCTATTTATTTTTTTAATAAAAGTGATGAGTTTATAATAAAACGAGTAGAAAAAAATACAAAAAATATGTTTTCACTATCTAATATACAAGTCTTAAAGTAGAGTCAAATGATATGTATTCATTTAAACTTTGTTAACTTCTGCAGGCGCTTTCTGTCGTTTTGCTGTTATGTATTTCTCTAGACCCCAAGACAGAGCTGTTAGCCACGTGAAAATATTCAGGCAATGTAGTGTCACCGCCGTCGAAGCGTTGTCTTTGATCCACCCTGGTAAATATTAAATATACCCATTAATCAAATATAGTACAAGTTATAAAAATAATTGGACAAGTGCGAGTAGCACTCGCGCTCTTAGGGTTCCGTACCGGTTTCGGTGTCGGCCTATTTCAGCGCAAAATTGTAGTTTCGGTTTCGGCAGAAAACCAGTCGAAACTAGGGCCGAAACCGAAACTACGTTCGTGAGCTTTCGGGTGGCCTTTGGGCGCTATAAGCGAGTTTCAAAATGACTGAACTATGGTCTAGGCATGTCGATTTATCATAATAAAATCTATCTTTGATTTAATTCTAATCGATCGCACTGGAATCGATTTTCGTTTTTGAGCCTGTTGGGTTTGTCTTGCTTAGTTCCTACTGTAATTTTAGGTAAGGATCTAATGTGAGGTGGCCCTCCATCATTAGACCCTGAACACCGTCCGGATATATAAAACTCGTCAAGGCAAATCCGACGAGCCCAAACGCGGCAGGATTATGTTCAGTAGTTGGGAAGTTCTATTGGTCTCCTTGCGGTTCCATCATCAGACCCTTGACATCATCCGGGTCTATAGAACGCGTCAAGGCAAATATAACGAGCCCAAACATGTTGGAGCTATGTTAAGTGGATGGGTAGTTCCGTTGGCCACCCTCTTGCTCCATGATCTGACTTTGAACATCATCCGGGTCTTCAGAGCTCGTCAAGACAAATCCAACGAGCCCAAACACGGCGGGGTTATGTTGAGTAGTTATATAGTTCTGTTGGCCAACCTACGTCTCCATCATCAGACCCTGGACATCATCCGGGTCTACAGAACTGGTCAAGACAAACCCAACGAGCCCGAACACGCCGGGGTTATGTTGAATGGGAAGTTTTGTTGGCTACCTCCCGGCTTCCACATCAGACCCTGGACCTCATCCGGGTCTATAAAACTCGTCAAGGCAAATCTAACGAGCCCAAACACGGTGAAGCTATATTGAGTAGTTGGGTAGTTTCGTTGACCACCCTCTGACTCCATGATCTGACTTTGGGCATCATCCGGGTCTACAGAGGTCGTCAAGACAAATCCAACGAGCCCAAACACGGCGAGGTTTTGTTGAGTAGTTCCTTTGGCCACCCCCCAGCTCCATTATCAGACCCTGGACACCTTCCGGGTCTACAGAACTGGTCAAGACAAACCCAATAAGCCCAAACACGGCGCGGTTTTGTTGAGTAGTTGGGTAGTTCCGTTTGCCACCCTTCGGCTCCATCATGAGACTCTGAACATCATCTGGTAGTATAGTATTTGTCAATATCAATCCATCAAGCCTAAACACGAGGTGTTTATATAGTGTAGTTAATATGGGACATGGTTACTTTCCACCTTGTAGGTTGTCTAGAAGAGATTGCGTTTAGTAATAAGACCGCCAATTGTACTACCATTTTATACATGTAAATTTTATTTTGTCTGTTCTAATGTGATTATGTTGGTGTACAATAAAGAGTACTCTATCTATCTATCTATCTTCCGACTCCATTATCAGACTAGCTCTATAGTACCATAATATTGCATTGTCACCAACGAGGCAATACATTAAAATACCTTTCAAAAAAAGGCCTCTCTTTTTGTAAACTTTTAACTGTAATTAAATAAGCTACATTTAATTTTCAATCCATAAACCATAAAATAAAAAATCGACAATCTTATCAAATTAACGTCCGACACTCGAGAGCTCAAATGCAGATGGCACCAGAAAAAAATATCACGGGAAAATCTTTATACACAATACAAAATAGTTCCACAAAATGTCACTAGATAGCGCTAATTTAAGTCTTCATCGGCATTGATGGAGATTAATATTTTTTTAAATAATATAAATTATTATTTATTTTCCTTTAAAAAAACTCGTATTTTATCCTTTACTTATTCTCTTTGTCTATCTATATATCATCACGCTAGACTCTTTGCGGAGTGGACAAAGAAGCACAGTTCCACAAAATATTACTAGACAGCGCTATCTACATTTTTCATCGGGTTTGAGGGAAAATAATTATTTTTTATATGATATAGTTTAAATAAATTAACAATTTAGGATTTTTTTTGAAAGGGAAGAAACCAGAACGAACGTAAGGATTGTGGTTGGTAACGATGTGCTGGAGCAAGTGAATGAGTTTGTATATCTTGGATGCGCCTTCAGTAAGGATGGGAAATACACCGCTGACATAGAGAGAAGAGTGAGTGCAGGGAACAGAGTGAATGGAGCGATGGGAAAGCTACTTGGGAGCCGGCACTTAAGCCATAAGGCGCAGCTGGCCATACATAACGGAGTTCTTGTCCCAACGCTGTTAGCGATATGGTAGCGAGAGCTGGGTATGTAAGAAGGAGAATGAAAGTAGGATAAATGCGGTAGAAATGCGAGCTCTGCGGAAGATGTGCGGAGTGAAGCTGACCGACCGCATTAGCAACAGCGAGTAGGTATGAAAGATAGTATCGGTGTAAAGATGAGAAAGGGCATGCTCCGTTGGTTCGGGCATACAGAAAGAATGCCAGAGGAAAGAATGACAAAACAGATATACAATGTGAAAGTGGAAGGATGCAGGTACCGGGGAAGACCTAGACTATCTTACCACGACCAAATAAACCGAGTCTTATTTGATGGAAAAGTCAAGAGTCTCCGTAACCGGCGAGCGTGTATGAGACGAACTATGAGAGTCGAGGAAGCCAGGTATGTAAGGAAAGAACCTGTTGGAACTCTGTACTCTCTGCCTACCCCGCAAGGGATCTGGCGTAAGGTTATAGGTAGATATATAGATAGATAGAATTTACGGATTTTTTCCTTTACATGTACTTTAAAACCTTGCTTCTTGCCAAATTCCATGGTTCCAGGTCAACGGGAAGTACCCTATAACTACTGTTGAGTGACTTTAAATGGCCATATCTTTTTTTGGGGTTTACTTAGAATCTTCATTTTTTACGCCAAGGACCTTAGACCTTTGTATTTGATATGTATATATTCTAGCCGTTCCTGAGAAAAAGGGTTTTAACCGTCGAACAGACGGACAACGAAGTGATTCTATAAGGGTTTCGTTTTACCGATTGAGGTATGAAACCCTAAAAAGTAGCTACTAGTAGTGACAGTAATAAATAGGGAACATCATTGTGATAAAAACGTACTTGGAATAATAGCAGTCACGCAACAGGTTTAAAGATCGTTATGAGGTTAAATACCCTCTTAAAAAGGTATAACAGTGAAGGTTAAATGGTATGGCTATATTAATAGAAGACATCAAACAAATATAGATATATATGAATAGATTTCTTACCTACTATAGGACCTAATACTAGATAGACGATGCCAGCTGTTAACAATTGTATTCCTGTAGCACCAGGTAGTTTGTGTAGAGGCACATGAGTGGGTATTACTAGCGCCATAAACACTGTGCGCAGACCCTTCCCGAAGCCAATAATAACAGCCACCAGGAGAACTATATAATAATCTTGAAAGTATGCTAAAACTGAAATAGAATATAAACAAACATAAAGAACACCAAAGGAATTCATCATAAGAGAATTTATAAGTTTATTCTATAAACTTACCTATTCTTCCCATGGCCATAGACATCACGCCGAATAAGAAAAACGAATTGTTATCCCATCCTATTTTGCCAGCAACGAACGGGATGCAGAACCGAACGCAAATGTCTACTCCAGCCAACAAGGACATAAAGAAAGCAATTTCTGATTTCGACTTTCCGTAGTCACCGAGTATAAAAGGAGTTAGAATTGAAAAATTAATTTCATTAAAATTAGCCAAAGTTATACCCAGCATAAGATTAATGAATGTAAAATCTTTTAATAGATCCAAATCGAAAAACAAATATACTCTTTGGCAGAACGTCAACTCTTCTTCCGTTTCTATATTGTCTTCCTCTTTTTCATCAAAAACATTTTCTTTTTCAGTATTTTCCATCTGAATCATTAGTAATTTCATTTTATCAGATTGGTCTTCATTATCTTTCAAATACTGTTCCAATTTTAATGAAGCCTGCTTTAAAACTTCACTTTCGTAGTTGAAGTTATTAGATTTTCTCCGGTTTCTAGTGCGATACGACTGATTGCTGTGATTGTCTTTCAAATATTTTTTTTCGTCATGTTCATCCTGATTTTTTAGTGAAATTATGCTTTGGTTATCTTTATTATACTTTTCTCCATATTGTCCGTCCATTTTAAATGATTTTAGACTTTTGCTCCCAGCAAAATGTTTTTCGGCTCTATCTGCTATAACTTTTGCCTGCGCAGGGTCTATGTTTTTTACAGCGTCTTGTTCATCTGCTTTTAAATCTTGTGGAGCTTTAAGTGTAGGGCAATCTTCTATTTCTGACTCTGGAATTTGTGTATCTAAGGTTATAGATGTTTTTCGTTTCGGTTTGAAATTATCTCGTTCTTGGGCTAAAGCTCCCAAGTTTGCTGAAGAGTTTTTCTTTGATTCGTTTAGGTATAATGTTGATGATTTTCGTGAACGATTTTCAAGTAAGTTGGTCATTGAGGGTTTCTTCGAATTCAGTCGCGAATTCAGTTGTGAGTTTTTGTTGGAGCCTTCTCTTGAAGATACCCGGCTCTTTGACTGCCTAGACTGGCTGAAATAGCCATCGTTGGCTCGTAGCATCATGGGTACACCAGGATCCGTTATTTCGTATCCGGGGTTTACTGGGTCGTCCTCATTATATAGATACTGACTTGAAAAAGCGCTTAAGTTTTTAATTTTTGATACTTGGCTAAAGTAGCCACTTTCCTGTTTTTTTTCTCCTTTTTGGGAATTTTTGGTGTCAAGCTCTAATAATTTCTCTTGGTCTTCATTTTTCTTGTTTGGTTTCAGGCTATGCCACGCAACGGGCTGCAATAAAAGGGCGCAAGCTATAGCGTGGAGTGATATTCCACTTATAATAAGAATCGCGCCCGTCTCGCCGAATACAGGAAACAAGCCAGTTATAATATGAGGCCACATGATAGGGCCCAGACCAGTTGTCGTCCATGATAGGCTAGTCGCTAGTCTCCTCCTATTCTTCCAGTAAGTGTTTAAAGCAAGTGCATTAGCAGAACTACAAACACCGTAACCAGCACCTAAAAGTAGTTAAAAATACTACATTAGTTCTTCGTATTATCAAAAATGCTATCAAGGAAGATAATAAAAGTCAAAAGGGCCTTCCATCACGACTAGATCAGACAAATGTGGAACTTTAAAGATTCAATACGTTTTTGGTAAAATCACATATAGAAGATGAAGTAAAAAGTAAATGAATTATGACGATTGCAAGTATGATTCATTTTTACACGATGTCAAATTCTGGGGTATTCGGGATCTTATGCATAGGTAAAGTTTATTTGCTAAAGTCTGTACTTACCGTATAGAATTGAAAACGATATGAGGTAAGTGACGAAATTGTAAGAAAACGTTGTTAAGATCAAAGATATAACCACAATAATTGCCCCGGCCAGGGACACTTGTCTGTATGTGAATGTTTTGAACACTGGGCCATTTGCCAAACCTGAAAAAAAGGTTGTTTATTAAGAATTTTGAGCAACACAGCAGTAAAAACAGATGATTTAAAACATAACCGGAAGATAATAAGCTGTGATATGTACACAAAAGTGTGCATAAAATAAAATTGTCTTGGAAATTTGACTTTTGAGGATTAAATAAATTGCGACAGTCGTTTGATAATTGTAAAATGATTAAATGTATAACTGTTTTAGAGAGAAGATACATTATTTCCTAATCTTGAAAAGAAAATTAGATACAGAAAAAATATTGACCACATATATGAATGCTATTAGATCCTAGTCAAAATATTCTGACGTATTTTATCAAAGTAGTTTTTAATTTGAGATACCTATTAATAATGTTAGTTACACGTGACTAGGCAACCACGCGTGTCCCACAAGAGAAGTAAGGGAAAACCACAGCAAGCAACAACACTCATATGATTCTGTCATATTTATCCACTCCTACACTAATAAGCTAAGTAAATAAACAATGTGCAGTTGCTTGTGTCCTCGTATTCTAGTAATGATATAGTAGATGTTAAATGTCATCTAATTATGAAGGGGCCGGTATGGTATCAGAGAGTTACCATGCAAGGCGCGTCACGCACCGACGCAAGAGGTCAGGGCACAGTTCATGTTGATAATGGTAGTCGTCTCCGAGCTGCTGATGCCGAGACGAGTGAATTTGTCACGGAACAGGAGACCGAATTGCTGGAGTATTGGCAACGCGCATAGCTGTAACATTAAACATAAACAATTAATGAATATAAGTTATTGGAGATTAGCTCCAAATCAGATTATGGCCTGCAACATACGATAAGAGGCTGATTATTATTATTCTGTTATTCAGTAGGTATGTAGCCATTTTGTTGATTAATTTATCGTCTACATTCAGATATGTATTCAGATAGATACGAAGGTCGTGACCTGCTAACTGAATAATTTCCAGCAAATACGCGTGAGGCGCATGTATCGCTAAATTAATGCTACTATACTGTACTTGCCAGTGTTGGACAACTATTTCAAAAATGGTCATTTTTTTGTAAAATCTAATTAAAAGTAAATATGTTGTGTACGTTTTAGTCAGTCAGTGAGGTGCGTCGGTCATCTGACAGAACCTTGAGTAGGAGAAGCCGGAGAAGTTCACGTAAAAAAATAACCCCCTCCTATCAGCTGCTACCGCCGTCCGCGGCATGTTCTCACCGACCCTCCCAATGCCCTTACATCCCTTCTTTCGGATACTCGCCGGCGAGGTCGAAGAATCCCTTGCCCGCCGGCCGGTGCAGAGCACCACGGCGAGACACTTAGTATACGCCCTACCCCATACTCCCCTCCCTGAGGCGCCCTTGAGCAAGTTGCCCCTTGCCCTTCTGGCTCGAGCGTAGTGGTTGCACGCTTGCCCTCTTGTCCGGTGAAGCTGTAAAGGGCCCGCGGCCAACAGCGTAGATCATTCACATACAAAAAAAATATAAAAATAACATTCTTTTTAAGAAGGTTTTTTCCAGCAATTAGAGCGGCTTTTCAACAAGTATTGTGTAGATTTTTGGATCAATCACGCAAGTGCGTTACTTCGGATACTAGTTTGCAGGTGGAAACCAGGCTAAAACAATACAACACGAAATTAGGACAAACCCAGATAACAACATTACTGCCAATACTATATACAAATTAATCAAGGCAAGCATTCTCTGATTACGCATGCTGCGTCTGGCAAAATGTCTCTACGATTGAGTTGTGACTCATTTTAAACATAAACAGCCCTTGACAAGCAGATAAGCCGTGGTCACAAGTTGTTCAACAAAAGGTATACTAGGTTGACGATTTAGCGCAGTGGTTAAGAGCTTGAGCTTGAGCCCACTGTGTCTAATAGTCGCGGGTTCGATTCCCGCACGGGACAAATCTTTGTGTGATCCACAATTATTTGTTCCGGTCTGGGTATTTGTGTTTGTGAATTTTCATGTTTGTAAACGCACCCACGACACAGGAATAAATCCTAGTGTGGGGCTACGTTTTTTTTTTAAAAAAAAAAAAGAAAAAAAAAAAAAGTTTGAGTTGTATATATTCGTATAGACTGCAACGTTGGTCTAGTGGCAAAGCGCATCGCTTTGTGATCACGAGGCTCTGGGTTCAAATCCTAGGTCGGATAAATGTAGTTTTTCTGACGAAACCTTCCAGTATGACTCCGGAGTCAGGAATTGTGCCCGGTATATGGCAATAAGCTCGCCATCTATTACATAGGACATAACATCTACGGCGAAAAGTGAGTGTACTCAGCACACCTAAGTCACCCCCGCTCAGGGAATATAGGCGTGACGGTATAAAAAAATTATTGTATAGAAAACACAACGCGATTTAAATTGCTTGGCACAGCTAAAATTTGGCAATCACATGCTCATTAATTAAGAGTAGGTATGTTTTCCACATTTATTTAAAATAAACAAGAGATAAGGGGGTACTTCATTTGATAGCGATTCCAATTAATAAGTAGATATATTATGAACGTGATATGTTATAAGTCAATGAATAAAAGCAATAAAACGTACGTAAAGTAGATATTTATACAAAGAGTTCGGACGTCATATTCAAATTATACCTATTGGAAAATTTCCCTTTTTCCGGATCGTTAAGAATTCTTAGATGGAATCAATTTTATGAACATGTTTTACTGCAAGTTTTGGTTGGAAGGTAATAATCAATAGTGTGCCATACTTATACAAGGTGCCATTGAACTTTGAAGTTAGTTGCTACACAGTTGGAGTATAAATTGAAATACCACGTAACACATGTTGCTTATTGATGTTCAGATATGAACATTATTAATGTTTTAGCTACAAAGTAAACTGCTTCACAAGTTTCTTATCTCTTAAGTTCTTCATGCGAGATGGAGTTATGCTTTATCTTCGTTGTTGGATGGATCGTATTTAGGAGACGTGACCGAAAATTGGAGTTCCGAAATGGAAAGAAAAGCTTCTTTGACCTCAGGTAATAAGAAAAGGTAAGGCCAGTGATGAATATTGTAGGTAGATTTATTGACACTGTATTAAAACTGTAAGCTAAAGCTTATAATCATACTAGACGACCGGCTTGGTCAAGTGAAGGGCGCTCGGCTCACTGTATCGACCAGTGGCAGCTTCAATCCCTGCACGGTACAAAATTGTGTTACACTAAAAATATTTGCTTTGGTATAGGTCAGGGATTCCCAAACTATTTTGGCCGAGAGACCCCTTTTCCAAAATAAACTGATACCTCAGACCCTATAGCCAAATTACTTTAATAATCCTATCTCTAGTTTTTTCCTATTGATACAAAATACATACCAATTTAAAAACTTTGGTTTAAAAACGGTTAAGTGAGTAAATTAGTCATAAATTTTTCATCAAAATTTAACAAAATAAATAGACATAAAATTCAGTGAATATCAAGTGTAATCAATAATTATTAATGCAAATTACGTAAAAATACTTAAATAATTATATTTTGAAAAAATAACCATTAATATTTATCAAAATGTTTTTAACCACACTGAAGCCTTTTTCGACTAGGTATGATGATGGAAAAGAGATAAGGTATTTTTCAGCAATGTTCCACAATGCAGGATTTGTTTCAATGTTCCGTTGCAACCAGGACTTGTGATTGTGATAGCCTTGGTTGAACTTCTGCTTAATTTCCTCGTCTGTGCTGATGGTAATTAACTCTTCTTGCATTATCACATTAATAGAGGTTGATTTTAAGACCTCGTCGACCCCCAAAATCAGTTTTCGTTTATGTCGATCCCTGGGAAACACACCCCCATCGACCCCCTGGGGTCGATATCGACCACTTTGGGAATCCCTGGTCTAGGTTATTATGTATGTGAAGTTCATATTTACAAATGCACCTATGATTCGTGCATAACACAGGAACAATTAACAACTAGTGTGGAACGATTTTTATTTGTACATTCATAATCAAATCATCAACACTCACGTTAGAGAATCCAGCTGCAACGACGATCATCCAGCCCCAACCGCCGTCAGGAGGAATAAAATCTCCATCTCTCTTCAACTTCGACTGCATTTTTTTTACTTTCGCCATCTGGACTATTCACATAAAATATCAGTTAATATAGTATATAGAGGTACCTCCTGCAGGTGGTGGAAAATATCTACGATTTACTAATATAATAATATGTTTAGTACTAACGTGAGTATTCGAAATGGACCAAATACATAAACTTCCCACTCGTAACACGGTTTCAATATAACTGATAACTATCATACATCAATCGCTTAAAGCATAACATGAATCAGCTGTACGGAAAATTTAAAATGAATAAGTAACTCGTTGATTGGATACGAACGTAAACATTTATTATTTACTCGAGTAACTATAAAATCTTTTAATAGTTATCCGTTGTAGGTCTTATCAAAATGCACACTGCATTAAATCGCTGTACCTTTTGTGTGGTAGACTAGTAAATAGAACCTAGATGATATCATCTAGGCTAATTATGGAATGATCCGTATTATTGTAATAGGTAGGAATATCTTAATCCTTTGTTGTCGTGACTGGCATTTATTAAATAAATTAATAAATGGTATTTAATAATACCTGTGAGAGTGGAATAGGGCTACTTCTTCCTGTAGTCTGTGTGAATTTAAATTAGAACTCCTTACTTCGTAATATTAACTCTAACATTTACGCACTTATTACAATTTTTTAACCGGCTTCAAAAAAGGAGGAGGTTCTCAATTCGACTGTATGTTTTTTTGTATGTATGTTACGCGATCATTCCGCCAATTATTAATCGATTTGATGATTTTTTTGGCATTGAATTCAGTATAGCTCCAAGATGGTCCCATTTTAGTAGTATTGGACCTTGGACTGTGAAGATACACCAGGGAACTCCTTAACGACCAACAATACAGATGTGTAAATTAAGATATTATGGGTATTACGTCAATCCTATAGGTACCCTACTATAGAACTAAGCAGAATATTAACCGACTTCAAAAAAGAAGGAGGTTCATCATTCGTTTATGCTTTTTATAACTTCTTTGCTAATAAACCGATTGTGATGATTTTATTTGCATTGGGTTCAGTATAGCTCCGGGGTAGTCCCATTTTAATTGTATCGGTGTTGGACCTTGGACTTTAAAGATCACAGACAAGACACCACGGGACTCCTTGACAGCAAACAGCACGAATGTATAAAATCAGTTATTATGAGCATTATATCAATCCTGTAAATACTTTACTGTATAATAATATAATATAGGTATATAAATAAACATAATAATTTGCTCATCACTTAAAATTGCAACATAAAAAACTTAAAAAAAAGTGTTGGATTTTTAATGCATCATGAGATTGCTTTTTGCAAAACTAATGGGTGAGCGTCTTGCCGTGATCAACAGATAAAGCAGCTAAGAAAAACTTAAAAAAATGTGAAACAGACTTCAAAAAGCAAAAAATAAATATTTGAAGTCAGTGGCAAGTAACCGACTGCACCAACCAACACCGACTTCAAATATTTATTTTTTGCTTTTTGAAGTCGGTTTGTTTTGCAAAAAACAATCTCATGATGCATTAAAAATCCAACACCTACGTTGTATATTAAATGGTTATCGGCTTATCATATCAAACAGTAATTGAGTAACGCCCTTATATACATGGATTGGTATTATCAGCTGACGTTAACGTGATGTCTTGAGTAGGTAGCTAATATAGAACATACAATTATATCGGGGTCAGGCGTTATAATATTTGATATGTCCTATTTCTGAATGATACACAAGTAGTAGTCAAACAATATGAACGACACGGTTCCGTGACTATTCATATACGTTGTTCATTGTGTAAAACAATAGTTGTTGCGGCAATATTGTATGAATTATAACTGGGGAATATTTATTACTATGTGGCTCGATCATCTGTCTCGTTGGTCTAGTGACGTTGGTGATCCTTCGAATTCTAGAGCGGTTAAATTATTTTTTTCTATCAAAGACTCCTCACTGTTTGTCCGGAGTCACTATTTGTTAAATAAAATCCTATTGCAAAACGATTTTTGAAAGCGATATTTGACTGGGTCGCCGCGGTTGTGCCACTGACGGCTGAGCTATAGACCTGTCGAACGAGACACCAGAAGGCTAAGCCAAGTGGCAAACGTTTTTTTACAGTCGTAGAAGGATTTTTTGACCCGTGGCCAAAATCGGAACTAACGCTGTCATCAAGTGAAATGTCACTGCATGACAGTCGCAGAGTAGCCGTTCGCTATGAAATTTACCCAAGTATTTTTTTTATTAGTAACATAGCGGACCCACCTGAAATATTTCCTTGAAAGTAGGAAAATTTTACTAAATGATAACCCTAATTTCACACCAACGGCCCCTGTCAATGTCATCCACGGGCGAAAAGATCCTTGTCGCACTATATGTCCTGTTGTTGGAATGGATAGCGCTTTATTGTGACTTATCATTGTAAAATGTCATTCCTATTCATTTTTTCGTTCTCTATTAGAGTTAGTTAAAAAGTTAACACCTGGACTGGTCGCCTCAACAGGTGACAAGGAACGAGTCCTTGCCCAAAAGATAAGTTTGGCCTCGCTAAAGCGAGGGAATGCAGCCAGCGTTCTTGCCAGCGCCACTATACTATGTGAATATTATTTAATGTTATAATTGTAAATATGAGCCAGAAGTATATTTGAATTATATTAAAGTTAACTGCGAAAAATCTACTTGGTTGAAGGCACAGAGTAGACGCCAGAATGTTAACAGTTTCAAATGGACATAGAGGAATTAGCACATAATCCGCTATTATACAGGTATTCTACTGATACATAAGCAATAGGCTCAAAGCATTTCCATGTAATTCAGAATATTTGCTTCCCAATGCCTCTAACTACTTTTAACATATATCTATCTAATTTTAACAATTACGCAGTTGGCCAAAGTAAATTCGTAAACTTTGTTTAGCAAAACATATTAATGATGAAAATTATTTCAAACAAATGGAACACAGTACTCAGCCTACGCGGGATTTGGCGTGATGATACAGATAAAGATTACTTAGATTTTATTATAATTTTATTACTTATCTAATAGTTTTAGCAGTTTTTTTGTTTGTCCTTTTTTAAATTGTAAAACCATTTTTTGAACCAAGAAATGGCAAAGGTAACTAAGAATATTGTTAATAATAACAACAGCCAGTGACAACGTAGAACAAGAGATTAGAGGATTCTGCTTAATAAAATAAACAATTAATTCCAGCCAGTTGCTTAAGATTAAGTTTTATCTCACGTTGAAGTCCCTCCACGTAGAGCGTTAAACGCATTAAATTATTTAGTAAAATACTATCGCAGTTCACTGCACTATAATGTGTGTACAGTCAAACAAGGACCGTGTGGCCCGCAGCCAAAACTAACTAACGAAACTAACGCTGTCATCAAGTAAAATGTCGCTTCATGACAGTCGCAGAGTTGCCATTTGCTACGAAGTTTTCCCAAGTTCTTTTTTTAATTTATAAACATAATTTTTTTTATTAAATGATGACCCTAATTTCACACCAACGCCCCCCTATCAATGTAATATACGGCCAAAATATCCTTGCCGCACTATATATCTGCTTTTGTCACGCCCAAGCTATCCATTGTTTTATAAATATTTTCTGATTGAATCGTTAGTCAAATTAAAAAATATATATTTACATGCGATAACAAATTAACTTACCGAAAAAGTTTCAAAACACACTTAAATGCAGGAATTCAATAAGTTTATTTATAATTTATACTATAGTTTTTAATATTTAATTATTATTTTAAATGAGTATAATACAATGTTATTGAAGAGGATAGATGCGCCTACGCAGAACACGCCCGTAGAGCGTGCTTCCGTAAAATGAAGCAGTAAAGAGGTTTACTTATCTACCTATGTATGTATTTAAGTAAAGTATTTACAGTGCTAAACTGATACTCAATATACTCGTAAATAATAATATACGCCTCATAAAGAGATTTAGTTAAGACAATTTGTTTTATGGCTAGAACATAATATTATAAAACTTACGTTGAGTGGGTAATTGTATAAATCTATTGTCACAGCTATAGCAGAAATTTATATAATTCTACACAAAAGCCTGAGTCCTTTTAAAAAGTACCTACTTATTAATGCCACACAATTTACAACTGTATTGAACTTGTTAGGAAATTGGTGCTTAATTAAATAATAAATTACTAGTCAATTAGGTACGTCAAGTAGTTAACTTATTTAAGATTTAGATTCCATTAAAAAATGCACCAGATTTTTTTTCTTTGTTCTAAAATATCTGGCAAGTTAGTGTATCTAATACATCTAGTATTATACCACAGAATAAGACTACATCCTACGTTAATGTTCTGCGATGACCTCTTGCAACGGTTTTTGTTCAGTAATTTTGTATATAGAATACAAGAAGAAGGGAACTGAAGCTTTTGCTTGCGAATCCCACCCCAAAATTAAAAAGTACCTATTGAAAATCTTTCCTCCTGATACAATAATCTATTAATGTGCACAGACACAAGTTGTCTGGTATTATATTTGCAGGCGCTTTGCAATTCTGGAAGTTGTGTAATACTAATTTGCCTATTTGAACTTTATCTTGTAGGCGTACCATGACCAAATGAAACGTGTCTTATCCAACAGGCATTTCAAGATTTTCCGTATTAAATGGCGAGTATTTGAGATGAACTGTTAGAGTGGAGGAAGCGATCGAGAAGGGTCTGTAAAGAAATAACCTATTGGAACTCCGTACTCTCTATCTACACTGCAAGGGATCTGGCGTGATGCTATATATAGCTGTTAGATAATTATATCCTGTTTCAAATTAGGGTGGTTATCCATACATTATGTATCAAGAATTTTAATACCCGGTTTATACACTAAATAAATAGCGCAACTTCTCTACTCACCAAAAGAAATAACCGGTTTATACAAACGGTACACCGTTCGTATAAACACATGGTGTAACATAATTAGCGTAAGACCTAAAAGTAGGTTGTTCGGCAACTGAATCGATTCCGATTTCCAACTACTTTGAAAGTTACTTAACTTTTTTTAAAATTTTCAAAAAAATTTTTTTACACGTTCTGTTCGCTGTATTAAACAAAATTTTATAATTATTTAAAGCATAACTCCTATTTTAAATGTATTTCTATTACACACACCAACACGCATACATAAGTTAATTATTTATTAAATTTTATGGTTAATTTGGGTACCAAAGAGCTTAAAAAATTGTAGCAAACTTCATAAAATTGAAAGTTTGATTTTTGTATTGAATTCGTAAAGCAATAATCTCATTAGTGATCTCATCTGAGGTCCTGCGTTAGTTATGTTACACCTTAAATAACACATTTTATGAGAGAGTGAAAAGCTAAGAAGGGAACTATTATTTAATCTGTATCTCATTCAGCCCCTTCTATAATTATTCTGTGCTCAGCTCGTTTGAAACATTCATTCGTTCCTTATTTATTCCATTCAAGAACAACATTAAGTGTGTGTTGCCAACTTTACGAGTAAACCGTATTTATACTTTTTTAGACCCGGTTAATATGTAATAAAAACTTAATATTGCTACCATAATAATAAGTAAATGTTTTAATTAACTACGACCAGTTTTAATTTAAATTTTTGTCAAACCTACGCAAAATAAAATAGGAGAAATACTTACTGTGAGAAACTACATTACACCACTCCACACTGGCAGAAATAGATGAATGCTTAATTGTTAATTGTCAAACATGTACGCTGTATACACCTCTACTTATATCTACCATTATATAGGACGAGACGGAATAGAGTTATCATGCTAGAAGTTATATTTGTACATCAATCTAAACAAAGTTCTACTACGTTAATTTTTCGCGAATTGTTCTGCTACGTTTTAGTCTTTAATTCAAACTGATCAGCTGATTTAGTGAACTTGTATGAGAAAGTGAAAAACACTTACTTAAAAAAAACGTTGTGCTCATTGGCGTATAAATGCAGGTATTTTTTGGATGAAACCCTCTTTCCGTACCATAAAAAGTTTTATCCTTACATAAAAAGCAAAAGACGGTTGACTCATTTGTGAGATAGTAATTATGATTTAATTTATTTATCTATAGATAGATGACAGGATGATATATCATCACGCAAAATCTCTTGCGAGGTAGGTAGAGAGTACATATAAGAATTTTCTTTATGACTTCACAAAATGTATGTGTAGGTTGTGAACACAGTAAGTGGTGATTTTGATCACCGCGCCCATTAATTCCCATTTTCCATAAATTTAAATTATGTTTTTTATTACTATTGTTTTATCAAGATTTTAATTATGTAAGTACTTATCAACAATATTGTTTAGTTAAATTTCGTGCCCGTAGCCAATGGTGCTCCAAGCTTAAAATCTAGTTGGCAACCCTTTTTCAATCGCACGAAGAAGAAAAGAATGTTTGTTGATGAGAATGAATGATGATAGGACAGACTGACAGCAACTGACTGAGACAGACCGTACGCAAGTAGGTGCCTACAGTTTTGCCTACAGTACCTTTAAGTACAGTAGATAGGTGATAGCGTGGTTGAGGGATTTTGTTTTGTTTCCCGGAATTAATTTGAATAATTTATATGTTACAGCTTTTCTGTATTAAGTAAATATCTTAATTTTACAATTTCTATTTTAAGTGCGTGTATGAACAAGTTATCGATATCGTTGTTAAAACTACTAAAATTTGCAAACTAAACTCGTAGCAAGTAAATTTCTTTGTATTTTTTTCTTGAGTTACAGAAAGTGTGTTGATCTAAAATACCTATTTCTGAAGTGACTTTATGGAAAAAAATATTACGGTAAGTAAGTGCATGTATGTAAATATTTTTTAATTATGTACCTGGAAAGTAAAGGCTTTTGACCTTTTAAATTTGGAACATAAAACAATACCGCAGTAATTATCAACATAGCAAGTATTTACATCTTATTTTCTAAATTGAAAGTATTATGATGTCTTTGTTTAGTTGATAGGTAATTTAAACCCACATGCAATTAAAAACAAAACTTATTCATATGTGTGACTAACAAAACCTTTGTTATTTCTACATGCGCGGGCGAAGCCGCGGGTAAAAGCTAGTAGGTACTTAATAAACTCATTTAACACCATAAGTAAGTATGCATTTTTGGGATTCTGTTTATAAAGGATATAACAGAATTTTATTATGATCAGTTATCATAGGTATATCATCTTGTTTCTGTTGATTTGTCTGTTTGTCACAGCCATGTTTAAATGAGTAAGTTGGGTTTTACATGTTGAGAATAATTTTTACGACTTCTTGAATAATTTTATTCTATAAATTCTAATTAGAAATCTTGAAAGTGCCTTAAAGGTGACACTTACAAACTATGGCCAGACAAGTCCTATACTATAAAAACAAAAGAACAACAAATTTTATGTTGCCTCTGTTATAACACCACATATTTTTAATCAGGACTCTTGAAATAATTGTGTGATTCACTGCTGTCTGTCAATATTAAAAAATTCAGGTTCCTCGATTTTGCAGAAATAAATAACTTAAAAAAAGGGAAATCAATCATTCAAAAAGTGCGTAACTGAGATACCTTAGTTAAATAAAAAACAAAAAATAAATATTTGTTAGTTGGTGTCAGTGAGCCAGTGCAGTCAGTTACTTGCCATATAGACAATATTATAGTTGTGCACTTTTTTAAGATGGTGTTCCTTTTTTTTTAAAGATATTTATTTTACAATTTTAAATGCCGAGTCATTTAATTATTAAAATGTATATATCCTATATTATATTCTTCTGCTTAGTTCTGTAGTAAGGTACCTACAAAATTGTAACAATACTCATAATAACTCAATCTACACATTTGTGACTGCCTCGTTGGGCTAGTGGCACAGCACATAGCTTTGTGATCACGAGGTCCTGGGTTCAAATCCTAGGTCAGACCAATGTAGTTTTTCTAACGAAAAATTCCCAATATGATTCCAGAGTCTGGAATTGTGCCCGGTATATGGTAATTGGCTCGCTCCCTATTAAATGGGACCTAAAATCGTCGGGGAAACGTGGGTGTACTCAGTACACCTCTGCCACCCCCGCTTGGGGAATATAGGTGTGACGGTGTACACATTTGTGCTATTTGCCGTTAAGAAGTCCTCTGGTGTATTTTTAAAGTCCAAGGTCCAATAACAATGAAATTAAAATGGGACCACCTCAAAGATGTAATTAACCCAACTCAAAAAGAATCATGAAGATCTGTTCACAAGTAACAAAAATATCAGTGAACATACCTAAAAAGAAAAAAAGAAAAGAAAAGAAGAACATAGAACCTCCTCCTTTTTGAAGTTTGTTTAAAATGGGCATGCCTGGCACAGATCAAAAACTTTTGATAACTTTGTATCAATAGTTCAATTTGATAATATTTTATTGATTTGATGTAGGTAATTGCAATTCGCTCAACCACTAGAAAGAAATAATTTTATGCAGATTGACAGGAAATTAATATCCTATTTATATCCTACTTCCTACTAATATTATTAAATAAATAAATGTGAAAGTTTATATATTTAGATGTTTGTTACTCAATCACGCAAAATGGCTGAATGGGTTTGGATAAAATTTGGTACACAGGTTACCTGGATTAACAAATAGGATACTTTTTATCCCAGAAAAATGTTAGGTTCTTGTCTAAAGTCAAAACGGACAAAACCGCGGGCAGAAGCTAGTATTAGATAATGCAAAGCGTGTTGAACCATAATAATAGATAATAGTAGATATAGTATTTTTTTTAAATGTAGGTATATAAAATTAGTAACCTCCTTTTTTGAAGCAGGTATTCATACTATAGTACAGGGATTCACAAAATATTTTGGGCAAGAGACCCCTTTTCCAAAATGAACTGATACATTAGACCCCCATAGCCAAATTACTTTAAAAATCCTATCTCTAGTATATATTACCTATTTATACAAAATATACCAATTTAAAAACTTTGCGGTTGGTTAAGTGAGTAAACTTGACATCATTTTCTCATCAAAATTTAACAAAATAAATAGACATAAAATTATTATTATTATTATTAATATTGGTGAGTTGCAGCCTTAAATCTCTGTGTTCCTTGTATTTCAAATGGTTTCTTTGTTTTGACAAAATCTTTGTAACCACACTGAAGCCTTTGTCGACTAGGCATGATGATGGAGAAGCGATAAGGTATTTTTCAGCAATGTTCCACAATGCAGGATACGGTATTTTAATAATGCGTTGCAACCAGAACTTCTGATAGCCTTGGTAGTTGTAATTTTGCTTAAGCTTTTTATCTATGCTGATGGTAATCTGGTCTTCTTGCATTATCACATTGGTTTCATGGCTGTGATATTGTACGGATTTATTATCTGATGAGGAATTTGTAAATTTAAGAGATCCTCAAACCTCTTAGTAAAATCCTAGTGTAATGCATCCAAGTGAGTGACATACAATAAAATAGCATCGTCTTAAAGCATTTCTGGTAATTTTTGCAAATTCGAAAACTGTGATTTTTCTTTTCTGCTTAAATTTTGTTTATAAAGAATAAGTTTAGCCACAAATGCCTATTTGAATTATTATTAATGTTGTTTTAATCAAGTTAAGATCGCTACCCTGCAGCTGCAAATTAACTTTGTTCAACATACCAAAGATATCAGTCAAGTAATAAATATCTGTTTTACAATTGTTGACATTTTCTTTCAATTTCGGATCTTTTCCTTGTGAAAACTCCAACACAGATTCAGAAATAGCTGAAAATCTTGCTAAGCAAGAACCTCTTGATAGCCAGCGAAATTCAGTGTGCCGAAGTAACCGAGTAAAGTGTTCGTCGTTTTCCTCACATAGCTGAGCAAATAACCGAGAGTTCAAAGAATTGCTTCGAATCTTGTTAACAGCACACAACATTATTCAAGGTGATGCATTCATTGGTAGACTCTCCTTCTCTACTATCTAATTCTAATATCTAAATAATTCTTATTAATATTAATATTAATTTAAGGTGTCGCAAACCTATTTTTTTCCTTAAATACGCCCCCATTGTTCGCATATGTAGACAATATAATGAATTAAACAAAAGAAATTAATTCTTTAGATTTGTTTAACAATGATTTTGGTACATATAAACGGCAAATCCACAATATCCTCATAAATTGATTTTTTATTTTCGAAATTACTTAATTCTCGTACTTAGTTTTTCTCTCTGAAACACATGTTTTGGGTTATAATTATTGTCCATAATCATACTTTACTGTCTATAGTGTAACTCGGATTGTAAACTGTTTTGGGTTTAATAAAATAAAAAAAATAACATATTGTAAAGACTGATGCAATCTAGGACTCAGATTTTTTTGCTACTAAATGCTGTCTGTGAATCACGCAGTGAATGACCAGTACCTCAGGCAGTTGTCGCTTTAAGTGAGATATAAAACCACGACGCGATCAACCATAGATGGTGCTTGGTCGCATCAGACGCAACAGAAACGATATTCTTCCATGGGATAGGTTTGTCGGTAAAAAAACGTTCCACGGCCTAAAAAATCGATTATCCTCTGGTATCAGTCTTTAAATTCGTAGCAAAAAGCAGTTCTTGGCACATATTTTATTTTGAATATATCGAAAATATCCTAACAACAGAGCTTCATTGCCGGGTAATGAAGACTCGTTCAACTGCAGAGAGTCTGTTGGTCTGTAAAAAATTGCATAAAATGTTTTCCACGTCGCGACCAATCTCGTCTCTTGCTCAAAGGAATTCTCTGTATAATATCATGTGCGGGCTTATGCAATACATTGTTGAGGACCACCACAATGGCTGGTAAAATAAGCTGCTCTCTAATTGTATGGGGTTTCCCCGACTTCGCTATTAGTAAAGATATATTTTAGGACGCTCGTAAACCATCAACGTCTTGCATAGATGATGACGCAAACATCGATCTTATGGATGGCCTTTTCTCTAGTTTTTCATTAAGTGCTTTAAAAAATGATACTTTTTTTGTCAGCACGTACTCTTGATAAGTGACCCTCCATTTTTGAAGGCTTCATGGCATACACCTTCACGCCTATATTCCCCAGAGGGGGTGGCAGAGGTGTACTGAGTACACCCACGTTTCGCCGACGATGTTAGGTCCCATGTAATAGGGGGCGAGCTTATTGCCATATACCGGGCACAATTCCAGACTCCTGACTCATACTGGGAATTTTTCGTTAGAAAAACTACATTTGTCCGACCTAGGATTTGAACCCAGGACCTCGTGATCACAAAGCGATGCGCTATGCCTCCAGACCAACGAGACAGTCACCAGACCAACGAGGCAGTCCTGCAAATAAAAAAAATATGTTTAAGAAAATACTTAAAAACAATAATAAAACTTAAATTTGCACACGAGCTTATTTTTATCACACCTAAGTACTGGATGTTTTTAGGTATGCTCACGTACTTACTTATTGATAAACTTGGATATAGTCACTGTAGTATAGAAAATTTTTATTAGGCACCAATCTGCGTTAAAAACGAAAACAAAGGAAACTGAATATTTGTAATTTTATGTGCTTACCCTGTTACTTGTTCATAAAACTCCAGAAATGTATGGTTACGCTATTAACGCACGTACCAGAAACCTTCAGGCATCCGCCAATTCCCTAGGGAATTGGTTCAGGAAGTGGCGTATTGAGGTGAACCCGGACAAGAGCGCTGCGGTGTTCTTCTCCAGCGGTGCCACCCCACGCCACTCCCTGCGCCGCCCTAGACGTAATCTCGGCCAAGTGACCATATTCGACCGACCCATTCCCTGGGTTAAAGAGGTCAAATATCTAGGGGTCACCCTAAACAGTACCATGTCCTTCGGCCCGCACATCAAGCGGGTCCGTCACCGAGCATCCTTTGTGCTCGGTCGTCTCCATTCGTTAATCTGCAAGCGGAGTAAAATGTCCCTTAGAAATAAGGTGACACTTTACAAAACTTGCGTTCGACCCATCATGACTTATGCGTGTGTTGTGTTCGGGCATTCGGCCCTCTCTCACATCGATAAACTCCAAGTGGTTCAAAACCGCTTCCTCCGTAAAGCCGTAGGAGCCCCCTGGTTCTTACGGAACGTCGACCTCCACTCAGATCTAGGCCTCGAACCTATTCGCGCCTTTATTAAAAAGGCGTCAACACGTCACTTCGCGAACGCATCTACCCATGCGAATCCGTTAATCGTAGCCACCGCCGACTACGATCTCCCCCCCGACCCCTGCCGCCACCGCCGGCCGCGAAATTTTCTCACCGACCCCCCCGATGCTTTGTCATCCCTTCGTTCCGCTCAGAATACGGGCGACCCTCTTCGAGGCGCCCTCGAGTATGTCGCCTCTTGCCCTTCTGGCTGGCTAGAGCGTAGTGGTTGCACGCTCGCCTTTAAGTCCGGTGAAGCTGTAAAGGCCTCGCGGCCAACAGCGTACATCATTCACACACACACACACGTCGGTAACTAAGCATTTTGTAAATTATTTTTTAATCACTTAATTTTAATTCACTTTATTTTGCTCTTAAAATACATTAGTAGATGAATGTTAGTAGATTAAAAATAATATGGCGTATATGTGTCAAATACATAGCAAGTCAAAACATGCCTGAAAAACTTGTACGTTCGAACACATTATCTTACATGAACTAGTGCACGCTTATCGACTAGTTGAGTTTTTTAAAAGTACAACAATGATACTTTCTACTAAAATATTAGTCATTCTTGTAAGTTGGTGCACGTAACACAACTTATACAGTATCTTGATAGTTTCAAATATGAACTTGTGTTAATTAATAGGGGGCGATTTTTTGACCTCATCCACCCCCAAAATCAGTTAAAGTTTATGTAAACCCTCGGGAATCCGATACCGACCCCAAGGGGTTGATATCGAATTGGGAATCCCTAATAGTATATAAAAATATTTATTAATGGCTTTTTCTATCTAAAATACAAATGGTCTAGACCAGTCTAGTTAACATGTACCTTAATGAAAAAAATAACTATAGTTACTTATGCTACTTTTATTTCTGAATAATTGATTGTTATGATTAAAACAAGGCCAGCATTATAATTATGTCATTCTCTGCTGCTCTTATTAACCTGTCTTAATGTAGACTTCATTTTATTATTTAAAATTAATAATGCAATGTTAATACCTACATTTATTTTCATTCAAAATACGCTAATAAATGGTACAAATTGTATACAACTAATTAAAAACCTACTTTAGCTACTTTCGGGTAACAGAATGTTGTTGATTCATTGTATAAAATCATCTGAATTAATAATTTATAAACACACCTACACACCTATATTCCCCAAGTGGGGGTGGCAGAGGTGTACTGAGTACAGCCACGTTTCGCCGACGATGTTAGGTCACATGTAATAAGGGGCGAGCCTATTGCCATATACCGGGTACAATTCCAGACTCCGGACTCATACTGGGAAGTTTTTTTTGTGTCAGAAAATCTTAATTTGTCCGACCTAGGATTTGAACCCAGGACCCGTGATCACCAAGCGATGCGCTTTTCTACTAGACCTCGTTGGTCAGTCATAATAATTTATATTTTTTTATTTTCACGTTCAGAGGGGGATGTTAAGCTGTTGGTCCCGGTTACTACTCAATGTGGTAGTTCTGAAACCAGCTTGGAGGGTGGCTTGATAAGTTTCTACAGCAAGTGGCTACAAACCTGCCTACACCAATTAACACTGGGCCCGCATAGCTGAGTGTGACTTGAACTCTCTTACCTTGATTTTTTGTGAGAAGGCTTTTGCCCAGCAGTGGGATAGTATAGGCTGATTAAATCAGCCTAAAAATTTTATTCTCACTCTCTCTCTGTCTCTTTCTATTATATCATTATTTCAGATCCCTGGTGAGTTAGGCTGAGATACACAGTTCCAACAGATCCTTTCCTTTACAGACCTCTCTAGCTTCCTCTACTCTCATAGTTCATCTTTTTTATCAAATATGCCTCAGAAAAGGGCTTTGAATATGTTAAATACCATTCCAATGCGGTGCAAAACATTCACATAAATGCATTTTCTACAACCTTTTTTTACTTTCCAATGTCAGTGTAAATAAATACCTATTTAGTACAGTTAATTCTTAACCTTCATAGTATATTAAATTGCTGTATAAAAAATAAAGGTGAACAACCTCATGGCCTGTTGAATTTAAGACTTTATGTGCATTCTTTCTGCTATACTTATAGTGCTTGCTAGTAATTTTGCTCTGCTGCTCTTTTGGAATCTTGGAATAATTTATTTTAAGTTTGAAATGTTTTTTCTCAAACTACTCAATGTATGGATTGCAGTAGATATAACTCTATAATAGGAATTGACCACACATGATAGCAAATACCATGCCAGCAGTTTATCTGTTCAGTGACTGAAAACAGAACTAAAGTTTTTAAATAGGATTGGACAGAGCTTGTGACATTGTCGCAACTTGTAGCACTATCATCGAACTGAACAGATAAGTTAGTAGCATTTTAGTAACCTTTTGGAATTGTGTCCTTGCTGGGTACGTACAACCAAAGAATTTGGTCTAAACAAATCTTTGCGTACAACCTTGAGGGTCTTGCTTAAGATCACCTTGCGATAATGATAAAATGTCATTTATAATTACATACTTTCACTGTAGATTACTTATACGTGATCACGATCCTTGAAAATGTCTTAAAAGGTAGGCTAACAACTGTTCTTGATCTAGCTTCTTCTAAATCGGTCATCATGCTGACCTCATAAACATTACCTGTTTTGCCTTGTTTTGTAACAGTATTGCAGATCGAAATAGGTAGAGGGATAGTAGAATATCTTAATATATTTTTTTACGAAAAAATTGCCCTTAATAATCTTTGGTCCGTATTCCGTACGAGGATGACACTAAATGTTTTTAGAATATCAAAATTGAAACAAAGTAGCAAATTAGTAGTGATATATTATTTTTGAGAAAAGTTCTTTTGTCAACGAATCCTTGCATTGCTGGAATCACTGAGAGGAGCAGTGGACCCACTCCTTAGAGGTTTCTTCCACGGCTTTTTCGAAGGTAGCCACCGTTTACTCGTGAAATAGTAGTTTTTCCTTTAAATAAAAAGATGTCGCATGGTGCGAGTCTATAGCTCATGACTAAGCATTTCTGGATCGATGTTGTCGACTCGGTTGCGCGTTTGCTCGCAAAGAGTGCTGAGGCTTCGTGTTGATTAGAGAGGAGGACGTTGCCGTTGACGTGTCGAACTTTTATAACTTAAATTATAGGTAAACAAATACCTATCAGTGTTGAATTCTGTAGCAACTGTTTTCTTCATTTCTAAAATAGTTGTTGTATAATGATCCTTCCGCCGATAAAATAAGGAAATTACCACTTTCTCACGCTTCTTTCCTTTTAAACAATTGTTCTGAAATCGTGAAATAGATTTTACCATGAAAACTGTTTATTTGTCGACTGTCTTATCATAATAGCCAATCCAGCTTTCCTCATCTGTGACAATGCCAAATACAACGATTGAAGCACCACCGCCGAATAAAAAAAAAAAATTGCACCACGTTTTTGGGCAGTGGTCGAATTATCTGTCTATAAAAGTTTCTTGATCACTAAATAATATTTTTTTTACTTATACCAATGCTCAGGGTTGTCATACATTTGATTTGCTTTCGCATTTCTCTGTAACGAGATTCAAGCGACGTCGTACAAAAGTGCCTCGCCACGTGTTCGGATCGCTGTTTTACAAACCCTTAACTTCAGTTTTCGGTATTGAAGGACGTCCCTCACGTGGATCATCAATGAGATTGGTACGACCAAACTGAACTCGTAAAACCAGTATTTAACGGTGGCACGAGATGAGGCTTTATCATTATGAAAAATGCTAATCGAAGTCTGTCGTAACTTGTCAGATTAAAAATTATCTTGTGTTAAATGACACCTACACAGTTTTTAAACATCTACGAAATGGTAAAAATGGATGGATATGATGGATGGATGGATGATGGATAGAATGGATATGGATGGATTTACGTGCCATGAATTTTTTGATTAATATTGTTGTTAAAGTTGCCTGTTCTAAAAATTAATTCAGACTGTCCAGAATTACAAAGTAGTACAAGTAAATATTTATTATTTGAAATATCCTATATGTACTTACCTACAAACTTCAGTAACGTTTTACAATAAATAAGCAAGGCTTATTTACACAATTTCATTAAAGGTGATTGAATTAGTGACTTTTGTTTAATGACATCATAATTGTTATTTAATACTTAACTTTTAATTTTGTTAACCTGCCAGGGTTAAAACTGTATACACGTTGTTGATAAATATTACTGTCGCAATTTGGTATAAATTATGAAAGTAAACTGTGCGACATCTCTTCACACATAGAGTAAAGGACTTAAAGTTCTTACTCTGTTTTCTCACATGTATAACAGATTATTGAGAAGCAGAAGAAGAATACAGTGTTTCATAATTTTTCGTCTTCTGGTACCGGAGATTCTCACTGATTAAATCATCATCAACGTGTGCAATTGACCCTTTACCAATCCTGCTCAGTGGACTTCTAAAAAATGACGGTCGCCATAAAAGAGGCCACGGTCTTTCATGCCGCGGCATTGGTCAACATAGTCGACTTTAAGTCGCGTCGACCAAAGAGAGGTCCATTCCGATACGTTGGATAGGTTCCGCCGCTGGACATCCCACGCAACGCATTCCTCGATTGTATGCTGACTAGACTCTTGATCTCTTCGACATTGACAGTCAGCTCTTGTCCAATTATGTCCTTTTGCTTTAGCTAGATACTTATCAAAACTGAATGTTTCCGGTAAATATCTGAGCAAGTTTTAAGTTGACTTGCCTTACCTTCTCATCCATGTTCCTAGCCCTTCTATAAAAGCGCAAACGACACGATGCTCGCCGACGCTTACCAACGGCATAGGACAGAACAGATTTTTTTTAAAGTTGTTTTATATTCCATTTTATTTTAGTATACTTTCCATGATACTTCTTCTTATTTTAATTAATGGCCGCACACTTTAACAGTGTATTTCGCCAATATCAAGTAGTAATAGAGTATAACAGTAAATTATAAAAATTGGCTTCTTGTCGCCATTACGGCAAAAAACAAAAGCCTCAATGATACTTATACTTCGTACCTACTTCATTATATTTTCGATTTGACAGACGTCAAAATCTTTACCCTAGGTATGTGCTATTGTTTTTTCGGCTCTAAAAATCGGCACTCATATGAATCGATATCACAAAGGATTTTCGCATGCCGAAGTGCCATTGTTTAAAATACTTGCAAAGATTTATGAGTAGTTTGCAAGATATAATATTATACATTTTCTAGGTCACTACCGTATTTGTATGAAATTATTTTACTTTAAGCATTTTATCGCGGTTCATTTTCAGATTTAATGTTACTACCTTAATTTCGGGTGCTTTGCTCGGTATCCATGGTCCACGCCACGGGTAAATAACACAATTTACCCCCGGGAGTTTGATGTCTAAATGTTATTGTTGTTCAATCAATTCAGTTCAATCTCCAAGATCAGTTCATCTCCGCAGAAAGAGCTCACGGTTTCTAGAAGTCAGTGTTACGATTGCTTTGGATTGGAACACCTACCATCTATCCCATTGAAATTAGTTTCTGAAATCCAATAGCCTGGTATTCACAAGGATTTGTGATCTTTACAATTTGATATTATGATGAGTGCGATCTAAACATACTCATAGACTGCAAGTTTCTTTAAGCGGCCGTGTTTAGGTCAGCTATTTATTCTATCTATCTATCTATCTAAATCGTCACGCCAGTTCCCTCGCGGGGTAGGCAGAGAGAACAGAGTTCCAACAGGTTCTTTCTTTACATACCTTTCTGGCTTCCTCCACTCTCATAGTTCTTCTCATACACACTCGCCGGTTACGGAGACTCTTGATTTGCCCTTCAGAGGTATTTATTCTTTTACTCGAAATATAACAGTGCTAACATTTACAATCGACATCCAAACACCACAAAATAAATCGTGATAAAATCGTAATTTAATTTCATATGTAGTATTCGCGTAAATCTATGAATAGTTATACCGTTTGATGACGCGACTTCTAATAAATCAAACCACGTAACTATGATGTTGTGGTTGCCTGATGATGGAACATCATAACATCATGTAAGACTTAATATAATTAGTGTTGTAAAATACATAGTCCATTGTATTTGTCTATTTGAACACAGTATGACGTCATTTTATGAACAATTGATATTTGTACGTAATTGGAAAAGAGAATTGGAGTTTGTATTTGCTTTGTTATTATGACTCACATTATTATAATAGTAGTTCCAGTAAAATTACAAACAATACATTAAATAATACAAACTGTAACCGTACTGTTATAAAATAAAGATGGCGATTCATTCTGGCTAAGGGTACTTACTTGATTCTAATGATTTGTCCATTTACCTGATTAGATACATAATTGATGATGATTCCTCTAATTCTTAGAAACTTGAAGCTTGCAACCAAATGATTTTTAAAAATAATAAAAATTTTGACCCTTCTAAAAATACTTGTTGATCGAGCCGATCAAGTCTTATTGTTTTGTTCATGCTAAATAATGCTGTAATTTATCGTTGTTTGTTATTGACAACAATTAATAGAGTTATATTAATTTTTTAGTAATTTATAATACTATTACAAATATATCTCGCGTCGAGATTTATAATGACTTTATAACTCAGTCCAGTTTCATGTACGTATAGGTATTTAAAATATATCTGCTCTGAAAAACATACTTAAATGTGAGGCCGTGTGCAGTCTGATGCTACTTTTTTAAGAGAAAGTTACATAGAAACGAGGAGTCCTAGATTAACTGTGAGAAGTGCATCGATGTCATTCGTTCTTACTACAGCTCTTACACAGTTTTTCTGTCTTTAGATTTCTGGAAATTAATTGAATTCTACAAATGACAAAGAAAGTTAGATATACATCTCAGCAACATATTAAATTCACTGGATACAAAATCGACACAAGCAAATTCTAACTCAATCAAAGTTACGTTAAATTTTAAATCAATTGGCAAAACTAAACCAGTGTATTTCGAGGCTAATAGTAACCGAATTATCGATCGATGAACTTATCTCGCTTAATCTTAGTTTCTATTCTAGTAAATCTAGATACATGCAGTCCGAAGTATTCATCATGTTTATTCAATCTGGTCAGGATCTTGAACTTGGTAATTTATGAATATCTGATATAAATTATTATGATCATGGCCTGAAATAAATTTATTATTACTATTAAAAGGTTTTATTTAACTCCTTGCTTGAAGTAAAAAAGTAACCCCAATTCTTTCACCTGTCTTTCCTAATCATTGTTGATAATCTTATAAATGCCTATATTACTTATCATTGCAATCACTTTTGATAGTTTGCCATTAAAATTATTTCTACAATAAAAAATGATTGTAGCGCTGATAAAATCACGATGTTTATTGTGTTATTGATAGGCCCCTTATAAGTAGCTCATTGACCGAGATTCGTGTGGATGATTAATCCAATAATTAAACGCATTGCTACACACTTACCTAGTTGATTAGTTTTACTTATTGAATCAGTAGAGGCACCTATGTATGTGTGTTCTTATATGTTTTTAGATGTAAATCATGTATTTAAAAATGTTGCATGTTTGAAATTTACCGAATTTTATTCCAAGACCGAATATACAAGTGCGAATTGTTACCTTATTTGGTATATTAATTTTCCGATCAGCCAGGTATGTGTGGAAAGCATACCTAATGTGTTTGTTTGAGCGGCGTAAATATAGGTATACCAAAAAACCCAAAACCATTGAATTGTTGTTCATAATGTGCTTCCATTGTGGCGTCTTGATTAATTGTCTATCAGTATTTACGTGTTTCATTTACGAATGCTTGAAGTGTTTTAAAATAAATTTCGGTACCTCAGATAGTTTTTTTTATAATCACTCGGTATAAGCTAAACCCAATTCACTCATTAATACACTCGTCGTTTCGGTGTTGGGTTAGTGCCTCCAGTTTTTGTTCTTCCTGACGTCACTGTGTCTGTGGGTTATCGTCCTGTTTCGCGTACTCGTGTTCTTTGTACCGATTATTACGTAAGTTGACTTGCTAAAACATATGATAGTTTTGATTTATGTTATTTTTGAAGACATCTACATCATCTTGGATTTTGGATAAAATAGTACATCTCTATCTAAGATAGAGCTAATAACGTACAATTATTTACATTAACGTTGAGGTTGGCGTCCCTCAAGGGATCTGGCGTGAAGATATATATAGTTATATCATCACGCCGGATTCCTTGCGGGATGTTAGCGTCGAAATAAGAAATCGAATTTAAAATATAAAAACTGTTACATCCACATTCCCTAAGCGAGGGTCGCAAAGGTGTACTGCCTGCGTTTTTATTTCGCTAGTATAACTCCAGACTCCGGACCGCAATTTATTCTTTTGTCGATAAAATAACACCAATAACACTAAGGATTCTAAACTTTTGATTCTAAACTCTTAAACCTTGTGACCGCTCCAGCTGTACCATTTACTGTAGACTAACGCTTCAGACCAATATTTTACAGTGTAATGCATACATGCACATATAAGTTAACACAAGAATTAAATTTCTTGGATGTTCATTATTAAACGAACCCTAAGGCATGAGTGTTTATTTGCCTTGACTATTTAATTCTGTCTAGAATATTAATACGTTCAATAGCAAAATACAATAATGTAGGTAGTATGGTTATGAGCTGACATGACGTTAAATATTCATATATAAAATAGAAATATGACTAAGCCAACTCATGGTTGTCCCAAATGCCTTTGTTTTATTAATATTCCTTATAATCTAATAAAAGAGTAGATAGAGCTCTTTTATTACTCTCTAGATGTGTTGAATATGTGCCAAGTTCATCTGCTGTTAATTACGTTTTATTTTGTAACCGCTTTCATTATCATTTTTCTACATTAATATGCTTTCATCGGTCTATAATTGATAAGAGAATAATGCTACTTACGTTGGGTTTTCAATACATTTTTATACGGGTCGCCATCTTTAGTTCTATTGCACCATTTTGGATGACAATTGCTGATATTTTCTTGCTAAAATTCATTTAACTTTTTTCTTTTGTGTTGTTTCTCTCTTGTGGTCGTATTAGTTTTTAGAAATCCTTTCAGTCCCGTATCAACTTAAATATTGACTTCAATTTAATGTCGACTTGATCTTTTGCTAGATTAGTAGTGATCTAACTTAACCTTAATTGTTTAAATGCATTTTAACACAAGAGCCCGAATTGGCTGGTCTACACAAGTTTATATTTGACTTTAAATATTAGTTAAGGCGTGACGTATGTAAGACAAAAGTTTGCAACGCTTAAAAATTATATCCTGTTCGCTTAAATTTTATACAAAATATTAAGAACTTATTTGATAATAAAAACACCTACCGCACTCATTTGATTGGCTTCAAAGATAACGAGTATCCATAACTCTTAATTGAATTGATATTTATATCTAACAATAAAGCTCACTTTTTTCACATCCATCTAAATGAACTCATTATACTTAAAAGAAATAATAGACTTATTACTGACTGATTCCAGAAATGTAAGTATTTAAATCAACCTATTATTAAAGGGGTTACGGGTCTGAATGCACACCATATTTGTAAATACTTCAATACTCGAATGTCTGTAGAGTACGGTGGTCGGTGACATACATCGGTTTGCGAGGTCACTGCTGGATTTATTTGAGTTCGAGAGTTCTATTTATGTACGTCCCCGTTATCAAGTATAGGAAAATAGTGTAATTATATCTCGAAGTTTGGTTTTCCTTAAAGGTGGTTTCTTAATCATCACGTAAACATTGCCCTTAAATAGATCGCGGTGACTGTGTGTATTGTGCGAAGGACTTCATTTAGACTTCATCACGGGATCATTGCACAACAGTTGTTTAATAAGGTATTACATGTGAAATTGTGATGACTTTTTCCGGGACAACCTAGAAGACCAATGGGGTGAAGTCATGGGCAATTTATTTTGTTTATCCTTTCGCAGGTGTTAAGTACTTGTTTTATTTTTTTTTAATAGGTATCGGTCGGTCGTCGGTCGTATTGGTTGATTTCGAAATTTGTTTATTGAACTATTATCGGTTTATCTAAAGTAGGTGCTTGAACTATATTGTTTGTTATGCCATTAGTTTGTTGTAAAATAATCTGAAGTGCAGATCGCATTTTCGCTCTATCATTGTCATTGACAGCACATGATTGGTATTCCTTTACGAAAGGTCGGCCTTTATTTTTTATTCTGCAAGTATATATTACACGCGACTGTGGGTGAAATTCGTAGCTGCGATCGTTGTGTTTGAAATGTTAATGTGTTTTAGTCAAGGTTTGTGTCTCTGCGTTTGACCATCAGTCTATAATGTAATACAAATTGATTCATCTTCATGGAATATTTTGCAGACCGACGCTTTTGTTTATATCAATTAACATTTCTAGGAAGCTTTAGCGAGGAGTTTATTTCTCGAAATTATGTGCTAACTATAATTTTAGTTATTGTGTTACTGGATTGTCCCCAGTTTGTTATGTTGTGTTTTAATTACTATTAATACGTAGTGATATTTATGCCAATTGACAATTCAACGCAGGTAATCAACATTATAAGTCCTACTAATGAATCCTAATTGTGTACAATAATTTCAACAAGCTTAACTATTTTCAATACGTTTATCCGTTAGCGAGATAGTGTAAACAAACTGGTGTTTCTCATTTTGTGTTGACCTCGTAACATGGAGTCCGTACCGCACGTAGTGTAGCGGATTGACGGTTGCACGTGGTGTCTGCATGTACAAGAGGCACGTGCTACTTACATGGCTATCCGTCTCCTTCTTACAAAGCCTATGTTTTTAATATTTTGCTGCTTTGTTGCCGAGTCGTGGCCGGCCGGCCGGCAATCAAATCAAAACACATGCCTCTATCGGACTGATAACTCGTCAGGCGATGAGAGTCCATACAACAAACACGTTTCATAGTGATAGAGCAGATGTTTTATCAATTATTGAAATATAAATAAGAACCGGATTAAGGACGTGGATATTTGAGCGAGAGTGCCTTTGAAAGTTGTGATTCATTATGGGTTCATTGATAACATTTAAATCTTATCGCTTAAAATAATTTCGTTAAGACTTGCACCATTTTTATCGATGGATGTGAGCGTCCGTGTGAAGGTTGTATTTTTATAAATTGCATTTTAATATAATGTTATTGTTTTACACATACTTTTTAGTCTTATAAGGTACTTTACTAACCCAATTCTCAAAAAATATCAGACTAGATTTCATGTACCTAAGTTTTTATCCCATAAAGCTTAGTGTGGGATGAATATCTTTAATTGAAATTTACTTTGTTCTAGATACGGAGGTGACAAAGGCTCAAGATGACTGTGGAGAAAAGTAAAGGCTTAGAGACCAAAAAGCCGCCGGCGACCAGGAAGGTTGCGCCAGATGGCGGGTGGGCGTGGATGGTCTGTTTAGGAGTCAGTTTAGTTAATGTAAGTAAACAAAACACCGTCACGCCTATATTCCCCAAGCGGGGGTGGCAGAGGTGTACTGAGTACACCCACGTTTCGCCGACGATGTTAGGTCCCATGTAATAGGGAGCGAGCCTATTGCCATATACCAGGCACAATCCCTGACTCCGGACTCATACTGGGAATTTTACGTTAGAAAAACTACATTTGTCCGACCTAGGATTTGAACCCAGGACCTCGTGATCACAAAGCGATGTGCTTTTCCACCAGACCAACGAGGCAGTCAGTTAATGTAAGTATCTTTCTGAACAAGCAGATCAAAACGTATTTCTAAGATGACTTTTCGATCTTAATGTTGAGGAGGGTAGAACCACATAATTATGGTTATTAGACGCATAAAATTTGAGGAACCGTTTCACCCATAATCCCAATAAATATGGTGACAAATTCAACGATCCGAACAAATCCTGAGTGAACTGTGGGCATTATTTGCATTAATTTTATCTGCAAGTAAAACCGTATTGGTAGTATAATTTATATTCATACACTAAGATCATATTTTGTTATACTATACCTGTTACCATTAGATATTCCAAATTTCTAACATTGACATAGAGATACAGTTTGTGTTATCTTCAATCTACATAAGTACATATTACTGTTAATTTTTTACCATTCAATAAATCAGAATCATTTTAACGTGATTTAAGAAATCCTAGTGGTTAGACCGTTGGACTGCAAAGTCAAAGGTCTCGGGTTCAAACGCAGGCACGCACCTCTGCCTTATCGTAAACATGTGCGTATAAAAATTAACTATCACTTGCTTTAACGGTGAAGGAAAACTTCGTGAGGAAACCTGCATGCCTATAGAGTTTCTCGAAGGTGTGTGAAGTTCGCCAACCCGCACTGGGCCAGTGTGGTGGGCTATGACCTAAACCCTCTCAGTTCGAGGAGCCCCGTGCCCAACAGCGGGAAAGTTACTTAACAGGACTGATATTATTATTATATTGTAAAATTTATACTCTTTCACTACATAGTACTCGTAATGACAGTTCAGTTAAGATTATTAAAGACAGTTATCATACTAACAATCAACTCAGACTTAATTTTCTATCTACTAGCTTTGCCTTTTATTGTTACTATGTATTAAAATAATTGAAACATGAAAGATTATGACTAAATAATGTACGTAACAAGATGCATCACAAAAAGAGTCCTCACTCAGCATGCACAATGATTACAAAAGTATTATCGAAACTTGCGTATCTAAGCTAAATGTGATACAACCATGGGAACGTGTCAGTCAACATGTGTTATTATTTTCATTTAAGCAAAAGTACTTAACAGATAAAAGTAACCCTTCATATGCAAACTAGATAATAGGCTAGAATATATGGATGTTTATTTTTAGAACATCACACCTAGTTACTTTTATCACCAATCATAATCTCGATGCTGGCCATCGGTTTATTGAAGGGCGTTGCAGCGCGTACGTGACGAGATGGAACTCTCGAGCCTCGAGTATTGTCGGCACAATTATTAGTCACATGCTCTCCGTGTGACACAATTACTCCATCTAGCGTTTGTTCCGAATGAAGTATACACTTTGTTTTAATTGTGGCTATATTGAGATTTCCTTGTATGTCTCTATATTTTTGAATTGTAAATATCGCTTTACTATCGGTGAATCGTATGATTTCTAACAAAGCATTGATTGCATTAAATCTATTAGTGACAAATTACCATCGCACTCAGCTACATCCAGACAAAAATTCCATTATCGAAATCATGGGTATAAATGAAATGATTGCTTCAGTACGACAGCTTCAGTTCAGTAAAACATGTAATAGAAAAAGCTAATAGTTTACAAAAAAGTGATCCATGCGTTTGGTTCAGCAGTCTTCGGTCGTCAGAGTAATATGGGACCATGAAAAATAGGCTTTTCTCGCGTTTTCATTATTGGTTCCAAATCTTATTTTTACCCGATCCTATTTTTTATAGATTTAATTGAGTATTGAATACTGTAGGTATAGCGTCCTTTAATATTTCAGTTCTTAACTAGTCGATTTTCTGTACAATACGCGTTAACTATAGTAGGACATATTTCAAATGGGTCGGTAATACCAGCGTTGATTAGTTTGAGTTCAGATTTCAAGGTTTTATGGGACATGTACTTTTCTTTTTATTTTCGACCTTCGTAGCCTTAGGGGTATCAAAGCGGACATCTACTCTAGACCCACTTGGCTGCAGGGCCGGCGTTCAATGAACTTCTAGTACTGATATGTACAGAAAACTATTGATAAAACTATTATTCGATAACAATATAATCAATAATTGCGTAACGTGTTTGTTGTATCATTTCAGTTATAAAGGCTTGGCTATAGTATACATTGAACTAATTTGATTAGTTTTTGGGTTTGATCAATCTTATCCCGGCAGCTATGTTCACACCTGGAGCAAATGTGATCCCTCCTTTGTCATTAGTTTTGTTATTTTTTGTCAAATTTAAGATTAGAAACGAATCGACACGATATCAACTCATGCTTTGGAGGATTTGGAGTCCTCCGATGAAATAATAAAATAATTGCCGCGTGGTTCCCGGCTTAGAATAGGACTAACCCATCTCATCCCATCGGGTGTCGTACAAGGCGACTAAGGGAAAACTAGGGAATGGGCAGCAGCGTTCCCTTAACACTTCGACGATCAATAACTGCGCTCCCCAACCCGCCTGCCAAGCGTGGCGAGTATGGCAAACACCCCCAATTATGGAAGAAAGTAAGAAAACCAGGCCCCTAGTCCCCGGCGGTCCTGTTCGTCCTGGCCACGGTAGCAGCCACGGTAACGACAGGACAAGGGGTGCTAAGAATCTCCGGCAGAGATTCGGCTACCACCGAAACCGAAAATTGGCCCTGGTGACATACAACGCACGCACATTGAGGACAGATGAGAAGCTGGTTGAGCTGGAAGAAGAGTTAAACAAGTTGCGGTGGAGTATTGTTGGTTTATCGGAGGTCCGAAGAGAGGGCGAGGACACGATAACCTTAAAATCCGGCAACTTGTTTTACTACCGGGAGGGCGAACAGCAGTCCCAAGGTGGTGTCGGATTTATCGTCCACAAGTCACTCATAAACAACGTTGTGTCCATCACTAGTGTGTCGAGCAGGGTAGCGTACCTGATACTCAGAATATCCAAAAGATATTCGCTGAAGGTCATACAGGTCTACGCACCGACCTCGGCATACTCAGATGATGAGGTCGAAGTTATGTATGAGGACATTAGTAGAGCCATACATACTTCCAAAGCACACTTTACAGTAGTTATGGGTGACTTCAATGCGCGACTGGGCAAACGGGGCGATGATGAGTTGAGAGTGGGGCAATTTGGATATGGGCAGCGTAACCCCAGGGGTCAGAGGCTGGCCGAATTTCTGGAGAAGGAGGGACTCTTTATGATGAACTGTTTCTTCCAGAAGCCTATGAGACCATAGGAAATGGACCTGGATGAGCCCTGATGGTTTCACAAAAATAAGATAGACTTCATCATAAGCACCAAGCGACAAATATTTAATGATGTCTCCGTGATTCACAGGGTAAAAACCGGCAGTGATCACCGAATGGTCAGAGGCACATTAAATATTAATGTCAAAATGGCAAGATTGCGTCTGATGAAGTCTACGCTCCGACCTTCTAATGCACATATCCAAAACCCCGAGAACTTTCAACTCGAATTGTCAAACCGCTTCGAATTGCTAGACAGCAGCGCATCAGTGGACGAAATCAACAATAGGTTGGTAGAGACTGTCCATACGGTCGGGTCCAAGCATTTTAAGCCCCACCGTAAAAATAGGCCTCAAAAACTATCTGACTACACCCGAAACCTTATGGCTGAGCGACGTACCATGACACTCCAAACCTCCGATGATGCTAAGTCCTATAGGCAGCTCAATGGACAGATATTGAAGTCCTTGCGACACTATTTACGGTTCTTCAATACAAGACGTATTGAGGAGACCATAGAGCAGAACAAGGGCTCCAAAGTGTTTGCAAGAGACGCGTCTATTGGGCAAAGCCAGTTGACGAAGCTGAAGACGGAGGACGGAAACGTAACGTCGAATAGGTCAGAGGTGCTCAGGGAGATAGAGAGGTTCTATGGGCAGTTGTATACCTCAGTAGCTGAACCTGTTGTTGACTTGGTAAAAGAACCAAGAGCCAAGCTAACCCGACACTACACTGAAGATATCCCGGACATCAGCCTGTACGAGATTAGGATGGCTCTCAAACAACTTAAAAACAACAAAGCGCCGGGTGAAGACGGAATTACCGCAGAGCTTCTGAAAGCGGGCGGATCGCCGGTGCTTAAAGTCCTTCAGAGGCTGTTTAATTCCGTCTTGTTCGAAGGAAAAACTCCGGAAGCATGGAACAGGGGTGTGGTGGTACTCTTTTTCAAGAAAGGTGATAACACTTTATTAAAGAACTATAGGCCCATTACACTGCTGAGCCATGTTTACAAGTTCTTTTCGAGAGTCATCACGAATCGTCTCGAACGCAGGCTTCATGATTTCCAGCCTCCCGAACAAGCCGGTTTCCGGAAAGGCTTTATTTATATTCAGATTCAGATTATACAGAAGACCGAGGAGTATAATCGGCCACTATGCTTGGCGTTTGTGGACTATGAGAAAGCCTTCGATTCGATCGAGACTTGGGCGGTTCTTAGTTCTCTTCAGCGATGCCGCATTGACTATCCGTACATCGAAGTGTTGAAGTGCTTGTATAATAACGCCACCATGTCAGTCCGAGTACAAGGGCAGTGCACGAAGGCGATCTCCATAAAAAGAGGAGTAAGACAGGGAGACGTCATTTCTCCGAAACTGTTTACGACCACCATAGAGGACGCCTTCAAGCTCTTGGAATGGCGAGGACTTGGCATCAACATCAATGGCGAATACATCACTCACCTTCGATTTGCCGACGACATTGTAGTCATGGCGGAGTCGCTGGAAGATCTAGGACGAATGCTCGGCGACCTCAACTGAGTATCTCAACAAGTGGGTCTTAAAATGAACATGGACAAAACGAAAATAATGTTTAACGTCCATGTCGTACCCACCGCACTCACCGTTGGGAACTCTACTCTTGAAGTTGTCGACGAATACATTTACCTGGGACAGGTAGTCCGGTTAGGTAGGTCCAACTTTGAGAGAGAGGTCAATCGACGAATCCAACTCGGCTGGGCAGCGTTCGGGAAACTGCGCAACATCTTCTCATCCAAAATACCTCAGTGCCTAAAGAATAAAGTTTTTAGTTAATGTGTGTTACCAGTGATGATATATGGATCAGAGACGTGGTCTCTTACTATTGGTGTCATAAAAAAGCTCAGAGTTGCTCAGCGAGCTATGGAGAGAGCTATGCTCGGCGTTTCTCTACGTGATCGAATCAGGAAGGAGGAGATTCGTAGAAGAACCAAGGTCACCGACATAGCCCTTAAGATTAGCAAGCTGAAGTGGCAATGGGCGGGCCACATAGCGCGAAGATCGGACGGGCGTTGGGGCAGAAAGATTCTAGAGTGGAGACCACGTATTGGCAAGCGCAGCGTGGGACGATCACCTGCCAGATGGACCGACGATCTAGTGAAAATCGCAGGAAGTTGTTGGATGCAGGTGGCATCGGACCGGTTACGCTGGAAAGCGATTGGGGAGGCCTATGTTCAGCAGTGGACAAGTAAAGGCTGAGATGATGATGATGATGATGAAATAAATAATCTAGTCAAATGTTTCTGTTTCTTTATACAAGTCTTTGTATTTGCGTCGTTGTGTTAACCCACTAAGTGGCAGAAAAGCGACATTGTTTCCAGAGGATATCGTAAAGGACTGGTGGAGGGGTTAAATAATCCAATGTCTTGTATGGTAATATCGACACCCCACTACATGAGCTGTTTTAGATATTTTTGTTGAACTGTGGATGTTTTACATGTGTTCTGAATTTTTCAGACCACTCCTCGGGAAATGGTAAATAAAAAAGGTGTGCCGGACAGACTCGTGCTCATCTTACGAGACTTCCTGTCGAATCGCGCCTTTCGGTATCGCGTCGAAATGACGCGCTCTACCCCCCACTCCATAAAAGCTGGTGTCCCACCCACAAGGCTCAGCTCTACTCCCCCCCTCCTGCTGTTTAGAGTAAGATGCATCTAGCACTATTCGTGAAAGATACTGCCCTCTATGTCTCGCATAGGAATAAGGGTTTCAATACCAGAAACCTTCAGGCAGCCGCCAACACCCTAGGGGATTGGTTCAGGAAGTGGCGTATTGAGGTGAACCCGGATAAGAGCGCTGCGGTGTTCTTCACCAGAGGTGCCTCCCCGCGCCCTTCCCTTAGCGCCAGAAGTAATCTTGGTCAAGTGACCATGTTCGATCTACCTATTGCCTGGGTCAAACAGCTCAAATATCTAGGGGTCACCCTAAACAATACCATGAACCACATATCAAGCGAGTCCGTAACCGAGCAGCCTTTGTTGTTGTAGTGGTTGCACGCTCGCCCTCTTGTCCGGGGAAGCTGTAAAGGCCCCGCGGCCAACAGGGTAGATCATTCATACACGCACACGGTACATAAAAAGCCTTAATCTCCTCAGTAGCGTCACCGTTAATTTCATGAAGTCAGATATCTATCTATCTATCTATATCATCACGCCAGATCCCTTACGGGGTAGGCAGAGAGTACAGAGTTCCAACAGGCTCTTTCCTTACATACCTCTCTGGCTTCCTCTACTCTCATAATTCGTCTCATACACGCTCGCCGGTTACGGAGACTCCTGACTTTTCCTTCAGATAAGACCCGGTCTATTTGGTCATGGTAAGATAGTCTAGGTCTTCCCCGGTACCTACATCCTTCCACTTTCGCGTTGTATATCAGTTTTGTCATTCTTTCTTCGGACATTCTTTCTATATGCCCGAACCAACGGAGCATACCCTTTCTCATCTTTACACCGATATTCTCTTTCATACCTATTTGCTTTCTTACTACGCTGTTGCGAATACGGTCGGTCAGCTTCACTCCGCACATCTTCCGCAGAGCTCGCATTTCCACCGCATTTATCCTACTTTCATTCTCCTTCTTACATACCCAGCTCTCGCTGCCATATAACAGCGTTGGGACAAGCACTCCATTATGTATGGCCAGCTGCGCTTTTCGGCTTAAGTGCCGGCTCCCAAGAAGCTTTCCCATCGCGCCATTCACTCTGTTCCCTGCACTCACTCTTCTCTCTATGTCAGCGGTGTATTTTCCATCCTTACTGAATGCGCATCCAAGATATACAAACTCATTCACTTGCTCCAGCACATCGTTCCCAACCACAATCCTTGCATTCGTTCTGGTTTCTTCCCGTTCAAAAACCATAATTTTGGTTTTCTTCACATTCAAATGTAAGCCATTTTTCATGCAGTCGTCTTTCATAACTGTGACTAGTGATTGCAGATCAGTGGCTGTTGGCGCTATCAAAACCGCGTCATCTGCATATAGTAGATGATTTACCACTAGATCACTCATTTGTACACCTTCATTCATCGCTTTCAGTCTTTGAAGACTTTTATCCAAATATATTATAAACAGTCTAGCGGACAACACGCAACCCTGCTTGACGCCGATTTCAACGTCAAACCAGGGTGACATGTTACCACCCACCCGTACGCATGCCTTGCAGTCCACATAGGTGGACTGGACGGCCCGCAGCAGAGTGCCATTTATACCATACTCAGGCAAAATGTCCCAAAGTCTCTTTCGCACAACTCTATCAAACGCCTTCTCCAGATCCACAAAACCGCAGAAAACCTTCCGGCCCACTGCCAGATGCTTCTCTACGATATTGCGAAGGGAGAAAACTTGATCCGAACATCCTCTTCCGGACCTGAAACCCCCTTGTGCCTCGCACAACATTCCATCGGACTTCTCGCGCATTCTCCTCTCAACAATTTTACCATACACCTTGGCTGCCAAGCTGATCAAACTAATGGCTCTGTAATTGGCGCAGTCATATTGTGAACCCTTGCCTTTGTACAAGGGTACAATGACTGCGCGGCGCCAATTTGTAGGGACCCTACCGGTCCTCCAGCAAAGATTTGCAAGGACCCGAAAGGCGTCCCGGACGCAAGTTCCACCATATTTGATCATCTCGGCAGATATCATGTCTATTCCCGCAGCTTTACCATTTTTCATACTTCCTATCGCCCATTCAACTTCTTCCATAGTGATGCCCTCTGTTGATTCCGGTGCCACAAACTCGTCTCTGGGCTCGTCTGTGGCACCAGTATCCGGGGCATCTCCATACATTTCTCCAAAATATTCACTCCACCGGGTTAATACAGCTTGTGTATCTGCAAGAATGTCACCATCCTTAGACTTTATCCTTTCCATTCTGGAACCTGACGAATCACCTCGAGACTTTCTCACTTTGCTCCAAAAGAGTTTAGTGTTGTTCTCGAAGTTCTTCGCCAGCCTCTCCTCCTCAATCGCACTGGCTCTTTCACGCTTTTCTTTCACTAAGGTTTTGGTGGCACTCTTGCATTGCCGGTATATTTCTTTCTTCATCTCTGTCATACTGGCATTCAGGTTCAAAGAAGAAACATAGTCCTGCCATGCTTTCTTCTTACTTTCTACGGAGCTTTGCAACTCCGCGTCCCACCATGCATCACCTTTTGCTGTAATATGCTTCTTTGAGCAACCACATACTTCTTTCGCGGAATCTACTAAACTCTCTTTCAGGCTATTCCAGCATTCATCTACATTTGAGTCCGAAGAACCTACTGCCAAAAGCTTGTCCCGGACTCTGTCTTCATACATTCTTCTCACGCTCTCATCTTGCAACTTTTCAACCTTTATTCTTTCAAGGTCTCCGAAGGAGATACGCTCTCGCCAGTGCCTCCACTTCCTGAAGAGACCACTAAACCGCGCAACTACGAGATAGTGGTCTGATTCAAGAGTGGGGCCTCTATACGTACGTGTATCTTGGAGTTTGCTTCGGAGACGGTTATCTACCAGGATCAAATCTATCATGCTTTTTTGTTCATTCCTTCTCCACGTGTACATGTGTATATCCTTATGTTGGAATATTGTATTAGACACAAGGAGGCCCCTTTCCAAACATACATCCACAATGAGCTTACCTGCATCATTCACTCTCTTATCACCATAAGGACCCAGAGCAGCGTCGCAAGTTTGCCGCCTGGTTCCCACCCATCCGTTCAGATCGCCACACAAAATCACCTTTTCATTAGCCTCAGCCAGATCCAGAACTTCTCTGACATTATCCCAAAACTTCTCAAGGTCCTGGGGTGTCGACGAGCTTACGGGAGCATATGCTGCCACCAAAAATACTTGACCCCTTGAAATGACACCCAGTTTTAAACGGACCCAGAGAAGTCTTGCATCGTATAGGCCATGATCTCTCACTCCAGAGGCCAGGCGATGAGACAGCAAGATACCCACTCCCATGCTGGCATGACTGCCCTGCGGTACCCCGGACCACAGAGCCATCATGCCATCAGGAAGATCACAGGTTTCACTGCCCCTTCGCTTAGTCTCTGTTAAACACAGAGCATCCAGGCGTCTCTCTTTCATTACATCAATCACCTCATGCATCTTATCTTCCATACCACCCCTTACATTCCAAGTGCCTATTCGGCACTCTGCACCCCACGGCTCGCCAGTTCGGGCCCGGCGTGATGGGTGGCGGCCCCCATCGCCGCTTCCACCTATATTCGTACCGACGGGGGCGGGCCGGTACGCGTCGCCTCGGGGGGACGCCCTAGCCCGCACTGCGGTACGTCTTCGGTCCAAGATTGCAGCCATAATGACTGGCAGGGGTCGCGACGAGCACGCTCTTGGACAGACCCCCTAAGTCAGATATCGTTTTGCTGAAATCTTTTAAGATGTCCGTACAGTTCGAATTCGTATGACGTTCTTCAAGTACAAGAGCAAATACTCTGCAGTACTTCTACCTATAAGTGTAAATCGTTCTTATACCTAATTTTATTACACTTTCTTAGTTAAGCCTTTTACGACTTCTTATTGCGTCATCATTACGGTATTGATCTTCGTTCTCACTTTTGTTGACGTGAATATTTATAGTGTAAGTGTGTCGTTCGTTGTGTTAAAAGATTTGGTTATGGCTATTTTTGTAACAAGAGTTGAATAACTGGTTCCATCAACTTTGATGTAAGCAGAAATCAGTGTATTAAATAAGTAGAATACAAATTGGATCTATCTCTATCTATCTATATCATCACGCCAGCTCCCTCGCGGGGTAGGCAGAGAGTACAGAGTTCCAACAGGTTCTTTCTTTACATACCTCTCTGGCTTCTACATACAAATTGAATGATTGATTATATTGACTGAATTCGATATTAGGCAAATATTGGACTGCGTTTTTGGGTACGGTGCGGTCAATAGTAATGTGAACTGGTTCTTTAAAAACCGGAGATTCACCTGTTAACACTGGTGCTGAACTGGTGTTTCGTCGGTAATTACAAAAACACCCACCAACTAGAGTTTTTTTAATGCATCCTTAGTCCATAATTTTGTCCATATAGGAGGAACTTCCGACAAACCCAGATATGTGCAATTGGTACCAATTTATTAAGTAGCGTTTTATTTGTCTAGCAGTTTTTTTGATAATATAAAACTAAGTACTACGTAAGTCGTAACACGTCGTTAAATACGTATTGTTAATTTCGTAATTAATGTACACATGAATGTGTAAATAAAAAATCTTTCCCACAATTTTTGCTTAGAACTGTTACTTAAGCCGTGGAGATAGGTAAGCAGGTAGGTATGCGTACGTACTGCTATTTACCTATGAACTATTTGGTATATGTTAATTATTTATAATACGTCGTTATCAATCGCTTTTTCTCCGGAGATTCTCCGGTTATTGTTGTAAATTCTCCGAAAATGTTCGGAGACTGATTTTGCCTCCGGTACATATCACTAGCGGTCAAGAGTAATTTAGGTTGCTTTATCGAAATATTCTCAATAGCGGTCCGGGGTCTACAATTGTGCCCGGTCTAAAGCCAATAGGTTCGTCTTTTATTGCATTGGGACCTAACATCGTCAGCGAAATGTGGGTGTACACAGTACACCTCTGCTTCAGCTGCTTTGGGAATATAGCTGTGACTGTTTATTTATTTTGAATGCATTGTAGTGCGTCACTTATCGAAATCGGAAGCAAGTAACGATATTAATGAACTGTGTATGAGTACATCAAAGGATGCCCCATTCAACGTCCTTATTGAATGTATCGTTTTATTTGTCAACACATATTTACATACAAGCTTGTTTACTATACAGTAGACATGTTTGTATAGTGTAACTATTGTGTGCTTTTGTCATAATTTATTTATGAATTTAAGTAAACATGTAAGTATCTAAGATCTAGGTACTACCTACACCTTTATGCTTAACAATGTACCTGCGGTATGTACATTATATACATAGCGAATATTGTAAAATGTCACTTTGCTATTTAAACGACGATATGGTAGGGACTAAGTTCAATCAATCATAAGTAAAACAAAAACCAAAAAATATTATATTCCGCAAGCAGAGGTAGCAAGAGTGGCGTTAAATAATAGTCAAGGGTATATAAAATAAAAATACTCTTGTCCGACCTGGGACTTTGTGATAAGTAGATTAAAGACTTACAATCATTTTTTTTTTTTTTTTTTTTTATTTAGGAAAACAAACCATGACAAATTGAAATGTTAAGTACATCATTTTATCACACGTACAAATAAATTTGACACCAGCATCGTTTACCACAAATTACATTATAGACATATGCGTTCTTGCATGTGATATAATTTTTCGTACATTTTATAAGATTTCTGGATATATATCATATGATTAGTGAGAGCCTAGAAGTTTTAACAAATCATTTTTAAATGTACTCGAACGTGTTGCCATAATGTCAATTGAGTTGAAGGATAATGCGTTACATTAATAAAAAACTTCAAAAGTAATCAAGTCATTTCCATGGCTTAAGTAAAACCATTGCCGGCCAAATGTAGCAGGCACACACAGTGTTCATACGTCGATAAAATCTTTCATACTTAAATACGTAACGTAGTGTACGTATTACAATTTTCTATCGAAACATTGCACTTTGTCCGACCTAAGATTCGAACTGAAAATCTCGTGATCGCTACGAGGATTATTCGCCAGTAGACCAATGACGTAGTCGAGATAAATATAGATAGAAATATATACGATCGTCTATCTATCTATATAATCCCTTGCGGGGTAGGCAGAGAGTACGGAGTACCAACAGGTTCCTTCCTACAGACTTCTCTGGTTTCCCCTATTCTCACAATTCGTCACAATCACGCTCGCCGGATACGGACACTCTTGACTTGTCCCTCAGATTAGACACGGTCTATTTGGTCGGCGTTTATCCTGCTTTTATTCTTCTTCTTACTTACCCAACTCTCACTGCCATATAACAGCGTTGGGAAAAGCACTCCGTTATGCATGGCCAGCTGCGCCTTTTACGATTGTAATGTTATTATTTTTTTTTCAGTTTTCGACTCGTTCTCTCGAACCGTCATTCGGTCTTTTGTTCAAAGACCTGCTGGACGACCTCGGCGTCAAGACCACTGGTGCTTCCGTCATCACCAGTACCTTGGACTCGGTGGTCAACTTTTCTGGTTTCTTCGTGGGACCTGTGATAAAAACGTTCTCGTACAGAAAAGTGTGCTTTGTTGGATCCACAATATGCGCTCTTGGGCTACTGTGCACTGCTCCAGCGCAGAGCATGGGGCATATACTGGCTACTTACAGTATTTTGGGAGGTAAGTTTTAACCATGTACCTCATTGTAAATCTTTTTATGTATGTCCATTTTTCAAGCACTTGCGTGTATCCTATTCAGCCGAAATTAGGCATACGTATGTTATATCGGTGACAATGCAATAATATGGTACCATGGAGCTGGTCTGACGATGGAGTCGGAAGGTGGACATAGGAACATGTCAACTATACTACGTACCCCCTCGTGTTTAGGCTTGTTAGATTGGTATTGATAAGATACTATACAATCAGATAGTGTTCAGGGTCTGATGATGAAGCCAAAAGGTGGTTAATGGAACCAACTACTCAATATAGCCCCGCCGCGTTTTGGCTCGTTGGTTTTGTCTTGACCAATACATTAAGACTGATGGTGTGCAAGGTCTGATAATGGAGCCGAAAGGAAAGCATAGGAACTCCTCGACTAAGCAAATTATATATTGACGGACGATTTAGCGCAGTGGTTAAGAGCTTAAGCCACTCCGCCCACTGTGTCTAATAGTCGCGGGTTCGATTCCCGCACGGGACAAATCTTTGTGTGATCCACAATTATTTGTTTCGGTCTGGGTATTTGTGTATGTGGATTTTCATGTTTGTAAACGCACCCACGACACAGGAATAAATCCTACTGTGGGGCTACGTTTTATAAAAACAAAAAAAAAAAATATATTCGTTGTGTTTTTGCTATTAAAGCTTGATTTTAAAAAGGTCTCTTAATTATTATTATTTTTATTATTAAGGGCTGGTCAGTGATTGACCCCTATCTCACCTGATTATAAGTGATGATGAGGACAAAGATGTGGTTCGCTGCCTCAGCTATACCCTAAGAATGAATAAAATTACATAGAAATGAAACGATTTAATTTACAAAAATAAAAGATAGCGGTGCGTGACTGCCAAGGTTAATCACGTCTGAGACGATCGGTCTGAACGATCACCCATCGTTTATGGTATTTTTATATTCGAGCGTCTTCGTGTTTCGGAAAGCGTTCTGTAAGGTGTTGGTTTCGGTTACCACTTCATGTGGCAGTCGTTAAAGCAATAAGAAGCATTATAGGCGGATTGATAAGTTTCAATATCAGAAGGCCACAATCAACCTCCACGCACTAGGTACGCATAGTGGCGTATGACTTGATCTCTTATCTGGATTTGTGAGAGAAGGGCTTCGCCTAACAGCTGGGAAAGTATCGAGTGATTTATTCTTATTTTATTAGAAAAAAGTAATTTTAACAATGAAGAAAAATACGTTTGGAATAGTGAAATAACTTAAAACGGAAAATATGGAGCACATGCCGTCACGCCTATATTCCCCAGCGGGGGTGGCAGAGGTGTACTCAGTACACCTCTGCCACCCCCGCTGGAGCTGGACCTGTGGAGCACATGCGATAGATAATAGTAACGACGCAACGTGTCTTGTTGATCTATATTTCTTCAGAGCTTTTGGCTGATTAAGTCGTAGGGAGTAGCTATTATTGGTAAAATTAACACAACATGGCCATGCATAACGGATTGCTTGTCCCATCGCTGTTATATGGCAGTGAGAGTTGGGTATGTAAGAAGGAGAACGAAAGCAGGATAAATGCGGTCGAAATGCGATCTTTGCGCAAGATGTGCGGAGTCACGCTGACCGACCGTATTCGCAACAGCGTAGTAAGAAAGCGTGTAGGTATGAAAGATAGTATCGGTGTAAAGATGAGAAAGGGTATGCTCCGTTGGTTCGGGCATATAGAAAGAATTCCAGAAGAAAGAATAACAAAACAGATATACAATGCGAAAGTGGAAGGATGTAGGGACCAGGGAAGACCTAGACTATCTTACCATGACCGAATAGACCGTGTCTTATCTGAAGGGCAAGTCAAGAGTCTCGTAACTGCCCAGTGTGTATGAAACGAACTATGAGAGTGGAGGAAGCCAGAGAGGTATGTAAGGTAAGAACGTGTTGGAACTCTGTACTCTCTGCCTACCCCGCGAGGGAGCTGGCGTGATGATATAGATAGATAGATTAACACAACACTTCATATTATCACCTGCAGTATAATAAACTTTTAACTTTAGCAACATTTAAGTTCTTCATTTAGTCGAATAGTTTCGAGTGAAAAACGACGGAAGATATAGAGAATATAAACATAGGTTACAGCTTTTTAAAATTAAACAATTGGAATTGACTTATACGGCGAGTTTCGTGAGAGGAGAATTTAATGCTGACAATTATTTTATTCATTGCATTTTATTATAAGTAGTAAATATTTATACTATAGTGTTAATTTTCGCGAAATGGTCATGCCGATATAGCTAAGTTCTCACGTTTAGCAATATCTTGGCGTCAATCCAAGTTTCGATTTCCTGCCAAGTCTTATCGTATCTACCTGAAGTATTCCTTAGGTATGTTCTATACATTTCATTTGACCATAGAGCTGAGCACCAACAGATTAACGTTATCGTAACGTTGTCGAGAAAGCGTGCTGTCACGTTCATATTTATTCAGTAAATTTGTAGTGTGGAAAGGATGGCATATCAACAACATTAATGCTAATAGGAAACGAAAAACCTTGGGAATATTTCGAGATGCTTCTAATGATAAGCGGGTTTTGTTGGAGTAAGTAGCCATTCAGATTGACCTGTGAATTCTTAGAATTCACATGCCATTCAAAAAGAGGTGTGATATTTTTAAATATTGTAATAGTAGGTAAGTAGACTTAAGCACACAGCTATTACTTCTTCCAAGCGAATACTTCGTATTTTGGCACTATTTAATTTACTGTTATAACTGTTGTATAATTGGGCGGAGTTAAGCCACAAAGATCCAACCCAGAGAACACCAGAGAACAAAAACAAATTCTAAATGTAGGGATTTAGTTTAACTTTTCAGTGTCAGTGCCTTGTGGAGTAGATCCTTTTGGTTTAACCACAGTGTAAAACGTCCACTTGCAAATCAGACACCTGTGGAATCATTGTGATTTTTAGTCGTATATAATTAACTCAAGAGTTGCTCAGCGAGCTATAGAAAGAGCTATGCTCGGCGTTTCTCTACGTGATCGAATCAGGCATGAGGAGATTCCTAGAAGAACCAAGGTCACCGACATAACCCTCAAGATTAGCAAGCTGAAGTGGCAATTGGCGGGCCACATAGCGCGAAGATCGGGCGGGCGTTGGGGCAGAAAGATTCTAGAGTGTAGACCACGTGTTGGAAAGCGCAGCGTACGACGACCGCCTGCCAGATGGACCGACGATCTTGTGAAAATCTTGTGAAGTCGTTGGATGCTGGTGGCATCGGACCGGTTAAGCTGGAAAGCGATTGGGGAGGCTTATTTTCAGCAGTGGACAAGTATAGGCTGAGATGATGATGATATTTAACAATGGCTACACCTCGTGGTCTTTCCACTTCTAATTTAGTCAGATTCCAGCCTATATTTCTTCAAAAATTAACCCTGTGAACTTATTTTTCCTATTGGTCCGATTAAACAATCGAACTGAGGACTATCGTTATTATAGACCGGTTTTTCTCTCTGGGTCCTATTAGAAAAGTGACGATGACGACGTCCTTCCACATCAATTTGAAACAAATCATCAGATCGATAGGACGACGACTTCTTGATCGTACAATTTATTCGAAATAAGGATTTCGTATTGGAAGCAATTTAATTTTCAGTACTTATTACTTATTACTAGTGGTCGCCCATTGGTATAAATTCGACCATAATTAATTTAAACTATAAGTTTGAACATTATTAAGGTTCTATTGTCAAAAACTATACTTCTATAATCACAGATTTCGCCAAGGCTACACTATTAATTTGCCCATTTTTTCTCAAACAAATTATATGAATTTTAAATAAAAAAAAACAAATATTGATTATAATAAAGAAATATACCTTTTTTAATTTTTTTTTATTGAAACTAAAACCAATAAGAATGCTGTCCATTGAACTTGCCATACATATTTCGATAATTTAATTAATGATACAAAACTTCTCTGTAAACGATGTTTTTTGTATAAACTCTTTCATCGTTTGCTGGTTATGTTTGACAATCAGTTAGACTATAGACAAATAATATTCAAAACCAACAATATTAATCTATTCTCAATTTGAAGTGTATTGTGTCAAATAGTTAGGTAGGTAGTGGTAGTGTGTGTAATGTGTTTTTTATTGGTTTGTTGTATTATTTTTGCATAATTTAAAAAATATATTAGCATTCTGCACTCCTTCTCGATATAAACTATAAGTGTGGAAAATTTCCTACTCCTCCGTCCGCGCAATTTTCGTAAAAAGGGGTACAAAGTTTTTGCTTCACGTATTAATATAATGATACTTTCTAGGTCTACTTATTTTAAATGCGATGATCGAACCATGAATACTCTTATTTCCCTGTAGTAGTCCGATTAAGAGAATTCGTGATTCCTCTTGGTCCGACGAATCGAACCAATAGGAAAACTAAGCAGTAGACCACGCGTTCACACAATTTCTATTACAGGGAAAATTCAGAACTGTAAAGAGAGGATAGTTGTATTTTACATATTTACATTCAATTTAAAGTTAATCATTTATTGATATGGAGATTATGTGATAAATAAATGTCTGGCATTTGCCTTTTATATAAATACATTTTTCTTTAGTGACTGATGCAAAAAATCATATTATTACGTGTGGTGCTACCATACATAATGAAGTAGATGCAAAAACTTACAATTTGGTTTTTAGTTGCTTAATAATGACGGGGTCCAAGAAAGCCAGTTATTTTTTCCTATTTCAACCTTCGTGAACTTGTTTCAATGTTATCTCATTATTTTCCCTATACGTACTTTTCCCTGTTGCATTTATTCCGCAAGATATTCTCTCAAGGGTATTTTAAAGGTTTAACATACTTGGTATTTATAATAATCGCTCATTAAATAATTATCTACTGTATGGAAGTACCGGGGAAGACCTAGCCTATCTTACTATGACTAAGTAGGCCGTGTCTTATCTGAGGGGCAAGTCAAGAGCCTCCGTAATCGGTGAGCGTCTATAAGACGAACTATGAGAGTGGAGGAAGCCAGAGAGGTCTAAGGTAAGAAACTTTTGGAATTCTGTACTTACTGACTACCCTGCAAGGAATCTGGCGTGATGATATAGATAATATACTATCTTTTCTATTATTGTACGTTAAAGAGCTGAAATATAAAATATCTAAAACATGCGATTTAGGTCCGTTGCGTAGAATTAATTCCCTGACCATTGTCTTATGTTGAACAAATTGAATGAGATAAAGCCCTTGCCCAGTGGTAGGACAGTCTGGTTTATTTTTTCTTTCAATAGTTAACCCTTTATTTATTTATTCTTCATGCACTTTTATGTACAAGTACATAGGCGGACTTAATGCCTGAGGCATTTTCTGCCAGTCTACCTTAGGGTGGTGTAGAGACAAGTGTGACAGGTGCGAAATTACACGAGTTGGAGAGGGTAAAAAAGAAAAAAAATATAAATAGGAACTAATTAACTATATATAATACTTTATATATATATATAAATTATATATAACGATAATATACATATTTATATATACCACGAATATATACATATATAAATAATTATACAATGTATACATAAACTAGAATTGTGCGACATAACAACGTAAAGCAACTAACATTGAGAGGGATCAACCTTTTGTGTAGATAGTCCTGCAGACTTTTTTAAAAGTGGGACGATTAGTGGCCATCCTGAGTTCCAGAGGCAAAGCATTCCAAAGAAGGATAGACTGAACAAAGAAGGAAGAAGACGGTTATTAACAGAGCGAAGATGTTTATCGTGGTTAGAACACAAATATTAACACACAAGCCTTTACTTAGTTGTCGACTTTGTGCGTTATTTATTGACTGCAATTTGTATCGTCACGCATTCTCGTCACCGTTATTTTGAGTATAAATTAATATATCCTCTGCCCAGTATTTATAATTGCGGTTAATTATGAAGGTTATGTAAAAGCGTGTGTGGCGCTTCGTTAATTACAATGATTATTTTATAGTTGTGACGTACATGTAATGTAAACAGCGATCTACCTAGATGGGTCAGTACGCGAAGTTTGAAACGATTAGAAACTATTACCCATGACTTCGCTGGCGTTTATTTATTCGTCACAAAAGCTTATGTCCTTCCCCAAGATACAATCTATATTCATGCCAAATATGATCAAAATCTGTTGAGCGGTTTAGGAATGACTAGGTAACAGACAGATAAGAGTTACTTTCACATTTATAATATTACTAAGTATGGGTATGCTCCGTTAGTACGGCCATATAGAAAGAATGTCAGAAGAAAGAATGACAAAACTGATGTACAATGCGAAAGTGGAAGGATGTAGGTACCGGGGAATCCCTGGACTATTTTACCATGACCAATTAGACCGGGTCTTATCTGAAGGACAAGTCAAGAGTCTCCGTAACCAGCAAGCGTGTATGATACGAACTATGAGAGTGGAGGAAGCCAGAGAGGTATGTAAGGAAAGAACCTGTTGGAATTCTGTACTCTCTGCCTACCCCGCAAGGGATCTGGCATGATGATATAAATAAATAAATAGATAGATGGATATAGAGAATCATTTCATCAATTTTCGAGTTTGAAAAACACAAAAACACCAATGTTATCAGGAAGGTGATGAACACGTAAATACTAGGTAGGTTAGTTGTTAAAATTAAGAAAACAATAAATTAAACGTTTTATACCATGCATTCGAAAAACATTACACTTCACGACATTCTTCACGAGAGGTTGTGGTTAAATAAGAAAAGTGCTTCTCTAGACATGAAAAATATTATTAAATAAATACTAGACACATCTTAGTCTAGACTAAAAGCTATCTGATGCTTGTTGTCTAGACTTTAGACGATCAGAAACTTAGGAAACCTTAGCAATAGTGTTGGGTATTAATCAAAAAATGTTTAAATATTAGGATAAAATTTAAATACATAGATCAAAACTTAATCCCCCTAAGGTAGTCCGGAATAATGAATTTCGGACGTCAAACGCTAAGCCGTGACTATGGGTGCTGTAGAGCACTCGAAACGTATAATCAATCAATCAATCAATCAGCCTATCATAGTCCACTGCTGGACATAGGCCTCTCCTAACACGCGCCATTGCACACGGTCCTCCGCCTTCCGCATCCAGTCTGTCCCAGCGACCTTTTTGAGGTCGTCGGTCCATCTAGCTGAGGGCCGTCCTACCTTACGCTTACCAAGTCGCGGTCTCCACTCTAGGACACGCTTGCTCCATCGGCCGTCGGTCCTTCTGCAGATGTGACCAGCCCATTGCCACTTTAGCTTACTGAGTCTGCGTATAAACCTTGATAAAATCCGGAATATTTTAAATGCAATTTTTTTTTCACAAATATTTTTTGCCTAACTGCCTCGCACCACTAGACCAAGGAGAATTTGCTGCCGTATAATTAATTAAATCATATTGTTCAATTTCCCATTGGGTGAAATAATCAGATTCGGTTTTTAGTTCACGTGTTCATTATCTCAACCGAGATTTTGCTATCACCGTAGACTGTGCCAAAAGTCACGTAGGTACTTTGATTTCTCAACCGTTTGGTAAGAAATCACCATATTACATATTACTCAGCGGAATGACTAACCACGACGATATCTTCTTGGGCGATAGTTTTTATTATATTTTACCTTCCTTATAATTATGTGACAGTGTACTTAATATCTATATGTATTATAATATATCGCTGGCCAAATGTGAATATAACCTAACTCAAAAAAATTGTTAGTTGAATTAGCACTCTAGTTTAAACATTGGAAAGCTTAATTTTCCTTGTCCGGTTTTTTAGTAGCTTGAATATTTCATCGTTCCCACGATATGAATACCTGGAATTGGTCCTGACTGAATTCATCATCGCAGAGATGAAACCGCTTATCGTAGGAATTTGAAATTTATAGTAGTTTAGTAATTAACCACACACTGACATGGTGATTTTTGACATGATAACCACTAAGATGAACTATGAGAGCGGAGGAAGCGAGTGAAATTTCTAAGGAAAGTACCTGTTGGAACTCTTTATGTACTCTCCGCCTATCCCGCAAGGGTACTGGCGTGATTATAGATTGAAACCTTGAGGTTTAAAACGGGGTTAAAACGTCGTATGGACATCGTTATCTCTACAGTTAGAAACTTGAAAATCCGTATTTGGGTTTTGAAGTAAATGACAATTTGTGTGTGTGTGTGTGCTATCTAATGGCTGCTAATAAGTAGCTCAAGTATTTTCTTATCTTAAGCTACAGTTAATTTGCTCTAGTTAGTCCAATAGTTGCAAAAAATATAAAAAAAAACTGGTAAAACAATACATTTTCAGAAAATTAACGACGCAATGTGTTCGTCTAATTATACGAGCGGCTTGTTAGGCTGAGGACCATATAAAAATATAAAATTGCTTAAATAGTGCCCGAAATAAGCTAACCAATGCAATTTTATCAAAAACTGTTATTTAAATCTATTTTTTGTTCATGAATAGTTTCACTCGGCACTTAAAACCCTGCTTGGACGACCATCCCATCCGCCCTCCAAACTAGAACAAGTCCGGGGAAATCCAGACTAATGGCAGTCCTAAGTACAGATAATGTATGGAAAAGTAGATTTTTAATACATGTATTTTATGACACTGCTTTGTCCGCCTCGATTCAGTTGTATATTATTGTCTCGTTAGTGCTTTGGTGAATACGTGAATATCTATAGAATATAAACTGCATTTATCGGATATTCTTGCAATGAAACCTGGCGTAAGAAATATTTTGAGTTTTGATTTATCCTTATTGTATGCCCACAGAAATAGTAATAATTAAACATAATAAGTAACATAGTTCATGACTGCGTTCGCAATCAATGTCACCGCTTTGCCATACATGCACAGTTAGAAAAAAATAGACAGACTTACATTCTTGCAGTAAAATACTCCCAAATGAATTGTAGTACCTTATAAGTATAGTTACAAGTTTTGAAAGTCTTTTCACAGTTATAGATGCTGCAAAATACCAATTGTAGCCACTAAATTAGTACAATTGACAGTGTATTCAGAACAGCTTTTGTTTTAAAGGAGTGGCCGTGGAGTTTCTTGCACTTATCCGCTCGAGTGTCTATTTATTTTATTGACCATTATAGGTCATAAAGCACGTCTTTAATGTAAACAAAAATGTCAAAGTGAAGCGTGTCGTTCCAAACGAGCTCGAAGTACTGCTCCTATTTTAGAATTTTTCCGGCTGCACTCTGGGGTCTGGGATTAGTCATGCTCACTAAAAAGTCCATGCTTGCAGTGTCTTTTTGGTGCGGGTCACTACCTTCCCTCTAATATGGTCAAGGGAGGTAATGGCTGCTCAAGTAGTCGTACTCGTGAACGGGCGCTGCTTGTGGAGACTGGCCCACCCAGAATCCTCTAGCTTTTCATCATAGCATTTATTTAAAAATAGTCTTATATCTCAGTCGTAAGGCATCACACTGGAGCTGGATCGCATTAATCATTTTGTATAATATAAAAATGTATATATCTATATAAAAATTGATGAAAAAAAATGAATGGAGAATTAAACAAAAAAGACAAGCCCGCTGAGTTTCTCGCCGGATCTTCTCAGTGGAGGCCGCGTTCCGAACCGGTGGTAGATTATTAAGTTAAAAAAAAATGTGACACTTTGTAAGCATCCCCGAAAGGTTTTTGCAAAATAAAATGGTTTGAGTTTGAGTACTCCACGCAGTAATGATGAGACTCGAGTGGCATTTTGTAACTCGAGTCACTCGGGTTACTTTATTACGTTACTTGAGTTATAGTCGAGTTTTCGAGTGATTCGAGTTCATTATTTACAGTCCCGGTAACTCGAGTGAAAATTATGACTCGAGTTGAGAGTTTCGAACACTGTAGTTTTAAAATAGGTTTAAACGTTTCTAAATAGGTAAAACCTTTATTAAATAAATAATATGAACAAACAATAAAATCAAAAACACAACTTTACGAATCAAACTAAGTTCATGTTTATTTACTTTGTAATATGCAAGTTCGAACTTGTTTATAACCTGGTGACGTAGGCTATAGTGAACTAGTAAAGTGACATCTATCTAACGCTCACCGAATCTACTCGGTGCGTCGTGTTGACTCGGTAGCTCGAGTGCAAGCGGACTAGAGTAAAGTTTATTTTTACTCGAGTACCGTGTTAGACAAATTCACTCGAGTCACTCGAGTAAAACATAGCTCTAGTCTCATCACTACCTCGCAGTACTGAAGCATTTTCTGATAAAGCGATATACTAATTACCTCTCACGTGTGGCGACTAGTTTACGCGGCTGCATGACTTCTTTCTCCATACTAATAAACAGTTACACAATGCTTTGATGTCTTCTTTCGATTTTAGACGACAGAAAGAGAGATATCAGTAACTATTCACCCGCCATCCAACATTTATTAGTAAGGCCACTAGTGTCTCATTAATACAATTTCTATACTCTCATAGTTACTTCCTAGTCACCAAAACTCTTAATTCGCAAAACTTGTTTCCAGGATTCGGAGTGGGCCTCGCATCGTCTTCATCCTTCGTTTCTCTAAACCACTACTTTTCCAAGAAACGTGGTCAAGCAGTTGGTTTATCAATGGCGGGGACCGGCTTCGGTCTCATGGTGATGCCTCAACTAGTCAATCTGTTGCTGGGAGAGTTCGGGTTCAGATGGACCGTGGTTATACTGGGGGCGCTTGCGTTCCACGCTGTTCTTGGTTCGTGTCTGCTGCAGCCCGTGAAGAGACATCTTATTGAAGTCCCGATCGACTGTGAAATGCAGACTGCAAAGGTTAGTTGGTTGTAAACATTATATCTTAGTAATATTATAAATGTAAAAGTTTGTATGTTTGTTGCTCAACCACGCAAAACGGTTAAATGGATTTGGATGAAAATTGGCACACAGATTCATTACCTGGTTTAACACATAGGATACATACAGAGTTCTTAGATTTACGCGAATATTAGATTTACGCGAATATTACACATTATAAAAACTATTTTTCTTTTTTTATCGCGAGACCAATAGAGAAGATAGCTGGGTGCTTCCATAGACTTGAGATCTTAATTAATATAATCAAATCCAAAACGAAGCATAACACTGCAAGGCATCAAGAAACCTTGAGCTCATTCTGCGTAGATCGGACCAACAAATTTAATTAAGGCGTTTGATTGTAACCCAGAACAACTATGCCTTTTGGACGTCTAACACCTCAGTCCTTCCCGTGACCATGGGTGCTGCAAAGCACTCGACACATCGGGAACTTAAAAATCAAAAAAAAACTGCGATAAAATCCGAAAAATAGTTTTATTACATAGGATACATTAATTCCCGGAAAAATGTTAGGTTGTTCCTCTTTCAAGTCAACGCGGACGAAGTCACGGGCAGAAACTAGTACGTTATATACAAGGTGTAACATAATAAACGCAAGACCTCAGACACCCCGATTAGAGAATTGCTTCATAAATTCAAAACGAAAACCAAATTTCCAAATTTAAAGGTTTTTTTAAGCCCCTTTTTTAAGCACTTTTATACCCGAATTAACAATGAAACTTGTAAGTGTATGTGTGCATTAAATACGGGTTAGGAATACATTTGAAATCTCCTTATTGCTATGAATCAAGACTAAATTTAGTTTTTTTATAGCGCACTGAAGGAGTAAAAGCATTTTTTGCAAATTTAAAAATAAATGTAAGACATTAAAAATAGTTGGAATCAATTCAGTTATCGATTAAGAACAAACTACTTTCAGGTCTTGCGTTTATTATGTTACAGCTTGTATAAGTATTTGAGACGGCCATAGCGCTGTGCGAGCGCTGTATTCACAGCGATCACTAAGGTTAAGAAACGGTTCGGTCGGTCTGATATGGGTGACCGTTTGTCGCATTTTCATATTCGAGCGTCTCCGTGCTTCGGAAGACACGCAAAGCCGTTCTTCCCGGCTACCACTTAATGTGGTGGTCGGTAACCCAAGTTGAAAGTCTTTTAGGCAGCTTGATAAGTGCCAACAGCAAGTGGCCACATACTACGTGTATTAACTTGGTAAATGTATCTTTTTTTTCTCATTACTTTATCTGTAAATGAGGGAAGCATGTAGCCATTCACATGAATAGTATAATTTGTATAATTTAACTCAGACGCACCTGATAGACCAGCCTACATTGTTCTCCCATATCCCACAACAAAATATAGATAATACTATTTTAAAAGAGTAACCGTGGAGTTTCTTGCCCTTCTTCTCCACAGGAATGACATTCCGAAGTGTTGGTAGAGTCTTTGTTACTTTTCTGACGATTCATAAATACTGTAATGGTTTACACGAATAAAAAATATTCTGATTCTGATTCAATGGCAATAAGAGGCATGACCCATTTCTATACTTATGGTTTTATGCCTTAACACCATTGAATTAAATTTTAATTTCGTTTGTCAATTAGAACTGTCACTACCCATCCTATGTGTAAAATACTATAATGGTCGGTTTCAATATGCAACTCAAGGATAGATTTGCTTACTGTCAGTTGAATTTTGACAAATTTCCCATACAAAATAAGTCAAAATTCTACCCGTAGTAGGCAAATCTATCCTCATTTTATCCTCGAGTTAAATATTGAAACCGGCTGTAAGTACTTCATAGTTAACTGTGGTCGAAAGAAACATTTTTGTTTCGACCACACTCGTTTTTAATTTCTGTGATACCATGACCTTATTGAATACTCATGACCTATTTGCCTTGCACCATCTCCGCTCCTCTCACTTCGTGGTTAAACTACACCTAAAATTATGTGTTTTATCGATTGTGTCTATCTTAAATCTATATATTAATACGTGAAGCAAAAACTTTGTACACCTTTTTACGAAAATTGCGCGGACGGAGTATTAAATTTCCCACACTTATAGTTTATATAGAGAAGGAGGGCAGAATGATAAAATTAAAAAAAAAATTATGCATATAACATTCATTAAATCAATGAAAAAACATTACACACACTACCATGTATTTGACACAATACACTTCAAATTATTTGTCTATAGTCTTACTGAATGTCAAACATAACCAGCAAACGATGAAAGAGTTACAGAGAGAGAGAAAAAACATCGTTTACAGAGAAGTTTTGTATCATTCATGAAATTATCGAAATATGTATGTCAAGTTCAATGGACAGCATTTTTTATTGGTTTTTGTTTCAATAAAAAAAATATTAAAAAAAGGTATTCTTTATTTTAATCATTTTTTGATTTTTTTTTATTTAAATTTCAAATAATTTGTTTGAAAAAAATAGGAATATTATCAGTGTACCCTTGCCGAAATCTGTGATTATAGAAGTATAGTCTTTGACAATAGAACCTTAATAATGTTCAAACTTATAATTTGAATTAATTATGGTTGAATTTCTACCAATGGGCGACCACTAGTTTAACGTAGACATGCAATAGTTGCAATTCACAAAGTTCCTATACATACAATCAATTAATGTGGCGGCAATCTAGAACTTAAATAGTTTTTATTTATTTTAATAATGTTGATCAGTGAAGGTTGTTTGTCCAATGTATAATTTAATTTTGTTTTTGAATTACTTTATAAATGACTTCTTTTGTGTACTTTCGTAAATTTATAAGGTCGACAGCTTGGTCGAGTGATTAGAGCACTTCGATTCTTGCACGAGATTTTTTTTTGTGTGGAGCTAAGTTTGTTTTGTATGGATGTTTTTGTATGTAAATTACATGTTTGTATATGCACCCACGACACAAGATTAATTCGTTGTACGGAGCTGTTCGTATCTACTAAACTCCTGTGAGAGTGTTCATTAATTCGTAATTTTTCTTAAGAATTACGAATTAATGTACACTATAAACGAACAAAAAAAATATTCAAATCAGTCAAGCTTTAAAAAGCTTGACTGATTTGATGTTTTTTTTTACTTATGGTGGGTTCATCTGGATGGTTCTTAGCTATAGTTGGACCTGGTAGGTGGCGCTTTTGTAGACCGGATTTGAAGCCGCGGGACACTGCTAGTGTTTCTATTAAACCAAAATATGTGTTTTGCAGGAAATGGAATGTATAATGGAAAGTGACGAAGAAAACGAAGACAAGTTTGAGATCAATCCGCTGGTCACACATGCGTTGCCCAAGCTGACGACGCAGCGTTCACACACCAACATGAACCACCCCTCCGTCAGAACCATCGGTTTGCCGCGAGCTAAGACATGCGACAAACCACTTCCAGAGTTTGAGAAGAGAAGCAGGCTATACCCAGGTAAGACATACTTTTCACTATTTGGGCTCTTATTCGCTATGACCAAACGCAGCGCGTTACGATATCTTCGTGAAAAGATCGAGTAATGGTATTTCACATGCCACTGGAGGAGTGCTGTAAAAGCGCTCGAGTCGGCGCTTAAGTCGAGTTGACGGTCGATTTAGCGCAGTGGTTAAGAGCTTAAGCCACTCCGCCTACTGTCTCATAGTCGCGGGTTCGATTCCCGCACGGGACAAATCTTTGTGTGATCCACAATTATTTGTCCCGGTCTGGGTATTTGTGCATGTGAATTTTCATGTTTGTAAACGCACCCACGATACAGGAATAAATCCTAGTGTGGCTACGTTTATAAAAAAAAAACTCTCACGACTTCTACGTATTTCAACGCTCGTGAGCGTGGACTCAGCGCTAAATGCTCGACTTCAGCGCTCATTTTTACAAAACTACAATGGAGTACACGATATTTCAGAAAGTTATCTTAACGCGTAACGCACTGCGTTACCCCGCCGTGTTTGGGTTTGTTGGATTTGTCTTGGCGAGTACTGTAGACCAGGATGGTGCCCAGGGTCTGATGATGATACCGCAAAGAGGCCTTAGGGACTCCTCAACTAAGCAATACAATATCTTCGTTGTGTTTTTGCTATAAAAGCTTGTTTTAAAAAATATATATTTATATTAAAATAATTCGGCTATAATGCATAAAAATTGTTGTCGATTAGTTGGGAGCAAAGTAGGCATCGGTGTCAGTGTTAAGTGAAGTGGGGCGTACCGAATATATATGAAGAAGTAAGTCAAGAAACTCCGCGGTTACTCAAAACTTAAAAAATGCATTTTTTTCGTCCACATTTTCTTGTACATGAATCATACATCAACATTTTATCCATTTAACCAGTCAAATTATCACTACATATTAAAATTAAAATCTTTTTATTCATTTAGACCAAAAGGCACTGAATAGTCAAAAAGAGAAAAAATGTTTGCTTAAGACTACCACCCGTTCGGAAAGTCATTCCTGTGAAGAAGAAGGGCAAGAAACACCACAGTTACTCCTTTTTTCAAAATGAGAGTTTTACAATTCTTCTTTTTGTATACATTGCATTCATGGGGTATAGAAGAACAATGCAGAACGAGCAAAATAGATGTGCTTAAGTATAGATTAATCATAAGTGTACTTAGATTCCTGGTATCGGTCAGTGTCTACATAGTCCTCTCATTTACAAAAAAGGGATTATGTAAAGGTATATAATGAAAAGTATAATAATAATAGCAAGAGAAAAAAGGGGTTACTATAAAATATGTAAAGAGTGCGTACAAAATAATTGGTTAAAGCTCCAGTGTGATGCCGAACGGAACAAAATTCAACAGTACATGTTTAATCAGTCAAAGGATAGAAGACAGACCAGTCCCCACCAGCAGCACCCGTTCACGAGCATGTCTTGAGAAGCAGCAATCACTCTCCTCGACCATTTTAGAGGGAAAAGAGTGACCCGCCTCACTGTTATAAAACAAAGTCCCCCGCCACGTCTGTCTCTGTCTGAACGCGATAAACTCAAAAACTTTCGAACGGATTTTTTTACTGTTTTCAGCAATAGACGGAGTGATTTAAGAGAACGGTTTATGTGCATAATTCACCCGTGCGAAGCCGGTGCAGGTCGCCAATACATAATAATCAGGTAAAGTAGTAAGTTTTTATTTAAAATGGTAATATTGTCTTTCCAGGGTTACAGACGGCTGCGTCAGTGGCTGCCATGCCGAGGGTGACGTCAAGCGGCAGTATGAGTGAGGCGGCCCGTAAGAGGAAAGTGTCTGTGATATCCAATATATCAAACATGGACTTCACTGGAAGCTATTTGCAACTGTATCTTGATGTGAGTTGGTACGATTTTAATTTGCATTTGCAAAGTCTCTTGTAATCTGTCGGCTAATATAATAATAGTAGTACATGCATTCGTGAACCTAGTTTTAGGAAAGAATACATTGAATGCAATTGAACAGACACTGTCTCAGATCCGAATTATGGCGAAATTATGTAAAATTTTCCCAATAGACATTTAGCTCCTACTTCGATAGGAGGAAGACAAAATCCTATTTGTTTTTCTATTTATCTCTATCATCATGCCCCTTGCGAGATAGGCAGAGAGTTCAGTAGGTTATTTTCTTAGTCCTAATCTCGCTTCTTCCGCTTCGATAGTTCGTCTTATATACGATCAAAGCTTACGGACTCTCTTCACTTCTCTCGTCTATAAAAAAGTCTAGGTCTTCTTTGGTTCCAACAGTTCCTTTCCTTACAGACCTCTCCGGCTTCATCCAATCTCATAGTTTGTTTTATACACGCTCGCCAGTTACGGTAACTCTTGACTTGCCTTTCAGATAAGACACGGTCATTTTTATAATGTGCCTTATAATATTGTACGATCTTTATTTACAGACGGCGGACGAGGATGCTATACAAATGAGGCCTATCAGCAAAGAACAAGAGCCTGAAAAGAAACAAGGCTTCGTCAGAAAATTTATATCTCTAATGGACTTAGACTTACTTAAAGACTGGTCTTTTTTAAACCTTTTACTCGGTCTCTCTCTATTTTGGAGCGGGGAACTACAATTTAGGATGTTGACGCCATTCTTTATTAGGGGTTTGGGGTACAATATGGACGAAACGGCGTTTTGCCTATCCATGACAGCGATAACTGATATTTTGGTGCGGCTGATTCTGCCGCCGATATTCGACAGGACGACTATATCGAAGAAGATGATATTTTTCGTGTCATCGTTCTTTTTAGCGGTTACCAGATCGGGTAAGTACTACTTCAAAAGTTAGGTACATCTAAATCTCTGGTAGTTAATGAGTAAATGCGTGCCTCTCTTAACTGAAACTTAACATATTCGGCGAAATGTGGGTACGCGGATAAACCTTTGCCACCTTCGCTAAAGGAATATAGGCATTGCGGTGCTATATTTAAGGTAGGTCAGCAATAAGAGTCGATGACCACATTTATATTAAAATACATTTTCCGTACGACAAGGGGCGGGTGAAATATTTTGTTTTTGTTTTCACTATTAACATTAAATTATGTTATTTGCTATGTTGTATGCTTGTTTGATGTCAATTGTGAATCCAAAAATTAAATAATAATCTAAAATTGTAGCTGCCTCTAACTATGCGTAGTCGAGGTATTTTCAGTGATGGTGACTACACCATTATTGAAAATACCTCGACTCGACTTACTGTACCCCTCGACTTACTATATGACGGACTATTCGATCGGACGATTTAGCGCAGTGATTAAGAGCTTAAGCCGTTCCGCCCACTGTGTCTAACAGTTACGGGTTCGATTCCCGCACGGGACAAATCATTGTGTGATCCACAATTATTTATTTCGGTCTGGGTATTTGTGTATCTGGATTTTCATGTTTGTAAACGCACACACTACATATAATTTAATCTATGTGTGGGGCTAGGTTGTAAAAAAAGTTAAAAAATAATAAACAATACTAATATTAACAAGTGAACTCATTCCAGTACTGGCGGAGCAAACTGAGTGGATTCCGCTAATGGTGTGGCTGTCCATCTGCGGGTTCTTCCGAGGCATGTGTCTCAGCAACTTTACGCTCACCATCTCAGAGTACTGTCCGCTTGAGAAGCTGCCCGCTGCCTTCGGTCTTCACATGGTCAGCAAAGGCGTCTTCGTCGTGACCATTGGACCAATTATTGGTAAATATAGGCTATAAGGCTCCGCTTTGTTGAATGAACTGCATAAAAAAGCATTTGTCAGTTTTAATCGATACATACTGGAGCATTCGCACAGTTCCGAGATGTTTTGTGGTTTAGCGCTCCCCTTGGGACTGGCTGTAGGCCTGGACGATGGAACGATAGCTAAGTTTCACGTTTCTAGAATTGGGCTGTGGCGTGTATGATACGAGGACATGTATTTGCCTTTCACGCCTTCTATGACTTCCGCCATTTTGTACCCGATGCGCTGGTTAGGTTGCAGATTTCCACCGGTGGAGTCGAGTACAGCTCTCATAAACAGGCTCAGGGTAGGCCGATTTTAAGTAGAATAAAAACACGTTTTGGGCGAAATTAGACAAAAAAGACAAGCCCGCTGAGTTTCTCACCGGATCTTCTCACTGGAGGCCGCCTTCCGATCCGGTGGTAGATTAGTAAGTTAAAAAAAATGTATATATGGCAATTTGTAAACACCCCTGCAGGGTTTATACAAATAAACGATTGAATTTCTATTTCCGGACACGCTCGTATCGACAGTTTGAGCGTAACTGACTAACTACAGACAAAACCAGAGACGAACATTTCGATTAGTTCACAAATATGATAACGAAACACATTCATTTAGAACCTGCAATGCAGCAGCTCTTTATCTCTTATTGAGTAGGGTGTACATAATCACGATCGCGATAGATTCGCCGATTTATTGTAGTAGCTTATCGCCACTTTCCAATGTTTAAATCAAGGTAACATTTGGAGAAAGAGACGTAATAGCTAACGCGACCGATGGTCTTTTCATGACCATTTGTGACATGGTCAGGTAGTTAGCTTATTTTATTTTTCTGTCATAATATTATATTTCTGTAATATGGTCGCGTGTTCGCCCATTTGTTGCAAATAAAATTTCACAATAAGCATCATAATTTAGAAATACGCAGGTGTTTCCTTCTTTCTATTCACCTCGATATTTTGTGAGCGTAGCAGTAGGATAGTACAAGATCATTTTTTATTATTATTATGCAACAGAGAAGCGTGTGAATTGCAAAAGAAATCTAGCTAGCTTAAAATGGCCAAAAGCTACAGCACAAAGCTGGGTATCGTAGCGATGTTTGGTAAGCGCTTTGTCCCGCAGGAGACATCTTTCGACTGAAGACAATGATAGTTAGATAGTAGGGTAATATATATTTATTGTAGTATAGTAGGGTACTAAAAATTGTACACCACCGAAATTACGGTAAAAGAAATACACTATAAACTAAGATACCTAAAGACGTATTACGTTATATTGTATTAATATTTAATGCAATATAACCTAAGATACCTAAAGACATGTTACGTTATATTGTATTGATTTTTAATACAATATAACCTAAGATACCTAAAGACATGTTACGTTATATTGTATTTATTTTTCATACAATATAAACTATGTAACGTTAAGATATTTTACGTTATATATATATTTTTTTCTTTTCGCTGGTGTTCAATAAAGAATACTCTATGTAACTATTATTCTCTTCGGTCGATGCAATTAGCGGTTTTATTGCGAAAAACAATTTCTTACAAACAACTAGTAATAATAACACTACTTTTTTCAGGTTACGTAAGAGACTACACGGAAAGCTTCTCAATATGCATTCACGTACAGAATGCCCTCATAATGTCGTGTGTGCTGGTGTGGGGAATAGAGTACGCGCTGGCGTTCACTCGCCGAAGGAAAGTAGTCCAGATTTAGTGTTCGCCAAACAACGCCCTGTGTTATAGCGTTCATTTCTCTAGTACAGTGTATATGAAGGTCTTACATTACTTAATATATTATATTAAGGAAAGTTAAGTTCTTAGATTTACGCGAATATTACACGTGAAATAAATAATACTATAATGTCTATATCAACCCTAATGTCTATAACATTCCGCAAAGGATTTAGCGTGATAGTATGGGTAAATGGAAATAATTATCGCGGTTTATTTTTGAGAATCAACTCCCAATATTTTCTATATTGATTCCACTGAATAATAAAGCTCCCAAAATGAGGGACACTCAAAGTCAAAAATAAACCACGTATAAATAATAGTTTAATTTCAAGAAATCAATCAAAAATTAAAGTTACTAATTACATATCGCACCTCAGCTCAAATAGTGTCACAACTCAAAATTGTTTCTTTTTCACTATTTCAAGTTACTTAACCTGCAAGTAGCGGAAACTCGCGTAATCTCCTCAAAACGATTTAGCGCAGTGGTTAATAGCTTAACCCGCTCCGCCCATTGTGTCTAATAGTCGCGGGTTCGATTCCCGCACGGGACAAATCTTTGTGTGATCCACAATTATTTGTTCCGGTCTGGGTATTTGTGTATGTGAATTTTCATGTTTGTAAACGCACCCACGACACAGGAATTAATCCTAGTGTGGGGCAACGTTTTTTTTTTTAAGAAAAGAAAGAAAAAAACGCAGTAACCAAGCGGCTGACAGTATAATACGCTGTTTTATAGAAATTAATAAACCGTTTCTAAAAAAGTTTTAGTGAGGACCCTAATATTCAAAACACTAAAAAATCGATTATTGAGTTATGACGCTATTGTAGCGGAGGAGCTTGTAATTTTCATTTTTCTTACAATCATGTGAATGATTTAATAATTATTTTTGTAGAGAAATGGAAAAGTCGGCAGTATTTTAATTTCTGGTTTAATCGACTATATTTTTCGTACATATTATACGTTGATTGTTAATGCAGGACCTTTTTGTAATTTAGACGTGTTTTACAAATGTCTAATAATGCTTCTCATATAACTGAGTGTACTTGTATCTAAACAACACCAAATATTTTACAAATTTTCGTCTATAATAGTTCTAATCCTGCATATAGCATTAACGCGGAACTTGACAGTACAATTGATGTATTCAGTTATTTTTTTAAAACTATCTAAATCTTTTTAGATGCTGAAAAAGGTAAAGTTATATCGAATTTGATCATATCATAAAAAGACAGGTGATATCAACTATCTAAAAACTGAATTTGGCGCATTTGACCCGGGAATTCTAGTGAATTGTATTAGTGTACGAGGAGGGATCAAGAAGTAGTGAGAATGAGATAGAATATAATGACTATTGATAACTTAATAATTTATTTTTCTACATAGTTTCCGAGTCCCTCTACACACCTAGTCCAGCGCTTTTCCAAGACTTCAAATCCTTTTACAAAAAAAGTTTGGTCTTGGTCCTGCAAAAAGCTCTCCACGGCATCCATCACCACGTTATCATCTTCGTACCTGTTTCCCCTTAAGTAATTATTTCAATTTGGGGAACAGATAAAAATCGCTAGCCGCCAGATCTGGTGAATAAGGGGGGTGGTCAACCAATTCGAAGCCAGCTTGCTGAATGGCAGCCATCGCAACTGCCGACCTGTGCGCGGGTGCGTTGTCGTGATGAAACAGCACGCCCCTTCGAAGTTTCCCTCTCCTTTTCTCTTTGATGGCATTCCTCAACTTGGGAATCAAAGCTGCATAATATTGGCCTGTAATAGTGGTTCCACGCTCCAGGTAATCAATCAACAATATTCCTTCTGAGTCCCAAAATATTGAGGCCATAACCTTGCCAGCCGACGCCACGACACGAAACTTCTTCGGGGTCGGTGATGATGGCCGTTTCCATTGCGAAGATTGCTGTTTTGTCTCGGGATCAAAATGATGGACCCATGTTTCGTCCATTGTTACGTAACGAGACAAAAAGTTTTCAGAATCTTCTTGAAACTTGTCAAACAATGTCTTCGAAATGTCAAGTCGATTTTGTTTCTGATTGTCGGTTAATATTCTCGGCACCCATCTTGCGGAGACTTTTCTCATATTTAAAGATTGTTTCAATATGGATTGAACACTTCCATATGAAATGCCCGTTTCTTGAATTAAGTATCGGATGGTAACTCTTCGATCGCTCAATACAATTTTCTCGACTTTCGCAACATTTTCTAGGGTGACTGACGTCGATGGACGGCCGCAACGATGTTCGTCTTCCGTGCTCGTTCTCCCTACTCGAAATTGAGAAGCCCACCTTGCGACAGTGGAATACGGCGGAGCAGACTCTCCTAATGTTGCCTCCAAATCGCAATGCATCTCTTGAGTCGTTTACTTTTTTAAACAGAGGTATATAATAACGGCTCGCACTTCGTTTTTCTCCTTTTTCGAGAACACGTTCCGACACAAAGCAAACAAATGACTACATTCATAAAAAAACCAAAGGAAATCGAGGTTTTATTTTTTTATTAATATTACAAATATGTATCTGAGCTATGCCTGTCAGTATTTTTTTTTTACCAAGGAGTATGTCGTTCTCACTACTTTTTGATCCCTCCTAGTACAATATCTATAAGCAATTTGTTTTAGAATTATGTTGCCGTTCCCGAGATGCTTATATTATTGCATATATTAAGTAAATCAGTACTCAAATGATTCATGAATTAAGACTTAAGTATCTCAGGAATATCACGAAAATGTTCTTGAAACATTACTCATAGCAGGTGAACACCAAGGAATTCCTAGCTTTTTATAAAATCTATCTAAACCTGCCAATGCAAAGTTCAGTTGAACATTTATTTTATTTCGACTGCTTGCCAATGTTGGGTCTATTTGTTCAGTACGTTAAAATGATATTATGACTCCGGGATAATATACCCAATGACGTATATAATAAGAATTATAATCTTCCAAATATGTGTCAAAGCTTAGTTCTTAATTACTAGAGCCAGTGAGATATTAGAACATGTTATAGTTACTGCAGTTACATAGTAACTTTTAGATATCGACTTTTAATGACAAATATTTTTAGACGGCTGTTTGTAGTTTCGGAAAGTTTTGTATGTGTGTATTTTTAGAACATATTAATTTATATAATGTAGTCGTAGCTAGTATTTAAAAACATGGGAATATATGGACTATTTAGAAGAATTGAGGCCGTTGCACACCTAATTCGACGGCAACTCAAAGAAAATCTTGGAATGTCGGCTTTATACCAGCAACATAAGTCGCGTAACATTTTTAATTATTTAAATTAGTTATACTGATTATTTTACTAATGTTGGTGAACATTGTCAAAACCAAATTATTAGCAACATATTCAAATATATTTCTCCTTCTTCGAGTGCCTCTCCATTACTGGAGGTTGGCCGTCAGCTTTGCGTGTGTGCTTCTTTCTTGAGCCATACGGAATGTGAAATATATTTAGATTACCAAAAATAATAGATGTGATACAAACCCAAAGTTTGCAAGCGATTTGACAAACTGAGTATGTTAAGCGACTTATGTTGCTGAACGTACAGTAAAATTTTCAAAACTCACTATACACCACAAGCGGACTACGTTGCCCATATAATTCGTACATATAGTATAATTCAAACCACCTAGCGCCTTCTGCCACGTGTTGATCTTGCAAGGCTCTCTAGCGCTCTACGTGGGCAACACCGGGGGTCGGAAATGGTTTTTAAAACCCGGTTTAAAACGTTCGGAATCCGGTTAAAAATAATGTTCTTTTATTAACCGGTTAATTCAGAAACCTTATCAAATTAAACAAAAATAATTTCGATTACCAGTTTATACAAGATATTTTAAAATATTGAAATTAACCGGTTAAACTCAGACGCGGCTACGACGTTCTCGACGGCGCGGCAACCATCTTCTATTTTCAAGGACAAATGTTCTTATTTCTAACGATTCTATACGATCGTGAAAGTAATCTGATAGCAAAAGTAAACTAAAATTAACTGGTTAATATATGTTTCGATACCGGTTAAAGTAACGCTAAACCCGATACAGAAAGTCGAACCGGTTACCTTCATTTTTCGAAAGATACGAGAAACTAAAATCATTTCGGTTTGGGGTCAATGACCGAAACCGGTTTGAAAAATTCACCGGTTTCCGACCCCTGTTGTCCACGCATTCTATCACTCGAACTAAAACTAAGTGTTATTTTGCCTTAAGCTGCTAGTCGCAGGCGGCTAGGTGCGTGCGATTTCTATTTAATCAAATAAATCATATCGTGTGCTATATCCATTGCCACTTCTTAGAAGTCGTCGCCACAAAAGAACAGTTTTTCGTTTATGTTACCAACGTTTTCTTAATGTGACCAACGATGCTGTATAGCATTTAAAATTACAGTTAAATATGCCCCACCTGCGTTAACGTAACTGATTTAGTGTTTACGCCTGAGTCAAAACGTGCTTTGAACAAGGCGCTACAAAATGTACGTTGCTGTATCTCAATTAACGAATTAAACATAGACTTCATCTGCGCAATGGCTTAGTTAACGTGTTAATTAACGCATTACGACACAGGTGGAGCAAGAGAATGGCGTAGAATCAGAAATGTGCGTTGAGTTGTTATGTTGGGTCATTGTTGGTGTAGCGATAAGTCGATATGGTGTGCGACAGCCCTTAGACCATGTTAGTTTTTTAGACGATCAATAAACATTGCCAGTTATTATGAAATGTCAGATTCGTAAAGAAGTATAGTTGCCGTGTATGCTGTAGATGTTTTATCCAATTTAGAACTTTATTTAGATCAGAATAAAGTCTTTAATCACAATAAGTAAATACATAGTACAACTACTTGATACTTTGATATTATTATACGAGTCCTTTAAAATGATATTCTTATCTTGGGCGAGGGCTTTCTTTTATATCAAGGCTTATTAATCCTATAATACACCACGCACCAACTGCAGACTTGTATTAATTTAAATAATTATTTCTGATTTGTACCTTAATAATAAGCTCTTTAAGTACATTATGTATTATAATGTTTATATTATTGGACTGCTAATCAATATATTTGTGAAGTGTTACTATAAATACTTTAAAACAAGTCGGTGATGTGAACTTGTAGGGAAATTAGAAATTGAAGTCTAATCAGTGATCATAGCGCGTTATAACGCCGCGATTATTGCTGAGTTGCGTTGTCCTCTGACCCTCATACTAATAAACATTGTATAGCGGCGGAATAGTTATACAATGCTTTGTTTTATTCTTTCAAATGTCAAATGACACATGATAGAAAGAGAGAAAGTAGTGGGTAACTCATGGATTTATTATACGAAACGGATTGAGCACTCTGCGAAAAAAAACGAGACGACAAGGATACCCACCTAAAGCCCTATGTCTCTTTCTAAGTAGGATGACCAAACATTGGTACGATTATGGACCTATTGACATCTAGCTAACGTATAATTTTCGGGCAGTTTGTCGCCGTAATTCTTTCTTTCCACGCACGTGCCACATCTTCCAAGACTTTAATATCTTTACTAAAACATTTTTTTGTTTTCCACTGTTATGATGTATATATAATAGTGGTTGTAGCTATAAGAAAATGGCCTTAGAGGACTGTCCTACTCGTATCTTTGAGAAAAGTTTTTCGTGATTTCTGACATTTCTAGTACTCAAATCTCAGTTGGTCTTGTAGAAGTTTTTGACCCTTGAAAGAAACAGGATCGATTGGCATCAATGAAGTTTTTGCGTGAATTGCCCATTTTCTTGCTGATTGGACATTTTTTTAAAATCTGTAAATATCTGTGTCAGGTCAAAATATCGCAAAAATTAAGGATAGTCTCCTAAGGTCTTTTTTCTGTAGCTACAACGATTGACATAGCTGCTCTTACTGTCCCATCTTAAAAATCCATCCTGTATATACAGACGACTTGAGAACCTGGTTTGTTTTGAACTCTGTTATAAATGGTGTACATCATTTTTAAACCATATCATAAATAGGTATAGTCCGTATTAGTTCTACCTTATGGTCACCGTACTGCATCGTAATGGGTGCGAGCGAGACACTGGACTCGCATGTTGTTGCTCTCACTCATCATGGTATCTCGAGTTATTTAAATCATAGAAAATTCAGTGTTGTGTTCACTTAATCCATTTTGCATAGTTACTCCAGTGGGTAACTATTCACACGCTATACAACGTTTACTAGTAAGGTTGTAAATGTGGTTTGTGTAGTTCTCTCTCTCTCTCTCTCTCTCTCTCTCTCTCTCTAATCTTCACAATGTAGTGACCGTAAACCTGTGGTACTACATAAATAGTATTTAACTAAAACCATGATCATTTTCTCTCTAAACATTTTTTTAATATGCTAGTGAATATTTAATGTTTTGAATTACCAATCGATATTATTTTGTAGAAAGAAAAGTCATCCCATGGCAGTTTAAAATTCTTTATTACGTGTTTTTTTCTGACAGTTTAAACAAGTGATAAATGAAAACATGTTTATTCGTAAAATACAAATTTGAATTTACAAAACGAATACACAGTTATACATTTAAAAAAATGTTTACAAGGCGGTACATTAATAATATTCCTATATATGGTCCCTTCACGAGACGTCCCAAATTAAAAAGAGATCTTACAAATATATCTATGACATTTGCACGCAGGTACAGTTTACTTGGTAAACGAATAAATAAAGTGATTATATGCTTTTTGACTTAAAAGTTAATTACTGCAGCCTTATAGTAAAACATATATAATGTCCCCCATAGCGACTGCCCAAGCCGAGGCCGTTCCTCCTTGACGCGCCCTTGAACTAGTTGCCCCCATTGCCCTTCTGGCTCGGGTGTAGTGGTTGCACGCTCGCCCTCTTGTCCGGAGCTGCAAAGGACCCGCGGCCAACAGCGTAAATCATTCACACACACACAACACATACATAATATTTAATAAAGTTATCAACATTAGTATTATCATTTAATTAATTATTATTTGAAACAAACTAAATATTGAAATTTCACATATATTAACAAGTTAGATCAAATGCAGGTGTGTCAATAAAATTACGGCATCCCAAGCAATTAACGAAAATCCGTATAGGTACGTAAAAATAGATACGGTATAGATGATAAATACATAAAAAACATATTAATACAATAACAATATCATGATTATGACAAAGCAACAAGAACTGGCCATTTCCTTTTGACAGCTGACAGCTGATTGGATATGGGCGGTGAAGGCATGTACAGCCTGATCGGTGTCCTGAGGGCACGGGGTGGAGTCTGAGCTGAAAGGGGGGGGGGGGGTCCGGCATCCACTAAGACTGTACTCAGCATATGCCAATCCACCGCCGTCTTCTTGAGCGGCTGGGGAGGCTTCCTCCACTCTCATAGTTTGTCTCATACACGCTTGCCGGTTACGGAGAAAAAAGACGGGACGCCGTTCTTTCCAGACAGATGTCTACAGACAGGAAAGAACTTGTTGGAACTGTACTTTCTGCCTACCCCGCAAGGGATCTGGCGTGATGAGATAGATAGTGATAGATAGATAAATTGGTCTCCTTTTGTTATATTTTTAATCCGGGACATCCGGGTTTCCTTCATTCCTTACCTTTTGTATTTTATTACTCTATATACTAATTACCCCTGTTTTGGGGAAGTTTCGCAGGGAAATGGATATGTAAAGTTTACATTACGCCTCTGCTCGTTTTCATGTCCGCTTCACTTCTCTAAATATAATGTGTATAAATGTTATATTCGTCTTCCAATTAACTAGCCAAGTAAATATACACAAACACCTGTTTAGTAATTCAATGTAAGTAATTAAAAGATAAAATAACACAATCTCACGGTGTTTTGTTTGTTTTCAAATGGTTCACAGTACTTTGGTCCATAAATAGAGGTTATAAGATTATTTTAATCAACATAATAAAAAAAAGTTTTTTAAAAGATTGTCTAAGTGTAAATATTAATCAGTAGTGTGCGCTTTCTATGTGTGATTTACTTGACCAAATATTGCGTAGTAGGTACTTTTTGAATAACATAACAACAATATAACATTTTATATAAATATATTAGGCGTTGGCAACATTAAGTACAAGTTTTTATATTATCTTTGATTAAGATAGAGAAGAAAAGGTGGCGGAAATTAGCAGTAATGCCACGACACACATTTCTTGTCTATACTTAATCAAAGAGAATATAAACATAACGTACGTACTTAAATATAATGGTCCGTTTCTTATTTCAGAATTGAACTTAACACTTGCTAAACTCTATTGAAACCACCGGGGTTATTGTAAGCTTTTAATTTTAGATCAGTTCCAGTTAAAAAACTTATTACGTTATATTTTGATAAAATAAATATCCAGATTTAAAAATTGTTTGCCTTTTAAAATATATGTCTGGCTTAATGTAACACAGGGTCCGGCTTTTGTATTTAAGGGCCTGATAATCACAATTGTACCAATGCAATTAGGTTGTCAGGCCCTAAAACTTCAATTAAAAATAAAACGGTTTTGCGTTTTAAGTTTTGTAATGAATCACATTTTTACAACCAAAATGAGATGCTAACAAACAATCTTCTATCATAGCAACAACTTATATTTATTTGGTACTAGCGACCCGCCCCGGCTTCGCACGGGTTAATTATACACATAAACCATCCTCTTAAATCATTACGTCCATTGGTGAAAACCTTATAAAAATCAGTTCGGTAGTGGAGAAAACATGTTCAGGTGGAGACTTACAGACAATCTATCTATCTATCTATATCATCACGCCAGCTCCCTCGCGGGGTAGGCAGAGAGTACAGAGTTCCAACAGGTTCTTTCCTTACATACCTCTCTGGCTTCCTCCACTCTCATAGTTCGTCTCATACACACTCGCCGGTTACGGACACTCTTGACTTGCCCTTCAGCTAAGACACGGTCTATTTGGTCATGGTAAGATAGTCTAGGTCTTCCCCGGCACCTACATCCTTCCACTTTCGCATTGTATATCTGTTTTGTCATTCTTTCTTCTGGCATCCTTTCTATATGCCCGAACCAACGGAGCATACCCTTTCTCATCTTTACACCGATACTATCTTTCATACCTACTCGCTTTCTTACAGACAATACCAATCTGAAGTGTTTGTGCGGTGTTACCCAAACGATGACCCACCTTACGTCGTGCTCTGCTTCCCCCAACACACGCACGCGGCAGGATTTGATGAATGCCACCGACAATGCGGTCAAAGTGGCTGCGTTCTAGGCCGCTTCCTTACAGATCTGACATGTCTGCCGTCGAAACGATAACAAGTTAGGTAGTTATTGAGCGCGTTCAGACAGACAGAAAAAACACGGCGGGAGGAATTTGTTTTATAATGTGTAGTGATTTTTAAGTTACACTGACTAAAACCGTAACAAAAGCCGGGCAGGTCGTTCAGTCCGAATTTTGTGCCCGGACCCTTAAGTTTTTTTTTTTTTAAAAACGTAGCCCTACAATTCACATACACAAATACTTAGACCGAAACAAATAATTGTGGATCACAAAGATTTGTCCCGTGCGGGAATCGAACCCACGATTGTTAGACACAGTGGACGGAGCGGACTAAGCTCTTAACCACTGCGCTAAATCGGCCGTCTTGGCCAGAAATTTGGCCAGATACAACCGTAAAAAGTCAAAAATGTGGCAACTGGCGACTCTAGGTACGTTGAACTCTTCACTTTAGGTTTAATTTCAATGCCATTCACAAGCCAGTAAGCGATTAAGTGATTTTCCAAAATTCTTACAATTGATGAGGTTACAATGAGAAGGTGAGCAGGAGGTTGATCCCGTTTGAAGTACGTCGAAACATTTTTGATGCATCTTTTTTCGTTGTAAATTATTTGATAATATCATTATTGCATTGTTATTTTGCCCAAAACAGAATGCTGGAACAAATAAAACTTAATTCCTAACCTATACTATAATTATAAAGAGGAAAGATTGTTTGTAATTCTTTCACCATTTGAAAGCTACATCATCCAGAGGTAATATGTGGGCCCTACTGGTACCAAATGAAACAGGCCATTTAATAGCCAATTAGTGAATTGAATGCAACTTATCAAGTTTTATAAAATTCTTTGATACGCACTATTGAACCGTATTTTTTTTGAGTAGATTTATATTTGGATATTTTCAAATCAGAAACCGGCTATTATTATTTTTGAATTCCCATGTAGATTTACGATAGGAGATCGAAAATATGAGTAACATTTTTAAGTATCTGTAGTATTTTAAAATAATAAAGGTTTTGCTACATAGCCGACCTGGTGCGACGGTGGCGTGACCTCGGGAGTTGTAATTTACTGAAATGTACGGGAGACGCCAAAGCGCAGCCCCCCTCGGCGCAACGGCAAACGTCATGACCCGCCGCCATCGCGCTTGACGCGATGACTAAGTAAGCACGGCAGGAGCGAGACGTTCCCTCCGGATGCCCTTTCTTTCGGATACAAATACCGCACACAGGAACAGACACCGACCTCGCCGGCGAGGTCGAAGAATCCCTTGCCACCGGCCGGTGCAGAGCACCACGGCGAGACACCTAGTATACGCCCTTCCCCATAGTGCCTGCCCAAGCCGAGGTCGTTACTCCTAGTTGCCCCTTGCCGTTCTGGCTCGAGCGTAGTGGTTGCCCTCTTGTCCGGTAAACCTGTAAAGGCCCCGCGGCCAACAGCGTAGATCATTCACACACACACACACACTCACACTCACGCGAGATGCTAATAAGCATGCGAGCGGGATACTTGTTTTTGCCGACCCATAGATGTAAGACTGGGCCGGCCACCCGGCTCATACTCGGCCGGCGCGACGTCGGGCCCCCAGTGTGACGTGCACGTCGTACTGCCGACCGCTGACCGAGCGTAGCCGAGCGCTCCCGTCGCGCTCCGTCTGCTATTTGACCAAACCTTCAATAAAATCCAATCAATACATGGAACTAATGTGCCAACTGTACATAATAATGTGATTTGTTTTTAAATGTAATCATGTGTACTTGTTACTCTGAAAGCATGAGACAATAATTGTTAATAAGAGTGATATCCTCCACTCCGATCTAGGTCTCGAACCTATTCGCGCCTTTATTAAAAAGGCGTCAACACGTCACTTCGCGAACCGAGAACCCGACCCCTGCCGCCACCGCCGGCCGCGACATGTTCTCACCGACCCCCCCGATGCTTTGTCATCCCGTCTTTCCGCTCAGAATACGGGCGACGACGACGTAGATCCCCTCCCATAGCCGGCGGTTGACCGGTGCACTTAGTAGTGCACCCGTCCCCCTACAGCGACTGTCCCAACCGAGGGCGCCTCGAAGAGGCGCCCTCGGTTGTATGTTGCCTCGGAGTATGTCGCCTCTTGCCCTTCTGGCTGGCTAGAGCGTAGTGGTTGCACGCTCGCCTTTAAATCCGGTGAAGCTGTAAAGGTCTCGCGGCCAACAGCGTACATCATTCACACACACACACACAAGAGTTATATTTGAATGAGAATTTCATAATGTTCTTCTTTATCCAATCATAAGTATAATTTGGTATGTCTAAGAATCTGTATAAATCAATATACGTTGGTTATTATTTTTGGATCAATTTCTACGACTTGTCACAACATTTAGGTTTTTTATTATCTATTTTGGTTGATAGATTTACATAAATAAATTCTTCTATTTCCGGTATAGTAAAACGGCACGAAGATGTTGTCATTTCATGGCATTATACCTACATTCCGTTCACCTTAAACCTTTTCTATTGCGAACCATAATTTTGTACATGGACCAATATTCTTGGATTAGGTCAAAGGGATCGTCCTAAAATCATGCGATGTTTTTTAGCAACTTTTTAACCTAGCCTAGACTGACTCCCCCAAAAATCTAAAAATCATGTGTATGTTTTTGGTACAAAGTATCTTAAAAAGACAGAAGTTTAGAAATCGCGCGTTCGATGAAAAAATACGTGATATCTCACTACCGCAGATTATCCAAAGGGCTAATCATTCAAATTAGGCAATCTGGTTTCTTATCCGATATGACATATTAAATACGTAACGCGGTGCGTTAGGATAACTTTATGAAATGATCGTTTAGTGGTACTCCAGGGACATACAAAATAACGTAAAAAAACAAAATAAGATATTTGAAGTCAGTGCCAAGTAACTGACTGCAACGGCCGACTGGTACCGAATAAATATATATATTTTTTGGCTTTTTAGTTTTTGAAGTCGGTTTCCCTTTTTTGAATAGTTAATTATAAATTTTAAGTGATGAGTGAATTAATTATTAATATGTATATATATCTATATTAAATTGTTCTGCTTAGTTCTATAGTAAAGTACCTACAGGATTTTTCTCATAGATACATTATTTAATTATAAATAAAATTCGGCCCCATAAAAATTTCATCGCCTATTTATTATTACCACACCTGAGTTGTGGTATTTTTTATTCATATTTAAATGGCACCAAACTGAAGGTATACCACCCCAAATAAAAAAAAAATCCATATCGGTTCATTAATGTCGGAGTTCCGAGGTGACACACATAAAAAAAAGTAAAACCGAATTGAGAACCTCCTTTCGAAGTCGCTTTAAAATACAATATTCGATAATTTCATGAAGTTATCATAACGCGCCGTGTTTGGTCATAGCGAATAAGGCTCCAGAGCGGGACACTAGTATTTTTCACATAGGATGGGTAGTGACAGTTCTAATTGCCAAACATGGTGAGTTCTGGGCCTTTAGTGCCTATTTATGAAACACAAATATTCTAATATGACCTTCAAAAAAGATCACACGGTTACAGTCATACAAGGATCTCTTGGCCCGCGGCCAAAATCGAAACTAGCGCTGTCATCAAGTGAAATGACAGTCGCAGAGTTGCCGTTTGCTACGAAATTTACCCTAGTTCTTTTCATAATTATGCTGACCCACCTGTTGGAATATTTCCCTGGAGGTAGGAAAATTTTACTAAATGATAACCCTTATTTCATACCAACACTCAACTGTCAATGTCATCCACGTGCCAAAATAGCCGTTTCGCACTATACTAAAATACCGAGTTATAATTTCTCAGAAATTCAAGTATCATAGCATAGTTTTTAATTTAATATTCTGATGTAGTATCGGTTACTACCATCTATTTTAGTTTTATATTATGCTGAATTTATAATGACTGTCTATCAATGCAGTTTTAAAAACCAGTCGTTCAAAAATACATAACAAACTTCTGTGGCCACAAAATTTTGCGTCATTTAGAATTTGTGATATATACCGACGACCAAATCACCATTCTTGTTTATAGAACGTACTATTCTCTAAAAAAACGCCTTACTCTTTGTAAGGGCCGCTAATGTTGAAAGTGTGACCACGAAGCAAATACGAAGAGGTGATGACCTAAGCTAGCGAGCCTTTTGAATTTCTAAAACCATTGACGTCATTTTGGTGGGCGTGGCTTACCTCAGTTTGTCATCGCTACTCGCTCCATTTACACGTCCGCTCGATTTCGCATAGCTATTAAATATAATCTATTTTTACTACAAATAAAACCCTTAAAATGAAGTGTAACATACAAAAATCTCTTGGATAGACATTGTAGTCACACAAATAAAATCACATTTCACTTGTAAGTAGTAATTTATTAAAATACTTCTATATTAAAAATGCCATCGACTTTTAGAATATATCCAGAAGACGCGTCCAGTCATAATTGCACGTCGCGCGATGAAGCAAAAAATTCAACAAACGCCCCGCACTCACCGCACTTCTCACCCTCGTAATGTTGGCAATCCGGAAAGATTACCGGGGCAAATGTTGATGGCATTAGAGTAGATGATTATAAAATCATTGTTGCGGTAACGTTTAGTTTAATGCATATTAAACTCAAGAAATAGGTATACTTGAACTATTGCGGTTTGTAATAATTTAATGTAGGGAAAATATATTTCCATCATGTTAACTAAATATTAGAACCGTGATGTAGTAGTAGTTACCTATATTATTATCATTTAATACTAGAATTTATAAAGTCCTTAGCAAATGAAAGTGTTGAAAAATTAAATTGTTATACTAGCAACACTAAAAAAATGGACGAGCCTTTTACTATGACAATTACAGACGGAAGAATTAATTCAATGTTTAAATAATGCGACACCTAAATGCGCTAGTTACGTATGAAATGTGATTCTATCATGTTTCTTTTTGAGCTCATCAGCGTGTTTACGGGCAGGAACGATATAAGACTGCAGAATTCAATGTAATTTGACATGCACAGAGCGCGTTATTTCGCACGACGGTCGCAGCGTGACTACTGGCGTGAACGTGTGACTACTTGCTTTGCAGGTAGTCATCGTTGCATTAATATGATGCGCGCCCGCGGATTCTAGATTATAATTTAAAATTATAGTAAGCATCGACCGTAATATTATTGAACTTACGAGTAATTTTTACCGTAAAGAGTAGTTTTTACTGTCCTCCGCCAGACGGTAAATACAAATGTGACTCGGGCGTAACGTCCCTCTCGCCCGGGGCCCCCCCGCGCAGTGTCACGCTTAAATTGTGTAGGAACATCTTATTACGCCATCTCTTCGTATTTGCTAGTCGTTATGATCAATTGAATACATAACGCGACGTGTTACAATAACCTCTTGGAATGATCGTTTAATGGTACTCCAGTGTGTAATAAAATTTTCCTATACAATAAATGCGTGGCAGTGCGCGGGATGGCACAAGGGCGAGAGGAACGTTACGCCCCACCCGCATTTGTATTTGCCATCTGGCGGAAAATGATAAAAACTAAACAGTTTGTCCATGTTAATGTTATTTGTAAGTTCAAGTATATTACGGTAGATGGCCTTTGTATTAGAAGTCATTTAATAAATTCCAAAAAAATACTTACAAGTGAAATGTGATACCATATGAGTGACCAGAATGACGATTCAAGTAATTTCTGTATGTTTAGATACATCACTTAATTATAAGGTATTATTTTTATTAAAAATAGAAAATATTTAATAGCTATGCGACCTAAGCGACGTGTGAATGGAGCGAGTAGGGATGACAAACTGAGGTCAAGGCTTTTAGGAATTCCACAGGCTCGCTAGGTTAGGTCATCTCTATGTATTTGCTTCGTGCTCCAGTGGCATCCAGAATACCATTACACGATTCTTTCACGAAGTTATCGAAACGCGCCGCGTTTGGTCATAGCGAATAAAGCTCCAGAGCGGGACACCCACCACCGAATTGAATGAATAGTTCATCCCTTTTGGCTAACGAAACGCATATTTTTAGTTTCCGCATTAGATACTCCATTTTGTCAGGAAAGTGCTAAGATTATTTGTGAGGCGCTTTTCACTTATCCAAATTAAATGTAATAAACGGAAACTAGTAAGCATGCATTTTGTTAATTTAAAAACTTCAGTGGTACTGTATTGTGAGGGGACTCTGGTATAAAATTTTGCGCTCTCAACTTATATAAGTTGTTAAGATGAAATTAAAAACGCAAGGGCTTTAACTAGTGTTGTAAAAATGAGCACTGAAGTCGAGCCTTTAGCGCTGAGTCGACGCTCACGAACATTGATTGAAAAACGTAGAAGACGCGAGCGTTTTAAGCGCCGACTAGACCGTTTTTACAACACTAGCTTTAACACCGTGCCGGCGCCAGAGTCGCGCGAATTTATACCGTGCATTTGTGTTCAACGTAATAATCTATATGCGTTATCAATATAACACCAGTTACACCAATGGTTATGTGACTTGCGTTCGATCGCCTCAGATGACTTGCGCAGTAAATTTGGCTCAGTGTTGCCAACATATTTAGGAATTTTTCTTTTAGAATTAAGTGAAAAAAATATTGAATTTTAGTAGGGACGACCGAAATAATTCTTCGCCAGCACGCTGTTTGTCCATTAGACATGAAATTTCGAGGGTACCAGAATTACGCCAGAATTATAGGGCATTTCTCAGTTTATAAACTTGTTTACGACTAGTTGTGAATAAATGCGAACCATGATAATCATGTAATTTTGTTGAATTGTTACGGTACTTAGTGATATTATTGTTGAGCATTGTTTTAATGTTAAGTGTATTTTTTGTGATGGTGTCTGCCCATGGGGAATTTGAATTTAAAACATATGAGTTCAAATACTAAGTTCTTAGATAGGTCTCTCTTATATAGGACAAACAAAAAGACCGGTTAAAACTCGGTTAAAGAACACATAGCTGACCGTCGCTCAAAGAAGTCTGCAGTCTGTGAACATGTCCTTAACCGCACCCGACATAAGATCAGATTTGATAGACCACAAATCCTCGTGAAAGAACACCGATTCCTACCAAGAATGGTTCGCGAGGCTATTGAAATTAAAAAACATCCTAATGTCAATAGAGAAATGGATGGGTGCTTCCATCGACTTGGGATCCGGTAATTAATATAATCAAATCCAAAACCAAGCATACACTACAAGACCTCAAGACACCGTGAGCTCATTCAGCGTAGATCGGACTAACAAAAATAATTAAGAAGTTTGAGGGTACCCAGGAACAACTATGCCTTTTGGACGTTTAACATATCAGTCCTTCCCGTGACCATGGGTGCTGCAAAGCACTCTAAACGTCGGGAACTTAAAAATCAAAAATAAACCGCGATAAAATCCGAAAAACACTTTTTCGTTTTTCACATATGAAATAGTTAAAAATCCCTGTATGCTAACAAGTTAAACCAAGGTTTTCTGGTTGTCTCGACCATAGGGGCAATGGGCAGGCACTAACTAATTGTTTATGGATGGTGCGTGACTTAGCCTGTATGTTAACATACTTATACTATTTTAATAATCTTTATGTAAAAAGGTAGTAAAACATTTTATAAAAGAATTGACGAAAAGACGGTTTCAGTAAATGGCGGTTACCGAATGGCTTTGTTTTATTTCGAAATACATTATTTCCCTGTTAAATTGTAAATGTGGTTAGTAGATATTTGGTTATACTAGTCAATATTTCATATTAAAATTCAGTATCTTATCTTATCTTTTTGTTTGCTTTACGGATTGAGAGGACCTCAAGCGCACTTTGACCCGATGGGATCTTTTGTGCTGTCCTTGCCCTGATGCTATTACGTTCCTGAAGATCCACATACTTCCTGTATTATATTGTAGATTCCAGTAGGCGGGAAGAGCCGCAATTCCTATTGAGTTGGATAGGCCACTCCCAGAAGCTTCATTCGCCGTGCCGCTAGTGCGTCGCAGTTGCAGAGGATGTGTTTCATGGTTTCAGTTTCTGTACCACAGATCCTGCATATCACGTCGCTTGATAGGTTCATCTTGTGCAGTGTCTTTTGTGCCATAATGACCTGCATATTAGTTAGCTCCAAGTAGTCTTTTGCTATCGCTGTTAGTCCATGTGGAGATAAATTACTTGGAGTGTCTCAGCCCTGTTTCTTTCCCATTCTATCCTGTGTTGTGCTTCGGCATATTTGAAGAGCACGCCTCTGTAGGCGCCATCTGGTATTCCTATTCACCAGAGTGGCCGACATCAGCACTTTGGAGGGGCTGCGGGATCTCCGTATGGAACGCACCGGTGCTCCTCTTGTGCCGCGCTCTGACGAGCCCGCCATCGGAGGGAGACTTGGTGACACGCTCCCCAGCGCTCCGACGCGGTGCTCGCGGCGACGTGGGCCACACCACGTTCCTCCTCCTCGGAGTTGCTCGTGAAGGACGGTCAGGACCCCCGCCCCTTGCGTCCGCGACCCCGAAGGCCCGCCTGCTGATGTTGTTGCAGGGCCAGATATTACGGCGGGGGACGCGAGTTAGCCCGTATTCTTAAACCCCGGGCTATTGGGCTGAGGGGCCTGGGCGGGCTGTGCCCCCGCCTCGGCGCTGTCGCCTTCGTCGAGCAGGATCGGCCCTCTCCCGATCCCGCTCGGCCTTCTCCTTCTGGGATATCACAGTCTCGCAGAAGGAGTGCCCAGGGACCCAGACCAATCTGACCGTGTTGCGCGCTCCACATCTATCTAGATGGGATGCACACTCTACGGTCAGTGCCGAGTTTAACTCATAGGAGCCGATGGTTTTGAGGGCAGCCTGACTGTCACTATATAGTAGATGTTCTTGCCTGTAATTCGTTTGTCCAATATCTCTTTTGCACAAGATTAATCGCATAGGTTTCTGCTTGGAATATCGACGCATATCTGCCCATGCTCTGACCTAGACTGTATCCTTCTGTATAAATACCGGCTCCTGTTCCAGACTTGGTTTTGGATTCGTCAGTATACCATTCACCACCACCAAAATTCCGTAAATATAAGTAGCAAATTGTTAATACAGCGTGGATGATGGCGGTGTATGGATATCCTAATATCCTAATCCTAATATTTTTGTTGTAAAATCCAGCGGTAAAATGTTTTTAGAGTGCCACGGTGATTACCGGGGAACTAACTCTACCTCGGTTAGAATGTATTTAGCTACCCATAAGACTTCCACGTGTAGTTTTAACCGGGATCGACGGCTTAACGTGCCTTCCGAAGCACGGTGACGGTCGACAATTGAAAGGGTTTGTCTTGATCAACCTGACATAGGTTACCATTCGTAGTCACCCATGTCAGGTTGATCGAGACAAAGCCTGTTAAACCTTGATGATCGCTAGAACCACTGCTGTAGGTGCCACAGAGCAACGAATGCCTTGCGAGACTTAATTTGTGTAATGAATTCCAAATTAATAATATAATCACAGTGACGCTGTGTTTAGTTAATATAATATAATATAATTAACTTAAACAAGGCGTTGGGTTACATAAGATCGCCCCTCGTAATCAGTATACCTAATAGGAATATCGTAAACGGAATGGATTAACTAGGGTATTTTAATGGTTTCTCACTTCTTCACGCTTCATGGCTCGTCTATTTTAGTGAAACTTGATACTATTTTACCAGCTATGGAAGGCACCTAGTACACAGCCTTGGCATAGTATATTTTTTAAGTTTATGCATAGTTTTTGCGTCTGCTCCCCCTGCGTCGTAATATGTTAATTAATACATTAAGGCACGCAGATGTTACGAATATTTAATGCGTTAATTGAAATACGACAACATTATTTTTTGTCATGGGAAAGTTTTTATTAAGCCGGTCGTCACGTGCTAATCTTTAGTCCATCTAATATCGCCAGGACCAACAGTATAAGCCTCCCGGCCTATGTTCTGCAGTGGACGGCCTATGTTCTTTCGGCTGATGACGATAACTTTTATTTTTAGCGCCCTATTTGTCTTCTACTTAATGAATGGCCCCACACTTTAAAAGTGTAATTCGCCAATGTCAAGTAATAATAGAATATAACAGTGAATTATAAAAATTAGCTTTTCGCCATTACGGCAAAAAACCCGCCTTATTTGAAGACAATTTTGACGCGTGTGTGTGTGTATGAATGATCTACGCTGTTGGCCGCGGGGCCTTTACAGCTTCACCGGATAAGAGGGCGAGCGTGCAACCACTACGCTCGAGCCAGAATGGCAAGAGGGCAACTAGCTCAAGGAGGTACTGCCTCGGCTTGGGCAGTTGCTATGGGGGAAGGCGGTCTATTAGGTGTCTCGCCGTGGTGCTCTGCACCGGCCGGCGGGCAAGGGATTCTTCGACCTCGCGGGCGAGGTCGGTGTCTGATCCTGTGTGCGGTATCTGTATTCGAAAGAAGGGATGTAAGGTCATCGGTGAGAACCGGGGGAGTTGGGTTTGTATTCGGCGGCGGTTACGATTAGCGGATTACTATGATTGGACGCGTTAACAAAATAACGGGTTGTCGCCCTTTTAATAAAGGCGCGAATAGGTTCGAGACCGAGATCGGAATGGAGATCGACATTCCGTATAAACCACGGGGCTCCGACGGCTTTGCGGAGGAAACGGGATTGAACCGTTTGGAGTCTATCGAAGTGAGAGCGGGTGGCGTGCCCGAACACCTCACAAGCGTACGTCATGATGGGCCGTATACAAGTTTTGTAAAGTGTCACCTTATTCCTAAGGGACATTTTACTCCGCTTGCAGATCATCGGGTAAAGACGACCGAGCACAAAGGCTGCTCGGTTACGGACTCGCTTAATGTGCGGTCCGAAGGTCATGGTATTGTTTCGGGTGGCCCCTAGATATTTGACCTGTTTGACCCAGGGAATAGGTAGGTCGAACATGGTCACTTGATCGAGATTACTTCTGGGGTGGCGCAGGGAGGGGCGCGGGATGGCACATCTGGAGAGCATTAACATTAAAGTTATCTACGGTGGCGCAGGAGCATTACGAGTATTTGAAGATACGATGTAAATGCCATTGTCCACAGGAATAACACTTCCGTCGATTCATTTATAGAATACTATCTAATTTGGTACATAAATAAAATATTTCTAACTATGATTCATACGGCTTAGATAGAATTATTAATTACGTCTACTATGTTATCCATAAATTCCGCGAAATTACAAAGCAGCACACTGTATATATATTTTTTAAGGTTTAACCACATTGATTAATACGTTAATGACGGACCTTAGACACACCAGACAGATTATTGCTCTAGGAATCTAATTCAATATAAAAACCTCGAGTTCTATAGAGTTCATGGCCATTTTAATTAAGAACTTTCATATCTAAATTAAGTATGAAACGTGTATGATAATAGGTATTTAAAGAACATGTATTAGACTTCTCAGATTTTCCTCAATACGCACATATAATATATTACATTCAGGTTTGCACATGTGATTGGGCTGCTAACTTTTTTTGAGAAAATAAAATATCTCTGATGAGTAAAATAATGCCAAAAAAAGTATATTCCAAAGTTATATATTGAAATGTATTGTGGTTGTTTAGTTCACATGTTTTTATGGCCACAGACAGACAGACATACGAATATTGCAAGTTAAATAAAGCTTGTAAAACACCTAGATCGGAACAAACAGTTGTGTGTCACATAAATAATTGTCTCATGAGACAAATCAATAGATGACTAGGTATCGCTCGCTCTAATCTAGGCTAGAGGTAAAGTCTGCGCCACAAGTCCAGGGATAGCAAACTAATGGAACAAAGGGCAATTAAAATTGGGCACAGCTAAAAAAGTTCTTTCGATAGCCATTTTTTTTTAAAAGAAAATTGTAGATAATCGAGCATAAAGCCCAAAAAATGGTTAGAATATCTGGAAATTTTATGATTTCTTAATAAAAAGTAAGTTTGTTGTTGCAATTGAAGACGGATGTGAGTATTGGTGTATTATTATTTAGTTTCACTTCGTTAGAATTGTTTGCTGACACGTTATAGTTACCTACTTTTAATATTTCCAAAAAATGGCACGTGAATGTACTATGAAGATTGAACATATCTCTACTAGAGCAAACCGTGACGTCAGAGCATGATGGATGGTCAGATCAGAGTATGAATATAATATTGTTGTATTTTTTGTGATCGGTCAAGTTTAGGACAAGTTCTTTAATTGCGTAATAATGAATAATCAATTAGTGTTTCATTTGAAAAAAATTATGCTTGATTTATATTTAATTTTTTTGTGCGTCACACTATACATCGTCGGGTATTTATTAAATTACTATATGTAATCAGATACTTAATTGTTTTCCTTGACGCATTAGAATGTTATATGCTGAGTCCGATTTCTATTGGTATGCATATTATTATTGTGCAATTAGTATTTTTTACAGGACCCTACTTGGTAAATTTCGTTTGCAAAGTCAGGGATATTTTGGTGTTATAATAAAATAATAATATTAGCCTTGTTAAGAAACTGTCCCACCGTTGGGCACAGGCCTCTCAAACTGAGAGGGCTTAGGCCATAGTCTACCACGCTGGCCAGTGCGGGTTGGCGAACTTCACACACCTTCGAGAAACTGTTAGGCATGCAGGTTTCCTCACGATGTCTTCCTTCACCGATTCCTTCCATTCGAAAAGGCAGAGGTGCGTGCCTGGGTTCCCGAGACCTCTGATTTTGCAGTCCAACGGTCTAATCACCAGGCTATCAACTATTTTGGTGTAAGATTAATATATTAATACCGTGTAAATACACCTAAAGGGTATATTCTTATAATACTCAGCCTATACTGTCCCACTGCTGGGAAAAAGTCTTCTCTCACAACGACGACTGATGGACGATTTAGCGCAGTGGTTAAGGGCTTTAGCCGCTCCGCCCACTGTGTCTAATAGTCGCGGGTCCGATTCCCGCACGGGACAAATCTTTGTGTGATCCACAATTATTTGTTCCGGTCTGGGTATTTGTGTCTGTGAATTTTTATGTTTGTAAACGCACCCGCGATACTGGAATAAATCCTAGGGTGGGGCTACGTTTGGCACGGTACGGGTGGCAACCCTAGTTATCCACGGACACAGTGCGGATTTGTATCTGGCGACTGACCTAAAAATAATAATTGAATCCCCTGCTATTGGAATTTATCAAGCCGCCCATAAGGCTTCCATCCAGTATACTACTTCGCGCCTGTGTACAATGAGGCGATATATGCTACAAAAGTCACCTATCTCAGGTAGACCGAGCCGAACGCTGCTTAACCTTGGCTATCTCTAAGAACACCGGGTTTCTGCAGCATTACGAGCGCCTTCAACATGAAATGAACTTAAACTAATATTTTTTTTTAAACTTAGCCCCACTCTGGTATTTATTCCTGATTGGTGGGTGCGTTTACAACATGAAAATTCACATAAACAAATACCCAGACCAGAACAAATAAGTGTGGATCACACAAAGATTTGTCCAGTACGGGAATTGAACCTGCGACTATTAGACACAGTGGGCGGAGCGGCTTAAGCTCTTAACCACTGCGCTAAATCGTCCGCCTAAGTAAGATTAAACTTGATATATTAGTTTACTTCAATCAATCCGCATTAGATAGATAATTATGTTCACGTGGTGAAGTATGGTCTAGCCCCTTTTATTGTGATTTTTGTTTGGAGGAGCTGGCCTTGTACCAACAGTGGAGCAGTGGTTGATATATGATATGTTTATAATTGTTATTTCATATTTTATTAAGTACTAGTTCTTGCCTGCGAATTCGTCCGCGTTGAGTTTAGACAGGAACCTAACATTTATCCGGGATAAAAAGTAGTACCCTTTGTGTTTATCCAGGTAATAAATACACTATCTCTGTTCCAAATTTCATCCAAATCCGTTCAGCCGTTTTTGCGTGATTGAGTAACAAACATCCAAACGTACACATTTTTACATTTATAATATTATTAGGATTAGTAGGATAATCCAGTATGTTTTGAATAAAACAAGTTGATACTAGGTTGATTTGGATGAACTTAGTTAGTCTTAATATTATCTAAATCTACAATCGGGTTTGACTGGTGCTATTTTTAAAGGTTTACGAACGAAGGAGCGATGATGCGTGTTTGTTCTGAACGAATGGTATTCGCTGATTTCTTATATTTTAAAGAAAACTTTACCTCACACCAAAATGATTCCTATGTTATAGGTACAAACATGAATTTTTAATACCAATACAGAGTGGAGGACGAGAATAGAACAGTAGAACTAGCTAGTTCTAAAAAACAAGTCAAAAACCAAAGTAATGATTGTTGACAGAGCCGGTCTACTCTCTATAACAGGTGAACTCTCGGATCTAGAATTTGTCAGCGAGTTTGTATACATTGGATCACTGATTACGAATCAGGAAGGAAGTGAACGGGAGATCAAAAGAAGAACGCCAATAGCCAAGTCCGCGATGAGCAAACTGACACGCATCTGGCAAGACAGAAAGGTCTTCAATATCACCAAGATGAGACTAGTCCGAACTTTGGTTTTCCCAATCTTCCTATATGTAGTAGAAGTGTGGACAATTCGAGCGATGGAACGGAAAAAGATAGACTCCTTTGAGATGTGTTGTTGGCGAAGGATGCTCCGAACACCATGGGCGGCCATGAGAACGAATTAGTCTATTCTAAGACAGTTAGATATTAGAACTAGACTCTCAGCGATCTGCTACCCACGCATTCTGGGATAATTTGGTTATATTGCAAGACGGCAGCCAGATAATTTTGATAAATTGGTGGTGATGGGCAGGGTAGATGGAAAAAGGACGCGCGGCCGATCATCTAGCCGCTGGCGTGATCAAATCACTGCTCTTACTGGCCTCTCTACAACAAATGCTCTTAGAGAAGCCGAAAACCGGATCAAGTAAAAGGAAGTCGTACACAGGGCCATGAGGGCCTTTCAAGGACACGACCTTCAGTAATGAAGAGCCCGACTAAATACTATACCAATACAGAATAACTGGACCGTTGTGTTTTGTATTTTGGGTCACACGATACTCTTATATGCACTAGATACAACGAGTATTTCATTTATGTTTAAAGATTGCCCTGTAGCTAGATTTTAAAACTTGTTTATTCTCTTTCGTTGGCCCGGTTTCGTCGCAGCTTTTAAAAACTTAATAGATTAAAAGTTCACTTAAAAATGCACCCACCTTCTAAAAGTCTCGTTCTTACTAGGGCCCAATTCGCAAAACATGTATCGCGATTTGAATCAATTCAATTTGCAACTTGTGCTGATACCATGTGCCCAAAACATGTTACGATAAAATGTATCCTAGAGCGCACGAAGCTACTTAAGTCGGTGCGACACTTGTGCGTCGCGGGCGTGTATCTATGTGAACTTCGGTCGTTCTGTACAAAGAGCACGTGCTCTTAGTTAGTGCTTGAATACTGTTTGCAAGCAGAATACGACCTGCCTGAGCGTAGATCGCGACCGTTTTCTAAGACTTGCTTGTGTTGCTTAAGGACAGCGGCTAAAGGCGCTACGCAATTACAGATAAAAGTCGCCGTACCTACCGCCACATGCACACCGCATTCGCCAATGTGTATCCACTCTTAGAGATCGGTCATAAAAATCGGTTTATTTAAATATCATTCTTATGACCTACCTATGGAGACAAATTAATTATGAAATAGCTAGGTAAATAATAAAATTATATATTTTACTTCTATCTGTCTACTTATTCGTTGCTTAAATTAAATTATTAGTAATTACTTTATGACTATGACTGATAGACACTCTCTAATAATACATTTTTTAAGTGATGTAATAGAAAATACATTTGACGTAATAAAAAATCTACAGAAATCTTGTTAAACCAGTCTTATAATAGGTATGTGTGTTATCAGTCTCTACTCGTACAACTGAGCTCATGAAAAATTTCGTATATTGATTCTGTATTTGTGTGTGTGTGTGTGTGTGTGTGTGTGTGTGTGTGTGTGTGTGTGTGTGTGTGTGTGTGTGTGTGTGTGTGTGTGTGTGTGTGTGTGTGTGTGTGTGTGTGTGTGTGTGTGAATGATCTATGCTGTTGGCCGCGGGGCGTTTACAGCTTTACCGGACAAGAGGGCGAGCGTGCAACCACTACGCTTGAGCCAGAAGGGCAAGGGGGCAACTAGCTCAAGGGCGCCTCAAGGAGGAACGGCCTCGGCTTGGGCGGTCGCTATGGGGGAGGGCGTATACTAGGTGTCTCGCCGTGGAGCTCTGCACCGGCCGGCGGGCAAGGGATTCTTCGACCTCTCCGGCGAGGTTGGTGTCTGATCCTGTGTGCGGTATCTGTATCCGAAAGAAGGGATGTAAGGGCATCCGGAGGGTCGGTGAGAACATGCCGCGAACGGTGGTAGCGGTTGATAGGAGGGGAAATGATTCTGTAGTCGGCGTGTCTGTCAGTGGTCTAGACCTGATGAGTCAAGAAATATTAAAAGTTTATTTTGTTTAATACAACTCACAAATAAACCGTCACGACTATGTTTCCCAAGCAGGGGTGGTAGAGGTGTTCTGTGTACACCCACTTTTCGCCTACGATTTTAGGTCCCATGTAATAGTGGGCGAGCCTATAGGTCTGGATTGTGCCCGGTATATGACCGGGCACAATCCAGACCTAGGTTGGACAAATTTAAAAATCTATATTTTACCAACCTAGGGTTTGAACTCAGGACCTCGTGATCGCAAAACACGTTATTCGCCACTAGACCAACGGGGCAATTTAGATTAATAATGTTAATTTATTTGTTTATACTTACATTTAAGAATATATTTACAAAAAAAATATAATAATTAATGCAATAGATAATGGATTCTTCACCTTTTGCGTTTTTGCATAAAAACTTATTAAAATCTCCGATACTGATAATGCATGCTGCATTCATCTGTTACTTATAGTTATGCAATTCATTTTGAACTCAAAATTTGTGTCACTTACAAATGAATTATACCTATAAAACTGTTCGTAAATCTAATAAATAAAACACCGACACGCCTTTATTCCCCAAGCGGGGGTGCCAGAGGTGTACTGAGTACACGCACGTTTCGCCGACGATGTTAGGTCCCATGTAATAGGGGGCGAGCCTATTGCCATATACCGGGCACAATTCCAGACTCCGGACTCGTACTGGGAAGTTGTCGTTAGAAAAACTACACTTGTCCGACCTAGGGTTTGAACCCAGGACCTCGTGATCACAAAGCGATGCGCTTTGCCACTAGACCAACGAGGCAGTCTAGTAATTTAATAAATAAATAGTTTAATAAATAATGACAATGTATTCAAAATATTAGGTACAAGTAAAACCCCTAATCACTTAAATCTTAACCACGTGGAATGTTGAATGGTCACATACTAATGACTAAAAAAACTAATTATTTGAGCATGGAACTAGCTAGCCCTCTCGTCACCAGTAACTTAGTCTTAGAAACTAAGATAAAATGAAAATACTTAAATCGTCAACTGTCACCATAACCCTATATAAAAAAAAACAATATTTCTTCCTAATGTCGTGATGATGGTAGCCCTAATTTAAGACAACATTATCACGAACGGAGTTATTGTTATGTTAGGAACAGTGACGCGAGGACGTGCGCGGATACAGTATAAAATGCAGTCTCATTCGTAACTCGTGCTAAATAAAATAACTAAATAAATTGAACTTTATATGTGAATGAATAAGAAACTACTGAAATTATAATATTGTGTTTAATACATTTATCAAAATGGATGAGGCATTCGCGCATAACGTGGAGAGTAAAAAGGGACGTAAGGAGGGATTGGTGCCTCCAGATGGTGGTTGGGGATACGTCGTGGCTCTTGGTGTTGGATTTACATTTGTAAGTGAATAATACAATAATTTATTTTATTATCCCACTGAATCCCTTGCGTAGGCAGAGGGAGAACATATAGTGCCCAAAAGTTTTGTACTAGACATCTCTTGCTTACTCCACTCTCATAATTTGGATATTTGCACTATACAAACCGTGTATTCTTATTTTATAGGTAAAGCGTGAATTTTGTTTCTAGTATTAAAAACTATGAATTTATCGCCGCCGGAAATAATGAGATTCTTTTCAGAAATTTGAATGACAATGTCTTGTATAGATACACACACACCGTCACGCCTGTATTCCCTAAGCAGGGTTGGCAGAGGTGTACAGAGTACACCCACATTTCGCCGACGATGTTAGATCCCATGTAATAGGGGGCGAGTCTATTGCCATATACCGGGCATAATTCCAGACTCCGGACTCATACTGAGAATTTTTCGTTAGAAAAACTACATTTGTCCGACCTAGGATTTGAACCCAGAACCTCGTTTCTTTACGAATTTACAATTATTTATTCTATATTAGACTGACGATATGGCGCAGTTCTTAAGAGGCTCGGATCGCTAGGTCGATTAGTCGCGTGTTCGATTCCCGCACGGGACTAACCTTTTTGTGACCCACAATTATTTGTTTCAGTCTGGGTATTTGTGAAATTTCAAGTTTGCAAACGCGCCCACGACACAGGAATAAATCGCGCAGGAATAATAGGCGCATAGAGCGGGGGTCGATCTCGAGGTCTTGGATTCGAATCCTCAGTAAAGTATTACCCTATGTTCGCACGAGTGCTTTTTCAACGCGCCTTAGTAAAGCGCTGGACTGTAATAAATGGCTAACAGTCGATAGCGCTGTATAGCGCTTCAGTACCGCGCGTTAAAAAGCGTCCTAACGAAGCGTCCGAACAATTGATACGACGGTATTTTTTTTGACTAAAAATCAATTGCTATTCGGAGCCTGGAATTGTGTCAATTATGGAGACAATAATCTCGGCTCTTATTACATTGGAATCTCCGATCGTCGAAATATAAATGTAAACAGTACACCTCTGCCATCCCCGCGTGGGAAATACGGGATTGTCAGTGCTCATTAAGGCCAACTGAGCCTTGCTGGCGACGATCCAATTAAGTCATTATCGAATTGAGTATATATCGAAACATATCTAGCTACGTAACATAACCTTACAAAACTTCCTCGTTGGTCTAGTGTCGAATAATATGCTTTGCATCACGAGGTCCTGCGTTCAAATCCTATGTCGGAAAATTTTAGTTTTTCTATCGAAAATTTCCCAGTATCAGCCCGCTGTCTGGAATTGTGTCTGGTATTTGGAATGGTGAAGTTAGCCAACCCGCACTGGGCCAGCGTGGTGGACTCCCAAACCCACTCCCAAACGTTGGGACAGTTTCTTAACAGGGCTATTATTATGGCATTAGCTCGCTCCTTATGAGATAGGAACTAAAATCATCGGCGTAAAGTGGGTACACATTACTTCTCTGCCACCCACGCTTGGGGAACATACGCGTGACGGGTTTTTTTTATCTAGCTGTAGTGTACTATACTTCCAAGTAGGTAAGTACCAATGTTTAAACCTGAGGCGAGTACAGTAATACAGGTAAGTACGAACAGATTAACAGATTGACGCAGTGGGTTAATGTTGTCGTAACGCTATTGAGTTGATGTGCCATCCGTTTCAGTCTAAACTCTAAATTCACGTGAGAGAACGTTTTCTCGATTACTTTACACTAACGCCAATATGTTCGCGCTAAACTCTGAGGGTTAAGCACACACCATTTGGCGTTATAGTAACGTTATCGAACAAGAATGCTATCACCTTCATCTTTATTCAAGAAATTTATAATGTGAAAATAATGGCATATCAACCCGATAGCGTTACACTAACGTCAATCTGTTCGTGATGAGAACTGAGGATTACATTTTGTCGACTCGCGCGGGAAGCCAGGGCAGGTCAGTTATGCTAAGCCTTTACTAATCATCACTGCCCCGTGCTGTTGGCAGCTTTTTTGTTAGTTTTAGCACGTGTAGTTTAGTTGCTGCGCGCACGCAAATTCTGGCAATATTTTTTTAGCGGGAATTAAATTACACAGCCTAGCCAGATACGGTTAAGAGTTTACATTGCTTGCATCAACTGTGCTTCCGCATTTAATGTTGTTAATTAATTAATTTGAGGGAAGAAATCATTTTTGCAGAAATATGGTTGGATAAAAATGTATACAAAAAATAAAAACCCTCAAAAAACATTAAGAGAATAATAAAATACGTGTCTACCTAATGTATAAATTATTCACCTAAGTCGCTAGCAATATAATTATAGAAATAATGATTTTAGTTTTAATTTATTTTTACTGTATTTCCACATATTACATTGACCTCGAAATAAATAAGTACCTAGTAGTCTTTTTTGTTCAGTGAATAAACAAAACAAGAATAAAAAAAGAACAATTTACAACGTTTAATATTAGCCCTGTTCAGAAACTGTCCCACTGTTGGGCACGGGCCTCCTCTCAAAACTGAGAGGGCTCAGGCCATAGTCCACCACGCTGGCCCAGTGCGGGTTGGCAAACTTCACACACCTTCGAAAAACTCTCAGGCATGCAGGTTTCCTCGCGATGTTTTCCTTCACCGTTAAAGCAAATGATAGTTAATTTTTAATACACGTTTACATTTTTAAACAACGTTTAGAAACGTGATAATATACCATGAGTATTCCCGCGGGTTTTTGGCGGGAAGTCGAAGAGTAATGTTGTCAATTTGTTTTAATTTTCAAAACTTGTGTTATTTTGACTAATAATGTGTAATGTTGGTGGAATATTAACCATTATGTGTTCTTATATGTGCATGAGTGAAGGTAATTGTAACAAAGTGATAAAACGTGCCTTTTCGACTTCCCTCAAAACGGCCGTTGCAATTGGTATGTAAAGTATCCACCGCTTTACTATCCAGGGTAGGGTACTTCATTAACTTCATTATCATCGTTGTCATCAAATTCATCGGGGAGTCGAATTAATTTAAACTAACACGATTATTTATCTCACTGGACACTGGCAAAATACACTTATAATTAGTGTGAAGCCATAACTTGAAGAAGAAGAAGAAGAGTATTCCCGCTTGTCGATAGCTTAGCGAAATTATTTTAAATTAAATAGCCTAACTGCTACATTGTCGGTATAAAATAACCATGTTCTGTTGGTACTTCTGAACTAGATTTTAGAATAAGTCTAGGAATCGAATATCCAGATTTTATAATAAAAATCTATATATTTAATTTTAATTATGACTGCTTCGTTGTTGTAGTTACGGCGATCAAAAAATTATTTTTCGGATTTTATCACGGTTTATTTTTTTAAATTTACGTTCCCGACGTTTTGAGTGCTTTGCAGCATCTTAGGTTACGGGGAAGGACAGGAAGAGTCTGGTCAAGTTTTATTTCATGTGTTATATTCACGTAAATCTAAGAACTCAATATGTGGCGATTATACCATTAAATGTAAAGAAAACCAAGATTATGGTTTTTGAACGGGAAGAAACCAGAACGAAAGCAAGGGTTGTGGTTGGTAACGATGTGCTGGAGCAAGTGAATAAGTTTGTATATCTTGGATGCGCCTTCAGTAAGGATGGGAAATACACTGCTGACATAGAGAGAAGAGTGAATGCAGAGAACGACGAAATGGTGCGTTATATGGTAGCGAGAGCTGGATATGTAAGAAGGAGAATGAAAGTAGGATAAATGCGGTGGAAATGCGGGTCTGCGGAAGATTTACGGAGTGAAGTTGACCGTCCGTATTCGCAACAGCGTAGTAAGAAGGTATAAAGGTATGCAATAGATGGTTAGATAGATCTAAGATCCTGAGTTCAAATCGGTCGGTCTACGTGTAATTTTCATATCAAAACTTTCTCAAAAGCAGTCTGGAGCCTAGAATTGCACACGGTAAAAGGGGCAAAATGCTCGCCCCCTGTCACATTGGGACTTAACATTGTCGACGATATGAAAGTATATACAGTACACTTCTGCCACCCCTCCCTTGGGAAATATAGAAACAGTGTTTTTTTATTCTCATTTCAGTCATACAAAGTCCTTAACATTTTAATTTAGTCTAGTTTAGTAGAACCTCACGCGATGTGTTGACAAGTTATCTAACTTTACTATTGATAAGGTCAAGACGTCTATATAATCGTCTTAGGAATCTTGTCTAACAGGTATCTATATAAATATCGAACACTAAGCAATAAATTAATCTTTTCTGTCCCACCTGCTATAAATAAGTCTAGAGGAGGAGGAGATAGATAGAGGCAGATTTGACCACCTGCTGTTGGAACTCGTTGCCCATCAGAATCAGAACATTTTTCATGTAAACCATAATAGTATTTATGAATCGACAGAAACTACCACCACTTCGGAATGTGATTCCTTTGGAGAAGAAGGCTAAGAAACTCCCCGGTTACTTTTCAACTAGATTTAGCCCCACAACTGAATCTAGGAGAACAATTTAGGCTGGTATATCAGATAGCTCTAAGTTAATTTAAATTAGGCTTCCAGCTACATATAAAGTGGTAACTGTAACCAACGGTTTAACGTGCTTTCCTAATCACGGACACGATCGCATACAGAAATTCTACAACAGGTTGCCTATGTCAGACTGACCTTGGCGATCTCTACATTGCTACTAATGCCTCAATAAAATAAAATATATAAAAATGAATATAATATATTTAAACATAAAATGCCTAAAAACATCTCACTTGAAAAAAATTAAGAATAAAGTCTCACGGTTCTTATTCTTTTATTCTTAGGCAGAGGTGTAGAAAGGGAACCCACGTTCAGTCCGATGTATTTTTATCCATACAATACCCCAAGTGCGGGTGGCAAAGGCATACTGTGTACATCTGTTCTAGCAGTCATACTCGTGAACGGGTGTTGCATGTGGGGACTGGTCCATCCGAAATCGTTTAGGCACTTGCTCTTCAGACATAACATCGTTAGTCTCATATGTCGGTCGTAAGGCATCAGACTAGAGCTAGTACATCGTAAAGTATTAATTGTAACATAAACATTGTTCCTTTTTAAAAAACTTTTTTTCCTTGTATGCGTTAACGAACATAAAATGCACATACAGAAATATCCAGACCGAAACAAATAATTGTGGGTCACACAAAGATTTGTTCCGAGCGGGAATCGAACCCGCGACCATTAGACACAGTGGGCGGAGCGGCTTAAGCTCTTTACCACTGAGCTAAATCGTCCGTCTGTTGGTTTGAAAATTAGGTTGCTTTTCATTCCAGGGCAAAGGCCCTGGAATGAAAAACAACTTAATTTTCAATTCGCTATTTCCGAACGTGGCACGTTCCGATAACTTCGTGCAATAATCATGTAATGGTATTCTGTATGCGACTGGAGCATCATTAAGCAATTATTTCGTGACCAAGTGCACCGCATCACGGAGCACATCCTCTCCGGTCTCAATAGACCCAAACCCGTCTACACGGGCGCCCTCTTCCTAGATGTCGCGAAGGCATTCGACAAAGTCTGGCACAACGGCTTGATCTACAAGCTCTACCAAATCGGTGTGCCGGACAGACTCGTGCTCATCTTACGAGACTTCTTGTCGAATCGCACCTTCCGTTATCGCGTCGAAATGACGCGCTCCACTTCCCACTCCATCAGTGCTGGAGTCCCACAGGGCTCAGTTCTCTCTCCGCTCCTGTTTAGCCTTTACACGAACGACATTCCTCGTTCGAGTAAGGCGCATCTAGCCCTATTCGCGGATGATACCGCTCTCTACGTCTCGCATAGGAATAAGGGTTTCATTACCAGAAACCTTCAGACAACCGCCAATTCCCTAGGAAATTGGTTCAGGAAGTGGCGTATTGAGGTGAACCCGGACAAGAGCGCTGCGGTGTTCTTCTCCAGAGGTGCCACCCCGCGCCACTCCTAGAAGTAATCTCGGCCAAGTGACCATGTTCGACCGACCTATTCCCTGGGTCAAAGCGGTCCAATATCTAGGGGTTACCCTAAACAGTACCATGTCCTTTGGCCCGCACATCAAGCGGGTCCGACACCGAGCATCCTTTGTGCTTGGTCGTCTACATTCGTTAATCTGCAAGCGGAGTAAAATGTCCCTTAGAAATAAGGTGACGCTTTACAAAACTTGCGTTCGACCCATCATGACTTATGCGTGTGTTGTGTTCGGGCATTCGGCCCCCTCTCACATCGATAAACTCCAAGTGGTTCAAAACCGCTTCCTCCGTAAAGCTGTAGGAGCCCCCTGGTTCGTACGGAATGTCGATCTCCACTCCGATCTAGGTCTCGGACCTATTCGCGCCTATATTAAAAGGCGACAACACGACACTTCGCGAACGCATCTACCCATGCGAATCCGTTAATCGTAGCCGCCGCCGACTACGATCTCCCCCCCGACCCCTGCCGCCACCGCCGGCCGCGACTAGTTCTCACCGACCCCCCCGATGCTTTGTCATCCCTTCTTTCCGCTCAGAATACGGGCGACGACGAAGACGTAGTCGTAGATCCCCTCCCATAGCCGGCGGTTGACCGGTGCACTTAGTAGTGCACCCGTCCCCCTACAGCGACTGTCCCAACCGAGGGCGCCTCTATTCGAGGCGCCCTCGAGTATGTCGCCCCTTGCCCTTCTGGCTGGCTAGAGCGTAGTGGTTGCACGCTCGCCTTTAAGTCCGGTGAAGCTGTAAAGGCCTCGCGGCCAACAGCGTACATCATTCACATACACACACACACACACACACACACACACACACAATTATTTCACGAACTTATCGTGACGCGACGCGTTACGTGTTGAACGGTCGTAGCAAATAATGGCCCAGTATATTCTTGAGTGAATCACACTGACATCTTGTTATCGTTCGTTGTGTCAATAATAAATTTGTACGTCCAAACGACCTTTTTAGTGTTGTTAGTTTTACATTATTCGGTGAAGCATTCAACACGTGACCGAGTTTATTTTTATCATAATACATATTATCTATTCAAATCGAAATAATTTAGCGCGACATTTAGCTGATATTTTTTTTTCTTTTCTAATCGGTAATTACTAATATACCACATTGGTGGACGTCATCGGTAATATTCCGTATATTACCAACATACTTAAATATTATTAAAATCATGAAAAATAATGGATTTATCGCAAAACAAACCTACGCCAGCGATTTGAAAACTACGGATTTTCAGCCAATTATGTTGATGGTCATACATTGCTTAAGATTTTTCTTCTAGGCTCATGCCGGGTAGCAGAATAGGCTTCTTTTTGTGTCCGTCGTACAAGGTCATCGAAGGAATGTAAACTATATAATTATATTCACCATCGATAGATCACATACCGACATTAAGCTCACTGATTTAAATAACACCTTTGTCGCCCCTTCGGCACCAAATATTATGGTCGCGACGACGACGTATGATTCTAATAGATATGCATAATGTAAAAAGTGTTTTTTTATATATCAGGTTTTACAGAGTTCAGTGATTTCGAATGGTTCAAAGTAGTTTGCATTGATGTAGGGTAGGTCTAGTAGTAGAGCCTTTGAATAAATATATATTATTCTAAGTGTAGAACGTAGGTCGTTGCACTCACTGGATCTATCCTTGAACGGGACAAGTTTTTTTGTCACCCACAAAATTTTAATTCGGTGTGGTTGGTTTAGAACACATGGTGTTGTAAAAATGAGTGCTGAAATCGAGCGTTTAGCGCTGAGTCGATGCTCACGAGCGTTGAAAAAGACGCGAGCGGTTTGATCGCCGACTCGAGCGTTTTTACAACACTATAAACACATCGGCGACTTAGTAATAAATCATAATATAATAATAAAATTGAGAATTATAAAATTGAATAGGGACTGTCTTTTACATTAAATAGATCCACCAATCTTCATCACCATTACCAATTTGAAAAAAATATTAATATCGATTGTTGATTTCAATATGTATGAATAGTGATCAAAACAACGTTTGATTTTTTAACCGACTTCAAAAAGGAGGAGGTTCTATGTTCGGTTATATGTATGCTTTTTTTTTTATGTATGTGAGCGATATTTCCGTCAATTTTGGACCGATTTTGATGATTTTTTTTGCATCGGATTCAGTATAACTCCAAGGTGGTCCCATTTTAATTTCATTGGCATTGGACCTTGGACTTAGAAGATACACCAGTGAACTCCTTAACGACAAACAATAGGCATGTGTAAATTGAGATATTATGGGTATTACGTCAATCCTATAGGTACCCTACTATAGTACTAAGCATATATTAGCCAACTTCAAAAAAGGAGGTTCATAATTCGTCCTTTTTTTATAACTCCTTTGCTTATGAACCGATTTTGATGATTCTTTTTGCATTGGGTTCAGTATAGTTTTGAGGTGGTCCTATTTTAATGTTATTGGTATTGGACCTTGGACTTTGAAGATACAAGAGGGAACTACTTAACGGCAAACATCACGAATGTATTGATTCCGTTATTATAGTCATTATATTAATCCTGTAGGTACCTTACTGTACAACTCAGCAAAATAATATAATATCGGTACATAAATATTACTAAATAAATCACTCGGAGCTAAAAATTGTAAAATTAAAATCTTTTAAAAAATAAAGTAAACCGACTTCAAAAAGCAAAAAAACTAAATATTTGAAGTCGGTGCCAAGTAACCGACTGCACCAACCAGCACCGACTTCAAATATTTATTTTTTTGCTTTTCGAAGTCGGTTTACCTTTTTTTTAAAGATTTTTTTGTACGTTATTTTCATATAAACTGCTGATTTTGACAGGACTTCTTACGGAGACGTCAGTAATAACGAAGACTGAGATGTTCTCACCAGCGCTTGAGTTTGAGCAAAATTGAGTTTAGAGAGAGCGAGTAGCACATTTTTCTATTTGTTTAAGCTTTCGTACAAGCGCTTTTTATAACGCGCTTCTGAAGCAAAGAAAGAAAGAAAGAAAATTTTTTTTTAGTTATTTTATGAATTAATTCCAGCATGTGTGTATGTGTGTGTGTGTGTATGTGTGTGTGTGTGTGTCTCAATGATCTACGCTGTTGGTTGCGGGGCCTTTACCGGTTCACTGCGTTACCGGACAAGTTTAATTCCAGCGCTTTATTTACGCTCGTTGAAAAAGCGGTAGTGCGTTTGGGGGCTTACACCTGTGGCCTCTTTACCTCGAGCGTGGTGGTACGCTCGCCCTCTTGTTCGGTAAAGCTGTAAAAGCTCCGCGGTCAGCGGTCATAATTCTCACTCACAAAAGCCTGTGACCTGTATAAAAATCTATGTAAAGTAATTAAAAATGCCATGCGAAGTAGCCCGAGAGTATAGAGTTCAAATAGCTTCTTTTCTTACGAACCTTTCTGGCTAACTCCACTCTCATAGTTTGTCTCATACACGCTCGCCGGTTACAAACACTCTTGACTTGCCTATTTGATTATGGTAAGACACTATAGTTCTTTCCCGGTACCATCTTTCCACTTTTGCATTGTATATCTGTTTCGTCATTCTTTCTTCCGGCATTTTTTCTATATGCCCGAACCACCGGAGCATACCCTTCCTACTCTTTATACCGATACTATCTTTCATATACGCTTTTCTACTACGAATATGGTCGGTCAGCTTGAATCCGCACATCTTCCGCAGTGATCGCATTTCGACCGCATTTATTCTGCTTTCATTCTCTTTCTTACATACCAAAATCTCACTGTATACTCTTATCTCACTAAATATAACAGCGTTAGGACAAGCACTCCGTTATATATGGCCAGCTTTTTATACTCACATTTAATTTCTGTTGTTTAGTAATACTTAACTTATATACTTGCACATAACTTTAGATCTCCGAACTCAAAGATACAGACTCTCCGTCTAGTTCGGAGTTTACTAATTATTGTGTTTTAGATCTTAAGTTATTCCAGAAATAATTTTATTTTGGCTTGAGCTCTGACTCCCAAATAACTTTCCATGGCACCATTTTCTTCTCTCTATGTCAGGGGTGTATTTCTTATCCTTACTAAAGGCGCATCTAAGATATTCAAATTCATGCACTTGCTCCAGGATCGGTACCAACGCAATCCTTGCAATCGTCTTTTATTACAAGTAATTCTTTGGATGGAATATTTAGATCAATCATCATAATTCCCGATAGCTATCAGCTAAGCTAACCAATACACTTTCTACTTATATATCCTAATAAAATAGGGCTTCAATAATAATATTCCTAAATATTGATTGTGTTTGCGGATTAATTTCTCAAGTTCTCGACTTCTCATAGAAATTTTTCTCGGAGAGAATTTCTCAACTATACTTGCTTCTTAAAATATCTTTCACACTAACTCCGATCAATGTAATGACATTGATGACATGGGCCAAAAGAGCTTTGTAGCACTAAACTAGGCTTTGGCTGGACTTTCCGTTACTACGCGGTTGTGGCGCTAACTAGCGGTCGACTCGTGAACCAAAGAGAATATAATCACTTCGTCGTGAACTATGCCACCAATAAATTATTACATGGTAATAACCATGCTGTCATAATATTATGTAATCTATTCTGGGCGCGTAGCATTAGTTCTTTTTCCTTCGCAAAATATAAACGTAAATAAGCGCAATTTATAGGTAGATTAAACAATGTTATAGAGGTTATGTACATACCTACTACACGTGCTCGTTGCCGCATTTTGTGAATTAAAAATACAGGGGTCACTTAACTTCGTGAGATCAATAATAACGTTTGTATAATATTAGCCCTGTTAAGAAACTGTACCACCGTTGGGCACGGGCCAGCTCTTAAACTGAGAGGGTTTAGGCCATAGTCTAACACACTGGCCCAGTGCGGGTTGGCGAACGACACACACCTTCGAGAAACTCTGAGGCATGCAGGTTTCCTCACGATGTTTTCCTCCACCGTTAAAGCAAGTGATATATGCCGTTAAAGCAAGAAAAGACAGAGGTGCGTGCCTGGGTTTGAACCCGAGATCTCTGACTTTGCGGTCCAACGGTCTAACCACTAGGCTATCACTGCTGTATATAACGTTTGTATCTAGATATATTTATGTTATTACTTTTTGAAAGGACATCTAAAAAATAATGTCGTATGTTTTAAGAACTTATGTCACCCTATTTAACAATAGGGTGACGTAAGTTAAATATTTCTAAAAGAGTTGAATGTGTTTGTAAAAAATTGACAAATTTAATTAACTCTGTTATCTGACTGCCTCGTGAGGCCAGTGTCACGTAGTGTGGTTGGACCATAACGAGTTTTTTTTATTAAGGACGGAAACTGCCGGCCAATTCTGGTAATTAAGTGTTTAAAATGCAGTTTCGATCTCATCTCAATGTCGTAAACGTCACAAATAGTAGTCTCGTAAAATATCAAATCCTTCAATGACATCGACCGAATCCAGATCAGACATGTGTATTCTGATAACATTGTGAACTGAACTTAACAACAAATACAAAACCACCGTTAAATTTCAGTGGGATCTTTTTTTTTTATTTTGCCTGTGGCAGTCGAAATAAACATGCGATCCACAATAGATTTTAATTTAAATAACTTGACATTATATTGGAATTACAGTGAGATGATACTGAAATCAAACCGATATGTTAGTGGAGCAGAGTCAATTCTTGATTAAATCCCAATTCAGACAACATCTATCTAGTCTCAGTGTCAATTGAATACGAGAATTGGCCTTCTGGTCAGAGATTGAATTCTATCCCTAAGATGTAAGTTGCAGACATAACTAATTAACTCTGACAAGTGTTTAGGAGACGGAAGTTAGACCGAGTTCCGAATCGGTATGATCAGGCCCCGTTTCCTCGTAAATTCAACTTCCGGAACACGACTGGGTCATTTAGTAGCCCGACTGCTGGGAGGGTGGTGACCAGCCATGCCCTTAGCCTATCGTCAGTGAAGGTGCTGCTCGTAGAAAATGCGTAAGGACCATATGTTTATCCTACGGATCTCTTGGGGACTGAAGCTGCGTGCTTCAGTCCCCAAGAGATCCCGGGTGGCCTATCCATCACCAGGAGAATACCGGCTCTTTCTCCCTGGCGGAATACACAACCTATTACAGTACAGGAGTATTTGGGACACCAGTTACTGAAGATCACTAGGGCTAAGGGGCGATCCCATTGGGTCGAATTGCGTTTGATGAAGATCAACCCTACAAAGTACCCCAAGAGATCCTGGTTTTAAACTTTAGTACGGACAAAGAGTCAAGTTTTTCTTGTTTTTTTTCTTCCAGTATAATGATAATGAGCTCGCTCTCTATTTATTACATTGCGATCTAGCAAAGTCGGCGAAATGTGGATGTATGTACACTTCTGCTTCTTTTTCTTCAGTCGTATTCTTCATTACTGAAGGTCATGTCCTTGAAAGGCCCTCATAGCCCTGTATACGACTTCCTTCCACTTTAACAGTACGGTTCACAGTAAGAGACTTGAACGCATACAAAGGAGGTTTTTGTGGCACTTAACCTACTCTGGCAAATTAAGCATACAATTGTTGACGTGCAAAGACAGGTTAGCTCATTTCAAATTAACATCCCTTGCGCATCGCAGACAGGTTCTTGATAGCATATTTCTTTATAAGATTGTAAATGGAATCACGGATAAACCTGAATTACTATCAGAATTGCAATTCTCTACACCAAAAAAATTGCCTAGAGTTTCAAGATTTAATTTATTCTATGTCTCAGGTTCCAATTTCAATCTTGGTCATAATGCTCCGGTGGCCAGACTAGCACGTCATTTTAATGATGTTTCAAAAAGACATATATTCTTTGACAAAATGTATTTATTTAGAAGACATGTGATTAATATTTCTTGTAATTAATATACGTGTCTTTTTTTTTAATATAGTATATTTTGGATTTTTGAACTGTTTGCTAAATTGATATATTTAAAAACAAAACACCGTCACGCCTATATTCCCCAAGTGGGGGTGGCAGAGGTGTACTGAGTACACCCACGATTCGCCGACGATGTTAGGTCCCATGTAATAGGGAGCGAGCCTATTGCCATATACCGGGCATAATTCCAGACTCCGGATTCATACTGGGACTTTTTCATTAGAAAAACTACATTTGTCTGACCTAGGATTTGAACCCAGGACCTCGTGATCACAAAGCGATGTGCTTTGCCACTAGACCAACGAGGCAGTATATTAAGTGATCAAACGAACTTACCTGAAGTGAAGTTCGATCATTATTATACGAAGTCCTTCGTTCGAAGATATAAACATGCAGCTCTCTCTACTCGCTTGGCAAGCCGCTAAGTTTTTTAGAAACGTCAACGCCTCCTCTATGGTATCTGTGGACATAACCTCTGCGACCATTCCTTTTAGAAGTAGTACATTTCAACTTTACCAACGGGCAGGGCGGGTTGGGTACTTATATCTTCGAACGAAGGACTTCGTATAATAATGATCGAACTTCACTTCAGGTAAGTTCGTTTGATCACTTATTATACTGTGTCCTTCGTTCTCGATATAAACATGCAGCTGTTTAGAGCTATAAGGGTAAAGTTGAAGTATACCACATGAATGTCATTTTTAAGCGTGAGCTCTAAAACATAATATGTCATGAGTACATTTGTATAACACATTCCTGTTGTTTGCATTGCTACACAACACAAATACAACATATATTGTTTCTTACAACCAGTCTGTCTAACTTATTCAAAATAAATTTATTTAATCAAATTCTATAACATGTTATGTTATATAGCGTAGATCCATCCCAACAAAATTCTTTAAAGCACCTGTTATAGCACACCTGTTGTCCATAACTCATTACTACCGGGTAATAATAATCAATCATTACTTATCAGATATCAGTGCATTCTCCATCTGTTATGTCTTCTATATATACATTTTTTTTTTTTTTTTTTTTTTTTTTATAGTAGTCTCTTTATATAACGAGAGTTGAGGAATTACCGATCCTTAATCCCTTTATAATAATTCTTGTATCATAGAAAACCCTTCCGAAACGAACTATGAGAGTGGAGGAAGCCAGTAAGTAAAGAATCTGTTGGAACCCCGCACCCCCCTGCCTACCCCGCAAGGGGTCTGGCGTGACGATATAGATAGAGATAGATAGAAAACTCTTACTGTGTACTAGATCTGGAAACAAAGTATGTTAGTACCCAATCTATAACAATATAAGACAAATAAGACAGGGAAACCTGTTTCCCCACTAAAGTGTCGTCCAAGTGGGGCTTTTTTTTTTTTTTTTTTTTTTTTATCAAATGATCTCGTTTTTGAGTACAGTACCAGACAAAGGCTACATATTATATTGGTGATTATAAGGATGCTTTGCTACAATTACTTATTTAATTTATGATAAAGTATTTTCCTTTATGTCAAAGTTCGGTTATATTTAATGTTAGTTATATTTATAATCTTTAAAGATGTACATATACCAAAATTTAACATTTTTGTACTAGAGGCCTTTGTACTAATGTCCTTATCTAGAGCTATTCCTCACATAAGGCTATGTACATTAACTATATGATCTCGCCCCCCCCCCCACCCCCATTTTTGGGTTTGGAACGAAGGGCAGTGCTGATGTGTGGTAACCTAATTTAACAGTGGGTGTTAAACTATACTACTACTATTATTATATATTTCGAAACTATCCCGGAATCATTTCCATGTCCTGAGTGGCCACCTAAATATTTATGTATCACTTAACAATTCGTTCTTGCGCAATAACGCCCGCGAACATTCATTTTTGGCAATACGATCGGGCCACCCCTGACCCGTTATATTACTGATGAAAATTACACTCAAATTTACTAATTTAGTAATGACTTAAGTAGCGAATAAGTCACAGGCAACTAGACCAAACCACGGACTATAACTTTATGATATTGGGAATCCTATTCATAACTTAACTTTTTCATACCCTTAAATGCCACACTTCCTCTGCTTCTTTGTATGTGGCTGTTTTTTATAAGTAGCAACTGTAATGAGTAACTTTCTAGTAAGTTCTAGATTTCCAACTGTGAGAATTGAGTGTCACTTAACTTATACATGTAGTACCTACGTATCATTCATATTTCATTTAATATCATAATATTTTTTGCGCCCTCGCCTACCCACTTGGGATCTGGCGTGGTCTTATAATTAATAATAAATAAATAATATCAAGTTCCCTAAGACTAAGGTTATTGCAGATACTACCTAATATTTATCATACCTGTGATAAAAATATACTTTTGATTATTCTTGTTTAAGATAATCTATACTTTTAAATATTGTAACTCAATATTTCATCAACTATATCATGTCAACCTAATATCGTTAAATTTTTAAATAGGTATTATTATTAAGTCATTTGCATGACTTTATTTTCTTTTTATATATAGATACATTAATAAGATACATGTAACATGTGGATGTAATAATTTAAATGTAACAATATGAAAAATGCAAATTTTTTGTATGACATTTCCAATTCAATATTTTTACACTGAACCACCTTCAAATAAATTACAGCATGTATAGTGCTCTAAAACCACCTGTTTCCATAATAGGTTGTGTTTGTGTCATATCTCCGATATCCTAACTGTACCAGAACCATCACTGGTGCTCAATATAAATGTGCACATTCAAAACTAAACACAAACCTATTTTTTATAGTTATTAATTACTTGAATAATTTTATTTGATGATATATTATTTATTGATTATCATATTATCAAACAAAAGTACAATAAAAACATCTAATTCTTCAATTCATGAATTGATGTATAATCTTTCCTCTGTGTGTCTCAAATTTCTAATGTATTAATTACACTATAAATGATGCAGGACGTAACCCAAAAACCAAAACCATTGGACTCATTACCCAATAGAAAGCTGAATAGCTCCTAATAAATTTTTATTAGTATATTTAATATGACTCTAATGTCTATTATTAGCATTGAGTTTCTTTGTGGGATAAGGATTATAGCACCGTTGTGATCATCTATCTTTAATTAAATTCTAATGAGAATGGCTATAAATTGTATATCAATTATTAAAAATTATGTTTCTAATAATAATGTTTCTATACATAATGTTAAATATATGTAGGACCAGATTTTTTAACCTTCACTTGTCTGGATTACTTGCAGTATTTGCACAAAACCCATAAAGTTATGTTTGCCGTTGAAGGCAGACAGACACACATTTTTATTAGTGTCATAGATACATTGTTACATACCAAAGTCAGTGAATACCTTTAGCCTCCAATATTATGGTTTATTTGTAACAGCCATGTTGTATTCCTGAATGTTTAACTGATTTTTTCAGTAACATAAAAAAAACAAAACAAGCCTTTATGTAAAAAGCCTAGCAAGCTTTTCTTACCTCACATTCTCTGGTAGGAGACTTCCAATGTCCATTGTGATTTGTTTTTGGTGGGCTGATAGGTACACTGTAGGTACATTTATACATACATTTGTGGATAGGTCTACATTTTTACACACCGGATGAGGATTGTTGTTCCATATTGGTTACAACACTGGTGGTTTCTTGAAATTTAAACTACTGCTTATGAATAGATAGTTATAATTCCATCTTGGTACTCCACTATATTAAACTTATTTAATACAAAATATATACTGCTGACCACAAAGGTTCTTATCCCAATCAATGTCTCATGACTGTATTGTTAGGACTCATCTTCCCTGGCTACCCTGCAAGGGGTCTGGGCTGATAATATTGATAATTATTAGTTTTATGTTAACTGGATAGACCAGGTATTTTATATTATATTTTAAGGATGTATGTGTGTAACACAAATTATTGTACAACTTGCCTGTCTCAGCATCGGTAGGCTGTGATATTATATTTGGAATATTTCTACAATTCTGTTGCTTGTCAGTTATAACAGGCATTGTTATAAGTAGAGACTACTTTGGCTCATCTGTTTATAAACCCTGTTCAGGGATAAATATTGCAAGGTTTACCTTTTTAATACAAGTGCTCATAATATTGCACAATTCTTTGTGTAATAAGCTCCACTTTGGGCTATTTTAGGATTATTATACAAGTATGTCTAATAATGAAATCAATGCAAAACATTGTTTCTGCAAAGGGGTGGCTTATGTTATTAATAATGTATTGTTATTCATAAATTCATAAACAATGTCCCTTTAGTTACCCTTTCAGAAAGTCTCCTTTAGGAGATATAATATCACAAATTGCTTATAGTTTATAGCAATAGTCTTTGTATTTACTGTTTAAGGTATGTATGTTGGGTAACATTTTAGTTTCTTACCATTGTAGAAATGTGAACTGCACAGGAGCACCTCATGGGTGAAACCTATGAGTAGTATGACCTTCAGCACATATCTCGTATGGGCCCCAAGTCTTGCGGATCACGCCGATGCATCTCGTACACCGCTCGTGTCCTTGAATTACCGTTAAGTCTTGCGGACCACGTCGATGCATCTCGTACATCGCCCGTGTCCTTAAAATGGCATCGATCCTTAACAATCATTATTGATTAATGTCCCCGCTAATTTCTCTCATTAGAGGTATTTACCTTGCCAATTTATAGACGGTTAATAATTGTTTGCAGGTATATTGCGTGTTAAACTGTTTTTACACGAAGAGGGACATGAGACTTCGTAAGTTTACTTTTCGAGTGAAGACTTTACAAGTCTTAATATAATAAAACTCACGTCTCCAAATATTCGATATTATATACATAAACAAGTTAAGCTGAAAACGCCACAAATAAACAACTATCAGTTGATCTTTTTTGAATGTACTCTTTTGTCAAGACGTAAAATATTTCTGAATTTGCCTATACGATGTTTTAAATTTATTTCACAACATCACTTGAGTATATAAAAACCTTTTGTTATATAATTTCACTGCTACAATTATTTGATTAAATTAAATGTCGACCAAAACTTTATTACAAGGCATCGGCTGCCACGCTAAAAGAAAGAATGGTCGCAGAGGTTATGTCCACAGATACCATAGAGGAGGCGTTGACGTTTCTAAAAAACTTAGCGGCTTGCCAAGCGAGTAGAGAGAGCTGCATGTTTATATCGAGAACGAAGGACACAGTATAATTATTGAATAATAAATACTTCATCTTCTTTAACATTTTAAATTAACTTATATAAATATTTTGTTCGCAATTATATTACCTTATGACCTTATTTTTCATTGACTGACATTTTCCATTTGTTTTTCTTATTTTGTCTAAAAACTATTTTTAATTGTTCTATGAAATTATGTATATTGCACGCTGTCTTCGCCTATAATTATTGTGACATTTAGCGAGATATATATCCTGTATCGGAAAATATTATAAATAGGGTGGATGGTCACAATGTTGGTGATCTAATAAATAAATAATATTGGCGCTCTTTGGGGAGGCTTTTGGATTGCAGTGGACGTCTTTAGGCTGAAGTGTAGATAGTCATCTAATTTGATCAAATTAGCATAACCACAGAAATCAAAATATTTTTGAGCGTAACGTTCTCGAGTAAATGTGCTGTCCTGTTCATCATTATTTAGTAAATTGGTAGGATAAAAAGTCATATCAACTCGATTGCATTATGTTAACGTGAACCTGTTGGTGGTGTAGTGGTTGCACGTTCGCCTTCTTGTCCGGTGAAGCTGTAAAGGCCCCGCGGCCGACAGCGTAGATCATTTACACACACACACACACACACATACACACAACCTGTTGGTGGTCCATCGGGTGAAATAAAATCATAGAAGATTTTATATTCTTTTTCTATCCAGAGACAGTGATCACTTTGTTATCGGATGGACATTTGCACACATCACGTAGTAAGAATAATATAGCTATAATGTGTTTAACAATTATTGCATGTTTGTAATTTATTATTAGTTTTTATCTTGAAATGCACATATAATTATTGAGTACGTATCAACACGACTTTATTATCGAGGAAGTGGTCAAAGACCTAAGGCGCTTTATACACCGAACTGTGGACAGTCCAGTAAACTTTTATTTAACTTGTTTTATTCGTATATCTGTCTATCTTTCTAGTTTAAAATTCCATTTTTCGAGCACTTCCTAACATCCGATTTAGATATTTGGCATACGTATGTAATTTCGGTGATAACAAATAGTTATGTGGTCTGATGATGGAGCTGGCAGGTGGCCAAAGGAACATATTAACTACACAACATAACCCCATGTACAGGCGTGTTGATATTGTTTTCACAAGTACTGACGCCCCTGATGGTATGCAGGGTTAGATAATGAAGACAGAAGGCAGCCATAGAACCTACTCAAATACTGAACATAGGTAGCCCTGTCGTGTTTGGGCTCGTTAACCTATAGGTGGTGGCAGGGTCTTATGGTGGAGTCGGAAAGTGGTCATAGATATTTAGCATAAGCAAGATAACTCCAGCGTGTTTTCGGTGTAAAAGGTTGTTTTGACAACAGCATAATAGATTTTGGACTATGAGTTTTGAGTAATAGAATAAATGTACATATTCATACAGGTAGGTCAAAAATAAAATCATTTAAACTACCTAAGGTGTTTCTATACAATTTGTTAACAAATGTATATAGGTATTACATTCTGATATGACTGGGTATCTGGATACAATTGTGCACTTTTGGTTTGATTTTGATGATTTCAAATGTACCTACTAGAAAGTAATCTCTACATACATATAATGAAACTATAACTTATCCAAATCTGTACATTGAATATTTATTGAAAATTTTAATTGTTTCGGCCTCTATATCGATAACGAAGTGTACCCCACACTTCGTTATCGATATAGAGGGCTTTGATTTTCAATCACCCAAAACTACCAAACGGATTTCAATGAAATTTGGCATGGTAATAACTTATACCCTAATTAAAAATTTAGGATTCATTTTATCCTGAAAAATGATGCATCCGGGATTATCATGAGATTAAGCATAAAATTTTATTATTTTTAGTTGCGAACTGCAATGTTACGTTGAAATGTGTGATTTTGCCTACATATGGATTCCTCCATGAACTGATATTAGAATCAGGTTCGTCTACTCACGAAAAGCTCTTCAGTGGCTAAAAGCACTCACCACTCAAACATTCGTCAGACTCAGATTTCGTACACGATGATGCATTCAGGATTGTCTCTTCTGGAGAGAACTTTTTAATAATAAATGGCCCGAACACGAACCTTTGCATAGGTATTGATTTATTTAAGATACATAAACATGATGTTGATTATGAACATAAACTGTTTATTCTTAGGAGGAGATTGACAAGAAATTCACTGACAAAACTTTGTTAAATATTTAGCTCGCGATGTACCTTTTTTAAATATTATTTCGCCAGATTACGATCTTTGGCAGGGAAGGTACAGAAAATTTAAATCAGAGTTATTTTACCAATACATTTATAGTAACTTAGTAACAGGGCTTACACACTCCAAGGAGTTTCTCTCCGCATGGTGTGGGAGCGACAGCAAGAGACTACTGAAATACAGTAGACTACAACTAAGGCAAATAACTGGAGCATTCACAGGCCACTATGGCACGAAAGAACATCTACACAAGATGAACCTATGCGGCGACGTGGTATGCAAGGAGCTGCGGTACAGAAACTGAAACCATGAAACACGTCCTCTGTCACTGCGACGCCCTGGCTGCGCGGCGAATGAAGCTACTGGGATTGGCCTATCCAAACCCAGAAGAACTATGGCTCTGCCCCCCTGCTGGAATTTACAACCTGATGCGGGGAGTATTGGACACTTCAGGTACGTAAGAACATAAGGGCAAGAACAGCACAAAAGATCCCATCGGGTGGAAGTGCGCCAGAGGTCTCCTCGGTCCGGTAAGCCAACATTAAGATAAGATAAACTTAGTAACTTAATAGGTACACTGGAATTCCCTATTAAAAAGAAATTTATTGTAGCGTAAGCGTTAAATAAGATCGCGCTATAGTTTAGTTTATATTTTGTAAAGACCACCTGTACTGGCTAATCAACAGCAGAATCTGGTAAAAGTTGATAAAATATATTTGATGATTATAAAAGTAAGCTTCACGGTTCTCACGAGATAGCTATTATTTCTTCACACTAAAATGGCAGAACAGATTTTACTAAAACTTTAAAGGTGGTTTAGGTCTTGAAATATACGAGATACTTTTTATCCAAGAAAAAAATACGGTTCTTGCGGGATGGCTGTTATTTATTCATACTAAAATGGCTAAAAGGATTTAATTGAAACTTTATACGAAAATGTCAATCATTGTAAAATATTAAAAATAATAGTTTTATCCCGTAAATGGCACGACTCCTGTGGAATAGCTATTGTTTCTTAAGGGATTTCAAGGACCTTAGTATGATAGTATCTTAGGTTGTAAAATAATAATACAAGATAGGTACTTTGTTTCCGCACTATATCATGCCGAAACTAACCGTATAAGTAAAATTTCAAATTTGTAAATGCACTCACAACACAGGAATAATCCTTAGCGTGGGGATACATTGAAAAAAAAAATATTCCGTAATCCATAAGTCCGTTTAGTCCATCGATATATTATTTATATCGATAGTTTAGGCTTCAAAGCGTGTCAATGAAATAGGAATACATATGTATCACAAAAGGTAGTAAATAGACAATTCGAAAAAATATTTACTCTTTTTTTACCAGCTTTTATTACTAACTTGCAATGCTCGCATGTCTGTCTGCCTGTATTTCCGGTTCAAATATTGTGATCTATTTTTCAAGCACTTGTGGGTATTTGATTGAGCTGAAATTTAGCATACGTATGTAAGTTCGGTGATGGAGTCAGCAGTAAACTCCCTCGTGCTTAGGCTTGTTATTAACAATTGGTATTGTACAACAACAAACAAAATTATTGATATTAACAAGTACTATACAACCAGACAGAGGTCTGGGTCTGATAAAACTCAAAGGTGGTCAATTGAACCACCCAACTACTCAATAAAACCCCGCCGTATTTGAGCTCGTTGGATTTGTCTTAACGAATACTTTAGACCTGGATGGTGTCCAGGGTCTGATGATGGAGCCGGAAAAAGCCATAGGAACTCTTCAACTAAGCAATATATTTTCGTTATATTTTTCTTATAAGAGCTTGTTTTTTAAAAGGTCTTTTAAATTTTTTATTGAATTGTCACACAGTTATTGAAACTATTTTGTTTCTCGTTTCAGTTAATTATTATATACGCAATCATATTTCAGCCTGTTTTTATAATATTTTGTTATTTTTCTATTCATTTTTCAATAGTTTCTACACTCAAAACTTTCGTTCGTTCTCTTTTTACAAATTATGTTGTAAAGATTTCAAGCATGATAATGACCAACAAGGCAGACACATTAAAACGGCTTTGTTTGAATTTCTAAATATTCCGCGCGTGAACAGGTCTTATGGAATTAGGATTGTACTATTATTATCAGTATATATACCTGCTTTCAGTATGGCGTGATCATATTAAGAGGTACAATAGAATCATAACCTGTTACGTGACTTGTCGTTATCTCTCTGGCGAACTATTTAAGGTGATTTGGTTTTCTGTTGACGGAAATTACTCTGTAACACCCCTTTAGTAGCTTGTGTCTAATAAAATTATGTAGTTTGTATTACTAAGTTATATTAAGCCACTTAGTAGCATGTTATTGTTGTGTGGTAAATTAATTAAAACGATTGTTTGATTAAAGACGATTTACTCATTGAGTTTAAAGAACTTTAGACGAAGTAACCGAGCCGAATCTGGACATTGAATATTTTTTGAAAATTTTAATAGTGCTTTTACCATCTAGTACCTTATCGATATAGAGGCCGAAACATTTTCTTTTTAATTATGGTGTGTTTTGTTTTGTTTTATTGTATCCTGAGTGACTCTTTGTGTCTCAATCACGTAAAGACTACCAAACGGATTTAAATAAAGTTTATTATGGTAATGGTAAGCAGTAAGAGCCTAGTGGTTAGACCGTTGGATTGCAAAGTCAGAGGTCTCGGGTTTAAACCCAGGCACGCACCTCTGAAAGTGCGAAGGCATGCGGGTTTTTAAAAATTAACTATCACTTGCTTTAACGGTGAAGGATAACATCGTGAGGAAATGCATGCCTAAGAGTTTCTCGAAGGTGTATGAAGTTCGCCAACCCGCACTGGTCCAGCGTGATGGACTATGGCCTACACCCTCTCAGTTTGAGAGGAGGCCCGTGCCCAACGGTCGGACAGTTTCTCTACGGGGCTAATATTATTATTTTATTAAGGTAATAGCTTATACTCTAACTTAAAATAATAAATGGTTTTTATCCCGGAAACTAGTATCTATCCTGGAGAATCGCGGGATAATCCAAAGAACTTTATTATTTTTATTAATTTGTTAGTCTCGAGCTGCATTGTTACGTTAAAATGTGTGATTTTGCCTACATATAAATTCCTCCATGAACTGATCAATAGATTCAGGTTTCTCTCTCTATGAGAAACTCTTTGATGGATAAAAGCACTCATCTGAAATTTTTCGTACAATTTTGATTTAAATCCTCAAACATGATTGTGCATGAATCGATGATGTATTCAGGATTGTCTCTTCTGGAGAGAACTTTTTAATGATGAATGGTCTGTACACGAAACTTTGTATATTCATATATTTTAAATATCTAAAAATGACTTTGATTATAAAAATGAACTACACGAGCTAGAAGACTGACATGAAATATACTGACAAAACTTGCTTACATACTTAGCTCGCAAAGTAGCTATTTTAATTATTATTACGCCAGAGGGCGGTCTTTAGCAGGATAAATAGGAAAGGTCTATAAGCCATTTTACCAATAATTTCATCTTCTCAAATAGAAAGTACTCAGGTATTGTATATGTTATTTTTTATGAGACGGCGTTAGCGTTGAATGTGATCGCGCTATAGATTTAGAGAATTGAATAAGATCGCGCTTAGAGATTTACATATCTATGTCAAATTATAAAAGCAAATGCGCGCACTGCCTCGGATAGTAGCTAGTAGAGAAATAACTTCAAGCCGGTTATGAGCAATAAGACATTAAAAATAAGAAATAATGTTCGAATGCTATTATACATTTGTCTGACTTTTTATAATTTTAACGATTGAAAGAAATATCAGCTGTATGTATATGTATAATAATAAATAGCTGTCTCTGTTTGGAATTGGAATTGTGCCCGGTATACTGGCAATAGGCCCGCCTCCTATAGGGACCTAAAGTATGCCACTATCCCCTCGGGAATATGAGCGTGATGGCGTTTATTTGATTTTAAGCTACTGTTAGCGAGGCAGTTCTAGTTCAGGAACCTAACATTTTTTCCGAATAAAGACCACCCTATATGTTAATCACGGTAATTAACTATCTGTGTGCCAAATTTCATCATCAACTTTATCCAGATCCGTTAAGCCGTTTTTGCTTTATTGAGTAACAAACATCTAAACATACAAACGTTCACATTTATAATATCAGTAGGTCATTTCTCTCTATATCATCACGCCAGATCCCTCGCGGGGTAGGCAGAGAGTACAGAGTTCCAACAGGTTCTTTCCTTACATACCTCTCTGGCTTCCTCCACTCTCATAGTTCGTCTCATACAAACTCGCCGGTTACGGAGACTCTTGTTTTGCCCTTCAGCTAAGACACGGTCTATAAAGTTGACCTCAAGCCTAGAAACTGCGTTGAGTATCGTGAGGGAGTTGTGTGACAAGTTAAAGAGTATTTTCATAAAATCCAAGCGAATCCCTGATTTTGCCCACAATGAATGATCAGAAAAGGAATGATCCTCCGTTATTTATATTTACCCGCGGTGTCAACCGCACGCTGTTATTTTTTTTGTTTTAATTTAACCACTAAATTTTATCTAAACCAGTCCAGCCCTTTTGACGTAATGCAGTGACAAACATCCAAACATATGTTATACTACAGAATACGAAAACGAGTCTTATCTGAAGGACAAGTCAAGAGTCTCCGTAACCGGCGAGCGTGTATGAGACGAACTATGAGAGTGGCGGACGCCAGAGAGGCATGTAAGGAAAGAACCGGTTGGAAAATCTGTACTCTCTGCCTACCCTGCAAGGGATCTTGCGTGATGATAGAGATAGATTGATAGAAAAGTTGTTGTTGTTGTTGTTTGCTGTTTGTGTCGGTTCGCTGTGGGAAATCTAAAAAAAGGTTACATACACACGAACATAGAACCTCCTCCTTTTTGAAGTCGGTTAATTAAAATGGACGCGGTGACTATTCGTACGACTTTCTTTTACCCTTTCCGTTTATGAGGGTTTAAAACATATGTATTTTAATACTTATTAGGATAGTAGGATTCTAGAGAAAGCTTTTCGTAGGTACTTCAGATATTTTATTTAATAAGCGTGTTTGATCTTTTTATTTTGTGTGTACTTACTTAATGTCACTTAGTAAACAGTTTGTCCCGATTCCTTCGCAAAGCCGTCGGTGCCCGTGGAACGTGGAACGTTGATCTCTATTCCGATCTCGGTCTCGAACCTATTCGGTCCTTTATTAAAAGGCGCCCAACCATTCGAATCCCCTAATAGTAGCTGCTGCCGACTACGCACCTAACTCCCCTCCTACTAGTCGCTATCGCCGTCCCCGGGCATACTCTTACTAACCCTCCCGATGCCCTTACTTCCGGGTACAGATACCGCACCCAGAATCAAACACAGACCTCGCCGGCGAGGCCGAAGAATTTTTTGCCCGCCGGCCGATGCAGAGTACTACGGCGAGACAATTAGTATACGCCCGCCCCCATAGCGCCAGCCCAGTCCGAGGCCGTTCATCCTTGAGGCGCCTTCAAGCTATTTACCCCCTTGAAATTCTTGCTGAAGCCCAGTGGCATGCTCGCCCTCTTGTCCGGTGAAGCTGTAAAAGCACCGCGGCCAACAATGTAGATAATTGACATACACACAAATAATAAACGGATTAGACTTCGTCCATTAATTACTTGTTGTTTTTAGCAACTTTTTAGTTAACTTTAACGCTAAGCCGAGTAGGAAGCCTTAAAGGCGGCTTAATAATTGCCAATTGCAGGTGGCCACAGACCTGCCTCCACCAATCCGCACTGGGTCCGCGTGGTGGACCCAGTGCTGACGCATGGTATGGTATGACCTAATCTCTCTCACCTCGATTTGTGAGACAAAGCCTTTGCCCAGCAGTAAACAGTATAGGCTAATAAATATTATCATTACATACATAATATTTATTAATATTATTTTGGGTTTTTGACGGACGAATAGGCGTAGTGGTTAAGAACCTATGCGCTCTGCCCACTGGGTGGAATAGTCGCGGGTATGATTCCCGCACGGAACAAATCTTTACAATTATTTGTTTTGGTCTGGGTATTTTCATGTTTGTAAACGCACCTGACACAGGAATAAATCCTGGTGTGGCTAGGTTTCTTTTTAATAATAATAGAACCTTCAGCTTTGTAAAATCGATGGATATCCAGCAACATGACGATTAGTCAAGTCAAGTTTGGAATGGGTAATTAACTGTAAAAAAGCTAACCAGCTTCAGAAAGCAATATATATTCGACAGCCACAGAAGTTCCTGTGGCTTTTTGCCGTCTTCATCATTAGACTTTAGATACCATCCGGGTCTAAAGTACTCGTCCAGACAAATCCAACGAGCCTACATACGGCGGGGCTATATTGAGTTAAACCCTTTGGCTTCGCCATCAGACCCTGAACACTATCTGGTTGTATAGTACTTGTCAATACCAATCTAACAAGCCTAAACACGAGGGGGTTACGTTGTATAGTTTACATGTACCTATGACCGCCTTTCGACTCCAGCATCAGACCAGCTCCATGGTGCCATATTATTGCATCGATTTTGCATACGTATGCTAAATTTCAGCTTAATCGGATACCCACAAGCCCTTGAAAAATGGATCACAAGATTTGAACCGGAAAGACAGACAGACAGATATACGAACATTGCAAGTTAAATAAAAGCTCATAAAAAGCAACATATAAATGTTGGAAATCGGTGCCAATCGGTCGGTGCACTCGGTTGTTTACATTAGAAAAAAGAATCATCAAAATTGGTTCAAAATTGGCAAAAATATCGGTGAAATTACATATTAATGTAGACAAACATAAAACCTTCTCCTTTTTGAAGTTGATTAAAAAGGCGCTCAGGTCATTTTTTAAGCCGGGTTCAGGCAAGTATCTAATATACTATTAAATATTAATTGTCTTTAGATTGAAATATAAGTCATTATTCAAACAATTGTTTGTAAGGTGTTTGCAAGTTTGTAGCTGCCGAAAGCCACTTAGTGCTATTAAAATGCGTATACGGTAGAGTAAATCATGTACTAGGGCGTGCCACTAGATTACGCATTTGTAAGCCCTCATTCATTGAATTCAGTATATGGAGGCCTTTATCCAGGTATATTATATTATAAACAGCTGTACAATAGCTCTCATAAAAAAGTTCAGAGTTGCTCAGCGAGCTATGTAAAGAGCTATGCTCGGCGTTTCTCTACGTGATCGAATCAGGAATGATGAGATTCGTTGAAAAACCAAGGTCACCGACATAGCTTCAGGATTAGCAAGCTGAAGTACCAATGAGCGGGGCACATAGCGCTAAGATCGGACGGGCGTTGTGGCAGAAAGATACTAGAGCGGAGACCACGTATTAGCGCGCGCGCTGGGACGCCTGTCTGCCAGATGGACCGACGATCTTATTAAAATCGATGATGATGATGAGTCTAGCGGACAACACAAAACCTAGGTTGACGCCGATTTTGATGTAAAATCAGGGTTACATACGAGGCATGCCTTTTAAGTTTTGTCGTTTGAAGAAAAAAACACAACTAGAACTTTATAGTACTTTTTATTGTTTTTCAAAGTATTTACCACGTAGCTTAATACACTTTTCCATTCGCTCAAACCAGTTATTATAACATTTATTCCACTCTAAAGTGGGGGTGTTCAAAATTGTTGACTTGAAAGCATCGACTGCTTCTTCACCGGACTGGAATCGTTGACCACGAAGACTTTTCTTAATTTTAGGAAATGTAAAGAAATCGTTAGGGCTTAGGTCAGGACTGTATGGAGGATGGTCCAGAATTTCTACTTTTTCCTGCTTCAAATACTCAATCGTTTGACGAGCGCTGTGTGAGCTTGCGTTGTCGTGGTGCAGGATGACGCGTCGCTTTGAGTTAGATTTTTGAAGTTCGGCGATCTTGTGGTAAAAAAACTGTGGTATACCACTCTGCGTTAACCGTTCTACGATCTTCAAGTGCAATAGTCGCAACATGGCCGATTTTTCCAACGAACGTGGCCACCATCTTCTTTGAAGTGCTTCGAGAACGAACAACTTTAGTCCGCTTTGGCTCGTCTTGAAAGACCCAGATTGTAGATTGTTGTTTGGAATCAGGATCGTAGGCATAGATCCAAGATTCATCACCACTGATGATGACGTAGACGTGATTTGACTCTCCTCGGTTGAACCTTTGCGTTTGCTTTGAGTTGTCTTACACCATCTGACGCAGGCCACCTCGTGATCGTCGGAAAGCAGATGCGGTATCCAACGGCAAACTAGCTTTCTCACATCAAGCGCTTAATGCAAGATCTTCTGAATGGTTGTCCCTGAGATGCCTAATAGAGCCTCTATCTCTCGATATGTCACATGACGATCTTCGAGAATTAGTTGTCTCACAGCAATGATGTTATCTTCAGTGAAGGCGGATTTTGGGTGTCCTTCGCGAAATTTGTCACTAACACTAGTATGTCCACGCTGGAATTCTAAATACCAGCGTTAGACAGTCCGCAGACATGGGGCTTCATCACTGAACACAGATGTTAGCTCTTCAAAACACTGAAGCCGTGTCAGGCCACTTCTAAAGTTGTAGAAAATTATTGCACGAACATTTTCCTTAGAAAGATTCATTTTCGTACGTAACCTGAAAGATTCCAATCGACGCTGATTCCGATCGACTAAGCAATAGCATTAATCCTAATACTTTCAACTGTTTTGAGATTCAAAATTTAAACACATTCGAATATAGAACAGTTCCAAATTCAAAATTGCTGGGAAATATGGAAACGACAGAACTTAAAAGGCATGCCTCGTATTACCATTCGCCCGTACGCATGTACTCGCCTCTCCACGTATGAACTGGAATATGTATACTGACTTCGTTTGCGTTGATTTTTCCGGGATAAAATGTCCTGGAGGGCCCTATGTGTTAATCCAGGTTTTAAACTATCTACGTACCAAATTTTATCCAAATCCGTTTAGCCGTTTTTGCGTGATTGCGTAGCAAACATCCAAACATCTAAACATACAAACTTTCACATTTATAATATTAGTAAAAAGTAGGATAACGTAAATGGTGCAATTTGAATTAGTAAATAAGTAACTAAAGGTGGAGGGTTTACAGCACAGTGCCGTTGATGCTTTGGTAAATGACAAAAAATATCCCAAAGACTCTTTTGCACGACCCTATCAAACGCCTTAAGCTTATGCTTACAGTGCTTGCTACAAGAATCTTTTAGGCCGTGGATGACATTGACAGGGGGTTCTTGGTGAGAAATGAGGGTCATCATTTAATATTTTCTTTTAATTTCAAGGATATATTTCAACAGGCGGGTCCGCACAATTACTAATTAAAAAAACTTGGGTGAATTTTATAGCATACGGCAACTCTGGTATTTTCATGAAGTGACGTTAAGCTGTTGGTATCCCTTTTAAGGTCCGTGGATCTACTCTTTAATCGATCAGTTTCTCTGCTCACTCCAATGAGCAGTAGAAGCTCTTGTCAATCAAAACTTTTCTTAACACTATGTGAAAATATTCAAATTCAAATTTACAGCATCTGTCATGTGTGCCAGTAGTGAGATTATAAAAAACTAAAACCTAATCGCAAACCTCTTTGCTTCAACACTCCTCTTTAATCTCATGCTGACACTTGACAGCTTTCACAGAACTCATACATACTTTACTTCTGGACAGAGGTTTAGTTAAAGCATCTGCAACCTTCCTTCAGTTTGAAGATGGTTTAATCTAATGACTTCCGCCTCAATAGCATCCTGTACACAATTTTCCTTGCCTTTTACTTCAAAGCCCTCTGGTTGCTTCATGTACAAGACTTCCGTCAAATCTCCATTAAGGAATGACGTCTTTACGTCCATATGATAAATTTTTACTCCAATATTGGGTGCTAACGCTATCAGCATTGTCAGTGAACTGTGCCTTACTACTAATGAGAACATATCGAAGTAGTCAACACCTATCCGTTGACTGAACCCTCTTGAAACGAGTCGTGCCTTATAGCGTGTCTTTCCCCTGGCCTCTTTTTTGATTCATTAATCATAATAATGATCTATTTCGAATCAACGACTTTGCATGACCTCGGTGGCTTCAAAAGCTTGAATTTGTTATTCTTTTTGAGTAATTCTTTATGAGCTTCATAAGTTAAAAAGTCCGGAAATTGTTTAGTTTTCCTTATTTTTAATGGACTTTTTTTTTTCTGACGTCACCTGTACTTCTTGTATCGGTGATATAACCTCTTCTTCCGATTCTTCTTTCTTGTTAGACATTTCCCATACTTCGTCTTTTAGAAATTCAGGGGCAGCCTCTTCAGGTTCAGAATCTCTCTAGTTACGTTCCTGGACACATGTCTGGAACAACTTCTTTTTCTTGAGATGTATTTGCTGTAACACAGAATTGCTGAATATCGAACAATGTCCTAAGAAACTAGTAAATTTTGTAAATCATTACTTCACTAACATTGGTGAAGAATTAGCAGAAGATATTTTAATTACCAACCCTACCACGGAAATTAATGGTTACCCACTAACATTTGACGCACATCCAACATCTTTCGCTATTTTAGACACTGATCCCGATATTAACTTAATAGTATAATAAAAAGTCTAAAATCAGATAGTGCCACGGGAGCGGACAATATACCTGTCAAATTTCTGAAAATGTCAAATAAAATACTCACCCCCATAATTTGCCATATAGCCAATCTATGTTTTTCTAAAGGAATTTTTCCTAACGCATTAAAACACTCCATCATTACACCTGAGTTTAAGGGTGGTAACAAAGGCGATGTCAACAACTATAGACCTATTTCAGTACTGTCGGCAATATCAATAATCTTAGAATAACTTATTAATGTTAGGCTAATTATATATCTGAACAAAAATAACATATTAGCGAATTAACAATACGGGCCTAGGAAAGGCAAATGTACTGAAGACGCTATCTTAGACTTGACTACGAAAATAGTTGACCATTTGGACCGCGGAAAGAAATATCTGACAGTATTCCTCGACCGGAAAAAAGCCTTTGACACTGTCTTTTCTCCCACCCTTATACGCAAACTGGAGAAATTGGTATTAGAGGTAATCAGTTAAAGTTACTGAAAGACTATTAAGTGGCCGTATGCAAATGGTTAGAATAGGAGAATTCATTAGTATTCTGGAGTCGTGGCGCGCGAGGCTCAGTCAAGAGCACATCGCGCGCAAGCGCGTCGTCCAAGCTATCCTGCCGTCCTTCGAAGCCGGGCACCAGCGGAGGAGAGTCACCTATAGACTTACTCAGATAATCAACGGTCACGGTTGCTTCGGTGATTATCTGAGAAAGATCGGACGCGAGGCGATGACGACCTGTCACCACTGCGGTTGGGACCAGGATTCCGCCCAGCACACGCTCGAAGAGTGCCCAGGGGAATCGGCGTGGGGGGCCGTATCCTCTTTCTGCGAGACTGTGATGTCCCAGAAGGAGGAGGCCGAGCGGGATCGGAAGAGGGCTGATCCTGATCGACGAAGGCGATGGTGTCAGGGCGGGGGCACAGCCCGCCCCGGCCCCCAGCCCAATAGCCCGGGGCTTAAGAATACGGGCTAACTCGCGTCCCCCACCGTAATATATGGCGGGGGATCCCTTCCCTGCAACAACATCAGAAGGGGGGCCGTCGGGGTCGCGGAAGCAAGGGGCGGGGACCCTGAGCGTCCTCCTCGTCCGGCACCGTGAGCACTGCGTCGGTGCGGGGGGGAGCGTGTCATCAAGTCTCCCTCTGATGGTGGGCTCGTCAGAGCGCGGTACAATAGGGGCACCGATGCGTTCCATACGGAGATCCCGGAGCTCCTTCAAAGTGCTGATGTCGGCCACCCTGGGGTTTTTAGTCGGTAGGAATCCGACACGCTCCGCGAGCTTCCCCCGAGGCTCGCGGAAGTCCTATGCAGGATTTCCCCCAGGTAAAAATCCATAGTCACTGCAGTTTTAATTCACCAATACCTGCTGTACCTCACTATATATAGCTGTCCTATAATAAAACAAGTCGCCTGCACAAAATATTTAGGAATAATGATAGATCAAAGATTATCTTGGCACCCTCTCTTAGAAATAACAAACGCGAGACTAAGAGAAATAATCTAGATTTTAAAACACTTAGGTGTGTAGCTTCAAGTACACTATTAAATCAAGTCTACATCTCTTCAGCACAATCCCTTTTAACATATTGTATCCCAGTATGGGGTGGGGCTACTAAGATGAAATTCCTCGAGTTGAAACGTGGTCAGCGATCTTTAATAAACGTAATGTACACTAAACCTTACAGATTCTGTACCAAAAGGTTAGGTATGCTATTAGTAAATTATTGAGTGTACGTAAGTTATATATTGTACATTTACTTGTAGAAAACAACAAAAGTATGCTATATGATCCCAAAACCAGCCATAAAAGAAAAAAGGAATGTACATTATACCTATGTTGTAAAAGCTAACTTTGCAAGTCATCAATTTAGGAGAGCATCTGAATACATATACAATAAGATAAACAAAAAAACTAAATATTTATCCCTAACATTCTCATCACTTAAAAAAAAACAGGTTACTGAGTGGTTTAATAATACATTAAACTACGTTGTAGTTGAAGCTCTGCTACAAGTCATTAAATAGAACACTTGAATTATCTATCACAAACAGACACTAAGTTGTACACAGATACAATGTATCAAATTAAATATGTTTAATTAATAAAGTATTTAATTATATTATGTTTGTATTATAATTATGATTGTATAACATTAATTGGTTTTATTTTGCATCAATATTTGTAAGATATGGAAGAGCGGGATACCCTGGCACAGGTATTTGTTAAAAAGGATGTCCCGATATTGGATCAATCTATGTATTTGTAACTCTTAAAACCAAAATAAATTATTAGTATTAAATTATTGTTATTATTATTATTTCTATCTATATGTCATGCATTATAGTAACTTCAATTTGATAAACAGTTCTGCTAATGGAATAATTATTTTACTTGATAACTCTCCTTTGCCTCTGTATTTTTGTTTCTCGAAAAACACTATACCTTTATGTAGTTCGCCTGTTGCATTATTATGTAAACCGTAACCCCTAGTGTCTTTACAATAACCTACAAGAACTAGTTCCTGACTCTTGGTATCCCATTTCTTGCGTTTCTGGTCTGGAATGTGAAGGAATTCCCTGCATCCAAACACCCTGATAGAACTAAGATTAGTTTACGCCTCTCTTTCTTTTACGCCTCTTCTGGAGTCATGTTCTTAACCGCAATAGTGAGTGATCGGTTCTTTAAATATACCGCAGTGTTGACTGTCTCAGCCCACAACCGCTTGTCTAGACCAGCTTCCTCCAAAATAGCTCTAGCTCGCTCTGTGATGGTTCTGTTTGCTCTCTCAGCGACTCCATTTTGTTCAGGTGTATACTCCACTGTCAGTTGATGAGGAATACCACTCGCCCTGCAAACCTCATCCATTCTCCTGTTGAAAAACTCTTTGCCATTATCAGATCTGATAAATTTTAACTTTTTTTTTTGTTTGATGCTTCGTCAGTTTGACAAGCTCCGAAAATTTTCAAAAACTTCTGCTTTTGTTTTTACAAAATACACAAAGGTTTTTCTAGTAGGGTCATTAATAAATGTGAGAAAATATCGCAACCCTGCGTACGACTTCACACTCATAGGTCCACACACATAAGTGTGAACTATCGCTAATACCTTAGTTGCCCTGCTGGCAATGGATTTCTTAAATGGCTTCCTGATTTGTTTTCCAATCAAACACAAATCACACTCTAGCTTCAGAGCTGTGTTGGAAACACTTACTCCTGACACCATCTTGACTCTCAGTAATGTAAGGTTCCGTAACCCTAGATGTCCCATTCGCTTATGCCACATTACCATCTGATCAGATGCTGTTGATGTCAAAACCACCTCCTGTGAACAGTAAATGATTTTATACACACCATTCTCTACAGTGCCTGCAAGCGTCCCTAAACCCTACGTCCCTTTGTTCTCATAATTTTAAATCCAGATTTGTCAAACACTCTAGGTCTCTGCTTACGATTATACTCACACCTAGCAGGTTAATTGCTAACTCAGGTACATATATTACATTACTAATTCAAACATCTTTCTCATAACTGACCACATTACGAACTGCTACACCATACAAATTTTCTCTATTTGCACAAGCTACCTCTACTGGTCTACTTTCCTAATTTTCTATAGTCCCTTAACCACTCCTTACTATTTGTCATGATGTGAAGCTCCAGAGTCAAGTATCCAACTTCCTGGTCCTTGACTGCCTGGTGTTGCCGTCGTCATTGAGATAATAGCTTTTTTTTTGGGTTCACTGGACAATCTCTCGGCATGTGGGGGCCCCCACAGCCAAAGCATTTTAGCGAAAGCTTTTTTGTATTTATCTGCGGTTTCTTACATTGTAGTGCATTGCTTTCAGTAGGACCCGCTTGATAGGTGTTCTCCATCTGAAGCCGCTTGCTTTTTACATAGTCCACAGTTAACTGGATGTTTGAGTTTTTGATCGCAAGTCTCATGGGTTATAAGGTTTCTGTTAATCCTTGTAGCATTAACGTTGCAAGCAATTCGTCATCAATTTCCTTGCCCAGGTCTCGCAGGTTTTTCGCTACTGTCATAGTAGCAATTACGTATTCTCCAGTCGTTGGAAATTGCTCAAGTTTCAGACTCACCAGCTTTGACAATAATCTGCATTGATTATTTAGGCCCCTCTCTTCAAAGGCAGCTTTTAAGGCATCCCTTGCCTCCTTTGCAGACTTCGATTGACGCACATGAATCACACAGTGTGGTTTACCATTAAGCAAATTTTTGCTCTTGCCTTCTGATCCTTTCTGCAGCCTGATATATCGCCTGCATCGGGTATCATCGTTGTATATTCTCATAACTCGTCATGGGTTAAGTATAGTTCCATCATAAACGTCAATGTATTGTAATTTACATTGCCGTCTAATTTCTCTATAGATAGACTCAGACATGAACTCAAGTTAGCTCCGTGCGCATTCTGGCTTCTAGAATTTGCATTTATAATGTACGCCATATTATTCGGTTTCTCTTGTGTGCTGTTGCCCTTAACCTGTTGGTATCCCTCTTAAGGTCCATGGATCTATTGTTTAATCGATCAGTTTTTTTGCTCACTCTAATGAGGAGTAGAAGCTTACTTGTATAAAAGAAATCCTTGTAACAGGAAACAGGGAGATTATAACAAAACTAAAACCTAATCGCAAACCTCTTTGCTTCAACATTAACTCGATGAACGCGTTAGTGCCAATTTTGACCGCGAACCAAAAGATTCTTGTGGGAACGTACATATTTTACGTGCTGTTTTTTCTGTGAGGGTCATATCTATTACTCGTGTCGGTGTAAAGTTTGGAAGGAATTATGAACATTAAGTGTTTTGTGCTATAATTAATGTTTTTTGCACTTTTATGACTTAAATAATTTTAGTAAGTTAATTAACAGTGATAGCCTAGTGGTTAGACCGTTGGACTGCAAAGTCAAAGGTCTCGGGTTCAAACCCAGGCACGCACCTCTGTCTTTTCGAAAGCATGTGCGTATTAAAAATTAATTATCACTTGCTTTAACGGTGAAGGAAAACATCGTGAGGAAACCTGCATGCCTAAGAGCTTCTCAAAGGTGTGTGAAGTTCGCCAACCCGCACTGGGCCAGCGTGGTGGACTATGGCCTAAACCCTCTCAGTTTGAGAGGAGGCCCGTGCCCAACAGTGGGACAGTTTCTTAACAGGGCTATTATTATTATTTTATTTTATTATTATAAGTTAATTAAAGACTGCTAGACGATGCAGTTATCAATGTTTGGTTTTTGCATCATAGTCTGTCAATATATCAGAGTACTTTAAGAAAAAGTTACCCTTAAACGATATTTGCGTTTTATTTTACTATACATTTCCCGCAGGTAAAATAAAATATATAAAAAGAGAGGATTTTGGCGGGAAGTCGACGAGTGCTGTGGTCAATATGGTTAAATTTCAAAAACTTGTGTCATTACGAATAATAATGTGTAATGTTGGTGGAATATTAACCATTATGTATTCTTATATATGCATGAGTAAAGGTAATTGTAACAAAGTGATAAAACGTGCCTTTTCGAGTTCCCTCAAAACGGCCGTCGCAATTGGTATGTAAAGTGACGGACGATTTAGCGCAGTGGTTAAGAGCTTGAGCTGCTCAGCCCACTGTGTCGAATAGTCGCGGGTTCGATTCCCGCACGGGACAAATCTTTGTGTGATCCACAATTATTTGTTCCGGTCTAGGTATTTGTTTGTGAATTTTCATGTTTGTAAACGCACCCACGACACAGGAATAAATCCTAGTGTGGGGCTACGTTTATAAAAAAAAAAAAAATAGCTTTACTATCCAGGGTCATCAAGTTCATCGAAGAGTTGAATTAATTTGGGAACAAGATTACTGCATTTCACTGGGCATTAGCTAAATACACTTAAAAATAGTGTTTAGCCATAATTTAAAAAAGAAAAAGAAGAATATATAAAAAGTATACAGATTATGGTGGGTTCACATAATCGCCAACTATTTTAGGTCCCAACGCAATAGGGAGCAAAATTCCAGACTCCGAACTATTACTGCGAATATTTCTATAAAAAAACCACACTTTATCTGAACGAATGTAATCCAGAACTTCGTGATCGCCAGGCGCACTATGCTCCACTATACCAATTCAATTCAATTCTTGTCTATGGCCTTTGTGGGGAGATCGCCACAATTTTGCCAATGTCGAGTATGTAGATAGACCAATAAACGAAGGCAGTTTTCCGATGATAAATGTAATCATAAATCAGCTTGATTTATAAGCGGACGAACGGACGGTACAATACAAGGAGTCTAAAACAACACCACAAAAATTGTAACATAGACAAACAATATTATTATATATAAACCACACAACGTCAAATAAAATACGTTAACACTGTTATAATGTATAATGAAAATAGTATTTACAATTTTATTTTGTTACTTTGAATATATTTACATAATATTTTTTAAAAAGGGAAAAATACTAGGGAGGAGGCATTTAAAGGGCATATAAGAGTATATAAGAGTGCATTTTAGGGCAGCAAAAGAACAAATGGTCCACTTGTCCTTCATCTAAACCACATTCACAGAGTGAAGAATCCCTGATCTTAAGTTTAGCCAAGAAAACTGGGGTACATGAATAACTTAGTCGTAAACGGCCATTATTTGCCGTTTACGACTAAGTTATTCATGTACCTATTGTAGTCCCATCAATGAAGTTGTATTTGCAAAACCAGGGTTAAGAGGACATACTGGGTTGTATGTGTCTGACATTTGCCATAATTTGGACCATTCACTGTATAAATTCAGTTTAAGAGAAGAACAAATGTCATTGTAGTAAATAACAGATTGCTCCAGGGAGCCTGTCGTAATGGAGTTTCTAGCACAGGAGTCGACTGATTCGTTACCAACAATGCCCGAGTGGCCAGGAATCCAGGATAAGACAACATTGATGCCAAGGTTATGACACTGCATTAATTCTACCCTTATTGCAAGGATGATGGGGAACCTAGATTTAGACCGGAAAGGATTGGATAAAATAGATTGAAGACAACTTTTAGAATCCGAAAAAATAATAACATTTTTTAAATTATGGGATTTAACAAAACTAATGCTTTCTAATACTGCTAGAGATTCGCCTGTGAATACAGAAGTTATAGAAGGACATTTATAGCTTAGAATAATACGGGTAGAGGGAATCCAAACTGCAGCACCAACTGGACTGTCTTTTGAACCTTTGGAAGCATTTGTGTATATATGAAGCCAATCTTTGTATTTAGTTTGAACTCTGTTAATAAAGCTCTTGTTTGCTTCCGTGGTGTTTTTATCAATACCTAAATCCTGGATAATGTTGCGTTGGAATACAAGGGAGTCATTGTGATAAAGAAGACTGGAAAGACGAGTAAATTGTGGTAAGCAGCGAAAAGCCAGGGGATTTTCTTGCGTGGACGATCTCTGAGTGAATTATATACGGAGGATAGTTCATCTAACTTACGAAGAAGAAGGTGTTCAGAGTTTTGTAAAGTTGCTGTTAATTTTGATGAAATCACTTAAAACTGTATTGGCTTTGCCGCCTAAAGTGCCATCGTCTAGGTACCACACATTCAATTTTAAATTTAAGGTTGAGATGTGTCGGTGGAGTCCTAGACTGAATAGAGCAGGGCCGAGAGGGTCTCCTTGTTGAACGCCGACTGCTAAATCTATAGTGTTTTCGCCAAATAGCAGTTTAGAAGAATCACTATAGCACTGCCAAATATGAGGATAAATTTTGGGAAGTCGAGAAGCTACTTCGTTCAGCAAGGCTGCCCTATCTAATGAATTAAAAGCATTCCTCACGTCAACCTTGAGAAGAACCTCCATCTTATTTGATAAGATGAAGGTTCTAGTTGCATGAACTGCTGCCTCGCCCCTTTGCTGCCAAACCCTAATTGAATCGGCTGAAATTTGGACTTAAGCGTCGAGGCTATGTGACTACAAACTATTTTGGATGTTAGCCGCCGGATCGTAGCGCCTATTGCTATAGAACGGATGCCACCATCCATCTTGTTAAAGACACATAGTCTCGCACCGTAGAGGTAGGGAAGAAATAAACGATTAACATGGCCAGCGAGTATAAAATTACATAATTTTGTTAAAGAGCTTAAAAGTGCTCCGCCGTCATCACCAGCGAATACACTAACCAGGTATTTTAGATGTTGTGGGGTAATTCCGTCGATGCCGCCGGTAGAGCCGCTCGGGAACGACATAACTGCTTCAAGAACTTTTTCGTTAATCTGCAATTTTTAAATACTAATTTGGGGTGGATTTGGCAGCTGAGAGACTGAGTTGGCTGAAAGATGCTTTTCACGGAGAGAATCTAGCGTTAGATCATTATTGGGAGCAAGAGTGTCGCTCGAAAATAAGAGGCGAGCAGCGTTCCTGAGATCTCCCTCCTGTACTTTTGATTCAATCTTATGTTTAAAATTATATATCCTGTGGCAATTTACTAATGGAGGTAGTACAGGGTCGGAATGGGTGATACAGTGTTGTTTTAATTGATGGGTAAGGGTAGTATTAAATGATTTGTCGGCATGGAGGTGACTAAACGCGAAAGTAAAAAGATTTGGACTGCTGGCAATATTTAGATGGCGCTTAGGGGGCCCCCGAAGGCCCCTGACAGCACATTTTTTTTTCTTTTTTTATAAAAAACGTAACCCCACACTAGGATTTATTCCTGTGTTGTGGGTGCGTTTACAAACATGAAAATTTACGTACACAAATACCCAGACCGCAACAAATAATTGCGGATCACACAAATATTTGTCCCGTGCGGGATCGAACCCGCGACTATTAGACACAGTGGGCAGAGCGGCTTAAGTTCTTAACCACTGCGCTAAATCGTCCGTCAATTGGGTATGATATTTCCATACCATCGTCTGGAGGATCGGGGGGTCTAGGAGCAGGAGGGTCCATGATGGCGTCTCCTGAAGGAAACATTTTAACTATGGACAACAATGCACTACTTACCTTACACTTTAAACCAACACCACAGTTAGATAAGTTAGTAACACAGTCGGCTTATAGACAATAAATTTTGTGCAAAAAACGGCAATTTCTGAAGGAAATTGGGAAAACTTCTCTCACGCGTGTGTCGACTATCTCCTACCCGCGAAGAAACCACTCTACCAAAGATGCAGACTTTTGCCGCAGATGAAGTGTATAATATTTAAGTCAACCCGTATCTACACACTTTTTAACCACGAGTCTGTAGTTCACTACATGAAGTTGTATGCTTTATTTTGTATAATAAAAAATATATAATGTATCTATACAGAAAATGATGAAAAAATGAATAGCGAATTAGACAAAAAGAATTTCTCGCCGGATCTTTTCAATGGAGGCCGCGTTCCGATCCGGTGGTAGATTAGTAAATTACAAAAAATTTCAATATAACCATTTATAAGTACCCTCGCAGGGCTTATACAAAATAAATGATTTGACTAAATGAGTTTTATATTTTTGTTCCCAGATGTTCGGGTTCGGTTCATCCAATGCTTTTGGCATACTCTTCCACAACTTCTTCATTGAACAAGAGAGCGCAAGTGGTCTACCTATGGTGATAGGTGTATATAACGGCGCACTTTCCATCGCAGGTAAGAGCATTAGAAATAGTAGAAATTTATGTTAACAGAGGGCTTAACAGTGATAGCCTTGTGGTTAGACCGCTTTAACGGTGAAAGAAAACGTCGTAAGGAAACCTGCATGCCTAAGAGTTTCTCGAAGGTGTGTAAAGTTCGCCAAGCCGCACTGGGCCAGCGTGGTGGACTATGGCCTTAACCCTCTCAGTCTGACGGGAGGCCCGTGCTCAACGGTGGGACAGTTTCTTAGCAGGGCTAATATAGAATATAGAAGGCTTAGGACAACCAAATTGACGTTGGCATGACGTCATCGAGTTAGTATGCCATACTTTTCACAATACGAATTTACTAAATAAAGATGATTGTGACAGTACGCTTTTTCGACAACGTTACGATAACGTCAAACGGTATTCGCTTAGCTTTTGGATTCATAGCCACTGTTAATATTTTACACAGGCCACATATATTTGATGCACGCTAGGCGCAACATTGGCTCTCTTAGATATTCACTCACCTTGGGAGTCCTTGTCTGTTGATAAAGAGTTTTCTTTTCGTTTTGTCCGGTTAAGCTATACAAGTTTGAACATCCATATCTGTAAGTCTGACGTAAATAAAACGATATGTTTGATCAAAAACAATTGTACAGAACCCGAAATACAGTTTGACCATTCTGCAGTGTGCAAGAAGTTATTAAGAAGTGGTGATTTATTAGCGAGAGGTTTGTCATCTGGTTTTGATCGAATCATTTATCGCCAATAGGGAATTCCGTAATGAGCTATCGGTGTCTGATGATACCACGGACCCAATTTCTTCAGAGAGTCGGTAAGGACCCCCGCTCGGCGTGTCTTCGTCGGTAGAGTGGAAACCAAAGGGGGGGCACAGAGATGTCGGGTCTAGCCGGCCTTAATTGGCCGCAGCACACTTATTGACATCTCTGAACCATTTACACAAAACTTGTTCATAGACGTCCTGTAAAGTACATTTTTAAGAAATAGCCTAGTTTCCATCCCATAAAAACCTCATTCTCGTACACTAACTATTCTTTTTATGATCTTGCAATGTTCTTGAGCCTGCTTGGTCAGTCGATGATGATGATTGTGTTCTTCTTCCTACCAGTATGTGGTAGGACTGCCAATGAGGCCAATTACTGCTATTAAATGGCCTTGTTAAACTTAAACTTTTGTGTTCTCATCATCATCAGCTTTCTATAACCCAGTGCCAGATTATTCGCCGTCCTGTGCCAATTTACCCACAATAACTTTTTTATTCAATTCTCGATATTATTAGTAACTATAGAGCTACCTGGCCTTCCCATTTATCGTTTACCAGTTCAAACGTATATTTGGTTTAGGAAAATTACTGAAGGTTTTACTGGTTCACAAGACCCCAGGGTCTTGTGAACCAGTAAAACCTTAGATGAGTGTCATAAACCGTTGTTCTAAATTTAATTACATCATGTCAACAAGATAATGTATATGATATTTGTAATGATAAACGGTTGTATTTGACAAAGTAAAATCGTCTACCTACTGAGTACATATTACAATGTAACTGTATAGTTTTATTTGTCTATAATAAACGTTAGACAAATAGTTTATTACGTGGTTTAAAAAAATGAACTGGGTCATTAGGTAGAGACGAAGGCGTCGTATGCTATTCAGGACTACAAAACAAACTTTGAAATGTTTGACAGTAACTGACCTACATATTGGAGATATGTAATTTTCAACATACCTATTTCAAAATCCTCTCTATGGAGTAGAACACAGAGTGGAGGATAAAAAATATGGATGAACCCAGAACAGAAACCAGAACGAATGTAAGGATTGTGGTTGGTAACGATGTGCTGGAGCAAGTGAATGAGTTTGTATATCTTGGATGCGCCTTCAGTAAGGATGGGAAATACACCGCTGACATTGAGAGAAGAGTGAGTGCAGGGAACAGAGTGAATGGTGCGATGGGAAAGCTACTCGGGAGCCGGCACTTAAGCCATAAGGCGCAGCTGGCCATACATAACGGAGTTCTTGTCCCAACGCTGTTATATGGTAGCGAGAGCTGGGTATGTAAGAAGGAGAATGAAAGTAGGATAAATGCGGTAGAAATGCGAGCTCTGCGGAAGATGTGCGGAGTGAAGCTGACCGACCGCATTAGCAACAACATAGTAAGACAGCGAGTAGGTATGAAAGATAGTATCGGTGTAAAGATGAGAAAGGGCATGCTCCGTTGGTTTGGGCATATAGAAAGAATGCCAGAGGAAAGAATGACAAAACAGATATACAATGTGAAAGTGGAAGGATGCAGGTACCGGGGAAGACCTAGACTATCTTACCACGACCAAATAAACCGAGTCTTATCTGATGGAAAAGTCAAGAGTCTCCGTAACCGGCGAGCGTGTATGAGACGAACTATGAGAGTCGAGGAAGCCAGAGAGGTATGTAAGGAAGGAACCTGTTGGAACTCTGTACTCTCTGCCTACCCTGCAAGGGATCTGGCGTGAGGTTATAGATAGATAGATAGATAGATGTAGTAAATTTCTTAGAGAATAAGACCATTGTAAATTTCAATCAACTAATAAAAAAACATAAATGTACTTACAAGTTTGTTTTTTATGTACAATAAAGAATAAATAATAATAATAAAAAAAAAACATTTCGATGTAACATCACATTCCTTCTTCTGTAAGTAATTTTAAGTGTACTGAGTTCTTAGATTTACGCGAATATTACACATGAAATAAAACTATATCTTTTGGATTTTATCGCGGTTTATTTTTTGATTTTGAACATCCATATCTTAAAGTCGATCAAAAACAATTGTACAGAACCCGAAATACAGTTTGACCATTCTGGAGTGTGCAAGAAGTTATTAAGAAGTGGTGATTTATTAGCGAGAGGTTTGTCATCTGGTTTTGATCGAATCATTCATCCCCAATAGGGAATTCCGTAAACGTCGGGAACTTAAAAGTCAAAAAATAAACCGCGATAAAATCCGAAAAAATAGATTTGTTTCATAATTTTAAGTGTATTTTGCCTATGTCCAGTTAAATGCAAAATCATGTTTGTAAGATATAATTTCTAAATTAATTCAACTCCCCGGTGCACTTGGTGACAACGATGAAGATGAAATGGATGAAGTACTCCACCCTGGGTAGTGAAATGATGGATACGTCAAATATGACGGTCGTTTTAAAGGAAAATCGAAAAGGCACGTTGTATCACTTTGTTACAATTACCTTTGCAGCGTGGTTCCCGGCTTAGAATAGGACCAACCCATCTCATCCCATCGGGTGTCGTACAAGGCGACTAAGGGAAAACTAGGGAATGGGCAGCAGCGTTCCCTTAACACTTCTACGACCAAAAACTGCGCTCGCCAACCCGCCTGCCAAGCGTGGCGAGTATGGCAAACACCCCCAACCAATATTATGGAAGAAAGCAAGAAAACCAGGCCCCTAGTCACCGGCGGTCCTGTTCGTCCTGGCCACGGTAGCAGCCATGGTAACGACAGGACAAGGGGTGCTAAGAATCTCCGGCAGAGATTCGGCTACCACCAAAACCGAAAATTGGCCCTGGTGACATACAACGCACGCACATTGAGGACAGATGAGAAGCTATTTGAGCCGGAAGAAGAGTTAAACAAGTTGCGGTGGAGTATTGTTGGTTTATCGGAGGTCCGAAGAGAGGGCGAGGACACGATAACCTTAAAATCCGGCAACTTGTTTTACTACCGGGAGGGCGAACAGCAGTCCCAAGGTGGTGTCGGATTTATCGTCCACAAGTCACTCATAAACAACGTTGTGTCCATCACTAGTGTGTCGAGCAGGGTAGCGTACCTGATACTCAGAATATCCAAAAGATATTCGCTGAAGGTCATACAGGTCTACGCACCGACCTCGGCATACTCAGATGATGAGGTCGAAGTTATGTATGAGGACATTAGTAGAGCCATACATACTTCCAAAGCACACTTTACAGTAGTTATGGGTGACTTCAATGCGCGACTGGGCAAACGGGGCGATGATGAGTTGAGAGTGGGGCAATTTGGATATGGGCAGCGCAACCCCAGGGGTCAGAGGCTGGCCGAATTTCTGGAGAAGGAGGGACTCTTTATGATGAACTCTTTCTTCCAGAAGCCGTCTCATAGGAAATGGACCTGGATGAGCCCTGATGGTTTCACAAAAAATGAGATAGACTTCATCATGAGCACCAAGCGACAAATATTTAATGATGTCTCCGTGATTCACAGGGTAAAAACCGGCAGTGATCACCGAATGTTCAGAGGCACATTAAATATTAATGTCAAAATGGAAAGATCGCGTCTGATGTAGTCTACGCTCCGACCTTCTAATACACATATCCAAAACCCCGAGAACTTTCAACTCGAATTGTCAAACCGCTTCGAATTGCTAGACAGCAGCGCATCAGTGGACGAAATCAACAATAGGTTGGTAGAGACTGTCCATACGGTCGGGTCTAAGCATTTTAAGCCCCACCGTAAAAATAGGCCTCAAAAGCTATCTGACTACACCCGAAACCTTATTGCTGAGCGACGTACCATGAGACTCCAAACCTCCGATGATGCTAAGTCCTATAGGGAGCTCAATGGACAGATATTGAAGTCCTTGCGACACGATCTACGGTCCTTCAACACAAGACGTATTGAGGAGACCATAGCACAGAACAAGGGCTCCAAAGTGTTCGCAAGAGACGCGTCGATTGGGCAAAGCCAGTTGACGAAGCTGAAGACGGAGGACGGAAACGTAACGTCGAATAGGTCAGAGGTGCTCAGGGAGATAGAGAGGTTCTATGGACAGTTGTATACCTCAGTAGCTGAACCTATTGTTGACTTGGTAAAAGACCCAAGAGCCAAGCTAACCCGACACTACACTGAAGATATCCCGGACATCAGCCTGTACGGGATTAGGATGGCTCTCAACCAACTTAAAAACAACAAAGCGCCGGGTGAAGACGGAATTACCGCAGAGCTTCTGAAAGCGGGCGGATCGCCGGTACTTAAAGTCCTTCAGAGGCTGTTTAATTCCGTCTTGCTCGAAGGAAAAACGCCGAAAGCATGGAAAAGGGGTGTGGTGGTACTCTTTTTCAAGAAAGGTGATAACACTTTATTAAAGAACTATAGGCCCATCACACTGCTGAGCCATGTTTATAAGTTGTTTTCAAGAGTCATTACGAATCGTCTCGAACGAAGGCTTGATGACTTCCAGCCTCCCGAACAAGCCGGTTTCCGGAAAGTACCATAGACCACATACATACGCTGCGGCAGATTATACAGAAGACCGAGGAGTATAATCGGCCACTATGCTTGGCGTTTGTGGACTATGAGAAAGCCTTCGATTCGATCGAGACTTGGGCGGTTCTTAGATGTCTCCAGCGATGCCGCATTGACTATCGGTACATCGAAGTGTTGAAGTGCTTGTATAATAACGCCACCATGTCTGTCCGAGTACAAGGGCAGTGCACGAAGGCGATCGCCTTCAAGCTCTTGGAATGGCGAGGACTTGGCATCAACATCAATGGCGAATACATCACTCACCTTCGATTTGCCGACGACATTGTGGTCATGGCGGAGTCGCTGGAAGATCTAGGACAAATGCTCGGCGACCTCAACAGAGTATCTCAACAAGTGGGTCTTAAAATGAACATGGACAAAACGAAAATAATGTGTAACGTCCATGTCGTACCCACCGCACTCACCGTTGGGAACTCTACTCTTGAAGTTGTCGACGAATACATTTACCTGGGAAAGTTAGTCCGGTTAGGTAGGTCCAACTTTGAGAGAGAGGTCAATCGACGAATCCAACTCGGCTGGGCAGCGTTCGGGAAACTGCGCAACATCTTCTCATCCAAAATACCTCAGTGCCTAAAGACTAAAGTTTTTAGTCAATGTGTGTTACCAGTGATGATATATGGATCAGAGACGTGGTCTCTTACTATAGGTCTCATAAAAAAGCTCAGAGTTGCTCAGCGAGCTATGGAGAGAGCTATGCTCGGCGTTTCTCTACGTGATCGAATCAGGAATGAGGAGATTCGTAGAAGAACCAAGGTCACCGACATAGCCCTTAAGATTAGCAAGCTGAAGTGGCAATGGGCGGGCCACATAACGCGAAGATCGGACGGGCGTTGGGGCAGAAAGATTCTAGAGTGGAGACCACGTATTGGCAAGCGCAGCGTGGGACGATCACCTGCCAGATGGACCGACGATCTTGTGAAAATCGCAGGAAGTCGTTGGATGCAGGTGGCATCGGACCGGTTACGCTGGAAAGCGATTGGGGAGGCCTATGTTCAGCAGTGGACAAGTATAGGCTGAGATGATGATGATGATGATGATGCACATGTAAGGATACATAATGGTTAATATTCCATCAACATTACACATTATTATTCGAAATAACACAAGTTTTGGAAATTGAAACAAATTGACGACATCATTCTTCGAGGTCCCGCCTAAAAACCACATCCCATTTATTTAACTACTTAGAATTCCCGGTACCTACCTTACTAATTGGCTTGTTTCAATCATCATCATCATCAGCCCGTATCAGTCCACTGCTGGACATAGGCCTCTCCCAAGGCACGCCATTGAGCCCGATCTTCGGCTCTTCTCCTCCAACCGCTGCCCGCCACCCTCCGTATATCATCGCTCCATCTAGCTGCAGGGCGTCCCACACTACGTTTGCCAAGCCGCGGTCTCCACTCGAGAACACGTCTACCCCAGCGGTTATCGGTCCTTCGGCAAATATGGCCAGCCCACTGCCACTTCAGCGTGCTGATCCTGCGAGCTATGTCGATGACCTTGGTTCTCTGTCGGATCACCTCATTCCAGATTCGATCTTTCAGAGAAACTCCGAGCATAGCTCTCTCCATAGCCCGCTGAGCAACTTTCATTTGGTGGACTAGTCTCACCGTAAGTGTCCATGTCTCGGCTCCGTATGTCATGACAGGTAGGACGCACTGATCAAAGACTTTTCTTCAAACTTTGAGGTATAGGCGACGAGAAGACTTGACGTAGTTTCCCAAACGCTGCCCAGCCCAGCTGTAACCTCCTGCGGACCTCTCTCTCAAAGTTGTTTCTACCTAATTGTAGTATTTGTCCGAGGTAGATGTATTCTCGTACAGCTTCGTGAGTAGTTCCATTTACATTTACTGGCTCCGGAATGACATGCTCATTGAACATAATCTTGGCTTTATTCATGTTCATCCGGAGGCCAATGCGTTGGGAAGAATCAGCTAGGCCGCACAGCATCTGTTGTAATTCCGGCAATGTCTCTGCCATAATGACGATATCATCCGCGAATCTTAGGTGCGAGATGTACTCACCGTTAATGTTAATGCCGCGTCCTTTTCAGTCCAGCGTCTTAAACATATCCTCCAGTGCAGTCGTAAACAATTTAGGTGAGATAACATCGCCTTGTCTCACTCCTCGATGCAAGGGGATATACTTAGTCCGCCGATTTTGTACTTGGACGGTCATTGTTGCAGCGTCATAGAGGCATCTCAGCACTTGGATGTATCGCCAGTCGACCTGGTAACGTTGCAGGGATTCGAGAACAGACCAGGTTTCGATGGAGTCGAAGGCTTTCTCGTAGTCCACGAACGCCATGCACAGGGGCTGATTATACTCCTGGGTCTTTTGCATAATCTGCCGCACTGTGTGAAAGTGGTCTATAGTGCCATATCCTGTCCTGAAACCAGCCTGTTCCGTTGGTTGAAACTCGTCAAGTCTTCCCGAAAGGCGATTTGTGATGACTCTAAAAAACAACTTGTAGACATGGCTTAGGAGGGAAATCGGTCGATAGTTTTTCAGAAGGGTCTTGTCTCCCTTCTTGAAAAACAAAACGACTACACTCCTGTTCCATGCCTTTGGAGTTCTCCCAGAGAAGATAACGGAATTAAATATACGCTGAAGTTGTTTGAGCATAGGAGTACCTCCTGCCTTTAGGAGCTCCGTAGTAATTCCGTCATCACCCGGGGCTTTTCCATTTTTAAGTTGTCTTAGAGCCATCTCGATTTAGTCAAGGCTGACTTCTGGCAGCTCGTCTGTGTAGTGGCGTGTTAGGGTGGTTCTTAAATCCCTTATGTCGGGTTCCGGTTGGTTGCGTGGCGTAAATTTGGGAATAGAAATTTTCGACTTCCGCGAGAATTTCTGGCACCGACACGACGACTCTTCCGCTTAGAGTGGTCAGCTTCGTCAGATGGCTCCGGCCAAGCTGTTGTGCGAAGACTTTTGACCCCCGATTCCGCTCAATCGCTCTTTCTATTTGGCATGTGTTAGAGCGTCGGACGTCTCGTCTCACCAGCTTCGTGATCTTTTTATTCAATGCCCGTTGTTCTGACGATGTGACTGCCGGGTCTTTGCGTCTTTTCTCCATGAGTTGCAGACCCTTGTTCCCTCTTCCCTTAGGATGTCAACCACCTGGTCGAGTTACTCATCGATATCGTCATCAATTGTGTTTTCCAGAGCAGCGAATCGGTTCCTTAGTTTCAACTGAAACGATTCGGACCCATCTACGTGTTGGTGCAGGTTAGGTCGGAGTGTGGTCTTCATCAAACGGATACGTTCCAGCTTATAATCGATATCCAGAGTGCCTCGCACAAGCCGGTGGTCGCTACCAGTTTTAAACCTTGTAACCACTGAGACATCTTTAAATAAGCGCTTCTTGTCCGCTATGATGAAGTCGATCTCGTTTTTAGTGTTACCGTCGGGACTTTGCCACGTCCACTTCCGTTGGGGCCGTTTCTGAAAGAAAGAGTTCATTAAGAATAGCCCCTCTTTTTCCAGGAAGTTGACGAGCATTTGTCCCCCATGGTTCCTGCTACCGAATCCGTGTCGACCCACTACCGATTCGCTACATGTTTGTACTCCCACTATTGCGTTGAAATCCCCCATGACAACGTTGAAGTGAGCCGTGGAGGTATCGTGTAAGGCTTTGGATATGTCCTCGTACATATCCTCTATTTCATCATCCGAGTGTGTTGATGTTGGTGCGTAGACCTGGATGACCTTAAGCTTATATCTCTCGGTTAATTTAATCACAAGGTACGCAACCCTTGTCGATACACTGGACATTTCTTCAACGTTGTCAGAAAGGACTTTGTTGACAAGGAACCCGACGCCGCCTTGAGATTGATGGTCTCCTTCTCTGAAATACATAAGATGGCCCGATTTTAAGGTTGCGATATCCTCTCCCTTTCTTCGGATTTCGCATAATCCAAGGACGTGCCATCTTATGTGTCTCAGTTCCTTTTCTAGTTGCGCCAGATGTTCGTTGAGCGGCAACGTACGTCCGTTATACGTGGCTAAGGTCAGTCGGTTTTGGCGGCCTTTCGTAACCCGGAGATTCTTAGCACCCCCCACCCTGCCGTTACCGTGACCGCCGCCGTGGTCAGGAATAGCAGGGTTGCCGGGAACTGGGGACCGTGGGTTGTTTTAGCTTATTATAGGAAGGTAATGCCCGTAATCTCCACGCTGGGCAGGCGGATTGGAGATCGCAGAGCGCGGCTTCTCGCACCAGTGGCGCTGCTGCCCGTCACCAGTCTGTCATTTAGCTGCGCAGTTTGACAATGGATATACCGCCATTAGCCGGTCGCCAGAGCCTCGTTTGCTGTTTGGCAGGGTGCACCACGAGCAGGTGAGGTTGACTTGGGGCACTAGGATGGTGATGTACCCCTCACACGATGTTTCAATCATACAGGACATATCCATATGCCCTCTTAGGCTCGGGTGACGTACATATCTGTACGTTATATTTTATCTTCTTTAAGCTCGGGCGACGAATATTTATCTTAAAGGACATTGTTCTGCGCCCATACATGATTTGCCCCAGAATCAACAGTAATTAAAAAATACTTGTATGATTTCAAATCACCCATAAAATCTCTTAAGGCATTTATTATTCAACGGACAAACGAGGGAATCACAATATTGCACAAAAAGTATTAGATCTTGAGGTTATAATTTAGTACTCATTAATACATATATGGTTATATTGTGTAGTCAAAAATATATTGAGTGTGTTTAAATACTAATTATATTTTTATAGATGCCAATCGACACACTAAAGAACTATCTATATAAGTATTTAGCTAACAAGACAAGCTATCTAGATAGCTAATAGGTAGGATTGATATCTCCAATCGTGAATCGATGACAACTTTGACATTAAGTAAAGATGTCGGTCGACTTCGATATAAATATTACAATATTTTGAAATATTCGTTATAGATTGCAAATTGTCCGTTAGATACGAATATTTGCCATTATTTTAATAAAATATATAAATAATGATGGTTTCGGTCAAATGTTTGTTGGTTCTGGGGCAATTTTCGACAATGTCCTTTGCCTATAACAGGAAAAATAATCACAAACGTTATATTGTAAAGAATTATCTTAATAGTTGGATTATACTAAGTCAAACTCCATCAATGTACTAAATATAGATTAATGATATTCCAAATATGTTTATCGCACAAATGGCGTTAATTTACATACCACTTTACATCGTTATGCCGTGTTTTGTGTTTACGGTAGGTTAGTGTAAATTAGCAATTAATGTAATCAGTTGTGCTATATTAAAGATTTCTTATATTATAATTATTTTACTTCTTCCTATATCGAACTGCTTGAGAAACGCCGTGAGGGTCAAATTTTGATAAAACATTTCATTTAAATTAACAACGGTAAGATTCTGAATTCTTTTTTTTAATGACTTGTTAATGAGTTGTTTAAAAAGCAAAATGTTTAAGAAGGCGGGATACCTACTAGGACCGGAACTATTAATAATAATAATAATATCAAAAAAAAAAAAAAAAAGAAAAATTATCAAAATATTTGGACCTGGCCCATGAGGTTACCGCCATGTGGAATGTTGATTGAACTATCATTATTCCGATGGTCGTTTCAGTCAACGGCCTTATAGCGAAGAGCTTCGATAAACACCTTGAGAAGCTCTCGCTAGGCAGTTGGGTGAAGGGCCTGATACAGAAGGCAGTAATGTTGGACACGGCACGCATTGTGAGGAGGTTCCTCTCTTTGGAGCCCTGACCGCCGGTAGCATGGGTCGTAGACCTTGCTGTCGGTGGAGCACATTTTTTTTTTATACAATATATATAAGAATATTTGTATTTTATATTTTTATATATATTTTATAAGAAATTATACTGAATAAATATATACATAATAATATTAATAAGCCCGTGAATCTCAGCGAGATACATATTAATAAAATAATAATAATAGTAGTTTATTAACCAAAAATACAGATACATGGCACAGAAGCTTCATGTTTTTACCAAGTCAGGTTGTGATAACTAACGTTAAAACTAAGAGGTTAAAATACGAGTATGTTACATTTCTATGCTGAAATAGGTTGCAGAAAATCTGTATTCAATTAATGTAAAACTCTGCCTCTTAAACTAGGATTAACCTACAGGTTAAATTTTCAGTTAAATTTAAATATATATTAAAAATATATTAATTATTGTTTGGAATTATGTCCGATCTAATGCCAACGTGGTGCCAACTTATTGGGACCTAACATTGTCGGTGAAATGTGGCTGTACATACATAATATATCTAAGCTAACCATGTATGGAGAATGTTGGCATGACGGCAAATACTGATTACTATTATTATCAGCGAAAGCTTTACCATAAATTATATTTTGCAATATTTCTGAGCCTAATGATTTTTAAATATAATTTTAATTTAAAAACATTGTTAATTATGTTAACTTATAATAAAAACACTCACTTTTTAAATATGCTTCTCTATAAATGATAGGCCCTGTCGTCGAGGCGTTGACGTCAATGGGTTATTATTATATAAGAAAATGTAGATTTTAATGTGTTTTGTGACAGTTTACAGGCTGTCCATTGACATTCTCGCGAAATTTATGGAATACGTTATAGACGGAATAGGTACTTAATTATTTTATAAATATGACTTAAAGCACATTTTTTAAGCGTATGTATAAGAGTCTCGATCTATATACACCATCACGCCAGATCCCATATAAGATCCCATATAGATAAGCAGAGAGTACGAATTTCCAACAGGTTCTTTCCTTACAGACCTGTTTGGGTTTCTTCACTCGCAATTCGTCTCATACTCGTTCGTCGATTACGGAGACTCTAGCTAAGCCCATGTTTTTTTTACTTATCATAATAACCCTTCATCGAAGTGCATAATACAATACCACGCGCTCGGTAGGTATGTAAGTATGTAAATAGTATCGTAGGTTTTGCTTTGTCCGACCACGTGGGCGGATCACCAAACTAAATCCCTGGCGGGGTAGGCAGAGACAATTCCCAGTATCAGTCCGAAGTCTGGAATTGTGCCCGGTCTATTATACAAGACCTAGTGTACAAGGCCTATTGTAAGAGATACAATAGGTCTCATAAAAAAGCTCAGAGTTGTGCAAAGGACTATGGAAAGAGCAATGCTCGGCATTTCTCTATGTGATCGAATCAAGAATGAGGAGATTCGTGAAAGAACAAGGTCACCGACATAGCTCTCAGGATTAGCAAGCTGAAGTGGCAATGGGCGGGCCACAGAGCGCGAAGATCGAACGGGTGTTGGGGCAGAAAGATTCTAGAGTGGAGACCACGTATTGGCAAGTAGCGGCGTAGCGTAGGACGACCGCCTGCCAGATGGACCAAAGATCTTGTGAAAATCGCAGGAAGTCGTTGGATGCAGGTGGCATCGGACCGGTTACGCTGGAAAGCGATTGGGGAGGCCTATGTTCAGCAGTGGACAAGTATAGGCTAAGATTATGACTCCCGGTCTTTCCCTTTGTTATATTAAGACCTAACATCGTCGGCAATAAGTAAGTGTCTACGGCGGCTGAGATGTACTCAGCCGCCTCCGCTCGGGGAATATAGGCGTGACGGTGTTTTACAAATAATAATTTAGGCGTAACAGATCACTAGTACTATGTATAAGGTACTATGTATGATAATGTTAATAAAATAAAAAAAAAATCATGTATTTCTAGTAATATAAGGCGCTTGTTGCGCGGTGCGACCGCGGTGTTCTTACCGATTACCAAGATTAAACAGCGTTCGTCTCGATTGGCCCGAGTTGGGTGACCGTTTGTGGCATCTTCAAATTCGAGCGTCTCCGTGCTTTGTAAGGTACGCTAAGCCGTTGGTCCCGGCTACCACTTAATGTGGTAGTCCTTAAGCCGAGTTGGAAGTCTTAAAGGCGGCTTGATAAGTTCCAACAGCAGGTGGCCACAAACCTGCCTCCACCGATCCGCACTGGGTCCGCGTGTTGGAGTATAATCTAATCTCTCTTACCTCGATTAGTGAGAGAAGGCCTATGTCCAGCAGTGGGGAGTATAGGTTGATATTATTATTATATAATATAGGCTCATATTACGTATGAAAATATTAAATACATTAAAAACATTTTGTAGACTGTACTATAACGACCGGTTCCGATGATGACACTACCATGTACGCCGCAGCAGAGACGTATATAACAGTCCAATTTTTACTTACTCACTTAGAGGTACACTATCGACGGGTTTCAATATACAACTTAAGGGAAGATTTGCCTACTACGGGTAGAATTTTGACATATTTTGTATGGAAATTCTGTCAAAATTTTTCTGACAGCAAATTTATCCTTGAGTTGAATATTAAAACCGGCCATTAATGAATAACGTGTGTAAGACTTGTCCAAAGAAACCATTATCATTCAATGTTACAGTCGTATAAGGATCTTTTGGCTTGCAGCCAAAATCGTTACTAACGCTGTCATCAAGTGAAATGTCACTCCGGGACGGTCGCAAGTTGCCCTTTGCTATGAAATTTACTCAAGTTCTTTTTTTTAATTAGTAATCGAAGAAAATACTAAATGTTAAACCTAAATTCACACCAACCTGTCAATTTCATCAATGCATCAAAAGATCCTTGTTGCACTATGCGAAAAACTGAACTTGAATATGACAAAAACCATGAACAAAATATCCAACAATAAACACTAAAAAATAAAAATACTCTGGCACGCCTATATTCCCCAAGTGAAGGTAGCAGAGGTGTACTGAGTACACCCACGTTTCGCTGACGATGTTAGGTCCCATGTAATAGGGGGCGAGCCTATTGCCATATACCGGGCTCAATTCCAGGCTCCGGACTCGAACTGGGAAGTTTTCGTTAGAAAAACTACACTTGTCCGACCTAGGATTTGAACCCAGGACCTCGGGATTACAAAGCGATGCGCTTTGCCACTAGACCAACGAGGCAGTCTACTAAATAATCTTTATTGTATTATAATATAAGTACCTAGTTATATTATAGCATTAGTAGTTAATCCTGGCAGCTTAATATTATATTTGCCTACTTATGTGAAGAAGTGACAGTTGATAAAAATGGTCATGAGATTAGAATAGGTAGGTACCTATTTCAATCTGCGTTATGTGACTAGTTTTTATTGTACTTATTTTATTGTTTTTCTTTCTTACAATTAACACTTGTTATCTTTCATGTTCCTTTTTTACATTTTATTATTTCATGTTTAGTTATCGCTGGGTTATCTTAAATACTAACACGTCTTGCTATATTAATTATATCATCGATATATTATCTACAAACCATATATCGATCAATAAGCAATATCTATGTGAAATGTTGGTGATAAATAATTATACCTACCGCGGTTTACCTACTGCTAGGTTTTATGGAGAAAGTAAGGGAAAAATTTGTAATTATATTAACTACTTAAAATGCCTCGGTTTCAATGAAAATATTTAAACAGTGACATCTCATGGCATTTTTACGAAACTATTTTACTCTTTACGGAGCAATCGTTATATTTATAAAACATTTTTTTTTTAAATTCATATAATTTATGACCCTAGACCCTGGTCTAGGGTCTTATAGGGTAATAAATTTTATGATAGGGTTACGAATACGGACGGTTTCGGATATGGATCCGCAAGGTTCAATAATTGGTTTTTCAAGGTTTGTGCTAAATCCTACCCTGCCAAATATCGTAATCTGGCGAAATAATATTTAAAAAAGGTACATTGCGAGCAGAATGATCTCAATTTTATTTATTCTCAATATTTATTATATGTATATATTATATGTATATATATATATATATATATATATATATATATATATATATATATATATATATATATATATATATATTTATATATATATATACCATATATATGTGTCTTATTATATTTTTTTCTATCTCTTTATTTTTATCTTCTATGGATTTGCACCTACTTCACTAGTTTTTGCATCACCCTAAGGTAGACTGGTAGAGAATGCCTCAGGCATTAAGTCCGCCTTTGTACCTGTAGTGCATAAAGTATTAAATAAATAAATAACATAGTTTTGTCAGTACATGTCGTCTCAGTCTTCTCGTAAGAATATATAGTTCATGTTCATGATCAAAATTATGTTATGATATCTTAAATAAAATGATTCTACAAAGTTTCGTGTACGGCCCATTCATCGTTAAAGATTTTTCTCCAGAAGCGACAATCCTGATTTCATCATCGGTTCATGCACGAAATCATGTTTAAGTGTTTAAAGCAAACGTGTATGTACAAGTACAGACGAGTGCTTTTAACCACCGAAGAGTTTCTCGTGAGGAGACTAACCTGAGTCCAATAGGAGGATTATGGATATTCAAGGAGGATTCATGTGGAGGCAAAATCACGCATTTTAACGTAACATTCCTCGAGACTAACAATAATATATATAAATAATAAATTTTTATGGTTTATCCCGCGATTATCCCGAATTGATTGTTGTTTCCGGGATAAAAAGTATTTTTTTATTTTAAGTTGGGGTATAAGTTATTACCATACCAAATTTCATTGAAATCTGTTTGGTAGTTTTTGCGTGATTGAAACACCAAGAGACAGACAGACAGACAGACAATAATTCCAAAATAAATTGTTTCGGCCTCTACATCGATAAGGAAATGTACCCCAATTAAAATTTTTGAAATATATTCATGTTACAGATTCGGCTCGGTTACAGTTTTATTACATGTATAGATATAGATAGATAGAAGAAGATATAGTATTACATGTGTAGATAGATAGATATATAGAAGATTACTATCAATTGGCTTCATTGTAAATGTAACGCACCTAATGAAAGAACGTTGGAGCGGAATCACTTAATTTAGAACGTTGAGGAATGTGTCTTTGTGTATTGTTCCGTTAACGTCGATTAGGGTTCAAATTACAGCGTTTAATTACTGAAGACAAAGTAACGATGATCAATCAAGGAACATTGGGCAAAGAAGCCGGTATACTACTGAAATTACTTTGTTGCTGGGTCAATGACGCCGGATGATTTAGCGCAGTGGTTAAGAGCTTAAGCCGCTCCGCCCACTGTGTCCAATAGTCGCGGGTTCGATTCCTGCACGTGACAAATCTTTGTGTGATCCACAATTATTTGTTCCGGTCTGGGTATTTGTGTATGTGAATTTTCATGTTTGTAAATGCACCCACGACACGGGAATAAATTCCAGAGTCGGGCTACGTATCTTAAAGAAAAAAAAAAGATTCTTCGATTCTCGATCTTAGCGGCAATGTCAATGGATGAAGGAAGAAATTGCTGATTCCAATGATTTTAGATTTTGAATTATACTGTGCCCATGACCCTTTTCGATGGTCTACTGGCAAATAATGCGCGTAGCGATCACGAGGTTCTATATAATTATATAATATTAGACTTTGCTCGCCTCGTATTGGGTAGATACATGGGAACTAACATGGTCAGCGAAAAGTGTGTATACACACCGTACACATCTCATCATCATCGTATGGCGATATACTTTCAATAATGCGACATACGATCAAAATCTTATGTCAAAATGAAGGATCCATTGTTTAGCCTTTGGTGTCAGCTGCCCATCGAATCCACCGCTAGATTTCCTAGTGCGGCAGACCTCCACGATGTGCTAGATAGTTTGCACTGAGTCTCCACAGTCACAGTAAGGATATTCCGTGACGCCCCACCTGGGCAGATGATAATTGTACCTTGCCATTCCTGTTCTGATTCGGTTGATGGAGGACCACACCAGCCGTTGCTCTTTGAAACCTTGTACTACAGTCCAGGGGTCGGCTAATGTGATGTAACCCTGGGAGGCGTCCAAACTCTCCCATTGCTTTCTCCACTCTTACCGGATGTTGAGGTATTTTTGGATTTTGTTGTCGCTCTAAGGAAGTCTCTGAGCAGGGACCTCTGCCACCTCCACTTACGGAATATAGGCGTGACGGCATTTAAGTTACCCCTAGTCAAATTTGTAGTCAAAATGACTTACCGTTTTTGAGTGAGGTAGTGGGACAGTTTAGGCTGATTCACATTAAGTAGTAAAAATGACAATTTTTAAAAGTTAAAGAAAAGAATATGGTATAAATAAATTAATAGTTAAACGAAACATTTTTAATAACAAGCTTTTATGCAGCCAGCTAATGGTGCAATTTAAAACGGCCAATGAAAATTAAATGTCTATTCAAAGTAATTTAAAATCAAATCTTTATTTTCCTAATATGAGTATAACAATATGGTGTTATTGTTTACGATTATTATATTCTTCTTCTTCTTCTTCAGCCAAAAGACGTCCATTGCAGGACAAAGGCCTCCCCTAAAGACCGCCACAAGGACCGGCTTTGTGCTGTACGAATCCAACTTCTACCCGCGACCTTCACCAGGTCATCGGTCCATCTTGTAGGGGGCCTATCCACTCCACGTCTTCCAGTACGTGGTCGCCATTCGAGAACCTTTCTGCCCCAACGGCCATCAGTTCTACGAGCGATGTTATTATTATATGAGTCAAATAAATTAAGTACGTTATGTAAGTAGAAGACGTCTATACAAAACTTCGTGTGTATGTTTTTGATCGTTGAGGAGTTCCACAGGAGCCTATTCTGGGTCAATGTCAAATTTTAACTCGATGGGATAAGAGGAAGTGATTCTAATTCAGCTTGCAACCTACAAAAATAAACAAAACATTGCCAGTTTAATAAAAGCTTGTAAAAATATAATTCTAACAACAAGCCTAGGCATGTAAAACTGAGTCGATAGCCGGAGTGACCAAAGTCCAGAGGGCTGCGTTAGCATTTCATTTTGCAACCATGCCCATTATTGCAGTGGTTTGGAGGTTTTTCAGCGTCAGCATTGCCCTTACATTCGGGTTCCGTAATGGACATTCAATAAACTAGCACCCGATTATTAAATACGGTGCATGGTGTTAAGCTGTTATTTCTGATTGCCACTGAATGTAAAAGTTATTTGGCTAAGTTTTAGGCCTTACGAGCGGTTTGATGACTTTCTACAGCAGGTGGTCTAAAACCTACCACGAACCTACCTAGTTAGATTACAAGTATCACAATTGCTAGGTTAGTGTGACGGAGGACGAAAGAAGCATAAACAATAAAAAAAGTTTATTTAGAAATAAAATGAACTTTTACCAAACACAAAATGGCGCCAGTGGACGGACCAAAAAAACCTTTAAAAATTACAAATAAAGCACTGGAGATGCCGATCACAAAATCACCACCTCAGATCATTCAGGTAAATAAATAGAGACGAAAACGTCACTTCGGCGCGTTGAAAAAAGTATAACCACCTAAAAGTATGTCGACGTAGCTTTGAACCTGATAAGTAATTTGGAGTAAACATATATCCATCTCTTTTACTCTCGTTCCCCGCCATTCCGACATTATGTCGATCCGATAGAGGTAGCAATATTACTAGTAGTTATAATATAATAGCTCAGTGTTGCTTACTGTATGATTTTTTCCTACAATTTAAATTCACAATGAATATAAATTATAAAGAATGTTATGAATATAGTCTTCTATTATAATTTTTTTAAAGTAACTTCGTTACATTTCAGTTAGAATCCAATACATGAATGAATAAAGTGAATTATTATAGTAATTCATTTTATTCAATATGATACAACCATTGTATTACAGATTATTTGGATATTGGCATGATGATATAGATAGATAGATAATAAATAATGATATAGATATTGGGGTATGTGGTCAAACTATGAAAAGATTATTGAATGGGTAAAAAAAACACACTTAATGTTATTTATTGCATTATTTTCAAAATACGCAGGTTGATGGTTTCAGTCTATTTAGAGCAGGTAAAATAAATACAAATTACAAAATGCAGGAAATGCAAAATTGTTGCCCATTTCTTGTTTCCAGTGACGACTTCTTGGTCCAGACGTTAAGAGCGGTAGGCCGCTTCGGTTACTAGACTGAATAGTCGTGGGTTTGATTCCAGCATAGTACAAATCTTTGTATGACTCACAGATTTTGTTTAGGTCTGGGTATTTGGTTGTGTAATTTTCATGTTTGTAAACGTACTCACGACACAAAAATAATTACTAGTGTGGGGCTTGGGGAGAGACAAAGTCTTGGTTATGTGGTTCCCCAATTGCTTTCTACGACACGCGTGAGAACAAATGGGGTGGAGCTATCCTTTAGCAGATCCCTACGGCAATTATGTAAAAAAGAATTATGTACAATATTCGCTTTGAGTAAATAGCTTATTTCTTTTCATAATATTCTAATGAAATTGTTGGAACTCTGTACTCTCTGTCTACCCCGCAAGGGATAACGCGTGATAGAAATTGCACCCTTTGGGAACCAACAAAATTAATAAAACAGGTATTCGTATAGTACATAATTATAGGTGACATAATCATTCAACATTTTCCCATAAAGACGGGAACACCAAATGGTGTTTTTATTGGCAGTAGTGTTGTAAAAACGCTCGAGTCGGCGCTTAAAACGCTCGCGTCTTCTACGTCTTTCAACGCTCGTGAGCGTCGAGTCAGCGCTAAACGCTCAACTTCAGCGCTCATTTTTACAGCACTAATTGGCAGCACTGAATCTAAAATTTATTTTTGTAACTTAAAGTCAGATTTTTATTTTATTTACTAGTAAATATATGAAAAAACAATAAACTTATGTATGGTAAGTAGTTCCGCTTGCGTTATAGTGATGTGTGACCTCAAATCGCGTTCTTACACCACGCATTTACCTAATTTGTGTTTTTTTATTAATACGTGTTACACGACAGAAGTCAGGCAGGCCAATGACAGACGCTTGTAACTTGGCTGCGGGCATATTCTTAGCCGACATACATTTGCACCGTTACTACTAATCTAGTGTTAACATGTATATCAATACCTTAGATATATTGATTTTAATAATAATACCTCTTCTATAAATTGTACTTGTGTATGTCACTAATCAGGAAAGTAGGTCGCACGAGATTTCTAATGTAAATATTCGTTTTAGACGGAAAAATGCAACTCTCGGCAGTTTTAAAGTCGGCCGATGCGTCATCGGCTGTAATTATGGGCATGCATGATGCACCGCTTCCTGCTTCTTGCCAACTTTGACCCGCTACCACTTCCGCCAGAGGATTTAAGAGGAGAACGGAGAACGAAACGCCTTACAGGGCTGTAAGGCGCTTCGACAAAGGGTAGAACCGATGGGGAAGACTTTATCAATGTGAAAAGAAGAAGATGCCTCCTCGACGAAACCGTTGTAGAACTGCATTAGTCAAATCGTGCGGATGATAAACAGATGCTAAACAAACAGCACTTGGTAAAAGACCCAAGAGCCAAGCTAACCCGACACTACACTGAAGATATCCCGGACATCAGCCTGTGCGAGATTAGGATGGCTCTCAAACAACTAAAAAACAACAAAGCGCCGGGTGAAGACGGAATTACTGCAGAACTTCTGAAGGCGGGCGGATCGCCGGTACTTAAAGTCCTTCAGAGGCTATTTAAGTCCGTCTTGCTTGAAGGGAAAACGCCGGAAGCATGGAACAGGGGTGTGGTGGTGCTGTTTTTCAAGAAAGGTGATAACACCTTATTGAAGAACTATAGGCCCATCACACTGCTGAGCCATGTTTATAAGTTGTTTTCGAGAGTCATTACGAATCGTCTCGAACGAAGGCTTGATGACTTCCAGCCTCCCGAACAAGCCGGTTTCCGGAAAGGTTTTAGTACCATAGACCACATACATACGCTGCGGCAGGTTATACAGAAGACTGAGGAGTATAATCGGCCACTATGCTTGGCGTTTGTGGACTATGAGAAAGCCTTTGATTCGATCGAGACTTGGGCGGTTCTTAGATCTCTCCAGCGATGCCGCATTGACTATAGGTACATCGAAGTGTTGAAGTGCTTGTATAATAACGCCACCATGTCAGTCCGAGTACAGGGGCAGTGCACGAAGGTGATCCCCATAAAAAGAGGAGTAAGACAGGGAGACGTCATTTCTCCGAAACTGTTTACGGCCACCTTAGAGGACGCCTTCAAGCTCTTGGAATGGCAAGGACTTGGCATCAACATCAATGGCGAATACATCACTCACCTTCGATTTGCCGACGACATTGTGGTCATGGCGGAGTCGCTGGAAGATCTAGGACGAATGCTCGGTGACCTCAATAGAGTATCCCAACAAGTGGGTCTTAAAATGAATATGGACAAAACAAAAATAATGTCTAACGTCCATGTCGTACCCACCGCACTCACCGTTGGGAACTCTACTCTTGAAGTTGTCGACGAATACATTTACCTGGGACAGGCAGTCCGGTTAGGTAGGTCCAACTTTGAGAGAGAGGTCAATCGACGAATCCAACTCGGCTGGGCAGCGTTCGGGAAACTGCGCAACATCTTCTCATCCAAAATACCTCAGTGCCTAAAGACTAAAGTGTTTAGTCAATGTGTGTTACCAGTGATGACATATGGATCAGAGACGTGGTCTCTTACAATAGGTCTCATAAAAAAGCTCAAGGTTGCTCAGCGAGCTATGGAAAGAGCTATGCTCGGCGTTTCTCTACGTGATCGAATCAGGAATGAGGAGATTCGTAGAAGAACCAAGGTCACCGACATAGCCCTCAGGATTAGCATGCTGAAGTGGCAATGGGCTGGCCACATAGCGCGAAGATCGGACGGGCGTTGGGGCAGAAAGATTCTAGAGTGGAGACCACGTATTGGCAAGCGCAGCGTAGGACGACCGCCTGCCAGATGGACCGACGATCTTGTGAAAATCGCAGGAAATCGTTGGATGCAGGTGGCATCGGACCGGTTACGCTGGAAAGCGATTGGGGAGGCCTATGTTCAGCAGTGGACAAGTATAGGCTGAAATGATGATGATGATGATGAAACAAACAGCAAACCGTAAAGCATGGCGAGATTTTTTATCATGTTATGTCGCTTGCAATTAGTCACATAGAAATGCGAAAGCAAAAAACTTCGCCACGCGTTCGATTCGCTGTCTGTTTGACAATGCCTTTAAGCGTTTAGCAGTACTGACGACGCTGTCCGCATCACGGCTATACTACACCAGCAAAGGCGAGGACGTTGCGCAGTACGCTTGTTAGACGGCCGTGTGAAGTTTGGGGGTTTTCTGCGAGTTAGGTGATGGGTGTTGGCTAAACTTTACTGTTAACCTGACCTTTACTGGCGAAGAGTTTTAGCCAAAAGTGCCGTAAACGGAACATTCCGTATAATGTTATAAAGTACATATATAATTATACTAGGCCTGTGACTTCTACAAAACTTATGTTTTAAAAATGGCAGTGCCTCGAATTTGGATTATAATAATAATAACACAATAAACCCGCGTATCTCGGCGAGATACTTAATAAACTTTGTGATGTTATTATGTTATGATTTTAAATAAAAAGAAACTATTTACTACGTATGACACGTACCTAGGTGTCTGCATATGGTTAAGGTTACTAATTAGTTCTTTAGTATTATTAGTAAGTACCTATTTACTAATACTATTGAAGAATTGATTAGAAACCATAGGTATTATTATAATACATAACTTTATTTCTGGCCGAAGTCAAAATGACCTCAGTAATCTTCACTGTCCCATATGATACCGACCCTAAATAACTTGGATCAAAGAGAATACCGTTCGATATATGTCTAATATTATATTTAAATTAAAATCACTGGCGTAAATTATACACCCCTGAGAAATAAGGAAATAAACGGTGATAGATCTTTAGGTACTGCATGAAAGTTATTATAATGGTGGATTGAAATACACAGAAACGAGGGACGATCAAATGGAGACGAGTGGTGCTCATAGCGTTGTGTGGCTAAGAACCTGTGTTCTTAAGTCCGGGAGAGCGGATTCGGATTCGGATTTCTTGAGATTGCTCCAGCAGTTGGCGCTAGGGGCCGACACCCTCAGTCAACCCCGTATAATAGCTTTGAGGAATATAGTAGATAAAATACAGTATTTTGAATAAGAAGGAAAGCTAACCATTTCTGTCACTTTCACAAGTGTAAGGCACCTTATCCTTTCACATTATTCTGCAATAATGGAGCTTAATTCGGGTAACTGATTGTTGATGGATTAGATCGCACCCTGCATAACCTTCCTGATCGTCATCAAAACCATGATTCTATTTTGCATAATTTATCTTATTTTCATTGTTTTTCCGCAGGATTTCTCAGTGGTATAGCTCTCAAGCGGTATTCCTTTCGACAAGTAGGTCTCGTGGGAGCTGGCCTCTTTATTATCGGTGATGTGATGACCATATTTGTCGAAAAGACATATCAACTGGTGTTTACGTTCGGAGTTATCAGAGGTTAGTTATTTACAGTAGTAATTAAATAAAACAATTATTGTGTAAACAATCACAATCTTGTCATAGTAAATTCCAATGTAAAGGGGCAATCAACTTCAAGTAGAACTGACATAGTATGTACGTGTATGTCTAGGTAAATAATGTGATCCAAGTTGTTTTTATTCTTATTCATGTAGAAAACCGAGAGAAACGCTCATTATAAAATTTGTTCTAGTTTAAAATGTGTCCTTGTTTTTTGTAAGGCACGCGTGTCGCTAGCATGGCCTGGTTTAGGAATATATGATAGATATAACGCGCTTGTTGCAAATACTCACAATTCATATGGATGTAGTTGGTAACAGGATCCGGAAGATGAAGTTGTTTTTGCAAAAAGTAAAAAAAAATCGGACCCATCTACATCAATCTTGGGAATAAATGATAATAAACCAACTTTTACAGGTGCGGGTTTCGGTGTCATGATACCAGTCAGTTTTACCGCATTCAATTCGTATTTCACAACGAAGAGAACGGCAATGATGAGCGCGAACCAAACATTGAGCAGTTTGGCCTCCATCACTTTTCCGATGTTGGTTACCCTCCTGCTCGCAGAGTATGGATTCAGGTGGACCCTAGCCTTGATCATGGCGGTGGACCTTCATTTGTTATTTGCTATGTTGGTCATGCATCCAGTTGAATGGTACATGGTCAAATCAATGGTGGACGTCGACACTGGTAAGTGCTACAGTATTAACTCTATTAAACCCAGGTGAATGACTATTTCTTAAATTTTTGGATATCACAGTCATCCATGCATGATCAATCAAACTATATGTTGCATCAAGCCTAGATAGTTTATCGTCCAGGTCACACTTTTACTATGATGTTACACTTCTTAAGATTTTGTCATACAGGAGTTTCAATTCGTCATCATAGTTTTAAATTATGAAATTATTAACAGTTAAATGTAATTTAGCGAACTTTTTTCACTGCATATGTGTGCACGTACTAATTATTTTCATTTATGTTTTGAGCTTGAAATTATCGTATTGAAACTACAGCAAAAAAATCAGAGGTCAGGTCAGGGATTGGTTAGATAATATCTAATTAAGGTACCTGACAACTTGGGCGGTTAACATCGATAATTAAGAAAAGTCTGTGTGTTCTCTGTGTAAACGAGTTTGCAAGTTTTGTTTGTCTTCAACTAACGATATGTTGATATTAGAATTTAGATTGTGATTTTTTGATAGCTGTACTTTTGGGATTTGGAAATACTGAGCATGCGCATGTGACTATATGTTATACTCGTGACTGTTGATTTCAGGCCGGCTACATTTTATCAGATTCTTTCTATTAGGAAATTTCTAAAATGTGTTGATGGATTTTCTGCACTCCCTACATACTATATGAAACGTACTATACGTTCAGGGGATTCTGTGTCTTTTGTGCCCAAACTGTACAGAATGTGCGTCTAGTACAGAATGTGCGTCTTTTCACGTTATGTAATTAAATTTCTGACTTCCAGTTAGCATACACACGGGAAGCATCAGAAGCAGCTTAAGTAGTAGTAGTTATCTAATATACCTCTGATAGACTACTTCTTAAAAAAATCTGACAATATGAGGCCGGCCGAAAAGTTGTCTTCAACAATTTGAGGTTTTGGCTCTAGTTAGCAATGTGTCTTGTTTTAACATGCTTTTTGTTTTTAGTGTGTGCAAAATGTGACGTCCTAAGTGTTAAAAACATTAATATGGAGACTTTCGATGAATCTATAGTGAAAATGTTGCCAGGTAATAATGCAGTGATGGATATTAGTCCTGCTAAGAAATTAAATCACGAGAATTTGAAGAAAAGTATATTGTAAGTATTCTAGTAAGATATAAGTCATATTTTGGTACACCTTTCTAGCAGTCGGTTTAACTGGATCAGACAGCTCTACATTGAAAGGAAATACGTTAAATAGTCCCATTGAACTGCAGTAAGAAGCTGATATATATTTTATGTAGAACTGCTGAGAGTAAATAAATCTTCATGACTATAAAAATCGCAACTCGGTAAAACCGAAATAGGTTACGTTCGCAAAATCGCTTATTGTCTCTAGTTAGTGAACTTTATTACCTTGAATTGAACATAAAATAATTACAGAAGGATGATATATGAAAATGTGGAATTGGACTTACTAAAGGATCCTAGATTTGTGAGTACTCTAGTCGGAATTGGATTTGCCTTCGTCTCAGATGTAACATATCTGGCCATGGAACCTATGCTTCTCTTTTCGTATGGATTTACTAAGGTAATTCAATTTTGTATTTTACAAAACGTGGTGGGAAACAGTTTACAAGAGACTGAAACACTGGCTTATCACGATAGATTGTGTTAACATTATTAAGAATTTTGTACCTATAAGACTGACTCTGATCTTATCAAGCGTGCCAAAAGCGGCTATTATGCTATTATAAAGGACCGGAATCAAAATTATTTTAAAAGCGCAGTCAAACTACCGACCTATTAACTGGTGGATAGTGTTCTAGTAAACTATTAGCAAATGTTGGTTATAGGTACTTATTGCTGACCTTCTCATTAGAAGATAGAGAGAGCACATAGAAGTCAATCTGCGCGCTAATAGATATACACTAGCTAAACTGGAATTTCAGTAATTCGCAATGTGGAATTAACTATTAAGTTAACTATTTTGCTTATTATATATGTTTCACTGTAACCTCGTTCAAATTGCAGTTTAGCTCTTCTTTATGTATGAAATAGCTACTAGTTAATAGCTTTTAATCTGACCTAGATGCATCGCGCGTGTACTTCGAACACACTGTATAATTTTGTTATACGACATTATAAACAAATTGATATCGTGAGTGAGCTTTTAAATCCTGGTAGTATTACGTATTTTTTACGACTTAAATTAATTGACACACTTCTCAGACCAAAAATTTCGTTCTTTACCTCCAGATAAAAGACGACACCTTTTTCTGAGAAGTGTGAACACTTTATTTCGAATTTTGGATTGCCTTTGGTAGGCGTCAAAATTTCACGGACATCATGTTTATATGACAGGGCACGAGATATTGGGATGTTTCAGAATCACTTTATAAGTTACATTCACTCCTTAATATCCTATTGTTGTCAGATGGAAGTGGCTACATGTGTAATGGTTGGTGCTATATGCGACCTGGTAGCGAGGATTGGATTGGCTATATTCACATACTTCTTTGCAGTGGACAGTAGATTGCTCTTCTATGTTGGTACATGTATTACAATATTCCTGCGTATTGGTAAGTAACACGGAATTATATTTTTCTTCAGCTAGTTTCCCCTAATAATATATTATCTAGCAAGATCTTATAAATGCAAGTGAGAGAAAGTAGATCGTACTCCGATCGAAGTCCCAGCCGTATGGAGGGCTTGAGTATCAAGTCGTCCATACGGCTAGCAATTTGACTCTCTCACATGAAGTAGTTTGGTGGAGGCCTTGATATAAATGATATACCTACTTCACCTTTTACATGTTTTAAGTATCACTAGAGGTTTGCCGCGTGGTTCCCGGCTTAGAATAGGACCAACCCATCTCTTCCCATCGGGTGTCGTACAAGGCGACTAAGGGAAAACTAGGGAATGGGCAGCAGCGTTCTCTTAACAATTCTGCGATCAAAAACTGCGCTCGCCAACCCGCCTGCCAAGCGTGGCGAGTATGGCAAATCCCCCCAATCACTATTATGGAAGAAAAGAAGAAAACCAGGCCCCTAGTCCCCGGCGGTCCTGATCGTCCTGGCCACGGTAGCAGCCATGGTAACGACAGGACAAGGGGTGCTAAGAATCTCCGGCAGAGATTCGGCTACCACCAAAAACGAAAATTGGCCCTGGTGACATACAACGCACGCACTTTGAGGACAGATGAGAAGCTTGTTGAGCTGGAAGAAGAGATAAACAAGTTGCGGTGGAATATTGTAGGTTTATCGGAGGTCCGAAGAGAGGGCGAGGACACGATGACCTTAAAATCCGGCAACTTGTTTTACTACCGGGAGGGCGAACAGCAGTCCCAAGGTGGTGTCGGATTTATCGTCCACAAGTCACTCATAGACAACGTTGTGTCCATCACTAGTGTGTCGAGCAGGGTAGCGTACCTGATACTCAGAATATCCAAAAGATATTCGCTGAAGGTCATACAGGTCTACGCACCGACCTCGACATACTCAGATGATGATGTCGAAGTTATGTATGAGGACATTAGTAGAGCCATACATGCTTCCGAAACACACTTTACAGTGGTTATGGGTGACTTCAATGCGCGGCTGGGCAAACGGGGCGATGATGAGTTGAGAGTGGGGCAATTTGGATATGGGCAGCGCAACCCCAGGGGTCAGAGGCTGGCCGAATTCCTGGAGAAAGAGGGACTCTTTATGATGAACTCTTTCTTCCAGAAGCCGCCTCATAGGAAATGGACCTGGATGAGCCCTGATGGTTCCACCAAAAACGAAATAGACTTCATAATGAGCACCAAGCGACAAATATTTGATGATGTCTCCGTGATCCACAGGGTAAAAACCGGCAGTGATCACCGAATGGTCAGAGGCACATTAAATATTAATGTCAAAATGGAAAGATCGCGTCTGATGAAGTCTACGCTCCGACCTTGTAATGCACATATCCAAAACCCCGAGAACTTTCAACTCGAATTGGCAAACCGCTTCGAATTGCTAGACAGCAGCGCATCAGTGGACGAAATCAACAACAGGCTGGTAGAGACTGTCCATACGGTCGGGTCTAAGCATTTTAAGCCCCACCGTAAAAATAGACCTCAAAAACTATCCAACTACACCCGAAACCTCATGGCTGAGCGACGTTCCATGACGCTCCAAACCTCCGATGATGCTAAGTCCTATAGGCAGCTCAATGGACAGATATTGAAGTCCTTGCGACAAGACTTACGGTCCTTCAATACAAGGCGTATTGAGGAGACCATAGCTCAGAACAAGGGCTCTAAAGTGTTCGCAAGAGACGCGTCTATTGGGCAAAGCCAGTTGACGAAGCTGAAGATGGAGGGCGGAAACGTAACGTCGAATAGGTCGGAGGTGCTCAGGGAGATAGAGAGGTTCTATGGGCAGTTGTATACCTCAGTAGCTGAACCTGTTGTTGACTTGGTAAAAGACCCAAGAGCCAAGCTAACCCGACACTACACTGAAGATATCCCGGACATCAGCCTGTACGAGATTAGGATGGCTCTCAAACAACTCAAAAATAACAAAGCGCCGGGCGAAGACGGAATTACCGTAGAGCTTCTGAAAGCGGGCGGAACGCCAGTACTTAAAGTCCTTCAGAGGCTGTTTAATTCCGTCTTACTCGAAGAGAAAACGCCGGAAGCATGGAACAGGGGTGTGGTGGTACTGTTTTTCAAGAAAGGTGATAACACTTTACTGAAGAATTATAGGCCCATCACACTGCTGAGCCATGTTTATAAGTTGTTTTCGAGAGTCATTACGAATCGTCTCGACCGCAGGTTTGATGACTTCCAGCCTCCCGAACAAGCCGGTTTCCGGAAAGGCTTTAGTACCATAGACCACATACATACGCTGCGGCAGATTATACAGAAGACCGAGGAGTATAATCGGCCACTATGCTTGGCGTTTGTGGACTATGAGAAAGCCTTCGATTCGATCGAGACTTGGGCGGTTCTTAGATCTCTCCAGCGATGCCGCATTGACTATCGGTACATCGAAGTGTTGAAGTGCTTGTATAATAACGCCACCATGTCAGTCCGAGTACAGGGGCAGTGCACGAAGGCAATCCCCATAAAAAGAGGAGTAAGACAGGGAGACGTTATTTCTCCGAAACTGTTTACGGCCACCTTAGAGGACGCCTTCAAGCTCTTGGAATGGCAAGGACTTGGCATCAACATCAATGGCGAATACATCACTCACCTTCGATTTGCCGACGACATTGTGGTCGTGGCGGAGTCGCTGGAAGATCTAGGACGAATGCTCGGTGACCTCAACAGAGTATCTCAACAAGTGGGTCTTAAAATGAACATGGACAAAACCAAAATAATGTCTAACGTCCATGTCGTACCCACCGCACTCACCGTTGGGAACTCTACTCTTGAAGTTGTCGACGAATACATTTACCTGGGACAGGTAGTCCGGTTAGGTAGGTCCAACTTTGAGAGAGAGGTCAATCGACGAATCCAACTCGGCTGGGCAGCGTTCGGGAAACTGCGCAATATCTTCTCATCCAAAATACCTCAGTGCCTTAAGACTAAAGTTTTTTAGTCAATGTGTGTTACCAGTGATGATATATGGATCAGAGACGTGGTCTCTTACAATAGGTCTCATAAAAAAGCTCAGAGTTGCTCAGCGAGTTATGGAGAGAGCTATGCTCGGCGTTTCTCTACGCGATCGAATCAGGAATGAGGAGATTCGTAGAAGAACCAAGGTCACCGACATAGCCGTTAAGATTAGCAAGCTGAAGTGGCAATGGGCGGGCCACATAGCGCGTAGATCGGACGGGCGTTGGGGCAGAAAGATTCTAGAGTGGAGACCACGTATTGGCAAGCGCAGCGTGGGACGACCGCCTGCCAGATGGACCGACGATCTTGTGAAAATCGCAGGAAGTCGTTGGATGCAGGTGGCATCGGACCGGTTACGCTGGAAAGCGATTGGGGAGGCCTATGTTCAGCAGTGGACAAGTATAGGCTGAGATGATGAGAGGTTTGGCTTTTCATCAAAGCCGTTCTGTGGGTTTTGTCTAACATAAGCGACCATGTTCATGGTGTTTTTTACATACCATCACGCCTGTGTTCCCCAAGCGGGGGTGGCAGAGGTGTACTGTGTACACCCACTTATCGCTGACGATGTTAGGTCCCATGTACAACAACACACACATACATGTACAACGACACAATTCCTGACTCTGGACTGATACTGGGAGTTTGTGTGAGAAAAATATTTTTGTCCGACCTAAGATTTGAACCCAGGACCTCGTGATCGCAAAGCACATTATTTGCCACTAGATCAACGAGGCAGTTTTTTATATATCTTTTTTTTATTTCCAGCTCTAGTGAGTTCTAGCGCCCTATGGTTCGTGTTTGTGGTGACAGCCATATCGGGTCTGGTTAGGTGTACGGTCCAGGTGTTGTTCCCACTGGTACTGATATCGGCGGCTCCTGATCGGTTCCCAGCGGCATTGGCGCTACATATATTGTTTTCTGGAGTGCTGATGTTGCTAGCTGATCCAATGATTGGTAAGATAAAATATTTTGGAATTTAAACAAATTATATGCCTATGTTAAAACATAATGTTACGTTTCTTTTTATATCAATTATGATTTATTTAATGATTAAATCTAGATCTAAACTATGAGAACCCAACCAATTCTATCCTTGACAGAATATAAAGCAATAGAAAATCTTTAAATTAAATATTTGAGTTATGTACTCATAGATATAGCATGGTATACTAAATTTCTAATTTCAAGTTCTTAGCCAACTATCTCAGGTCTACCCGAGAGTATGGTTGTTTAGTTTTTTGGGCTAAGTAGAAAGTTCAGCGTAATTTAATGCCCTCTCAGTTAGTTATACACCTATTGTTAGTAAAATTAGCTGGATGCGTACCGCCCAAAGCCAGTCGTCGTGGCCTATGTCTTCCAGTGGACGTCGTTTGACCGAAGTATAAAGGCACATCCCGTAGGCCTGCTCCGAATATCGCCAGAATGACTTTCACCAGGTCAAAAAATAAAAAGTTTATTATTACATTTTTTACAAGATTTTATTTAACTTGCAATGTTTGTTACTTTGTTGGTTTAGGTCAAATCTTGCAAGCTGATATTAGAATATGACTGATATTAGAACCACTTCCTCTTATCCTACGGAATTAAAATTTGACATGTTAGTTCAGCTTTGATGACAATGCATTTTTATTGGTAAGCATGATTGCACATCCAGAATTGTCTAGACGAAGGAATTCCACGGTCAACAGCATAGACATGAAATTTTGTTTACACATTAAAGGTTTGGTCAAATAGTCGACGGAGCGCGACGGAAGCGTTCGGCTGACGCTCGGCCGGCGGTCGGTAGAGCGGCGCGCACGTCTGACTGGGGGCGCGACAACGCGCCGGCCAAACGGCCGCTCAAGACTAGCGCCCCGCTCGTACGCGTATTCGCGTCTCGCTCCCGCCTTCCTACGTTTGTAATCGCGTCGGGCGCGACGGCGGCGGATCATGACGTTTGCCGTCGCACCGAGCATGGCGGAGCTGTGTGGCGTCTCCCGTACATTTCAGTACATTACAACTAGCCAAGCCGCGCCACCGTCGCGCCCCCGTCGAGCTGCGTCGGCTATGTGGCGAAACCTTTAATATTGATTGGTCGTTTTAAATTGCACCATTACCTGCTGCATAAAACTTGTTCTTAAAAAGTATTTATAAAATAAAATTATTTTATTTCAGGCGTCCTGTACGAAACGACGGGGAGTTACATCTACTGCTTCATTGCGATGAGTTTTTGCTGTTTAGTTTGTGTAGTGCTTTGGACACTTGAATATTGTACCTCGTTTAAGCGGGTACTATGAATGTAGAAACTAAATTGCTTAGTGACTTTCGTCGAGAATTAATTCTGGAATTTGTTTAAGGGTAGATTAGAATAAAACACGTGGAGTGCTACCTGATAAAATGGCAACAATGCTATTGTACAACATATTAGCATTGTATAATATAAAATGTTTGGGTTGGGTATACCCAACTTACACATTACATCACGTTTTATCACGATACATAGTGAGTATTATACAGCATACGGGTAAACGGCTGAAATTTCAAAGGATGGTGCCTACATTGAGCTACTGTGAACTACGTACTATAGAATACACTTGAATTAATTTTATTACAGTGCATACACTCTAGCTCACCAAGTACACAGAGTAATACTCGGTACCTGGTGTTTGCCGTAACGTGACACATTTGAGTGCTACTTTTATTTAAATTATGCCCTCATATGAACTGAGGTAATGTGTAAGCAACTCGGGAAACCTAAGGTTCTCTATACTATACTCGAGAAACATAAGATAATCTATAAAACAAAACACAATCACCTCGCGGTCATCAAGTTAAGCGCCATTTTGTTCGAACAGCTTCTCTAGTATGTACATAACTCAATGGATACCTTACATATACATATTTTGTTTTGAAAACTGTAAAGTATTCAACTTTCAAAACAAAATATGTAAGGGCGGAAGCACACACGAGCCTTAGCATGGACGACTTTGCGACTGCACCACGCTGTGGTGATTTCCCTTTCGTTCGATTGCTGTATACGTATCAAAGTTGCAAATTTTTAGCGTATTTGGCATTCCGATACGCATCGATCGCTATACGTTGTGTTTGTTTAAGCCCTGAGAAATAGGATCGTAATTGCATAAAAAATGCATTTTTTTACTGTTACTTTTGAACAATAATCAATGCTCAATCAGTATTGAGCATTGATTATTGTTCGAAAGTAACAGGAAGCTCAGTAGCTTCACACACTCGTTTACCCAGTCGACGAGGTAGGTACGATGAGTAGGTAATGTATATCAGTTGAGAGTGGAAGCTGGTGTACTTCGAACACCTACGGTCTAAGTGTCGCTTGTTGTCGGGCCATAAGATTGTAGTATTGTCTGAAGTTATTTTTTTGTTATAATGTGTATTTTTATAAGCGGGTAAATGAATAGTTCTTAATAAAACACTTAATGAAATTCCAAGATCGAAATATAAGCCGAATAATAAGCGACATAATTTCGATAGAAAGTCAATCGTTTTATGTCGTCTGTGTTATTCTAGCTATGTACGTACATATTTACTTATGTACTGAAGCTATAATGACTATGTATATATTACTATAGTTGAGTAAGTTTATCATAAATTCAATGTTAGTAGGATTAAATTAATAAAATTATTCAACATATTCCTGTATCCTTGTTTCATAATTTTATATTGTTATAACATTACCATTGTTATATATTGTTGTTATTACAATTAATTCGTAGCTTACGTTTTAGTAAAAGCTCTCTTCTAGTGTTTGTTAGGAATCATAGATATTAGTTTAGACATTATTAATATAAAATACTTATTTACCATATTCTTACTGTAAAGATAAAGAACCTGTAAAGGAAACTGAAAACACACCGGTAAGCATTTTATATAAATAAATCTTTAGTTAATTTACAAGTAATGTTTTTTTTGTTAACTAAAAGTCTAAAGTTTTTTCTAATAAACTTTTTAATATTATTGTTATGCATGCAGCTGAAAAACTAGATGTCAGCACTGTCGCCTAACTTCATGGCGGCAAACTTCACAGTAAACGAGAGCGCAGAACCAGGGGCTGGCTAGAGGGCAGACACTTTTGGCTCGACGCTCGTCGGATACGGTTGCTTAGGGAATTCGGTTTAGAAGTTAATTTGGTATAAGCAATTATACATTGTATTTCTGTTTTTTATTAAATTGTCGGTAATTTTCATTTAACCTGCTATTTTATTTTATAAAATCAGTGCTAGATTCATTATATCAGAAGTGGGATATGACATGTGTCCAATTCGCTTCCATACCTGATATTTTTATTAAATTCGTTTATATGTTAAATTAGAGTGGATTTTTAAGCTAAAAATGTAATTTCTTATAAGTGACGGTTATAGTAATCCATTAGGTTAAAGATAATTTAATTCTACCGTGAAGTTTTTTTTTTATTTTTTTGTTTGGAGGTAGATTTTTGACAATGCTAAATTAAATCTTACGGTTAATTTTAATAATTTTCGTGCGTAATATAAAGTATTAGTTCCGTTACGTGCCGTAATAGCATTGTTAGTTTAAACCTAAAACACTAGAACAGTTATTTTCGCTTTAAATCTTTGCGTAACAGTTTTATATCTACCCCCATTATAATAAAAAATTTTCTTTAGAACTTTTTGATACGAATTTTCGTTGGTATCTTGCGGTTTGGTAAAATGTCTGACCAACGACCACGTGCTCGCCAACACCGAAGTAGGAGTAGACGTAGTAGAAGTCGACACCGGTATTTCAGGCGCGATAGATCTTCCGGTAATGATATCAGACAACAGTTGCAATGCGTTTTGAATTGATTAAATACGTTAGAAAGGCAACCATGTCCGACACCATTACCGTCGCTGCCAGCCACAGGTACCGCACCCCTGCTGGAGTCTACCACTGCCGCTGCGAGTACGGTGCCACCGGGCACACCACCATTGCCGCGCCGCTGTGGTCAACCCGTGGGACGAGATGAATCCTCTGCCAGCTGTGCGGGTGTTACTGCTCCACAGGAGAAGTCAGCAGCCCGGTTAGATTAGAGTCGGCACCAGCAGACGCGTTCATGAACGCTTTGCGATCCTTCAACACCGCGGTGAGATCTAACCAACCTTATTATATTTCTAACTTCGACCCGAATCTGCATGATATTGAGGTGTGGTGCCAAGAGGTAGATAGGGCTAGGGTTATTAATAATTGGAGTGATAATGAGTGTTTGTCTCGGGTTGGCAATTGTTTTAAAGGGGAAGCTCGAACTTGGCTATGCGAATGGGTTACATCCGACCGTAGCTGGAGCAACTTTAAAAAAGAATTTAAGCCTTTATGTCCAAAGAAGCCTGACATAGCTTACATTCTGTTCGATACCATGAATACTAATTCTGACAGTTTTAGTAACCTACGCAGATTATGCGCGTCGTTCGTTGCTCCGACTACGTATCGTGACAAGTTTAAGTGATCAATTAATTTCTGCCATTACAATCCGCGGTATAACGGACCCGCATATTCGAGCAGCTGCTACAAATGCTAAGCTGGTGCCTAGTGAATTAGTAGAATTCTTTTCAATTTACATTAAGCCCAGTTCGTCAAAACGATACTCTTCCGTACCACACTCGCGAACACAACGCGATATTTCTAAAGGAAAACATTCTAATGTGATCCGAAAAAGACGTTTTGGAGGCAATAAATGTTTCAATTGCGGTCAGCCTGTTTACATTCAGGCCTTGTGTAGTAAAAGGTCGAAAACCTATTTAGGTCACGATTCTAACGTTAAAGCACCTAACTAACGGTCAACGTTAGCGCCACTGCCGTAGGTACTTTATTGAACATGATGAAAATACAGAGTAATTATCGTCAGGAAAACTGGTCGAGCGTTATGTGGAAGTTACACCTAACAATAAGCTCACTAAAGCATTCAACACAAATGTCGTGAAGCCTGTTTTACGTAATCTTATTCGAGATGTGGCTCTAGAAATCTCTAGTCCTAATAGAGAGCCTCTCCGTGCTTTGTCGAGGCGACAAACAGCCGAGCGATTAAGGCGAAACCAACTGGATTAAGACACTCGTGTTAACCGCGGCAGACATCCTCCTCGAAAATTTGAAGTTATATATTGTCTTTTTTACATAACAGGCTCAATCAACCGGAAAACTGGACTCTGGCATGCGCGGTCCTTACCGCGTAGTGAAGGCATTACCTCATGGGCGCTACGAACTGCAGTTAGTCGCAGGATCCTACGGGAAGTGCACTCAAGCTGCTGCAGAATACATGTTGCCGTGGAAGGGCGAGTGGACACCGGAGACGTGTGCGGCGTTCTTTGAAAGTAAGCAACTGTGAGCAGACCTCGCCTGTGAGCAGACCTCACCTGTGAGCAGACCTCACCTGTGAGCAGACCTCACCTGTGAGCAGACCTCACCTGTGAGCAGACCTCACCTGTGAGCAGACCTCACCTGTGAGCAGACCTCACCTGTGAGCAGACCTCACCTGTGAGCAGACCTCACCTGTGAGCAGACCTCACCTGTGAGCATACCTCACCTGTGAGCATACCTCACCTGTGAGCATACCTCACACACGCAGACATACACACACCCGTATTGTATTTATTTTTGTCTTTATTGATTCATGCAAAAACATGGTTCCATGATGAGTATGGTTCCATAGGTGCTGTTTCTCAAACAATAACAGCATATTTTGTTATCTATCACCAAATAATAGATTACTTTAGATTTGTTTATTATCTTTACGCAGGTGCAGATTACGAAGAAATAGGGTCCACTCTAATTGGCCAACCTGTAGTTCAAGTTGACGAGTCACTGCCGGGTATACCTGGAAATCCAATCAAGCCGGTATCACGCCCTTGTGAAGCTATGTCGGGAGAAGTGAACGAGGACGTTCCCCTGTCAGGAGAGGCCGTGTTATGCATGCAGCTGAAAAACTAGATGTCAGCACTGTCGCCCAACTTCATGGCGGCAAACTTCACAGTAAACGAGAGTGCAGAACCAGGGGCTGGCTAGAGGGCAGACGCTTTTGGCTCGACGCTCGTCGGATACGGTTGCTTAGGGAATTCGGTTTAGAAGTTAATTTGGTATAAGCAATTACATTGTATTTGTTTTTTATTAAATTGTCGGTAATTTTCATTTAACCTGCTATTTTATTTTATAAAATCAGTGCTAGATTCATTATATTATCATATTTCTTATTCTTCTTCTTTAAGTTATGGCTTCACACTAATTATAAGTGTATTTTGTCAGTGTCCTGTGAGATATATAATCGTGTTTGTTTAAATTAATTTGACTCCCCGATGAATTTGATGACAATGATGATAATGGATATAATGAAGTATAGCCCCACTGTGGATAGTAAAGCGGTAGATACTTTACAAACCAATTGCAACGACCGTTTTGAGGGTAGTTGAAAACGCACGTTTTATCACTTTGTTACAATTACCTTCACTCATGCACATATAAGAACACATAATGGTTAATATTCCACTAACATTACACATTATTAGTCGAAATAACACAAGTTTTGGAAATTAAAACAAATTGTCAACATCACTCTTCGACTTCCCGCCAAAAAAAAAAACAAAATAAATCCTTAGTTCATTTACAAGTAATGTTATGTGAAGCAAAAGTCCACCGGATACAGATAATTAAGTTTGTTCTAATAAACTTTTTATTTCTATTTTATTATTCCCTCATTTCATTTTCATATTCTCATATTTTACTAGAAACTTTAATATGTGTATCCGGCTCGAAATTTTTTACTGAATCGAATCGATTTTATAAAGAAACAATTAGCAATATGGAAATTCGATAAAAATAACGTGACGTTTGATCAGAATCCATTTCTTGCATTTTGTAGTTATGAATATTTAAAAAAATAAAAAATAAATCAGAATTATACTTTAATTTATATTTAGATCATATAATGTTATAAAAAATTTAAAACTCTATTACTCAATTATGTAAATTGGAACGGTTCGCGTTTTAGGGGCTGACACAATGAAATCGTTATAATCGATACATTGGTTTTTGAAATTTACAAAATCGATTGCCGATTCCTTTATAAATATATTATTCTACGTATCCGATTGAGAGACATAGAAAACTCATGGTTAAGAAATTAAAAAAAAACGAGGATGCTTCATTTTGACATAATGAAATATTTTCATAGACTTTTAAATAATAATCCACGTAAGCGACGAATTAAGCGACTGCTAAGACGATTTATGAGACCAATAGCTTGATTCGTAAAAAATAATGAAATTGTATTTTGTTTTCTCTTTATTTCTAAGTTATTAATATCGATTCATCCTTCGTTATAAATTATCTCGATTCATTTTTCAATTGATTCTATTTCATTCGATTTTATCATCACCACATTTCTAGAAATGCCAAATTCCAAACGTCACTGTACCCATTTCTTTTGAAAAATACTATAGGAGAACATTCTAATGTTGGCCGAAAAGACGTTTAATACACATTTAAATAAATTATCATCATCATCATCATTTCAGCCTATACTTGTCCACTGCTGAACATAGGCCTCCCCAATCGCTTTCCAGCGTAACCGGTCCGATGCCACCTGCATCCAACGATTTCCTGCGATTTTCACAAGATCGTCGGTCCATCTGGCAGGCGGTCGTCCTACGCTGCGCTTGCCAATACGTGGTCTCCACTCTAGAATCTTTCTGCCCCAACGCCCGTCCAATCTTCGCGCTATGTGGCCAGCCCATTGCCACTTCAGCATGCTAATCCTGAGGGCTATGTCGGTGACCTTGGTTCTTCTACGAATCTCCTCATTCCTGATTCGATCGCGTAGAGAAACGCCGAGCATAGCTCTCTCCATAGCTCGCTGAGCAACTTTGAGCTTTTTTATGAGACCTATTGTAAGAGACCACGTCTCTGATCCATATGTCATCACTGGTAACACACATTGACTAAAAAGTTTAGTCTTTAGGCACTGAGGTATTTTGGATGAGAAGATGTTGCGCAGTTTCCCGAACGCTGCCCAGCCGAGTTGGATTCGTCGATTGACCTCTCTCTCAAAGTTGGACCTACCTAACCGGACTGCCTGTCCCAGGTAAATGTATTCGTCGACAACTTCAAGAGTAGAGTTCCCAACGAGTCCCATGAGTGCGGTGGGTACGACATGGACATTAAACATTATTTTTGTTTTGTCCATATTCATTTTAAGACCCACTTGTTGGGATACTCTATTGAGGTCACCGAGCATTCGTCCTAGATCTTCCAGCGCCTCCGCCATGACCACAATGTCGTCGGCAATTCGAAGTTGAGTGATGTATTCGCCATTGATGTTGATGCCAAGTCCTTGCCATTCCAAGAGCTTGAAGGCGTCCTCTAAGGTGGCCGTAAACAGTTTCGGAGAAATGACGTCTCCCTGTCTTACTCCTCTTTTTATGGGGATCACCTTCGTGCACTGCCCCTGTACTCGGACTGACATGGTGGCGTTATTATACAAGCACTTCAACACTTCGATGTACCTATAGTCAATGCGGCATCGCTGGAGAGATCTAAGAACCGCCCAAGTCTCGATCGAATCAAAGGCTTTCTCATAGTCCACAAACGCCAAGCATAGTGGCCGATTATACTCCTCAGTCTTCTGTATAACCTGCCGCAGCGTATGTATGTGGTCTATGGTACTAAAACCTTTCCGGAAACCGGCTTGTTCGGGAGGCTGGAAGTCATCAAGCCTTCGTTCGAGACGATTCGTAATGACTCTCGAAAACAACTTATAAACATGGCTCAGCAGTGTGATGGGCCTATAGTTCTTCAATAAAGAATTATCACCTTTCTTGAAAAACAGCACCACCACACCCCTGTTCCATGCTTCCGGCGTTTTCCCTTCAAGCAAGACGGAATTAAATAGCCTCTGAAGGACTTTAAGTACCGGCGATCCGCCCGCCTTCAGAAGTTCTGCAGTAATTCCGTCTTCACCCGGCGCTTTGTTGTTTTTTAGTTGTTTGAGAGCCATCCTAATTTCGCACAGGCTGATGTCCGGGATATCTTCAGTGCAGTGTCGGGTTAGCTTGGCTCTTGGGTCTTTTACCAAGTCAACAACAGGTTTAGCTACTGAGGTATATAACTGTCCATAGAACCTCTCTATCTCCCTGAGCACCTCTGACCTATTTGACGTTACGTTTCCGTCCTCCGTCTTCAGCTTCGTCAACTGGCTCTGCCCAATAGACGCGTCTCTTGCGAACACTTTAGAGCCCTTGTTCTGCTCTATGGTCTCCTCAATACGCCTTGCATTGAAGGACCGTAAGCTGCCTATAGGACTTAGCATCATCGGAGGTTTGGAGCGTCATGGAACGTCGCTCAGCCATGAGGTTTCGGGTGTAGTCAGATAGTTTTTGAGGCCTATTTTTACGGTGGGTCTTAAAATACTTGGACCCGACCGTATGAACAGTCTCTACCAGCCTGTTGTTGATTTCGTCCACTGATGCGCTGCTGTCTAGCAATTCGAAGCGGTTTGACAATTCGAGTTGAAAGTTCTCGGGGTTTTGGATATATGCATGAGTAGGTCGGAGCGTAGACTTCATCAGACGCGATCTTTCCATTTTGACATTAATATTTAATGTGCCTCTGACCATTCGGTGATCACTGCCGGTTTTTACCCTATGAATCACGGAGACATCATTAAATATTTGTCGCTTGGTGCTCATGATGAAGTCTATCTCATTTTTTGTGGAACCATCAGGGCTCATCCAGGTCCATTTCCTATGAGGCGGCTTCTGGAAGAAAGAGTTCATCATAAAGAGTCCCTCTTTCTCCAGAAATTCGGCCAGCCTCTGACCCCTGGGGTTGCGCTGCCCATATCCAAATTGCCCCACTCTCAGCTCATCATCGCCCCGTTGGCCCAGCCGCGCATTGAAGTCACCCATAACTACTGTAAAATGTGCTTTGGAAGTATGTATGGCTCTACTAATGTCCTCATACATAACTTCGACCTCATCATCTGAGTATGCCGAGGTCGGTGCGTAGACCTGTATGACCTTCAGCGAATATCTTTTGGATATTCTGAGTATCAGGTACGCTACCCTGCTCGACACACTAGTGATGGACACAACGTTGTTTATGAGTGACTTGTGGACGATAAATCCGACACCACCTTGGGACTGCTGTTCGCCCTCCCGGTAGTAAAACAAGTTGCCGGATTTTAAGGTTATCGTGTCCTCGCCCTCTCTTCGGACCTCCGATAAACCAACAATACTCCACCGCAACTTGTTTAACTCTTCTTCCAGCTCAACTAGCTTCTCATCTGTCCTCAATGTGCGTGCGTTGTAAATAAATTATAAGCCCAAGAAAACATAACTTTGAAAAAAGGAAGCGAATTTTGGAAAAATGCAGATAATGGGACTGTGATATAAATACGGCTAAATTATACAGAAATAACAATACAATAAAACATTTTATTTATTAATTTAATACCAACACAAAGTTATATAAAAGAACTTTATGGTCAATATGAATATACAATTTGTTGAATACATACATAATTTGTTGTTTTTAATATACATGTAAACCCAAAGTACCATAATTTAAGTTCTTAAGTCACTTCCACTTAGATTTTTGATAAGTATGTAATAACAAATAAGCCTGGATAGTCGTACTGATGGGTAACTGGACCATTTCTTACAAATTGAGGTGAGAGAGAAAGTCTGCAATATAATGGTAATTTTAGACAGCAATCTTACCATGACTATCTGAAGGACAAGTCAAGAGTCTCCGTAACCGGCGAGCATATATGAGACGAACTATGAGAGTGGAGGAAGCCAGAGAGGTAGGGGAAGAACCTGTTGGAACTCTGTACTCTCTGCCTACCCGGCAAGGGATCTGGCGTGATGATATAGATAATTTAGACAACAATTTCTCAAGATTAATTAGGGTTTAATTTATTGAACTTGGAATTTTTAGGTAAGGTTACTAGTCACAAAAAATTGCAAGCGTGTGGCTTGATTGGATTTTTAGTTATTGAGGGGTCAAAAGTAGCTCAAATTCATTAGTGTAATTTATCATACAGCATATGCGTAGCCCTATTTTTTCCGAATTTGGAACCTACCATGGCGTGGCCAGATATATTATGTATTTAACCTGCCATAGGTACCATAAAAATAAGTCACTACCTTATTAATATTAGTGATTAATATTTATGTTGCTTCCAAATTATGTTGTAGATTATTATATCTTCGGCATGTTTGTAGTTAGATATTATAATATTTATGAGCATCATAAAAGGTCCGTTTGTTAAATAAATAAGTAAGTGATAAATTGCTGTTAGTAGGGAATTTAAAATTATTAGTGATCTAATCGGGCTTTCGTCGTTTACGCATAGACATCACAATCTTTATAAATTCTAACCTATAATTGGGTTATGTGTGCAAAAAGCATTTTCGGTTTTATTTTCGGTGCCTATTATTATCATATTATGTTTCTGGGATTTCCGGAAAACCTTTTTAAAGCTCTTTAAAACATGTATTTGAATGTGGAATAGTGCAAGTCCTAGTGACAGCACGTTATCCACCAAATTTAAATGCAGATAATATATTTTTTTGAGCAACATAGCATACTAAAAATTAGAACCAAGAACGCTGTATCAATTTTGTATTTAAGTATATATTATTAGCCTAGTCTATAACCATTATGGTTATTTATATGTAATAGATGTTATATTAAAAGACTAAATAAGTTTTGTAATATTTTTTACCACCTATACATATACCCTGGTCCCTTTAGTACCTACTTACATAAGTGAAAATAATGAAAGTACAAACATACTTAAAAATTAAATGACAGGTAGGTAATAAGTACCGAATGTTAAATGAATGTCAAACTCAAGAATACATAAATTTAGGATTATTATGTGTTTTTATGTTATGTTAAAAATCACGCTATGTATTGAATTGGAATTGTTAAAAATATCAGATTATTTCACATATTTTCAAAAATTTAAATTTACCTTTTGTTTGTTTGTTCACACTAACTATAAATGACTGTTATTATTATACATAAAGTATACGTAAATAAACTGCAACTCTGAAGTTCGCTTCAGCGCTACCAATTACACCTAAAAACGATTACTGCCATTGCGAAACGGCACCGTACTTAAAAGAGGCACAGTCATGAATTGCATAGTATATAAGGCATACTATAATGTCGAAGAATAGAAATCTTCAACTTCAAAAACGAACGTACATATATAATTAATACAGTACATATTTTAATACATGCTTTATCGTTAAACCCGCATAACAAAATAGTTACTTAGCTATTATGGAAACCACATACCTAGTACAAATTATAATAATTTATAAAATATCCCAAATAATTTCTGCAAATAAACTTAAATTTTAAGGCCATTACCTGTATTTTACCTTTAATTACTTATTTATCATGTAAGTATATGCATATGTTTCTTTTTTATTAAATTATAGTTAGTACAAGAGAGCTTTATGTACTTTCAATTATGTGGCATTACTTGGGATCCTTTTCCGTGGCTCAATTTTGATTCTAAAACCATCCAATCTCTTGAGGATGATATCGGCTGTCAGCTTAAAATCTTCCTCAGGTATTTCTGATAATGTCTTGTAATTTCTTAAGATGGTTGATAGTAAAATTTTCAGTTTTAATAAAGCGTACTTGCGACCTGAAAGGGAAGAGTTGTGTGCTTATATCAACTGAAGGTATTTGGATTTGCACTTAGGCCTAAGTTACTCCTGAGTTCAGATTATTCCAAGCCCTAATAACAATTTTGCATCCTTAATGAGTCACGTGTTATGCCCGTTGGTATGGCCACATAAAGAGAAGTCCCCGATTATGTGGCCAATATTACGGCCAATCTAAACCTATTAGGGCCCAGACCCAGAGGGCGCCCAAAAACAAGATGGGCAGATGTTGTCAAGAAGGACCTGTGTATCTGCAATGCCGTCTACCACGACACGTCCGACAGAGCGAAGTGAAAGAAGAAAATTAAAAAAGCATACCCCACCATCAGCTGTGGAATAATAAATGCCAAGGAGAGAGAGAATGAGTCACGTGTTAACTTCCTGACTAAATTGGCTTTGAAACGCAACACGTGTACACACCGTCACGCCAATATTCCCCAACCAGAACTGCACTTTGTACATCCACTTTTCCCCAATGATGTTACGTCCCATGTTATAGGGGACGAGTTTTTTTTGCCATATACCTGGAATGACTTCAGACTCCGTACTAATACTGGGAATTTTAATAGAAAAACTACACTGCACGCAAAGCGCATTATTAGCCACCAACGAGACAGTTAACTGTATGAATATGATGAACTGTGTGAATGTATTAAAGGATATTTACAGAGTGTACAAGTGAATACCTCATTATTTATGTACCTAGTTTTATCATCAATATGGTCCAATACTTACCGACACAGCTTCTTGGCCCAGCGCTGAACGGTATATAGCTGTAGTAGTGTCGGTTTTGAGTGTTCTCCGGCAGGAAGTTGTCGGGGTTGAACGTCTCAGGGTCCTTGTAGTGGTGCGGGTGGCGATGGATGCCCATCGTAGGGATCGCTACAGTTGCTCCCGCGGGTAGCACATAGTTGTTAGTTGCTGAAATATTTTTATTATTAATATAATTCTTTAATAACTATTGATGAGGTACTGTGCGCAATTAACTGTAAGGCTTTCTCATTGTAGAATTTTTATAAGTAATTTTTTTCAACACTATGTAATGGATAAAAGTAGTCCTATATTTTGTAAGCCAAAAGTTTTCGAAGTATGGTGTGCTTGAGATACACATGCCATTTGCAAAGTCAGTTAATTACATTTTAAGTTTTTCTCTACTAATATTGCTATAGCAATCTATTGGGGGGAAGAGTCTAATATAATAAATGCGGAAGTTTGTGAGGATGGATGTTTATTACTCATTCACGCATAAACTACAGAACGGATTTCGACGAAACTTTACAGTAATATAGCTTATATAATAGTATAATACATAAGCTATAATTTATAATTATATTAAAAAAATAAACTCGGGTGCAGCCACGGGTAATGACTAGACGAAACGACATTGTATTATCTACTGATAGATGTTTGTATTTATTGTATATATTGGATAGATATTCTTCAGAACAGAAGTTGAGCTTTTCTATGGAAACAAATAAAGTAACTTACGAATTTGAACGTCGTGTTTCAATTCTCTTGCGATCATTGGAACTGGCGGGTACAATCTCAGGGTCTCAAGTATGACTCTTTCTAAGTACTTCATCTCTAACGTATCCAGGAAAGTAGCTGGCCTATCGGAGTCTCCAAAGATGGTGTACAATTCGTCGTACACTTTAGCTTGCACGTCCTGGTGGATTCCAAGAAGGCAAAGAACAAAACTGGAGCCTGCTGCTGTTGTGTCGTGGCCCTGGTGAATTAAGGGTTTAATTTAGGTCATTTAAGTTCTCAAACCACCGAACTCGAAAAAACTTTGACGGCAGCAAGTTGGTGGCATGAAATGAGCAACTTTGTCCGTGCAGTTAGTGTCTTTGAATGTTGCTGGTCATCTGAAGGCGCAATCTAGCCGCTGATATATCGCTGTGCTACCCAGCAACATGTAAGTGTGGTTGCAAGCTGCCAACCTGATATTAACATGACGCTGAGTTAACGAATTCGGTGTGTAGAGCGCTAATAACTAGAACTGTTCCAGACCTAATTGACTAGAAAAAAAATCATCAGTCATGTGTGGGCACGTCAAGGTCACCGTGGTCACTGTAGTCACCGTGGCAGGCCCAGAAGGCGATGGCGCGGTGACATCGATGGGTCGAGCGGAATGGCCGTTATTGACAGGGGATAGATATCGTTAGAGGAAAGAGGGCGAGACTTTTGCCTAGCAATGGGAAACATTAGGTTAGTTAAAAAAAGGCACGTGACTTGGGTGACTTAAGGGCGACTGACCATTTTAGTTACAGATAATTTAATATTGGAAGTTCCAATTTAGAACTCTAGTTGGGCATTATGAAACTGACGCTTAATAAATATGTTTTTTTATACCTCAAACATAATAGTGTTGACTTCTTCTCTAATCTCGTGGTCGCTGAGATTGTAAGTACCATTTGCGGCAGATTCAAACATTAAGTCCAAGAAAGCGAGACGTTTCTTTTCGCCTGTAAAATATATTAAACTAATATTAATCATTGCCTTCTTAGATTTACGGAAATATTGATAACACTTTTTCAGATCTATTGTGTGAATCCAGGACCACGTGATTGCAAGCCGCTACTAGAGCACTATGCGCCACTAGAGCAACATCTTGGGTTTAAGTCCTGGGTCGGATTACGATTAGTCGGAAAAACAGGTTTTCTTTCGAAAAAAATATGTATATCATTTTATGAACTGAAATTATTCCCTGTATAATTATAATTTAATAATACCTTTTTAAGAACAAGCTTTTACGGCATAAAAACGACCAAGATATCTCACTTAGTTCAGGATTTCATATTGCTGCTTGCCGGCTCCATCATCAGACCCTGAACACCATCCGGATCTAAAGTACCCGTCAAGTCAAATCTAACGAGCCTAAACATGGCGGGGTTAATTTGAGTAGTTAAGTGGTTCCATTGGCTACCTTTTGGCTTCATCATCAGACCCTGACCAACATCTGGTTGTAAAGTATTCGTCAATACCAATCTAATAAGCCTAAACACAATGGGATTACGTTGTATAGTTAACATGTTCCTATGGACACCTTCCAACTCCATACATGGTACCATCATCATAGTCATCGACGAAGTTAGGCCCCGTGTAATAGGGCGCCTATTGACATAAACCGGGCATAATTCCATACTCCGGGAAGTTTTTGTTATACATTTGACCGATTTAGGCTTGGAACCCAGGACCTCCCTGGACCAGGTCGGCAAAATGTAGGTGAACACAGTACTCCCCTGTAACTCTCGCTTGAAAATGCAAGCGTAATCCCCCCTAAAGCATCCTTCAAGCGTTTAATTAAATTCTTTCTTTACCAAACACTTTAATATATCCATTATTTTTTTACGAAAAAAAATCATCATAGCTGTATACTATTAATAATTCATTCAAATACGTTTACCTTTGAATTGTATGTCAAATCTTAATTTGAATGTTTATGATGGGATGATGAAACCAAAAAATACCGAATAGTTTTCTTATTAACATTGATTATGGTACATAATTACTTCCTAATAGTAACCATCAAGATGTTTTATGATAATTTTACCATGCTGGACAATAGATATTTTAATATTCGTTGGTACGTACCGAATACTTAGTTAAAAACTCTTAAATAAATATTAACTTATGTAAAACCTGTCGACGTAAGCATAATAGGCAACCAGTAACTAGTTTAGTTAGACATTAAAAATACAATAAAAAACATGGATACTAACAAGTCACCGGGTAGCGATTTAGTGAATATTTTCGGTTGTAAAACTTGTTAGTGATAAGATTAGCTCAGTCCTTGGTAACCTTGTAAAATTATCCGTGAAACATTATGAGTTCCGTATGAAGTTAAAGAGGGAATAGTTCGCCAAATTCATAAAAAAAGGAGACTCTAAAATATATCGTAGTACAAACCTACATCCATATTGTCAAGCATAGTTAAAATAATTGAGCATTGTGTAGTTAAGCAGTTGGGGGACTATCTAAAGGCTAACCATGTATTAAACAAGTGTCAATACGGTTTTTAAAAGGGAAAAGTACAAACACTTTTCTGTCAAATTTCACAGATTCAATTAATAATTATTAAGGTGATAAAAAGTTGGTTGTAGCAACATTTTTTGATTATAAAAAAGCTTCCACACTTTATAAAAGAAACCTTTCTTAGTGCAATGGCTGAGTGCGGAGAGAGGGAGCTGCTAAATCATTGGTTTTGCGACTATCTTACAGCACACTCTTATCGTGTGACAGTGGGCGAGGCGTACAGTGACAATATGACAGTGCAGTGCGGCGTACCACAAGGATCGGGGTGTGGGCCTGTCTGCTACCTTATATATGTGAATAGCTTTGGCGTTGTACTACAGCACTTTTTGGCATTCATGTACGTAGATAATCTTAGCGTACTGCGCACGGGCACTGACATCAATGACAGTTGCAAATTAGTTCAACAATATATAGACGCAGTAGTCAAATGGTCGCATGACAATGGCATCATGTTAAACGCAGGCAAAACAAAATTTATTATTATACACAGCTTATTTGCACCCATATTTAGAACTCCCCCCACCCCCCTCTTATTCACTTACGAATATTCATGTATCCACAAAAATCTTGCCAATTGTAATTGTAAACCTATCGAACAGGTTAAATGTATAACTTATTTAGGTATGAAAATTGATGAAAACTTCTCTTGGTTTTACCACTAAGACTATGTTTGCAATAAATTATAAATGTGACTAGGTAAATGTCTACTACTAGGTAGCGACCTTAGTTAGAGGTCCTATTAATACACTAAGATGTTTATATATGTCTCTAGTTCACTCGATATTTAGTTATGCTTTCGTTTGTTACGGCCTTACATTTAAAACAAACCTCGATTAATTAGATACGCTCCAAATTACGATTCCTTATACTAAGGCGGGTCAATAAATCCGTGACTTTTTGAATTTCCCGCCTCTAAATTGAAATGGCAACACTGCTGCTGTCAACAGGCAACTATCAGTTGACTCCTGTTAAAATTTGAACAAGCTGCGTCATTTCGTTTGTGTTTGGCAGCCGTTGATAGCAGCCTACCGCGCATTTTGAGAAGAAAATGGAAAGAAGTGAATTTTGTGTGCTCATTAAGCATTATTTTTTGAGGTAAAAACCATCACTCAAACCAAGGCTAAGCTTTATAAATATTATGGGGACTCTGACTATCCATTTCCATGGTAAAGAAGTGGTTTAATGAATTTCGATGTGGCCGTACAAACACGGAAGATGCCGAACGTTCTGGACGCCTAGTTAAGGTCTCTACATCCGAAACAATTAAAAATTCACGATATGGTTTTAGCCGATCGGAGATTGAAATTGAGAGAGATTGTGGAAGCCATAGGCATCTCACATGGCTCAGTGGTATGGGGATGAGAAAGCTTTCCGCAAGATGGGTGCCGCGTTTGCTCACAGTCGACCGTAAACGCAACCGTGTGAAAATTTCGCAGGAATGTTTGGCGTTGTTCGAACGCAATATGGACGAGTTTTTGCGCCGTTTCGTAACCGTGGACGAAACGTGGTTCCACCACAATACACCGGAGACCAAACAGCAGTCAAAACAGCGGGTTTCTCGGGGTTAATCGGCGCCAAAGAAGGCAAAGGTGGGTTTGTCAGCCAATAATGTTATGGCGACCGTTTCTTAGGATGCACGCGGTGTAATCCACATTGACTACCTTCAAAAGGGGAAAACAATAAATGGGGAATATTATACCAACTTATTCGGTCGATTCAATGAGGAATTGAAAAAAAACGTACGCATTTGGCCAAGAAAAAAGTTCTTTTCCACCAGGACAATGCAAGGGTGCAGACATGTGCAATGCATGTTTCCATGGCAAAAATCTATGAATTGGGCTACGAATTGCTCCCTCATCCATCCTATTCTCCAGATTTAGCCCCGCGTGACTATTTCTTGTTCCCAAACTTGAAGAAATGGCTCGGCGAAAAGAGATTTGACTCTAACGACGAAATCATCTCACAAACAAATGCCTATTTTGATGACCTCGACAAATCATATTTTTCGGAAGGAATAAAAGAAATTGGAGAAACGTTGGATTAAGTGTATAAAACTCAAAGGAGACTATGTTGAAAAATAAAATAAATTTTTATCTAAAAACCTGTGTTTCATTCAAAAAGTCACGGACTTATTGACCGGCCCATTAAAAGCCTAAAAATTTATGTAAGGATAACTATAGAAAATTATTCCTAACTTGTAAAATTTCGCCAATTAGTTTAAAACACAAACTTATTTCATTTGCAAATAATCGTAACAGCTTTTAACCCCAGTGAGCAATGTGTACAGTACGCGCTTGGTGACCGACGGCAGATACAATGTTCCAAGGGTGACCATCTAATTCGGTGACAGGGCGCTAAAAAACGCACCCATATATTTTGAATAGTCTGCCGGCGGCCATAAGGGGCGAGGCTAATATATTTTTTTAAAAGGAATCTAAAAAAGCCTTACTTAAGTTCGTGCTAAGTTAGTATTACCATAATATTAAGTTTGTAGACTCAACCTACCCCACAGTCACTAGTTGCACTGTTTTGTGGGATTACGATTTTATATTGTGCATTATGATTAATAAATAAATAATAAAATTAGCTTCAGAATTATTTTTTTAGGGTTCCATACATCAATCAGTAATAACGGAATTTAAACTCTTACCCTACCTTATAGGTAGAATTACTTTGTTATCCGTCAGCCAGTCAGAGTAGAGGTATCAAGTGTCATACATACATACTGGGTCTACGGTCTAAAGTCCAGTCAATGCAATAAAAAATAGGGTCGTTTGAAACTAACTCATCAAAACCTATACGGTCGTTTCTGTTGATATAGAATCAGACATTTTTTAAGAAGCAAGGGGTCATAGTAGGTACAGGTATCTGAGAAAATCCAAAAATTTTCAATTGGTAAAAAATTATGTTTTTTTAAAAAAAAACCGACTTCAAAAAGCATAAAATCAATATTTGAAGTCGGTACCGGTAAGTGTAGTCGGTTACGTGGCACCGATTTCAATATTTATTTTTTGCTCATAATAACTATAATAACGGAATCTATACATTCGTGCTGTTCGCCGTCAAGGAATCCCCTGATGTATCTTCAAAGTCCAAAGTTCAATACCGATTTTATTAAAATGGGACCACCTCGAAACGATACTAAACCCAACGCAAAAATAATCATCAAATTCAGTTCATAAAATAAGACGTTATAAAAAACACAGACAAACTGTCGACCTCCTCCTTTTTTGAAGTCGGTTAATATTCTGATTAGTTCTATGGCAGGGTAGGTACCCTGCCATAGGTATAGGACTGACGTAATACCCATAATATCTCAATCTACGCATTCGTATTGTTTGTCGTTAAGGAGTTCCCTGGTGTATCTTCCAAGTCCAAGGTCTGATACCGCTGAAATTTAAATGGGACCACCTTGGAGCTATACTGAACCCAATGCAAAAATAATCATCAAAATCAATTCATAATTGGCGGAATGATTGCGTAACATACATACAAAAAAAACATACAGTCGTATTGAGAACCTCCTCCTTTTTAGAAGTCGGTTAAAAATACAAGCCATGTTTCATTGAATTTGATGAAAAAATAAAATAACGAGGTCTAGTGGAATTCGTCGCACACAGAACTCTCAGAGTGTGCACTAGTAGTTCTCCGTTTTATATTATATTAGTTCCTTTTTATATTTGGTATTGACGCGTTCGTAGTCTTCTTCTTCTTCTTCTTCAAGTTATGGCTTCACACTTATTATAAGTGTATTTTGCCAGTGACCAGTGAGATATATAATCGTGTTTGTTTAAATTAATTCGACTCCCCGATGAATTTGATGACAAAGATGATAATGAAATTAATGAAGTACCCCACCCTGGATAGTAAAGCGGTGGATACTTTACACACCAATTGCAACGACCGTTTTGAGGGAAGTAGTAAAGGCATGTTTTATCACTTTTAGTTACAATTACCTTCACCCATGCACATATAAGAACACATAATGGTTAATATTCCACCAACATTACACATTATTAGTCTAAATAACACAAGTTTTGGAAATGAAAACAAATTGACAACGTCACTCTTGGACTTCCCGCCAAAAAACCCCACGCGTTCGTAGTCGTATAGTAAGTTAATTGCATCAAAAAGGATTTTGTTTTATGCCAGTATACACCACTATACAAAAATTTGCATTTCAGAAGTTAGTTACGCACACGACGCATAGCACCTTTTTGGTAAGTACGTGAGGGCTAATGGCGGGTTGTTGAGGTCAACTTCACAAATGCAAACTTGTGTATAGTATTTATAATATTAAATAAAAACTTTTAAATGCGCGCGTTAATTTATTACACAAACGTTGCTATCTTTGTACTGCATTCTTATGACAATATATAAGCTCATACTAAGCATTAGTATGGATTAATGCGTATAATTAATTTGATTGTAGTTGTATAATTAATGTTTAAGTATTTAAGAGTTTCACGTCCATCATCCCATCGTCACCCCATAGCAGCCTTTAGTATAGGGATGCGATCCGATTGTATGGTGGTTTTACGTTTTTTTTTTAAATATCAAGGTACAATGAGGCAACCCATTAACCATGTGTATGTATCTCTATCATTCCACTTTCGAATTGTATATCTATTTCGTCATTTTAACATCAGGCACACTCAGATTAGTTTTCTTATATGATTTGAGGGAATATAGGTACTAATTTTATAAACAAACTTACCAACATCATTCTCGTCATTAAAGTCTAAATCATCTCGGTACCCTTTGAACACTGTGTCTGCTAGTGTTTTAGAGTTGTTGGTCAAGGTATTCTTGAACTCATTGCCGAATTTCGTCTGTGTCAGTTCTTCAATACTGGGAGGTATAATCCCTTTCGATTTCTTTTCGGAGTATAAATTTTTCTTTACAGTTATAACCTACAAGATAAGGTTACTGCTTTTATATTTTATTGATAGGCATGTAAAGTGAAAATGTATGTAGGTACGTAAAATAATGGCAAAGGTAATTGTATATATTATAAACATTACCTTATTTGTAAGGCCGTGAATGATTTCCAAGAGTTTTTGTTGCGTCTTGAACAATGGATGGTACTTGAATATGAAATCTAATCGAAGCCAGAATTTGTAATGTCTGAGGTGGATGATGTCACACATTCTGAAAAAAAGTTAATAAAATTTATACAAAAATAGTTATATACTATTCTACAACTTTAATTTGTCTTATCTGAAGGGCAAGTCAAGAGTCTTCGTTACCGGCGAGCGTGTTTGACTATGAGAGTGGAGGAGCTAGAGAAGTCTGTAAGGAAAGAACCTGTTGGAAATTTATACTCTCTGCCGACCCTGCTGCTGTCTATTATATCATCACGCCAGATCAAGGGATCTGGCGTGATGATATAGTAGATAGGAAACTGTAACTCGGTAGAAAAACTAAAAATACATTGGAATCGACTATAACATTACAGTATCAAAAAGATTGTCAAGTCGATATTCGGCATGCAGTATCCTCCCCTGTATTCCGCCTCTTTCTTCTTTCAGTTACGCCAGTTATTTTGATAGTGCAGAAAGGCGATGCGCAAATGTTAAAACTTTAGGGAATACAGTGAATACATCGATTAAATATAGGTGGATACACGATCACGATAATTGGTATCATTTGAAGACAGGCAAAAGTGGATGGTACTAAAAAATTAACAGACTTCCGCTTTTTTGCAAATACAACTTTAAGTGATACGAGTAAAGTTCAATATGCCCTAATTTATATATCATAATTATATGTACTAATGTGGATTTGGGGACGTTTTTTAGTGTAACTTTTGAACGGGACTGTGTATCTTGTTATGATATATCGATGTGTGAATATGAGTATTTTTCTGCACCCCTAATGTGTGTCTTCTCTGTCGACCAATGAAAAATCATTTAAAGGTTTATACGATAGGAGCTAGGGTTAGGATCCAGTTTTGATATAGAACATGTGTATCAATAGTGTTGATAAGGAATCATAGAAAATAAAACAGTATTAATCCTAATAATCCTAGAGGCGCTCGTAGCGCTGTGCAACCGCGGTGTTCTTACCGATCATCAAGGTTAAGCAGCGTTCGACTAGGTCTGCCTGAGATGGGTGACCGTTTGTGGCATTTTCATATTCGAGCGTCTCCGTGCTTCGGAGGGTACGTTAAGCCGTTGGTCCCGGTGACCACTTAATGTGGTTGTCGTTAAGCCGAGTTGGAAGCCTTAAAGGCGGCTTGATAAATTCCAACAGAAGGTGGCCACATACCTGCCGTCCGGCGGTGGGTCCGCGTGGTGAAGTATGACCTAATCTCTCTCACCTTGATTTGTGAGAGAAGGCCTTTGCCCAGCAGTGGGCAGTATAGGCTGATATTATTATTATATTATAATTCTCTTCAAACTTTGCGTGATAGTTACTAGAATAATGGTGATATGTAGTTATCATCAGTATAGCACGTAATGCTCTTAGAACATATATAAGTATTCAATTTTGAGTAATTAAATGACAACAATAAAACTCACTTCATAACTGCCATCGCATAATCATAACCAGATTTATCTTGAGTTTTCTTTGTGATGCCCATCGCAGTCTCTGTGCAAAAAGTACAGAACAAAGGTTTCTTGATTTATATTTTATTGTAACTATGGTGTAAAGCACGGAAGAACAAAAACGTTGTAAAGAAAATGCTCTTTGGAAAAAAGTTATCGTCTTTTCTGAGTTCTGAAGTTTTATCAACAACTTAAGGGTACGAGTTGGAAGTTATAACAACTTGTTCTAACTTTTTCTTCCTTTGTTTAATACGAAATCTACTTGGCCGGTTTTATAAATTTAAATTTTATAAAGCAATTAGACATTTCATTAACAATATTGGTTTTTAATTTTTTAAAAAGTGTTTTTAATTTCTTAGCCGAAGAATACTTCATTAAGGTGTTTTGTAGGCCAATATCACCAATATCGTAACTCGAATAACATAAGTATGTTTGTTTAACACCCTGGCGTATAGGCGTATTCGCATAGACTTCGATAGATTATAAAGCTATAACACCAACTCATATTAGAGGCTCTTTGATGGTTCTTAAATGGTTATGATTGTTTAAATTTTATTTAAGGTTCGACACAGTCGATCTTACCTAGCAAAATGTTAACAGTGACTTCGCTCAAGTGGTCATGTACGTCGAAAGTCTTTCCAACTTCCGTCCGCATCTTCTCGACAACATCCTTGCTGTTTTGGTTGAACACATCCACGAAAGTCTTCAAAATATTTATATGGAATGTTGGAGCTATCATTTTTCTGTGCGAGCGCCATTTTGGACCTAAAATAATCAAAGTTCCTAATAGTAACAACATAACGAAAACGAAGATAACATTGCTTATTTCCTAATAAAAAATCATGTTTCTTTTCCATGCATTACCATTTTTTCAAAGTGGAGTAAACGGATTTTGATTAGATTGTTTAAAGGTTAAAACCAAACCAATTCGTTTAGCCATGGCCGCGGTGGCGTCCCCGGCGGCGATCACTATGCCGATCAGTATCTCCCTATATGAGAATCCAATTTGTGTCGAGCGGCTTACATTCAGCATTATATTAAACGTTATCACTTTACTTTAAATAACAAAAATGTTTTTCTTACCTGAACTGATCAGCAATCCATCTCCGAGCCACGGTGCGAAGAACTTATAATCAGGGGATTTGTCGATATGCACATGACTGTTCAAAATTACCTCTACATCTTCAGGGTTTCCCAGGAATATTACCAATTTGTTGCCGATCCATCCACGACCTATGTAGCCATACTTTTCCACTAGATCACGAGCGGAGTTTATTAAATCTGTTGCAACAAAAGTATGAGTGAAGATTTTTGATTTGGATGAAATAGGTCACGAGACAAAATGTCGAGCAACGTTCCCAAGCATCGGCCGACATCTCAAGCGACACGTGTCGCGGGATATTTGTCTAATGAAAGCGAGGCCTAATAATGACAATTACGAGGTTGATGTTTTGTTTTCAAATAAGATCCTGAGTACAAATCTGTGGTTATTCAGACAATTTGTGGTTTTTCAACCGAAGTATTTTAGTGATAGTCCCTATTCTGGATTTATGCCCAATAAATGACACTAGACTTATACCATGTTTATCCCTGAATCGTACGTTATTTTAGCTCATTTTAGTGACAAGTGGACGTCAGAACGAGATGTTAGCGTTATAGTGTGTGTAGTACACATTACAGCGTGATGCTATCGATTTATCTGTCATCCCTTTCACACAAAAAATTACTAAATAAAGATGAAGCGAGCTTTCTCGACAACATTAGATACCACAACGTCAAAGGTTTGTGCTTAGCCCTAAGGATTATTTAACGTGTTCCGAACGTTTCCAGTTGCCCTTCTAGTATCATAGTCGTTATTATATGTCATTGCCGTGTAGCCAATGGCATTTCCCATCAGAGATTTTTAAATATTTAGTAAAATTATGAGACGAACTATGGGAGTGGAGAAAGCCAGAGAGGTATGTAAGGAAAGAATTGGAACTCTGTATTCTTTGACTACCCTGCAAGGGATCTGGCGTGATGATATAGATAGATAGTAAAATTAGACATACCTTCAGGATTTTTAAACAACGCCATGAGCGCATTTCCAAAGATAGGCAAAGGCGTAGGACCTGGTAACTTGTTACCCATTTTATAGAGTCTGGATTTGGTCAGCCACCAGTGGTATATCCATATGGCTGAAGCCAGGAACAGCAGTGGGTAGAAGACGAACATATTGCCATAACTATTGCGGGCGTTATCCAGCACCGTCGACATTGTACTAAAGGAAATATTCGTATTTTAGCACGTTCTCTTTTGTGTGTTTAGCAATTTCTTGCTCTCATTTTCATAGGCAAACATGTATAAGCATTATAATATATACGTCATCGAATGCGGAAACATATTCATAATAGTCTATGTAGCTAAAATACATTCCCATAGTACATATCAGATGTCTGTAAATCGCACGACGGACAATAGACAGAAACTTGAATCGGCCTATATTGTCCCACCATGGGACCTTCTTTTAGAAATCAAGGAGAGAGGGATTAGGTCACACTCCACCACGCGGATCTATTGTGGATTAATGGAGGCAGGTTCTTAGTTACCAGCTGTTGAAACTCATCTAGCCGCCTATAAGGCTTCCAATTCCAATTGGTAGTCGAAACCAAAGGCTTAGCGTGCCTATCGAAACACGAAGACGCACGAATACGTAGGTACGCATCGTCTCTTAGAACAAGATAAAATGGAGTAGGTTGGTATTTGATCTATGTTTGGAAACCATGTCAATTTGTTAGTAGGTACTTTATGAAAATATTATAAAACGATAAAATATTTAAATAGGTACCTGTCTGATCTTCTTGAAAATGTTTCACAAACTGACAGTTCCGCAGTCTCTCATCTATTAATGCTTGTTGGTTGGTAATATATTTATATAAGAATGCAGCTAATTAGCGTATAATGCAAAATATCTGCATTTATGTGTAATTTGGTTTGTTCCGCGTTTGTCCCTCGAAGTTTCGTCCTACATAAAAAAAAACCGTATTCCGTCATCATATTCCCGTTTCATCCAAAAATATATTTCTATTATTTAATTAAAATTTTATTTCTGTTTTATTTTAACTTATTCTTGTTTTAACTTGGCTTAACGACTACAGTATTAAACAGTGACCCAGACCGACGGTAAAGCACGAAGATTTTTGGATAATAACAGCGATACACAAACGTTCAGCCATCTTACACTTACCGAGTCGAACACAGCTTTGGTATCGCTAAGATCACGGTTTATTCCATCTAGTCCTACTAGTAGTTCAATTATTCAACAGTTTGGATATAAATATTCCAATTTGTTACATTAGCTATAGGAACAAAATGGTCATGAAGGTTTTGTTTCACATAGAACTGCAAGTTATTTGTATTATTTACCAAAAATTAACCAGAGTTCAATCTGTAGGTCGCCCTCCATTCACTAGGATTCACAATTAGTATTCATAACTGCCTCATCGAATCATCTGTAAACGATTATTTTTTTGTTTATCCTTTTCGATCCACATGTAGATCCATGGATCCTACTGGTAAATACCCCTCGAAGTATAATTCAAAATGGGTGTCTCGTATTGGACAAAATGGAAGTTTTAATTAAGTAAAACCTCAATACTTCAGTTTGCCGTATATTCCTCAAAATAAATAGATACAAGTTTTTGGATGAGCGTGTGTTTTCGGCGCATGCCAATATTAGAAGGAATGACCGTTACAAAAAATGAACATGAAGCTATTCGGTAGCATGACTGATTGCATTAGAATATGAGTAGGCGCGCGCGCGAACAATGGGTTAAATTATGGTTGAATCAATAAGCATTACTTGAGATACTTAAATCTTAGTCAAAGTAGCAGAACATCATAATCTAGATCAAGAAATGAATTTCGTCTAAGACAAATCAATAAATGTTTGGAATGTGGGACGAAAAAGTGAGACGTATGTGGAATAAACTGTTGTTTTTTATATTGTTTGAAGAAAGTAGGTATCATCCGTGTTGTAGCTAAGGTCGTGAGAGCCCCAGACAGGATTTGATTTTTGCATCCTTTCAAGAAGGTAGGTAGGTAGGTAGAAAAATAATATATTTGATTAAATTTAAAATGATATTTTTAAAAACAAGCGTTTATAGCAAAAACAATGAAAATATATTGCCTAGTTGAGAAGTTACTATGGTCTCCTTCCGTCTCCATCAATAGACCCTGCTCACCATCTACGTCTATAGTAGTTGTCAAAACAAATCTAACGTGCCGAAACACGACAGGGTTTTGTTGTGTAGTTAACATGTTACTACAGCCTCATACCGGTTCCACCATCAGACCCTAGCCACCATTGTGGTCTAAAAAACTTATCAAAACCAATCTAACGAGTAGTTCCGGTAGCGACCTTCCCGCCTCATCAACAGCCCTAAACACCATTCAGAGCTATCGTACTTGTCAAGACAAATCCAACTAGCCCAAACACGGCGAGTGGGTGGTTCCAGTGGGGGTTTCGCCTTCATCATAAGATCCTGAACACTATCTGTAAAATACTTTTCAATACCAATCCAACAAGCCTGAACAAGAGGGGGTTATGTTGTGTAGCTGACATGTTCCTATGGCCACCTTCCAACTCCATCATCAGAGCAGTTCCATAGTATCATATTATTGAATTGTCACTGAGTTTAATAATTATATAATTAGTGTACTAATATAATTAGTGCATGACTCTAAAACTATACGGCCTATCAAATTGATTGTAGTTGCAATAAAAGGCAATTATTATCCAAAAAAAGGGGCGTCTCGTAATCTTCCACGAAATCTCCTGTATATAACACCCTTTGGCCAGAACTCCTCGCGCATGAAGGTCTCAAGCTTGACAGTGGGAACTCGCACCACAAACGAATTAAATGCTGTACTGTTTTGCGAGTTCAGCTTCTTGACCTTCAGAGTGTACATGGTCTTCTTACGGGCGGACTTCACATTGTCATCGGCTTTGGTGGTGTAATGTAACTGTGATACGTACTTTAATCATTATACTGTGTCCTTCGTTCTCGATATAAACTATATTAGCAGCTCTCTCGAGTCGCTTGGCAACCGCGCGTCATTTAGCCAATTGAAAAGTCAACGCCGCCTCTATGGTATCTGTGGACATAACCTCTGCAAGCATTCTTTTGAAAGCGCGGCAGCCGACGCTTTGTAATAAAGTTTTTGGTCGACATTTAATTTAATAACTTGTTATGGCACTGAAATTATATAACAAAAAGGGTATGGAAATATTAAGTCACAGTGTACCTATCAGTTCACCAAAAACAACATCACGTTGGACATTGGAAATCTCCTACCACAGAAAGTGAGGTACAAAAAGCATGATAGGCATTTTACACAAGGACTTGGTTTTTAAGTTGCTGAAAAATTCAGAAAATCTATCAGGAATACAACATGGGTTTTACAAAGAAGCCATAATATTGGAGGCTAAAGGTATTCACTGACGGTGGTATGTATCTATGACACTAATAATGCCTTCAACGACAAACATAATTTTATTGGTTTTTTGTGCAAGTACTTGCACTTCAGACAAGTGAATCTTGTCCTACATATGTTTAACATTATGTATAGAAACATTATTATTAGAAACACTATTGTTTAATAATTTGAAATATAATTTATAGCTATTTTTATTAAAAAAAAAAAAAAAAAACTTAAGGCTAACACGCTAGACCTTACAGTCATAATAAATATACTAATACAAAATTTATTAGTACCTATTCAGTTTTCTATCATGTAATGAGTTCAATGGTTTTGGGTTCTTGATTATTTCCTGCATCAATTATAGTGTACTTAATAATATTAGTAATTTGAGGCACACACAATGGAAAGCTATACATCAATTCATGATTTGGAGAATTAGATGTTTTTACTGTATTTTTGTTTGATCATATGATAATCAATAAATAATATGTAATTAAATAAGATTATTCAAGAAATTAATAACTATAAAAAATAGTGTTGTAATTAGTTTGGAATGTGTACAGTTATTTTGAACACCAGTGATGTTTTCTGGTATAGTTATGATAACACAAGCACAAACTGCTACCATTAAAGTAACAAGTTGGTTTTAGAGCACTATATATGTTGTAATTTATTTAAAGGTGTTTCAGTAAAAAATATTGGATTGAGATATCATACAAAAATTTGCAATTTTGGTATTGTTATACTTAAATTATTACATCCACATGTTACATGTATCTTATAAATAGGTATCTATATATAAAAAGAAAATAAAGTCATGCAAATGACTTGATAATAATATCCATTTGAAAATTTAATGATATTATGTTGACAAGCTACGGTGGATGAAATATTGAGTTACAGTATTTGAAAGTATGGATTATCTTAAACAAGAATAATCAAAAGTATATTCTTATCACAGGTATGATAAAAATTATGTAGTATCAGCAATAATCTAAGTCCTAAGGAACTTGATATTATTTATTTATTATTAATGGGGGATACATAATAATAAGTTGAGTAACACTCAATTCTCACGGTTGGACATCTAGAACTAACTAGAAAGTTACCCATTGCAATTTTTGTTTTTACTTATAAATACAGTCACATACAAAGAAGCAAAGGAAGTGTGGTATGAAATGTAAATTTCATGGTATGAAATAATTCAGTTATGAATAGGATTCCCAATATGATACAGTTGTAACCCATGGTTCGGTTTAGTCGACTGTAACTTATTCGCTTCTTAAGTTATTACTAAATTAGGAGTGTATTTTTTAGTATTTTTAGTATCAGTAATGTAATTGGTTCAGGAGTGGTCCAATCGTATTGCCAAAACGAACGTTCGCGGGCGTTATTGCGCAAGAACGAATCGTTAAGTAATACATAAATATTTATGTAGCCAAGGATTTATTTGTCGGCGCACACTCAGAACATGGAAATGATTCCGGGATAGTTTCGAAATTTAAATTGAATTAATAATAGTGGTATAGTAATAACACTGGGGTAGGTTATGATTGTTTACCACGCATTAGTACTGCCCTTCGTTCCAGACTCTAAAATGGGGGGGGGGGGGGGGGGGGGCGAGATTATATAGGTAAAGCACATATCCTTATGGGAGGAATATCTCCAGATAAGGTGTGTGTGTGAGTGATGTACGCTGATGGCCGCGAGGCCTTTACAGCTTCACCGGACTTAATTCCATATATGTTCAAAAAAAAAAAATCATAAATTAAATATGTAATGATAGCAAAACCATTCTTATAATCACCAAGTTAATTCGTAGCCTTCGTTTGGTACCGTACTCAAAAGGAGATCATTTGACAAAAAAAAACAGTTGGAAGACACATTAGTGGGGAAATAGGTTTCCCTGTTATATTTGCATCATATTGTTATAGATTGGGTACTAACAGACTTTGTTTTCAGGTCTAGTACACAGTAAGGGTTTCTAGCTATCAATCTATCTCTATCCATATTATGACGCCAGATCTCTTGCGGGGTGGGCAGAAAGTGCAAGGTTCCGACGGGTTCTTTCCTTGCATGCCTGCCTGGCTTTCTTTGCTCTCATAGTTCGTCTCATAATGGTTGTCAATGATACAAGAATTATTATAAAGGATTTAATTTTATATAAACAAAACTCTAGATGGGCAATTCCTCAACTCTTGTTATATAGAAGATATCTATAGAAGAAAGATCTCTATAGAAGACATAACAGATAGAGACTGCACTGATGCAAGTAATGATTGATTAATATTACCCGGTATTAATGAATTTTGGACAACAGGTGTGGTATAAAGGTATATAACAGGTGCTTTAAAGGCTTTGTTGGGATGGATCTACACTACATAACATAATATGTTATAGAATTTAATTATATAAATTTATTTTAAATAAGTTAGACAGACTGGTTGTAAGAAACAATATATGTGTATATATTTGTTGTGTTTGTGTTGTATGGCAAAACAAAGAACGGGAATGTGTTATAGTACAAATATACTAATGATATGTTATTTTTTAGAGGTCACGCTCAAAAAAAAAAAAAAATCTTTATGTGGTATACTTCAACTTTACCCTTATAGCTCTAAACAGCTGCTAATATAGTTTATATCGAGAACGAAGGACACAGTATAATAAGTGATCAAACGAACTTACCTGAAGTGAAGTTCGATCATTATTATACGAAGTCCTTCGTTCGAAGATATAAGTACCCAACCCGCCCTGCCCGTTGGTAAAGTTGAAATGTACTACTTCTAAAAGGAATGCTTGCAGAGGTTATGTCCACAGATACCATAGAGGCGGCGTTGACTTTTCAATTGGCTAAATGACGCGCGGTTGCCAAGCGACTCGAGAGAGCTGCTAATATAGTTTATATCTTCGAACGAAGGACTTCGTATAATAATGATCGAACTTCACTTCAGGTAAGTTCGTTTGATCACTTATTATAAGGTTGTCGTAACTATCGAGGAAAAAGGATATTAACATATTTAGAATTAATTATTATGTTCGTAAACATCTATTACCACTGTATTAAAAAAAAACCGCTGTATTCACGTCTAACGTAATAGTCTATTCATAAAAATTTTCTCGTTTTACCCTTACTGTAATAACCCAAAAAAATATTTTTTGCTTTTTTAAGTCAGCTTCCCTTTTTTAAAAAGTGTTTTAAGTGATGAGTGAATTAACTATTAACATTTATAAACTTGTCGTCAGATGGCCAAACTAACTACCACACGAGCTCAATTTTCAGACTCAGTCATGGGTTAGGTTTCCAAACAGCTAAACAATGATTGCCCATCAGTTATTTAATCACATAACTTATCCACATGAAACACAATATCAACCATTGAATTATCAACAGGGCAGGACGACCATTTTTACACGTCGTCATCGCATCGTTCTCCATATTCTGTCCGTCTTCCTAATTCAAAATCCCGTTGACTCGGCGTTCCGTCAGCACGCGGCCGTAGCGCCGACTAGCGGACGACCCGCGCACTGTTTGCCACAGATAATAACCACACCGACATACTTATATTAGATTTTTCTGCTTAGTTCTATAGTAAGGTACGTACAAGATTGGCACTGTTTGTCATTAAGGAGTCCCTTGGGGTATCTTCAAAGTCCAGGGTCATAACAATGAAAAAAAAATGGGATTTCCAATCCAACACAAAAGAATCAGCAAAATTGGTTTATAAACAAAGCAATTATAAAACAAACAGATAAATTGTGGACCTTCTCCTTTTTTAAAGTTGGTTAATATTCTGCTTAGTTCTAGAGTAGGATTGACTACTACTATGGATATTACCCATAATAACTCAATCTTCACATTCGTATTGTTTTTCGTTAAGGACCACTTTGGAGCTATGCGAACCCCAATGTAAAAAGAATCATTAAAATCATTAAAAAAAATTCACGAAAATATCGGAGAACATACGTAAAAAAAAGAAATAACAAAATACATACAGACGTCAAAGAACCTACTCCTTTTTGAAGTCGGTTAATTAAACAAAGATCAAATGGATGAATGGTTTCCAGTGGTTAAATGCTTTAGCCGCTCCGCCCACTGGTTCGAGTAGTCGCGGGTTCGACCCCACACGGGACAACTCTTTGTGTGACTCACAAAGGACATTGTTAAAAATTCCCCCAGAACCAACAAACATTTGACCCATGCCATCATTTTCAAAGTCAAAGCCAAAAATCAGCCAGCCTTTGCCCAGCAGTGGGTCAGCATGGGTTGGTTTTATTCTGTATTATTATTATACAACCACAAATGTTGTCTTACATTTATTGTATGTATATACATATATACTCATTTGTGTGTGTATGTGAGTGACCTACACTGTTGGCCGCGGGGCGAGCGTGCAACATATATAATTTCTACATAGCCGTTGCCGGAACTCGCATTCTTGACTATTTTCATTGAAAATCCATGTAACCTTCACCTGCAAACTGGATCTCACTTTCGGGTAGTTCTGATATGCATTTGCCGTTTCTGAACATAGTTGACAGCAAAACTTGAAGGTTCACGTGTACATATTTATAACCTGTAATAAATAAAATAATGGGATTGTTTTATTTACTCAAAGATGAAGAGAGATTACACATGGCAGCGGGCTTAGCGAGAATTAATGACGTTAGCGTGACGCTATCGAGTTGATACGCGACCTTTCTTACACTATAAATTTACTGAATAAAGATGAACGTGATCGCACGCTTTCTTAACGAGTTACGATAACGTCAAGTGCTTAGCCCTCGGAAATAAGCCAACATTGAATTTTTTAGGATAATTACGAGTAAGTTCGATTGACACATTGGCCCGCTTTTGCTTGGAGTTAAGATTGCAACAGTGTTTTAAGATGTACCATATTTTTGATAACTGGTTAATTTCATGGTTTTTCAGGTGAAGGATATGTTACCATTCTCAGCCCAAAAGAAATACAGCTTCAAAAGAATAACAAAGTTGGACAAGGATTACAACAATACGTTGGCTAAATAAACTTTTACCATCGTTTACGCCTTCTTACATTGTTCAGGCGATAACTGGTACAATTGTGTAGAGCCTTATGTATCAATCTTTCGAGGTATGTCTGCAGAGTATCTTTATAAGTGACGAGTTAATCTCATCGTAAACTTTTGCTTGAAGATCTTCATGGATACCAGGCAGACTAAGGAGCTAGAATGATTGTGAACCTGCCATGGGCCTGAAATAAATGTTGTGGATTATTTAGAACATCCAAATTTTCTTGTAATCGGTTAGTGTAATCGAATCTTCTTTGTGATCAGCTCAACGATTATTCCAATATTCAATTTTACCTTAAAAATAATGGTACCGACTCTTCTCTTTAACATCAGGTTTCGGTGTAACATCAGGTTCAGGAATTGGTTTTATGGTGGAATTATATCAATAAACGCATTTTTGTTAAATATGAAGACTGTCTCAGATATTTATTTTGATGCTTTTATTTTTTCTTATTATAATAGAAACAAATGAAATTAGTAGTTAGATTTTAAAAACAGTTTTTTCCGCATTATTCTTTAACTTTAGTACTAGATGAGAACATTGTGGCCCTGTAGCGCTACGAGCGCCTTGGGAAAAGCTTTCATTTTGAACCCTTCTTGGAATAAGACTCAGTAATTAAGGATTCTCTAAACATCTTCGTTTGAATCGAATATATCTTTCTGCCAATTAGCACATATTTGCATGATGATCTGTTCTCATGGTCTACAGTTCGAAGAACCTAGCTAAATATTATTAACATCTCTAACAGAGTATCCATTTAGGTTGCGCCTAAATAAATTTGCACATCGCAAGTTTTGAGTTGGAAAGTTACACCAATCATTTTTACGACAAGAACGCCATTTTGAGGTTGCAATATGAGAATCGTTGCTATTAATGACAATGTAGGCGCCATAGGATTTATTTGTATAGGAGAAGTTATTTGTGAAATTGATATACGAGAGAGAAAAAAAGTTCAATGTGACCAGAAAATCAAAAAGATTCGTGTTTACTGATCGGATTCGTTACGTAGGGATATGTATTTTTATTCTGGAATCTAGAAGGCCTTACCAATATACCTACTGGGAACTCATTTTATTACAATTTAAGTCTTTCACTTAATTTTGAGTTTTATAGAATGTTCGTAGATCTTGTGAAATATTCACAAGTTTATAGATCTTGTGTTAAATATTAAAAGAACAACTTACTCACCTGTACTCAGTGATATACCTTTCGCCCAGCCACCGTTGAAAGTACAAATACTTGTCGGAATTGTCAATACGTAGTTGCCTCTGCAGTAAAATTTCAATATCGTTAGCATCAAAGAGATGTACAAAAGGTTTTAATCCCATCCATCCTCGTATAACTGTACCATATTCTTTAGCATAATCTAAAGCGATATCTACTCGTACAAAACCTAAAAACAAAATATTGACCAAATTAAATTTCAGTAGTTTTTGCACAATTATGTTCGAAATTAATGTATTACCGCTTGAGAGTGATGTTGTAATACCGTATATCTCGCGATGAAGTGAAATAAATGAATCAACATTACCAACAGTTAGTTTAAGATGTGATCAAGAGGAGCGTGAAGAAGTTCCAAAAATCTTATTTAAGACGAAAAGAGGTAATAATATAAAATGTAGAAGGAATAAAGAAGCATACAAACCTTTAAGTAATTTTCTGAAAGCTTCAAGAGCTTTCTCAAAAAATGGCACAGGCGTATGGTCAGGGAAGCAATTTAACCTTACTTATAGAACCTTGTCTGCTTTTGCCATCAATGTAACATCCACAACCAAAACACAAGGCACAGTAGGTGGTGTATAAATAAAGTAGAATACGAAGTATATGGTAAATAATAAATAAATTAGATATAAAGTAGAATAAATCGTAAAGTTCGTCTTATTAGAATAGTCTGATGTGTCGTCCATTGCATTAAACTGAAAACTATAAATGAACATTTTAAAAAGATGGTATTTGGTAGAAAGACACTTAAATTATGTATAGTTCTTTTAATCTTTCTTAAACTTTGATTGCTCTATAGGCCTTTTCTTCATTTCTCCATAAGTTTTAGTCTAATTCTACTTTATGCTATTTAATGAGCTCAATTTCTTTCGCTGAGGCATTTGCACATTGCAAATGCCTTCTCTTATAATTTCAGGTGAGAGTTACTCTAACACGCGGACCCAGTGCAGATTGGTGAAGGAAGGCATGTAGCTACCTGCTATGGAAACTTGTGGAGCCACCCATAAAGCTTTTAACTTGGCTTAGAGATTACTTACTATGTAATGGTAATCAGGACCCATAGCTTAACATGCTTTCTGAGGCCTGAACATGGAAATGCGACATACGGTGACCCATATTAGACTGACCGAGCAAATGTCGCTATAAAACTTGGTGGTGAAGGCCGGAATTTGGTGATTGCTCCGATGATCATGGTAGGACAGTTTTATGAGCGTCTCTATTTCCAGTGATTATCTTCATCATCATCAGCCCATCTATAGCAGTTCACTTTAGACTTAGGCCACCATAATTGCAGGCCAATTCCGATTCTCGGTTATTCTCATCCAATTTCTGCACTTCCGCCTAACCAGCCTTTAATTAAACATAATTGTAGTATGATTGGGGATCACAACCAAAAAAATGATCATTTCGATTTTAGCAAATATTTTTCTTACTTACTATAATTTTAGCTTGCACTCAGGGCTTCTTGTCACCAAAATGATAGGGACAACACAATAATAGAGGATACTTTAACTGTCTAGAACTGTCTGCGCATGTTACTTATATAGCTTGAAGTAAGTACATTACAACAATGTTAGTTGTGATTTTTACAACACAGTACACGGTGATGTATAATTTGCCTACAATGTTAACTTTAGGTCTATGAGCGCAAAAAAATGTACCCATTAATATTGCACAGGATTTAATGATTTAACCCCCTAAAGCCGGGCTTACACCGCTGGAAATAGTCCTGCGGAACGGAGTAAAACTAGTTATAATATGTTTTACCTTCCACTAAGTTCGCTATTTTAATTATTCGCCTTCCACTACAAAAGGAATTGACAGCGAGATATGAGCGAAGGGCTCAGCCGGGTTTCCACTCGCAACAGTAAATTTCATAGAAGTGCTTCCACCAAATAAGATTCAAGCAGAAAGTGTTGAGCGAATAAAAATTATTAAAAATGGACTCTGTGTTACTCGCTGCAGTAAATTTCATAGTGGCGCTTCCACCGTCAAAAAGGTAACAAAAACAATTGCTGCTGCACGATCACCCGCCCGTATACCTACCGCGTCTCCGCGCGCATATAATTAATTGTTTAATTGTCATTTTATTACATTACACTGTAAAGGGAAGATTTGGTCTAATTTTTTCATAAGTACACTCTTGCGAAGAAGACGGGGCGGGCAGCTAGTTTTTCTAAAAATCAGTTCTGTAACGGTACTGGTTATTTGTCAAACAAGATCTAAGAACAAGATCTCTTTCGTTCATTACAATCAATGTAGTCGATTGCCACCTTCACTTTTTGTTACACTGTAAAGTATTGGGCAAACGTATTTGAGCTACATGCCTGCGCTTTTCGTGTTCAATTATTAGCTTGTAAGCATATTGTTACGTTTGCGGGGTAATTAAATGCCGAATAACGTGGGAAGTACTTTATTAGTCGCTGTAGACACAAAACAGTACATCGAATGCAAATACTCACGCGAACTAATCACACACTAGTACTACTCTCGTAAGTACCCAAATACTGGTTCCAAGTCGCTGAGTTACTCGTTACGATATACGGATATCGTTGCTAAAGTCGCCGGTGTATTCCACTTAGATTGCTTGTTCTCCGATTTGATCACTATCGCTTCCGAGAAGAGACGGTCCCGTCCCCGCGCTCTGTGTTGTTTTTGTACTTGTTTGAAAGTTCTAGAACGGACGCGAACCCTCTGAGTACATCGATAGAAGTACATGTTTGATGTACTGTAGCCGGCGCGGCCCACAAAGCGGTATTATTATTACATACCTATTTGCGCGTAAACAAATAGGTACTTGTATACCGCCACCGCGCTTCGGCGATAATTAAAGGGGTGGAACCTTCTAGACTTTTCAGCAGTTAAGCGCGGATTCTAGATCTTTCTAGACAGATCACTAGGGGACCTAAGTGTGTGTTATGCGTTTTAAAATCGACATCCCCCGATAAAGAATTTTCAAGATATCGGGGTATGTTCGGGTCGTAACAATATAATTAAAAGGATTTGTGGCCGACGCGTGACCGGCATTGAGACACACATAGAACAGTTTGTTACAAATAATATATTTCGACTGTGAATTTTGAGTTGGTCTAATATTTTTTTCTTATTAATTTTTTATTTATATTGTTATCATATTTGTATTCATATAAGATATACTAATCTCCAAAATAAACTAAAACATGAGTAAGATTACATTTTAATAATACAAGTTACATTGTTTTAAGATAATAATGTTACTCACACTTGTGTACTTCTTAATAAATTACTTTAATTCTCGAATTTAATGTTTAGGAATTTGGGAGAAATCTGTAAATTCCTGAATATTCGTTTAATGATGTTTTATTAACTACTAGACTTTGTTTTCGGGTCTACTAGCGTAAACCTAGAGTATTGTAGATTCGAGGAATCTTTTATTCTTTTTTCAACACTGGTTTTAAGAACAGTCGAAGCTGTCCTAACTTCTATTTGTTAGACAGTATCCAGATAGCTTGACCTCTCCTAAGTACCCATCTGCATACAACACAGAGATCATGCTATACCTATATGTAGCTTTATGCAACCAGACAATAATTATGTATCCTAAAGTCTTGTTGCAATCTGTTTTTTATGCCCGAATAACCAGATAAATGAATAAATATGAATTTTTAATCGGACAGCCGTCAAGCATGCTAATCCTAGATTGGACTCCAGTCAGATTCCCTTAGGTCTTACACCGGCGAAGGTACTCTTATCCGCGGTTCGATTCTCAGTCTGAATCTATCAGCTCTTTTCAGGATTATGTCGACGGTAAGCTTGAACTGATCTTCAGTTACATCTGACACGCATTTGAAGTTCCTCAAGATGGTAGCAAGCAGTACTTTTAACTTCAGCAATGCGTATTTCCGACCTGAAGCAGTAAAGAATTATTAATCAATTACTTACCTAAATGGGTTTTACGTTTTAGAGAATCAGACTCAACTGTTAGCAAATAACTGGCAAGTAACTACAGTCCTATTTCTCTTGCCTCTATTACGGCCAGTGTTTGACTGTCTACTTAATACACAGTTAAATAGACACGTGACATTAAACGATAACCAGTTTGGGTTTTGGCCTTAACTATCCACTGAAAGTGTATCTTAAGCATACCGCCAAATACTATGCTTGCTTCCTCGACTTGTCCAGAGCCTTTGATCTGGTTCGGTATGACCTACTGTAGGACAAGCTGATTAACACAGGTTCACCTCAAGAACATGGGGCGCTGACCTTCCGCTTAGTGCAGATCCTGTCGGGGCATGGATGCTTCGGCAGGTACCTTTGGAAGGTTGCCGGGAGAGAGGCTGATGCCTCATGCCATGAGTGCGGTGCCGCCGAGGACACTGCCCAGCACACGCTGGAAGAATGCCCAGCCTGGGCGTCCCAGCGCAGTGTCCTCGTGGGCGTCATAGGGCGAGATCTTGCGTTGCCGACAGTGGTTCGCGCCATGGTCGGCAGCGAGAGAACGTGGCAGGCAGTGGAAGCCTTCTGTGAGGCAACCATTGCACTGAAGGAGGCGGCGGAACGGAGAAGGGAGAGCGATCCCCTCGCTGCTCCGAATCGACGCCGAAGGACTGGGCGGAGAAGACGGGCGGCCGCCGATCTTATGCCGCCGTGAGGGGGGCCTGCGGGCACCAGCAGCGGGGGTTGTTGTTGCCTGCGCAGACCATCTGGCCCCCGAGGTTGGAGGACGCGCCAAGTGTTCCGGCACGTCTTCGCCAAGGAGAGGAACAGGGCGGGGTTACCCTGCATAAGGAGAGTCCGGAAAACGGACAGCCGCTGGCGGGTCGTGGAAGGAGTCTCCGTACCCGTAACTCGTCGTTAAGCGGGCGAAGGAACACGGTGGGGTTTTAGTTGGTAGGACTTGCTCCAGCGACGGCCGGCCGTTTACACCGACCGTCGCTGGAGCAAGGAGTCCAACATAACCCGTTCGGGTCCCCGCTGCGAACGGGTATCCATGAGGATTTCCCCACCAAAAAAAAAAAAAAAGGTTCACCTCAAGAACTGATTAACATGTTCAAATACTGGTACGCGCATCAATCCAACTGTGTCTGATGGGTGGGGGCAATGTCGGAACCGTATCAGCTCGAATGTGCAGTGATACAAGGGGAATTAACATCCCCTGTTCAACCTATATATTAATGGGTTGATCGATGCGCTCAGCAGTCAGCGTGTTGGCTGTCATGTTGACGGTGTATGCATCAACAACTTGAGTTATGCAGACGACATGGTACTGCTGAGTGCGTCGGTCTGCAGACTGCGGAGGCTGATACGGACGTGAGAAGAGTATGCAAGTGGTCACGGACTAATATACAATGGTAAGAAAAGTCAATGCATGGTCATTAGGGCGGGTACGAGGTTTCCCCAGATTATACCAACGGTGCCACTGAATGGTGTACCTTTGGAAATAGTTACACAATTTAAGTACCTGGGGCACATTGTTACCTCAGATCTTAGGGACAATGCGGACATTGAACGGGAGCGGAGGGCATTGTCGATAAGAGCCAATATGATTGCTCGCAGGTTTGCGAGATGCTCACAGTAGGTCAAACTTACACTCTTCGGGGCATACTGCACACCTTTTTATATCGGCAGCCTGTGGGCGGACTATACTAAGCGATCTTACAGCGACCTCCGCAAACTGTACGATAATGCATCCAGGGTGATCTTGGGGCTGCCCCGTCTCTGCAGAGCTTCGGCTATGTTTGCGGAGGCAAGCACGGTCTGCTTTCAAGCGACCATGTTTAAACTAAGCACGTCTTTGGTGCGGGGCCAGCTCCAATGTTATCCCGAAAATAATTTCCTGCCCTTATCTCTCTCTCTATGATAGATACAGCACAGTAGCCAACCCGGAAAGAAGGTATTGATAACTAGTACCTATTAATTATTATTATATTTTACATTATAATTATTTCTATTATTGTGTTATTGCTATTATTGTATATTATTATTCTATTATTAATTTGACATTTATCGCATATGGGTCCAATGTTATCCGAAATAAATGATTTTGAATTTGAAAATCGATTGAATTTTAAATAGTCATGTAGCACAATTTAATTTTTTATCGACATTAGAAAATGAATAAAAAATAATGTGAACCAACTAAAACTTATTTTTATTTAGTCGTAAATGTTAAGACAGATGCAAAAATATTGGTCGTTCAGGGCCCACTTCGCCGCCCTAGCGCCAAGATTAATGGCGACTGCAGGGGCCCTTTCGAGGCTCTTGCCAAACCTGGGCGGGCCAGAGGCCTCGGCGAGGAGGCTGTATGCGGGGTTGGTGCGATCCTAGGCCGTATACGGGTCCACAATCTGGGCGGGCGCACTGACGGCCCTTAATGTAGTGCTGCTGCACCGCGCGCAGCGTGTCATGGCCGCCAGAATCATCCGAGGATACCACACCATCGGTTTCGAGGCGGTGACACTCTTGGCCGGAACGCCTCTATTGGAGATGGAGGCACGATCAAGAGCGAGGCGGACAGAGTTGCACCGAGCTGCGCTGGAGAGCTGGCGGTGCAAGCTCGCCCATCCCACTGCCGGTCACGCCGTCATCGCTGCGCTGCTGCCGGTCTTCTGGGAGTGGCTGGGCCGACAACACAGCATCCTCACGTACCGTCTGACGCAGGTACTGTTCGGGCATGGTTGCTTTGGGCGGTATCTGTAGCGGATCAGTCGTGAGGAGGCGGAGCACTGTCACGGAGCACTGCCACCATTGTGCGGATCCAGAAGACACGGCGGCGCACACGTTGCTGGTGTGCCCGGCATGGGTTGACGAGTGTAGCCAGCTCGCTGGAGCGCTCGTTGCAGGCGGACAGGAGCTATCGCTCCCGACCGTGATATCATCCATGTTTGGGAGCGAAAGCGCCTGGGCGGCAAAGGCGGCCTTTTGTGAGGCCGTCATGTCCGCGAAGGAGGAGGCGGAGCGGGTGAGGGAGGAGACGTCCTCTAATCTCGCTCGTAGACGGCGCGTTGGGCGAAGGTGCAGGGAATACGCCCGGAACGACCTTCGCCCACCGTAATCTTGGCCTGCAGACGTCCGGGAGGGCACCCCGGCGCCCTAGCACTTAGCAAGCCCGCGACGTAAAAGCGCAGCGTTCGCGCAACCTCCAAAAGGCGGTAGGAGGAGACCAAACTCCCCTTACATGACCGAGCCCGCCGGTGCCACAGAGGTCATGCTGGTGACGATTCCTGTTGCCCGGCAAAAGGGCAGTGGGACGCCGAGGGGTTTTAGTGGGTGCAAGCCCCACAGTTTTTATTGTTTTTTTTTTTTTATTTTGGCGAGAAGTCGATAAGTGCTGTTGTCAATTTATTTTATTTCCAAAACTTGTGTTATTTCGACTAATAATCTGTAATGTTGGTGGAATATTAACCATTATGTGTTCTTATATGTGCATAAGTGAAGGTAATTGTAACAGTGATAAAACGTGCCTTTTCGACTTCCTTCAAAATGGCCGTCGCAATTGGTATGTTATCCACCGCTTCATTATCCAGGGTGGGGTAGAGAGAGAGAGAGAGAGAGAGAGAGAGAGAGAGAGAGAGCAGTAGACTTTTGATGAAAAACAACACTTAAGCATTTAATTATTACTAACCGACGCAGCTCCTGGGCCCGGCGCTGAACGGTATGTAGCTGTAGTAATGTCGGTTCTGAGTGTTCTCCGGCAGGAAGTTGTCTGGGTTGAACGTCTCAGGGTCCTCGTAGTATTTAGGGTTTCGGTGTGCACGATACGTGCATAATACTACTGTACAGCCAGCAGGGAGGATGTAGCCATTCGTTTCTAAATATAAGATCAATGCAAGAGATTATAGTTATCACGATTTAATTTGGTGAATAAAGCAGTTAGAATTTAAACAAAAATCTTTCTTGAGTAATTTAACATAAGGTGAGTGTTTGAGACTTATGAGACTATAACAATTTTAGAACAAAATTGTTTATCTTAAGATCCTAACTTCTAAAATTTAATAAAGTGAATATCACGTGCATTGAAAATAGGATAAATACTTATACAATCGACCGATTTTAAAATGTCTTTCACCATTAGAATGCTACGTTATTCCTGAGTATCATAGGCTATATTTATTACTACAAAAAATAGGCATCCCCACTGAAACTGCAATAATGTAACCGAAGGTGTAAAATAATTTGCTATAAAATGTCTTTCATCGGATGCGCTGCGAAATCCTTATCCAAAAACATCATATCGTATTCAAATCTGTTTCAATACCTGTAGAATAATTTTTGAAATATTAAAATCGGACATTCTACTCAAAAGATATTACGAATTTAAAAATGTCAATCTAAGCAAAATCCTAATGTGTGCCCTCACGCAGCCCAGCGGGCAACCCGGCGAGAGAGAGGAGACCGAAGTGCGGGAGAGGGGCGTGCACATCTATGAAATAGGTAGCCGCGCGTTCATACGCAGCGGATGCAATATCCAGTCGTGCGAATACGGGACGGGCCGCTAGTAAATTATAAAAAGACCTGCTGCTGCGCACGCGTTTAATTGTAATACCCTTATAATTATAGTCTAAGTGTCATTCTGGTATATAAGCTATATCACTTTAAGTCATTTCATCAAAATTCTTTTAATAGTTTGTGCGTAAAAGAGTAACATACATCCATCACAAACTTTCGCAATAGCAATTCAGATGTTAGTTAATCCGTGTTTTCATACCAATTTTAACTTCTTCATTTAATTTTCTAGCTATACCAGGTACAGGTGGATAAAGTCTTAGTGTCTCGAGGATAACTCTCTCCAGATATTTCATCCGCAGGGTATCAGTGTAGGTGACTCGACGGTCAGAGTCGCCGTAGATCTCATATAATTCATCATACACTTTAGCTTGAATATCTTGATAGATACCAAGTAAGCAAAGAGTGAAGCTAGACCCAGCTGCTGTAGTATCGTGACCCTGGAATTAAATATTGAAGGCAAACAAAATACTGAATAACAGGACCCCAAAATATTACATAATGCATGAGGTGAAAAACCACAGGTGTTATGGGTATTTTAGGTTTTTGTTTGTACCTCATTTACTAAATTTGGAAAAGAATGTGTCATTGCCCATAAATCTGTATAGATGAACCAGAATCAAACATATTTCTTTCCCTATAAGAAGTTGTTTAAAAATTATTTTATAGAATTTTGACCACAATTTTACAGTACGTAAATAGTCTTTTTCCTTTTATTCTGAAAGTAGACAAAGTTATTGAGTTCAACTGAGTTACCTCAAACATAATTGTATCAACCTCTTCCTTGATTTCCTGATCAGTTATTTTGTTAGTTTTATTCTGGGCTGATTCTATCATTAGATCCAAGAATGCCAGGCGTTTCTTTTCACCTATGGAATAAGCAAAAACTTTTTTTTATTTTTTTATTTTACTTCTATTTTTTACTTTTTAAAACTTAAAGAAATATAAGTCAAAGATGTGGTTGAGATTAATCAAAATCAACAAAATTATGAAACATGTAAAAAAAGAACTTCAAATGTTGTGTTCGTTTATTTTAGTTGTACCTAATGTTTAGTAGCTGGCACTCAATTATACTTACCAACGTCGTTTTCATCAATATAATCCAGGTCATCTCTGTGACCTTTGAATGCTAAGTCAGAAAGTGATTTATCACTGTTATCCAACAAGTTGTCGTTATGAGTATCATTAGGTCTTGTCAATTCTTCTAATGTTTTTGGAATAACGCCTTTAGCTTTATTGTCAAGATAAATTTCCTTTTTGATTTTAATCACCTGAATAATTTATGTATTTCTTATTACAGTAAGAAGAATCACCAGAAATTTTAAAGTCAAAACTTCTTTAAATGTTAAAAATATACTGTTTATCTACCAAAGATTTTCTCATGTAATACTTTAAGTGGTAATTAATGGAATCAATACAGTTTGCTTAAATTAATGCAATTTTATAGTTTCTCTTTCTTATGCATTAGCAGTGTTACGTCACCTAATTTAGGTCGTAATTTATTTTAATGTTTATACAAAATACTTTGACATACCTATGTATTTAACTACAAAATTACCTCATTTGTAAGGCCATGAATAATATTTAAAAGTTGTTTTTGTTTTTTAAAGAGTGCTGTCCATTTGAAGAAAGGTTCAAAACGTAAATAGAATTTGTAATGTCTCTGGTGAATGATGTCACACATCCTGTAAATGCAAAAAGATGGTACAAGAATTTATTTTTCTTCACTTGATTAAAGATCTTGTTGCAAACCCATAAATTATAACATTACTGACTTCATTACAGCCCTAGCATAGTCGAATCCGGACTTGTCATGTGTTATCTTGTTAATGCCCATAGCAGTTTCTGGAATGCATAATTTATGCATTTATATTATTATTTTGATACACTTTTTTCAAAATAAGTCATTGATATATTATTGTACGGAAACTTACCTAACAGGATATCGACCGTAACTTCACTCATATAGTCATGAATATCAAAGGTATTTCCATCACCAACCTCTGAACGCATTTTTTCAACTATTTTTTTGCTGTTTTGATTAAAAACTTCAAGAAATGATTTCAAAATATTAATGTGGAAGGTAGGAGCTATCATTTTTCGGTGCTCATGCCATTTAAAACCTGGAATTTAGAAAGGTCATTCAAGTCATTTTTTTCAAGTTTATACATTCTTATTCTCCTAGCGTATATTGCAGAAAGGGAGACTGCTGTCATTAGTTTGTTATTTCGACTGTAACAAAAATAAATGTATTGGAATTAGTTAAAATGTGCTTCTTAATGACATACGCACGTTAACTTTTAGTTCAGTCGTCTTTACGATATCCACATAAAGAAGAACCGATTCAACTATTAACGGTAAACGATCATTACATAAATTTATCAAAGATATCGTAATATTTACCTGAACTTATTAATAATCCGTCTCCAAGCCATGGCTTGAAAAGCGAATATTCGTCAGATTTATCAATGTGCACCTGACTGTTCAGTAGAACTTCAATGTCATGGGGGTCACAGAGAAACACATAGAGTTTAGGCCCCATCCAAGCTCTAATCACTGTGCCGTACTTGTCAGCGTAACTTAAGGCCATTTCTACAATATCTGGTGAAAAGAGCATGATTATAATTTTAACTTTACTAAATATTGATGAAAGAGCGTTTTGATGCAATAGTACAATAAGGAATTAATTTAATTTATTTCAATTTAATTTAGTTTATTCTCAAAGTTTCATATCATAGTTTTAAGAACCTTTTGCTGCGCCCTGACAGGGTTCATGTTGAGACAAAAAAATGTAACAACTTATGTAAACATGTAAGCAATAAATAATATATAAAATAATTTGAATATGAATTTGAATATGTTTCTATCTTTAACCGACACCCGTCCTCAGAAGGAAAAGGCCCCCGAAGAGGCCGCCACAGCGACTGGCTTTGTGCTAACGCATCCACCTTCTATTCACGACCTTCACCCGGTCATCCACCCATCTTGTAGAGGGCCTACCCACTCCACGTCAATATTTATCGCTCGTCCTAAACACACGAGTCACAAAAAGTTACTTGTATTGCGTATTTGTCATTTTGGAATTTAATTTCAATTTATAACTAACACGGGTTTTCTACAGTAAATAAATATTTAATGACGATAGTTCTGTACCTTCAGTGAAAGATGATACAAGTCGAAAATCATAATTTTGAAAAAATCGACTTCAAAGTTTTAAAAAATTCCTCCCTCTTTTTCTACTGCACTTAATTGAATATTAGTTACGGTTTTGGTTTAATGTCGAAGAGGTGTTTACTGATTTAAGTATTTGACATACCTGTGGAATTATTGAGGACGTTTTTCATATTCTTGTGGAGTGTGTCCGATATGCGACAGAAAGGCAAGCGATGATAATAGGCTTTAATATAAATAAGAATGATGTTGGTATGTATCATTGCATTTTATCTGCTCCTACTTCAGAGGAAGCAAGAGTTTTATTTAGTTTTTTTGAAAAATGTACTAGTGGACTACAATAAGTAAGCTTAAATTTTGTAAAAGGTACAATGAGACTGATATGTACATAATTGTCGTACAAAAGTCTCTAAATAAATTTAAATAAAAAAAAAAAGTATTTGACATGTAAAACGCTATTCAAAAATAGGTTCATCTATTGAATAACATTGGTGTACACTGATACATCTGTAATTATATTAATTTGCACCATTTGAATCTATTCCCGCTGATCGTGTAAAAGGGGCTAATGCAAGTTGACTGAGTAATGCAAAAACAATTGGAACAATCACTTCAATTCACTTTGTGACAATTGGTTATGTTAATATACACAAAAAAAACTTTCTCATTTGAAAGCCTCGTTAGAAACATGGGGAGCAAATATAAAAATAACGGTTTTTCTTCTGATGCATAATGTCTAAAAATATCAAAAGTACTATAACTCGAGTTGTATCACATTTCACCGGAAGTAGATAGATAGATAGAAAATTTCCTCCGAATAGGTACATTTCTTTCTGAATTCTTCAATATTGTAGAGAATTACTTCTCTATATGGATATTGAGAAACAAGTGAATAACTAGCTAGGGCAGCCATTAAGGCTAGACAAGGATCTTGAAATCATCAGGTATTTATGTAAAATATGGTATATTTTTCAGGTATGGAAGTATAAATTACGGTTCTGGACCTCGCAGTGAGGGTTCCGCACCAAAAGATTTTGGGTATGTCCACGTCTCTTTATTTAAGAAAAGGTATTACTTAGATGCGTTAAGTAGTAATCACTATTCACTGCAGGATTTCCTATATCCAAACTATTGGAAATCATTCGATTTTCGACAGGAGGTATAGATTCATCCTATTTATATTTTAAAATAGGCTATATAATAGGTAAATTGAGAAGTTAAACTCAAAATATGAGAACAGGGCGTCTCCCCACTCTAACTCGGTCTGTCAACCCCACTTTTTTAAATAATTTCGTTATTAATACCCAGTATACCCATATAATATTAGTCCTCTTAAGAAACTATCCCACCGTTGGGCACGGGCCTCGTGTCAAAGTGAGAGGGTTTAGGCCATAGTCCATCACGCTGGCCCAGTGTGATGTTTTCCTCACGATGTTTTCCTTCATCCATGCTTTCGAAAAGACATAGATGCGTGCCTGGGTTTGAACCCGAGACCTCTGACTTTGCAGTCCAACGATCTAACTACTAGGCTATCACTACTTTTTACCCATACCTATGTAAAATTCAAGAATTTCCGTCTTTCTATTTCCGAAACAGCTATGACAGACAAACGTGTGAGTTCACCATAAAATACTAAAGTTGAGTTCTTCGCGTAATCTTCTCAGTGGAGGTCGCGTTTTAATTCCGTTGGTAAATTCAAAAAGAATGTAAGCTTGACAATATGTCAGTACCCCCGCAGGTTTTATATAATTATTTTGTATAAACCCTGCGGGGGCACATTATTGCAGTTTAAGTGTAAATAAAAATAACAGAAAGTACCCTTATTAGTTGTTCCTAAAGCTAAAAGTGCGTGTCCAACAAATGGCAATGCGGGAGGCCCAGGGAGCATGTTTCCTAATTTATAAAACCTTTTTCGTTGTTGCCATGTATGCAGCATCCATAAGCAAGATATTAGCAATAGCAGAGAATATAAGATTGGGTGCGACTCTTCATTACGGTCGTTAGGTATTTCGACCATAATTGTTATTCTGAAAAATAAGGTTAGGTTAGGTTAATTATTGGTATGATATAGATAATTTTCAGATTTTGTTTTTCTAATATTATTGACTTGTGATTGGTGACTTGTCTATCCTTGCAGCAATAACAATTATTTGATCAGATACTTTGTCGAAATAAATATAAATATTGTATTATATAAATATAGTTATTTTATATAGACGGTTGCCTCGCTGATCTGTTGCCGTGCGACTGGCTATCAGGAGAGCTTTTTCTTTAAAAGTAATCACCAGCGGTTCGGTATCTAGAATTGTGCCCGGTTTAATAGCAGTAGGTTAGATTACCATTACATTGGGACCTAATGTCGCTGGTTAGAGAGTGGATGAACATACATGCGACCCTCGCTTGGGAAATATAGATATAGGCGTGACGGTGTTTTTTGTATAACGTGTTCGGATAAAATATTAGGAATGACCGATCATTGTAGCAGGTAGATAAATACGTACATGGTATGTTACCCCTCAAAATCACAAAACACCAATCAGGACTATTATAATATGAGACCTTTAGAATATAACAGTTCACAATCGACTAGAGACGGTCTCGTCTATGACCTATACTGTATGATCATAGTTCGCATGTCTCTATCTCAATATTAACTGTGATTATCTTAAGTAAAATTAGTAATGCTAATGTCAGGAATTCGATATGGTCAGCATACAAAATGAATGATTTTTGGGACTATATTTATAGGCATTTTTAATCTAGTTTCTGAAGAGCCAAGATAAATATCTATACAGACTGTTGATGTGTAGAGTACGAGGACTTTATGGAATAAGTAATAATGGACTTATAGGACGCTATGTTTCTGTTTAGCCCATAATTTTACTAATACACATTAGGGTATAAAACAGAATAACCTTTGCTCGAAGTGAAGAAAATCCTATCACGCGGTAGGTTAGGTATGTAGATAGTGTTTGTATGCCTATGACCGCGTTGGCCATTGAGTTAAATGCGTTGGCTGGACACCACCGTGGTGCAACGCACATCTTAGAAGCGCTACACGAAATGTTTTTATCTACTCTTCCATTTAATTACCCCATAAGAATAACAAAAAAAAACTAATTTAAAATATTTATCTTTTTTTATGGGTTTGTATTCAGTATTACCATTGCAGCTACTCTTGCAAATTCTGCATGGATATAAAACTATAGTTTGTATAGATATGTTAGAAACGAGGGGGTTGTGGGATTCAGGAAAAATACACAGCGATAGTCTTTATATTATAATCATCATTATCATCATCATCAGCCCATGTCAGTCTACTGCTGGACGTACGCCTCTCCCATGGCACACCACTGAGCTCGATTTTCAGCTCCTCCTCCAATCCCTGCCTACGCTACCTTACGAATATCGTCGCCCCAACTAGCTACAGGGCGCCCTACACTACGTTTGCCGACACGCGGTCTCCGCTCAAGAACCAGTATATATTACAAACTTCAGCTTTAAATAATCTTAAAATAATAGTCGTAAATCTTAATCTTGCATTCTGCCACTCAAAATTAAATAGTATTTACTACTTAAAAATGAATCATCAAGCATAAAGTCTTCGTTCAAAACCACCCAAAAACACGTTACTTACGTTTACATAAAATTAATCTGCGCTAATTTCATGACTTTTCCTTTCAACAAAACCACACTTAGTTATTAAATATTCAACTGAATTTGTTTTGTCTATTTTGCTAGCGAGTAATGTTGCATGCTTGATTGCGCCGACATGAAACTCCATAATCGTCGAGCGTAGCAATTATGTATGGTCCACTGATAATAGCTAAGTTGGAAAACTTGCCTTGAGAAGTAGAGGTATATGTTCATTTGAAGGCAATTAAGAGCATCACACAAATTTCTTGCATCTTAGCCTCGTGTGAGTTCACATTCTAGGATTTATAGTTGTATTACGTTAGGGCTTGAACAGCTTGCCTTTTCAAGTTTCTTCAAAACGCCTGTTGTAAAGTATCGGTTGTTTTATCTACTTTACTTACCTTTAATAATTACATTATCATTGTTATCATCTAATGCATTTAGAATTGTTGCAGAACGCGACGACCTAGTTCGCGCGACACTGGCAGGCTGTTCGGATCAAATAAAATGAAAGGAGTTGAAATAATAAAATTTTGATTTTTTTTATAAAGAGTGTCTCTGGGTAGTAGAAGTGTTAACTTAGTTAATGAAATGCTGACCTTGTCATCACCAAGGTATAAGTTCCTGCCCTTGCCAACCATTATCAGCGGATTATAGGGAAAAATCTATGTACTTCAGGGAAAAAGGGCTAGAGAGGGAAGCGATCAAATAATACTTATTTAAAAATATGATGATGATTTATTTATTCATTTTTACATTTAGTTTCGGGGTTATTTAAGCGACTGTTGAAGCAACTCTTATCCTCGGTTCGATTCTCAGTCTGAATCCGTCAGCTCTCTTCAGGATGATGTCAGCGGTAAGCTTGAATTGATCTTCAGTGACATCGGAAACGCACTTGAAGTTCCTCAGTACTGTAGCGAGTAGTACTTTCAGCTTCAGCAATGCGTATTTACGACCTGTAAAATACGTTGCAAATTACTGTAATGATATTCCCAGTCTTCACTAAGCCTGATCTAAGGATTTGTGAAACGTGCTCTTTGATAAATATGCATACTTGTTTTTAATCACTGCTGCATAACAAAGTTATTATTTCCTTTTTCTCAGTGTTCGAGAATCCAATTAAAATAATATTAAGCAAAAATAGTTAGTAATGTGAGCATTTCCTTTGCATTTTCAAATCATCCTTAATCATTTACTAATCCCACTTGTCTTTTCTTACTATTATCGTTTTGGGTCCCAGAACATGGACATCGTTGTCGTGGTAGGCCTAAAAAGCAGTGGCGCGATGATCTCGATGCATATCAGCCTGAATGGCTGTCACTGGCCAAGGATAGAACTCTTTGGAAGGAGAAGGGGGAGACATTTGCCCAGCAGTGGGAGGTTAGTTAAAAAATATATTGTTTTAGGTTAGTTAAAACAATATATCGTTTTGCTTTGTTTATGCTTTGTGTAGTGCAGTTATAACGTTACTTCTAATTTTCCATTCCGTGTATAGTTTCTCTACCGTAAGCTAGACCGTAAGAGCGTGTTACGACACGCTAGAAGCGACTAAATCTAGTAACAAATTAATAGCGATAGTTCAAGCGAGCCAATAGCCATTTGGATAGGCGTTATCTATGGCAACTAACGTCCTAGTCAATAAAGCTATTGCTATAGGGGTTGATATCTGGTAGGCGACCGGTCAACCAAATAACTAATATTATGTCTTATAAATAAATAGATAAGACATTTTGCACCGACCCCAAATAACAAGAAATGACGATCATTATAAGCGACGGAGTAGGAAAAACAATTTAACATCGATCAAGTAGCCTATAACAGCAATAGGTTGACCTCTATCACAGCCCATGTGGTAGGGCTCTAAACTGCCCAGGAAATAGCCCAGCTTCAGGGAATTTTGTTAAAATGTGGCGATTTAGGAATAAAACTGTGTTTGGATCCCTTCGAGTCGTGATAATATTGCGTACAAAAAAGTGAAAAATGCATATCCTCTCACCAACACAGCTCCTGGGTCCAGCGCTGAAGGGTACATAGCTGTAGTAGTGACGGTTCTGGGTGTTCTCCGGCAGGAAGTTATCAGGGTTGAACGTGTTAGGGTCCTTGAAATATTTCGGGCTACGATGCATTTTGAATGTGCCAATCACAACAGTGGCACCGGCGGGTAGAACGTAGTTGTTAGTTGCTGAAATTTCAAGTACCAATATTTTTAGTATTACTGGCTTTTATATTTTTAAATGTTTACAGCTACAGCTATCCGTGGTCCTCCAAAACTGTATAAGAAATTAGACTAAAATAAGCACGTCTCGTGAGCTCATTTTAGGTTGTTATAAAGAAGGATCGTATCAGCTTTGTTTTGATCTAAAAATGCATCATGAGTATTTTAAGGATCTATTGAAAATATAAAACAAAAAAACAACAGCTGACGTGTTTAAAGATAATTTAGAATTGAACTTACAGCCAATAAGTAAATTTATATTATCTCTTACCAATCTTAACATCACGAGTTAACTTCCGAGCGATAATAGGCACTGGTGGATACATTCTCAGCGTCTCAAGAATAACTCTCTCGAGATATTTCATGCGCAGTGTATCGGCGAATGTGACTTGACGGTCGGAGTCACCAAAGATCTCGTACAATTCGTTATAAACTCTTGCTTGGATATCTTGGTGGATACCCAGTAAGCACAGAACGAAACTGGAACCAGCTGCAGTTGTATCGTGGCCCTGCAATTAAACAGTCCAAGGTGGAAATAGAGGAACTTATAACATCGTGATCTCTGTTCATCTTGAAAACATAAGCTTCGATTGCATCGGTATTGATATGGAACTCTTGATATTTAAGACACAGATCTTCTGAGTTTCAACTGTTAATCGGAGGGAATTATTATCAGTAGGTATATATGTTGGATAATTCAATTTTTATAATTACCTCAAACATAATCGTATCAACTTCCTCCTTAATTTCATGGTCAGTTATTTGGTTCGTTCCATTCTGGGCTGATTCTATCATTAGATCCAAGAATGCAAGGCGTTTTTTCTCACCTATAATGAAATATTTTTTAAATGTTTTGACGATTTTTATAGCTTTTTTTGTTTATATAAAGGTCCACTAGGAATTATTCCGGTGTCGTAACTGCGTATATACACATAAAATTCACATATATATTAAAATAACCCATCGATCGAACCCATGACTTAAGGCGGCTTAAGCTTTTAATAACCGCCAAACCGTCCGTCAGATATTTACGAATACTGAATGTCAGAATTTCTTGTAAGTTTAATTTACTTGTGTTCATACATAAGTACTTCACTGTTTTTATAGAATTATTGACTCATATTGATTATATTTCTACAAAGAGTTTCCCGGTTCTTTTGGAAAGTTGCCGCAAGGAGATCGGTTCAACCCCTGCAGGCCCTTTGAGAGAATTTAAGCTCATGTAGGCAGCGGCTTACATGTCACAGAATCGTCATTGGATATTGTAAGCATTTTATAGGTAAGCCCTTTCCAAAGGATTCTCACCTCATCCTGTTGTTTCTGTCATATCTATTTGTTCTATATCATCACGCCAGATCCTTTGCAGGGTGGGCAGAGAGTACAGAGTTCCAACAGGTTCTTTCCTTACATATCTTTCTGGCTTCCTCCACTCTCATAGTTCTTCTCATACACGCTCGCCAGTTACGGAGACTCTTAACTTATCCTTTAGACAAGACTCGGTCTATTTGGTCATCGTAAGATAGTCTAGGTCTTCCCCGGTACCTACATTCATCCATTTTCGCATTAAATATCTGTTTTGTCATTATTTCTTTCGGCATTCTTTCTATATGCCCGAACCAACTGATACTATCTTTCATACCTACTCGCTTTCTTACTACGCTGTTGCGAATACGGTCGGTCAGCTTCACTCCGCACATCTTCCGCAGAGTTCGTATTTCCACCGCATTTATCCTACTTTCATTCTTCTTCTTACATACCCAGCTCTCGCTGCCACATAACATTGGCTTAAGTGCCGGCCCCCAAGTAGTTTTCCTATCGCAACATTCATTCTATTCCCTGCATTCACTCTTCTCTCTATGTCAGCGGTGTATTTCCCATCCTTACTGAACTCACTACAACTAACAAACTCATTCACTTGCTCCAGCACATCGGTACGTTACTTATTTATAATAAATGAATAGATAAGAAATTTTACGGCAAGCGTGCCGAGATCAACTGCTAATGATGTAGGAATATCGACAATGATTTGATCCCGTCAGATGAAAGAACAATTAATTATACTATCTACTGTTCGATGCATTCGAAATACACACCTATGTCGTTGTCGTCATTGTAATCCAGATCATCACGGTATCCTTTAAATACAGTATCAGAAAGAGTTTTGGCGTCATTAGCAAGTCCATTTTCGCTGTCATTAGTACGTGTCAGTTCTTCCAACGTTGGTGGTATAAATCCTTTTGATTTGTTTTCTAAGTAGATTTCTTTTTTGTTTTTGATTACCTGAATTACATTAGTTATAAACACATTATTACGTTGAGTTATCATGGAAAATTACAAATTGTCTGTAAAATGTATATAAATGACTTTTTAAGTAACTTTTAGCTTTAATTTGTTTTATTCTATAGGCCTTTCTATTTGACACATTTTTTTTAATATTGTTCATTCAGTATCTCATATTTGGTTATTTGATATTCACATATATTATGTTTAGCTAAACGAGATTTATTTTAAAATTTTAAAGAATCTGTTCAGGTTACTAATAATAAGTGAAGTGATGATACCTTATTTGTAAGTCCGTGAATAATGCCCAAAAGCTTTTTCTGTTTTTCGAAGAATGAAGTAAATTTGAAGATAGTATCGAAACGCAAGTGGAAATTGTAGTGCCTCTGGTGGATAATATCACACATTCTGTAAATAATCATAAATATTAGGCAATATTCTAGATAACAAAAAACGAATATTAAAACAAAACTTACTTCATGACAGCCATAGCATAGTCGAATCCAGATTTGTCCTGAGTTTTCTTCGTAATACCCATAGCCGTTTCTGAAATACAGAGTTTTGTTAAAATAACTGATCTGTTTAATTTTTCTTCGTTACTAATTTAATTAAAGTACGTTATTTCTACTAAAGTCTTATAAGATAAATATTTAAGTATATGAACAACACAAGTATAACAAATCTAACAACAAATTACGATCGACCCCTACTTGCTGTAACTGGTAACAATAAGTTACTAATTTGGTATTCAAAGTTAACAGTTAAATCGTTTTGAGGCAATATATCAATCAATTGAAATTTCAATTGCAATATAAATTCTTTTTTTATTTTTTTTTAAATACGTAGCCCCATACTAGGATTTATTTCTGTATCGTGGGTGCGTTTACAAACATGAAAATTCACATACACACATACCCAGACCGGAACAAATAATTGTGGATCACACAAAGATTTGTCCCGTGCGGGAAACGAACCCGCGACTATTAGAGACAGTGGGTAGAGCGGCTAAAGCTCTTAACCACTGCGCTAAATCGTCCTTCAATCTATCTATATCATCATGCCACCAACGGCTCGAACACGACACGAATCCAACGGATTCTTTTCTGACAGACCTCTGGCTTCCTCTAGTCTCATAGTTCGTCTCATAAATGCTGGCCTGTTACGGACTCTTGACTTGCCCTTCAGATAAGACACGGTCTATTTGGTCATGGTAAGAAAGTCTAGGTTTGTATATGTGTTTTCTCATTCTTTCTTCCGGCATTCTTTCTATATGCCCGAACCAATGAAACATACCCTTTCTCATCTTTACACAGATACTATCTTTCATACCTACACGCTTTCTTACTATACGGTCAGTCAGATTGACAATTAAATTAATCCTCCTAAGGTACTCCGTAGTAACAATGACCGTTGGATGTAAACGCTTCAGTCCCTCCCGTCACCATGGGTGCCGCACTCGAAAATCCGGGAACGCAAAAATCAAAAATAAACTGCGATAAAGCCCGAAATATTTTTATTGCAATTTTATTGTTTTGGCAATTAATATTTAGCCAATTCTGGACGGTGCAGGCTGATTTAATAACACTTACCTAACAGAATGTCGACAGTCACTCCGCTCATGTAGTCGTGAACGTCAAAGGTCTTGCCGACTTCACCGCGTAACTTCTCAACTACATTCTTGCTGTTCTGGTTAAAAACGCCGACGAATGATTTCAAAATGTTGATGTGGAATGTTGGCGCTATCATTTTACGATGGGAACGCCATTTCGGTCCTGAAATGTGTAAATATATTTGTAGGTACTTCACAAACCTGGTGATTTTTGAATAAATGTCTTCAATACACGTAACATTTGAATATATAATTGTTATATTTTGTTATATAACAAACAAGGAAAACCAAAATAGATTATTAAATATACTAAATAAATATAATTAAATTATTTGAGTTAGAATTTAATATAATGTATAGAATGTAGGTAATTAATTAATTGTTAATTAATGTAAGTCACCAGCTGCCCTATTTTCGTGACTTTCATTTTAGGATGTCTGAAACAATTGCCTAGTGGGTAGTAATAAGACTGCCAGTTGTAAGAAGAGAGATAAGCCAAACATAAAGAAAGAAAGAAAGAATTGTACATTGATTTTGTATCTTGTTTCAATGCAATTTATTTGTTAATAATGAAGAGTGTGAATGTTTTACCTGTACTGATGAGTAAGCCTTCACCAAGCCACGGCTTAAAGAACCTGTATTCAGTAGCTTTATCAATATGCACTTGACTGTTAAGTATGACCTCGACATCATCAGCGTCAACAAGGAACACCAGTAGTTTGGAACCCAGCCATCCACGAACTACCGAGCCATATACATCGCCATATTGCAAAGCAAGCGTTAGAAGTTCTGAAAATGAAATGAAATTATTAAAATTTCAATATAAAATAAAGTTTTGGTAAATAGTTAACCAAGTGGATTTTAATATAGGCAATTGTTTAATTGGTCAAAATAAGACCATAAAATTAAATGTACATGGAATTGTACAATAGTGCGCCGAGTTCAAGCTATGATTAAATATGATTGTTGCTTGCATAAGCAAGATTTCCTCATGACATAGGAAATCTGAAATAATTTGAACCAATTTTGGAGGTATACTTAATTACATTCAACAGAGAGATTATTGAAATTCCTTTGAAAAAAAAAGAATGATTACAACCGTAACAATTACAATTGCTACAATGGTTCCTCAATATCCAATATTCTGCATATTTATTGGGTTGCCTTATTTGGCTCATAAATATGTCTTCTAGAAACCATAATTTACTAAGATTGGTCATGTAATGTTTATTCAAAAAAATCTAGTTATAGCGAGAGGGGACTACTGGAAGTACTAGCGCTAGTAGAAGAAACTAACTAGAGTTAGTAGTGAATTAGTTCCTTCTGTAGGTACTAGGAACTCAATACTCTTAGTCTATATATATATATATATTAGTAGTAGCTAATATATTTGAAATAAGAGTATTGAGTTACAATATGTTCGTTCCATACTTCCATAGTTCGTTTCAAACACGCTCTTCTATAATGAGGTTATGTTATACTGATGACTATTATTCTGAGATTTCTTTCTAGAAACCTCAATAGGTTATTATTAATCTTACCGTCTGGTTTCTTTCTAAAAGCCAGGAGGGCGTTGCCGAAGAAGGGCAGGGTTGCGGGTCCGGGAATCATATTCCCCAATTTATAGAACCTCGATTGCTGTTGCCATCTATAGAAAATCCAGATACCAGATGCGAGGAACAACAGCGGGTAGAATACCAAACGCGTTAAGTGCGACTGCGATTCGGGGGTCTCATCGATAAACGACGTCATTTTGCTGGGAGAAAAAGAAAAAAAACTGTATAACAAACTTAAAACAGTTAATTTGGCGATGGCTTACGGCCGGTTTTAATATTTAACTCAAGGAGAGATTTGCTAACTATGGATAGAAATTTTATATGAAAAATATTTAAAAATTCTACTGACTGTTAGCAAATCTATCCTTAAGTCATATATTGAAACCGGACATGAGTACAGTGGTTAAGAGCTTGAAAGGCACTTTGTGTGACAATCAAATATTTGTCTCATTCTGGTTGTTTCTGCACGTGAATTTCATGTTTGTCAATGCAGCAACAATACAGTAAAAAAATAAGATCAGCAAGGGATTTTACATCTAGTGCTTTTATAACTTTGTGAACTCAAAGGACCGCCTCATGAGCTTATTTGTTAAGAGAAGTTCAGATATGATGTAGTTAAAAATCCAAATAATGTATTCTAGAGAGGTATATATTGCAGTAACTAAACCGTTTCCTTAACCTTAAGGCCTTTCGCGGCATCTGAGGCGCTTTTGCGTGTTTTAGCTACGTAAAAGTTAATCGTCTTTTTTGAGATGCAGAAATATTTGGTTAACTGTTTTGTAAATCCGTATTATGATATTATATTAAACGTGATATGCATTGGCAATTATGCTTAGACCTTCGATTTTGAAAGCCTGTCTAATTAGATAAACCCTGAAAAAAGTCGCCATAATACAACTGAGGGCAATGCCGGTATGAGCGTCTAAGGGGTGTCAAGACGTGTTTTGCGCTTTAGCCGAATGATGTTACTCGCGATATACTCTTTATCACTTACACCCTTGGAACTTGTAGTTTTATCGGCTCCTCTCTGATCAGATCGAGAGTTCTACCCTCTTTGATTTCCACTCATTCGAACAAGCCACGCTGATATGGGAGCTCTTACTAAGTATCTGGAGCACCCGGACCCGTGGTGTCCTAGCTCACAAAAAACTTGCTAGCTAACAAAATTTTAATACTTACTTGATTTACTTTCATTAGTACATAGAAACATAGTCTCAAATTATAATAAAATATCACTATTATATATTTAAAAAGATATTTTTTAGGCTGATTAAAAGCTTGTTTTTAAGTTTTTATAGCATAAAAACAGGACGGCTTGAGTCGCTCCGCCCACTGGATCGAGATGTCGCGGTTTCGATTCCCGCACTGGGCAAATCTTTGTGTGATCCACAAATATTTTTTTCGGTTTGGGTGGTTGTGCATGTGAATTTCATGTTTCTAAATGCACCCACGACACAGGAATAATTCCTAGTGCAGGCTTAAGTTATTTTTTTTTTAAATATCTTGTTTAGTTGAGGAGTTTCTGAGGCTCCTCGGCTCCATTATCAGACCCTGCTCAAAATCCCGGTCTACAGTACTTAAGACAAATCTAACGAGCCCAAACACGGCGGGGTTGTATTGAGTAGTTGGTGATTCCATTGGCCACCTTTCGGCTTCTTCATCAGTCCCTAAACACTATCTGGTTGTATAGTACTTGTCAATATCAATCTAACAAGCCTAAACACGAGGGGGTTACGTTGTATAGTTCACAAGTTCCTATGGCCACCTTCCGACTTCATCGTCAGACCAGCCAGTTTGCCAAATTTCAGCCGGATACCCACGAGTGCTCGAAAAATGGATCACAAGATTGTAACCGGAAAGCCAGACAGACATACAAACATTGCAAGTTAAATAAAAGCTTGTAAAAAGTAGTAAATATTTTGTCTATTTACTACCTTTTTCGATACACATGTATTTCTATTTCTTTGACACGCTTTGTAGCCTAAAATATCGATATAAATAACATATCGATGGCCTCAACGGATTTATGGATTTTGGTATAAAAAAGTTTTTTTTAAATGTAGTCCCGCACTAAAAATTCTGTCTGTGTCGTGGGAGCATTTACAAACATGAAATTCACATATACAATCATTCAGATCAAAACTAATGTTTGTGGATCACACAAAGATTAGTCCCATACCGGGTTCGAACCCGCGTCTACTCGATCCAATGGGCGGAGCATAATCTCATAACCAATGGACGAAGCTGTCATGGATTTTGTTATTAAATAATATTTTATTTTAAAATCTATCTTCAAATTTCTATTTCTTTGGCACGCTTTGTAGCTTAGGCTACAAATCGTGCTAAAGAAATACATATATACACTGGAAAAAAATAACCCCCATTTAAAACAGTTGGAGAGAAATAAGATCGTTGCATGTTTATTTAACACTAGCTGTTACCCGCGGAAATACGAATATTGCAAGTTACATAAAAGCTTGTGAAAATATATTTTTTATAATATTGAGAATACTATTTTATATTATTGAGAGAACACCGCCACACATGCTTTCCTCAAGCGGGTGTGGCAGATTTGAAAGCGACGATGTTAGGTACCAATAGGTGCAACCTTATAGTCATTATGTTAGTCGCAATTCCTGACTCCGAGCTGCTACTGAGATTTCTTCTATAGAAAAACTGCATTAACAATATACGGTCTAGTATTTATACCCAGGACCTCACAATTGCCAGACCACCTTGTCAAAGGGGCAGTCATTGTAGATGTGTAAACGAACCCGTACATATTCAAATTCAAATTCAAATTCAAATTCATTTATTCCACGATATTAGTTACATACAAATTCATCCGCCACCTAATTCCAGCTAATTACCCATATAATGTCCGCAGGAGTACCTTTAAATCAGGTATTGCTAAATTTGACCCCTTTATCATAGAAATTGAAAGTTAACATTGAAGAAAATACAAATATTTGTGATACTAAAAAAAACTTCACACACAGAGTACGAGAGTAAAAAAATTACCTTGCTGTTATTTCTGGATCACGTTGAGATCGAGATTACGCTTCAGGGTGTACACATGAAGTTACGTCGACTAGTCGACTTATTTGCACAAGCCCTCTAAACTACCTTTTCGCGACAGATCTGGTAGAAGTGGGCAGAAATCAAGCGTATATTTTTAATTAGAATAGTTTTTGCGTGCTCCGTATGCGATGATCATCGCAGTGTTTGTGTTGTTAATATTATACTATCGAACAATGTTACCTCCATTTATAACTTTTGGAATTTATTCAACAGGTCAATGTGGACAATCATGATTATTAATTATTTATTGTTCCACGAACAATTTTACTTTACAGACGTCATACAAAGACAATTAGGGGCCAAACTACGGAATATTATTTTGTGTGAATATAATGTATTGAAACATTTACGTGAGAAAGTATCGAACCATAATATTGTGTCATGATATGGATAAATAACACCATCGCGCCTTTATTCCCCAAGCGGGGGTAGCACAGGTGTACTGAGTACACTCACTTTTCGCTGACGCTGTTGGGTCCCATGTAATAGGGGGCGGGCCTATTGCCGTATATGCATTTCCAGACTCCGACCTCATACTCGGAATTTTTCGTTAGAAAATCTTTATTTGTCCGTCCTAGGATTTTAGACCAACCAGTCAGTTGATAAATCATATGATAGCAATATATATGTGCGATGGACCTTATTCGCTATGATTAATTAAACACGTAATGTGTTCATGATATTCCAGTGGCATACAGAAATAACAATTAAAAAAAATACGACAACAGACATGAATTTCACACACACAAACAGCCAGACCGAAACCAATATTTGTGAGCCACTCAAAGATTTGTCTCTTGCGGGGATTCAATTCGCGACTATTCGATCTAGTGGGCAGAGCGGCTTAAGCTCTTAATCACTGGGCCAAACCGTCCGTCAAGCATTACACGATAATTTCACTAACATATCGTAACGCGCTGCATTTGGTCGATATAGTGAATAAAGGCCCAGTTGTACGGATAGGTGTCGTTGAGAAAACACACATTAGTGTATATCAGGGCTGTCTCAACAAGATATGAACTCGGACCAATATTAATTTCGAAATAGATTGTCGGGCCGCTAAAACAAATAACTTAATTTTTAAACACAATAATGTTCTCATACTGAGTTCTTAGATTTACGCGAATATTACACATGAAATAAAACTACTTTTTCGGATTTTATCGCGGAAACGTCGGGAACTTAAAAATCAAAATAAACCGCGATAAAATCCGAAAAAGTAGTTTTATTTCACAATAATGTTCTACCAAAAAAATGTTACAGGAATATTTTTGTATTTGCGATAGATAAAAATATGTCGCGGGCCGCGATCATTTTGCAGTGCAGTAAAATTGTTAGCCATACATGCATCAATTACCTATTGGATTCAACTGAGGTTATAATTCATTTTAAACATTTAGAAAACGTGATAAGTATATTCTTTTTTCCGTTAAGAAGATTGGATGATTGCTGCTCACGTCACTAGAAATTCAGTTCGCTTGAGGGATTCAGAATCTATTGGTTTTTGCTTTGAATGACTGCTTTAAAAACTTAGGTGTGTGTGTGTGTGTGTTTGAGTGATATACGCTGTTGGCCGTGAGGCCTTTACAGCTTCACCGAACTTAAGGGCGAGCGTGCAACCACTACGCTCGAGCCAGAAGGGCAAGGGGCGACATACTCGAGGGCGCCTCAAGGAGGAACTGTCCAAAGACAGTCGCTACGGGGGCAGGGGGTGTAATTAGTGCACTGGTCGGCGGGCTAGGGGATCTACGAATGCGTCGTCGTCGTCCGTATCCGGAGCGGAAGGAAGCGATGTCAAAGCATCGGAGGGATCGGTGAGAACATGTCGCAGCCGGCGGTAGCGGCAGGGGTCGGGTTCGTAGTCGGCGGCGGCTACGGTTAGCGGATTCGCATGGGAAGATGCGTTCGCGAAGTGTCGAGTTGTCGCCTTTTTAATATAGGCGCAAATAAAATCGAGACCGAGATCGGAGTGGAGGTAAAAACTTAGGAGCGAATGGACCTTAGATGGTGTTTTATTTATTACCGCTTATAAAGAAAATATTAACTGCATCGTAACTTTTTGTGTACATAATTTTTTAACATTGTCGTGTCCAAAGTCTTTAATTATTTATTCATTCGGGTCGGCCTGTCTTGCAACCTTGTAATTATTAAAATTAATTGCACTGTATTGCTTGTTTGTTCCTGAAATAAAAATACATATTTATATAGCGATATAATCGCAGCAAAATTGAAAACAATGAAATGTAACCCCTTTAATGAAACAAAACACTTGAGTTCCCGGAACAAATTGTTTCCCTGACCTATTTAAAAGTATATTTAAAGAAATACCTAAAGGACCCTATATTGATTCACTCCTGGGCAAAGGACAGCATTCTAACACAAACTTAAGGTAAAAGAATAAGATCGTACTCCACTGCGCAAGTTAAGTATGGATTAAGGTAGCACGTTTGTTGTCACCTGTTGCTGACACTTCTGGGGAAAATCCTGTATACGACTTTCGCGAGCCTCAGGGGAAGCTCGCGGGTCATGTCGGATTCCTACCGACTAAAAACCCCAGGGTGGCCTACATCAGCTCTTTGGAGGGTCTCCGGGATTTCCGTAGGCATCGGTGCCCCTCTTGTGCCGTGCTCTGAAGAGCCCGCCATCGTAGACTTGATGACACGATCCCCTCTGCACCGACGCGGTGCTCACGGCGACGTGGGCCACAACACGCCGCCATTCTCCTCGGAATCGCTTGTGAAGGACACTCAAGGCCCCCGCCCCTTGCGTCCGCGACCCCGAAAAAGGTTTTAGCTTGGCTCAATCCACAGGTTGCAGAAATACGCGAAATTGCGTTTATATCGGGATAAAGCGGTAGACAGGGAAACGATAACCACATTAGTGGTAACTGGGATTATAGGTTAGGTAAACGTGCTCTGCAATGCAAGGAGATGCTCTAAAATGTAAATGATATAAACGAGCTCCATATCATACTATACCAAACGCTCCTGAACTTGGTGATTGGCAGGAACAAATTGTAGATAGGGCTTATCTAGTTCTGCACTGATGTAGGTAGGTAATTTGAAGAAGTGACAGCGGTAAGCGATGTATAGTTTAATAAGGATCTCTTGGCTGGATACGTTGGTGTGAAATTAAGGTATAATTTAGTAACACTTTCCTACTTTCAGAGATTTTTTTTAACAGGCGGGTCCGCACGGTTACTAAATAAAATAAGAACTTTGGTAAATTTCATAGCATACGGCAACTCTGCGACTGTCATGTAATGACATTTTACTTGATGACGCGGCCAAAATCTGAACTAACGCTGAGTTCCGATTTTGGCCGTGAGCCAAAAGATCCTTGTACGATTGTAAAAATAATAAGCTGTCAGTGTAATCTCCTTAATAAGACGATTGAAGCCAGTTCCTGCTTGGTTGCTATCTACAAATCTTGCTGAATACCAACTTTGTTCATCGAGTCGTACGTCGTTGTCAGACTGTTTTGACCTTGTTATTATTTTTATTGGAAGGTATAAAACTTTAATGTATGACGTAGCAGAAACTGACATTTGACTTTGAGCATTCATTGCAAAATCAAATGAATTTAAATTTGTTTGCTATTCAGAGTGTTTGGTGTCACATTTGTACCTTTTCCTTTTTTCATATTATGTTTAGCTTATCATTGAAGATATAACCTTTGGCGTAGATAAATGTACATAACTGTAAATTAAAAATTTAAAAAATACCAACTAGATTTATTGTTAGCTTACGTGGTTTCAGTGACGGGAAATAATTTGACCACTTCAAATTAATTAGTAGAAAGACAATTGTCAAAGTACCTAGTCTCAAGTCACTAAGGAGAGATATATTAAAACTTCTTTGTTATTGATATTAGAACAACTCTTGTTTTCAACTCCTATATCGGCCTGAGCTGTTTACTTCAGTAAATTGATTGCAAGTTAATGGATTTGGAATGCGAATCTCTTACTTGATTCTATCATTATGTTTTGCAAGCGGTAGAGCAATCATAGGTTTTTTTCAATTTAATAAAATGTTACTACCCCAAGAGGGATATGGCGAGGTAATATGCAGAGATTGATTATGGAATTTGTGTTATTAAGAACATTCATCACTAAATTATGCGAAAATTGCCATGAGCATTTAGGTTACGTTTGCATTAGATCATAGTATCTCCTATATTGGGTGTTGTATTTCGTATATTACTATCACATTTGTTAGGAATATTTTTTCACTGGAAGGTAGCGTTAATTGTTGAGTGGAGTTTTCCTTGTACTAGGTGGAATCACAGTGTACTTTGGACCTGAATCTCTAAAGTGGCTTGCCTATATAATACAATATTACAGAAATAATTAGCAATTTGCAATTAATTTATTATCGTAACTTAACCTTATCGTAAAATAAAGTATGTATAGGTATATATTTTACATCAATCGGGCAGCCCACCACTGCAATAGGCTTGCGTATGTTAATAATATCAGCCTATACTGCCCACTGCTGGGCAAAGGCCTTCTCTCACAAATCGAGGTGAGAGAGATTAGGTCATACTCCATCACGCGGACCCAGTGCGGATTGGTGGAGGCAGGTTTGTGGCCACCTGCTGTTGGAACTTATCGAGCCGCCTTTATAAGGTTTCCAACTCGGCTTAACGACTACCACATTAAGTGATAACCGGGACCAACGGCTTTACGTGCCTTCCGAAGCACGGAGACGCTTGAATATGAAAATGCCACAAACGGTCACCCATCTCAGGCCGACCGAGTCGAACGCTGCTTAACCTTGGTGATCGGTAAGAAAACCGCCGTCGCACAGCGCTACGACTTTTCGGGGTTTTCGGCTACGAGTTTTACGCTATAACATACGTTATTCCCGATAAACTTGGTAAAATGTATACAATAATAATTATGTTCCAAACATCTCTGACTGTCTCTTACGACATTATCGTGATGCCATGGATTAAAGCCATAAGTTATTTTAATTACTTTATTAGGTTCCATTGGCATTGGTAAGAGTTAAGCGCCTTAAAGCTATTATCTAATCTGAAATTACCATCAATCAATCAATCAATCAGCCTATCGCAGTCCACTGCTGGACATAGGCCTCTCCTAACACGCGCCATTGCACACGGTCCTCCGCCTTCCGCATCCAGTCTGTCCCAGCGACCTTTTTGAGGTCGTCGGTCCATCTAGCTGGGGGCCGTCCTACCTTACGCTTACCAAGTCGCGGTCTCCACTCTAGGACACGTTTGCTCCATCGGTCGTCAGTCCTTCTGCAGATGTGACCAGCCCATTGCCACTTTAGCTTACTGAGTTTGCGAGTTATGTCGGTAACTTTGGTTCTTTGTCTTTCTTTGTTTGAAATTACCATTGCCTTATGTATTATGGCAGGCGTTCATACGAATGTTAGACACACGTAACTATCAACTTTTGTAAATCATATACCTGCAGTACAATATTCATATGTGGATGGCGTTAGTTAGTCAAAATGATATCTTCTTTTTTTCATAATAACTAAATTTGTTTTTAACAATTTATGCCAGAAAGTGATTAATAGGTATGTATTGACAGATAATTCATAAGGAAATAAATTACTTAATTTATTATATAGGTAAATATTAAAAGTATATTTCAATGAACGAACATATACACTACCTCTGTGCCATAATTTATCTGAATCCTTAGACGCGATTAAGTTATATACATCTAAATATTCAAGCATCATGAAAGAATTACTATTCTGTGAAGACGAGTAGTATAGTGTGTTTGAGTGATATACGCTGTTGGCCGTGCCGCCCTTACAGCTTCACCGGACTTAAGGGCGAGCGTGCAACCACTACGGTCGAGCCAGAAGGGCAAGGGGCGACATTGGAAGGGGAGGGGGTGTAATTAGTGCACTGGTCGGCGGGCTAGGGGATCTATGACTTCGTCGTCGTCGTCCGTATCTGGAGCGGAAAGAAGCGATGTCAAAGCATCGGGGGGATCGGTGAGAACATGTCGCGGCCGCCGGTGGCGGCAGGGGTCGGGTTCGTAGTCGGCGGCGGCTACGATTAGCGGATTCGCATGGGAAGATGCGTTCGCGAAGTGTCGAGATGTCGCCTTTTTAATATAGGCGCGAATAGATTCGAGACCGAGATCGGAGTGGAGGTCGACGTTTCGAACGGACCACGGGGCTCCTACGGCTTTGCGGAAGAAGCGGGACTGAACCGCTTGAAGTCTATCGATGTGAGAGTGGGCTGCGTGCCCGAACACCTTTCATCCGTACGTCATGATGGGTCGCACGCAAGTTTTGTAAAGTGTCACATAACCAACCAGGAATACCTAAGGGACATTATACTCCGCTTGCAGATTAGTGGATAGAGACGGCCGAGCACAGAGGATGCTCGGTGACGACTCGTTTGATGTGCGGGCCGAAGGACATGGTATTGTTTAGGGTGACCCCTAGGTATTTGACCTCTTTGACCCAGGGAATGGGTCGGTCTAAAATGGAGTAGAAGGTACAATAAAATTACCTTTGTTCTGTGTACTAACATGAAGAATGTCGTTATATTTTTATAATTAAATTATATATAAATTTTATTACAACAGTTACAATATCTATTTCTTTGAATTTTTCCTTAAGGGAAGCTCTGGGGGTCAAATTGTGATTTGCTCGAACAGCCGAACAGCAAAAGAAATTTTAATATTCGGTTCCGAGTTATTTAACCTAATTTTAAGTTTGCTTATAATTTTGTATCGCATCATCAACGTTTCGGTATTTCTGCCTGTTTCTTAATGTTGTGACATAATTTATCCTTATTATGCCTTATTAATATATCATAATCGTTTTAGTCTGTGATAGCGAACAAGTTAATAAGAATCAAAGAGCAGGTAGTAAATTTAAAATAATTCACGAGTAAAATACACGAGCATTTTTATAGGTATAAATATTTTTAATTTTAGATATCAATTCATTATTTTCATTTGAAACATAAATCATAGGTCGTGACGTAGTTGCTTCAGATATAGTTATGTAATTATATGAGCAAGAACGAGGGAAATTGAGCTTTTGTGGTTGAAATTTGAGTGCTTTTTCAAATGATCAATTTTGTTTGTGTCATTGGACAGCGATATGGTATTGTGGATTGTTGGCGTCGCGTCGTTATTTCTATGTAGCTAAAAATGGCATGGCATAATTTTACGAAAGAAATTTGTCATATAAACATTTATTTATGAGTTTATTTTATTACTTTGATTAGGTATATTAATATTTTATAGCTAAGGTAAGTTCACCTATTTCCAATGGGTTCCAAAAATTTTAAGGTTTCCTATGTACGTGAAAACAGAACAGCAGGGTTTTCTGCGAATGAATAGGTATGCGTATTACAACTTTTATTTTTAATGAGTTAAATAATCAAATTAAGAGTAATACCTATTTCTTTTTAATTTGATTGATAACTTTTTAATTTAATTGTTTGACACGCAAACAATTAACTATTTTCAAACTAATGCATCGCACGATATATACAAATTTGGCTCACTGTACGTAAATAATATAATTTTTTAAATCATCTGTACTTTTTACTTGAATAAAAAGATTCTAAAGTGCTTGTTAGAAATTTTACTGTTTTTCAGTAGAATTTGATGAGTAATTATACTTGTAGGTAGTCTAGATAGTATTCTTTTGTAGCCATGCCCGGTATTATGGCAATAGGCTCACCCCCTATTAAATTGGTACCTAACACTATCGGCAAGTAGTGGATGTACACAATATACTTCTGCCAGCTCCGCTGGAGGAATATAAGTGCGTCGTTATTTTTTATTTAGCCAAGACGATGGCTGAGTCCGCGAAAGAAAAAAATATAGTTTTTGTTCTCACAAACTAGTTTTGTGCTTCCGTGGCTGAGTCACTGCGTGAGAAGGAATCAGACTCGAAATACAATATGGTTATTACACCCTGTTAAGTTAGGCAGAACTGGTTAAGTGACATTGAACCTCGGCATTGAGTATTCGCATGTGTTTTAAAACTGGAATTCCTCGTAGCCCCGTGGTGAATTGTACGGCTGATTCAAGTTGAGTTGAGTTCGAGTCTTCTTAGTACACCGTCCCGGTCACGCCCGTATTTCCCAAGCTGAGGTGGCAAAAGTGTACTGTGTACACCCACTTTTTACCGCCGATGTTAGGTCCCGTATACTAGGGGGCGAGCCTATTGCAATATACCGAACACAATTGCAGACTCCAGACTGACACTGGGAACTTTCCGACAGGAAAACTACATTTGTCCCTCCGAGGATTTGAACCCAGGACCTCGTGATCGCTAAGCACATTATTTGCCACCAGACCAACAAGGCAGCCTTCTTAGTAGTCTCTCGAAAATTCTTAGTATACTGATACTAAACTACCTGGGTTCGGAACTTGACTCGGTATAGTGACAGTCGCCCCTTTTACATTAAGACCTATTCTACGGCAAAGTGAAAGAGAAATATACCTTTGTCACTCCCTTTTGGAGAATGAAGGCGTGACGGTGTTTATTAAAAAAAACGACTACTTTTTACCCACTCAGTCTATATATAGCTATACAAAATTTACTCTCGATTTTTTTAAGTATTTACTGAACCACCATAATGCAAATGTACATTGGAATGGAAACCTGTTCGAAAATAAAATCTCGTATTTCCAACAAAAAAAATGCGGACGAAGGTCTTGGTTGGTCTATCATTGGTGCATAAAACAACAGAATGGTTTCCTAATAAATACTTGTACATGTAATCGACTCTTCTGAGATGCTTTTGGGCTACTTTCGGTAATAAAATTGTCGGTCGTTGGGGTAGAAAGATTTTCGAGTGGCGACCACGTACAGGGAGATGTGAAGTGGGCAGCCCCCTTACAAGAGTAACCGATGACTTCGTGAGGGTCGCGGGTCAGACCTCGATGCGTACAGCACGAAACCTGTCGTCGTGGCGATTTTTGGTGAAGGCATCTGTCCTACAATAGACGTTTTCGGCTCATGATGAGTTAACTTCTTTGTAACCATTCGCCTTTGACTAAAGAACACTTTTGCATTCTTCATTTTGAAATAAAACTATTTTTTCGGATTTTATCGAAGTTTATTTTGATTGTAGCCGCACTCACGGGAGGGTCAGTCCCTCCCGTGAGTGCGGCTAAAATGACGATGGGGGCTGCAAAACACTCGAAACGTCGTGAACTCCAAAATCAAAAATAAACCGCGATGAAATCTGAAAAAAAATTATTTCAAATGTAAGATTTGCGTAAATCTAAGAACTCAATATTTCAATTTTTTTTTGGTAAACTTGGGCATACCTATGTACTTAACTCATTATCATCTAGTGCAGTTTGAGTACATTAATTTAAACATCCATTAATAATGATAAATTGTTAGTATACTATACCAATTCCAAATTCAATACAACATTTATTTCCAAACACATTTACAGAATAAGATAACTCAATTAAATATGCATTAGTGCGGAGTTTTAACAAGGCAACGCGCACTTTGAGTTGTAAATAACCACGTTATCTTAATTTGTCTAATAATATTTAGGTGGATGCGAACGAATCGCATAATATTTTTTTTGGTGTTTTCGTAAGATACCGTGTAGCAATCAGTGAGCTCACTCAACACTAAAAGCGCGGTGCTAAGTGTTACACGAATATCCATAGCCAGTCATATTTATTTCGAATACCCACAAACACATTCAATGGGGCTATATACAAATGTACTCTGTGAATTAGGCTGGTGACTAGTCTATGAACGGATCACGATGTTAAAGTGTAGATGGGCAGGACACTTGATGAGCCGATAGCAGGTGGACCAAGGCCGTTACGGAGTGCTGGCTCAGAAAGGGACGCAGGCCTTACGGCAGACCATCAGCCAGAAAGAGCGATGACATCGTGAAGGTGGCTGGCAAATTATGGAATAGACTAGCCGGAACGAATGGCCTAATAGAGGAGAGGCCCACACTCAGCGGTGGGTAGACACAGGATTGATGATGATGATAATTATGATGATGAACGTTAGATCTAAATCTGAAAAAAGTGATGATGTTATGGTACTTTCTCACTTTGTATCCACAAAAGTTAACTTACAATCTGTGCCAATTTCATACTCGCACAAAAAACGACTCGCTCGGGAGTTACCAATTAATTAAGTTCGTTATAATCAATTATGTATCTCTGTATTTTATATGGATTTTAGCTAAAGCCTACTATCACAATCACTGTGTAGTAAAGAATTAATCGCATGTTAATTATTTGGCTCCTATTTCTATCGAGTCAGCTCTTCTAAGCCGTTATGGGCGCAAAACTTGTCCGTGATGACATTATGTGGGTGATAAAATAAAAGAGAACGGCGGAGATGTAGAGGACTTTTTATATAAATTAATTAACAATTCATGCCAATAGGTCGGACAAATGTAGTTTTTCTAAAAAAAACTTCCCAGTACGAGTCCGGAGTCTGGAATTGTGCCCGGTATATGGCAATAGGCTTGCCCCCTATTACATGGGATCTAACAGCGTCGGCGAAACGTGGGTGTACTGAGTACACCTCTGCCACGTCCGCTTGGGGAACATAGGCGTGAAGGTGTGTTCACCGTAATATCAAATGATAAACTTGATAGTTACTAGTCACCAACGAATTACATCCGACGACACACATACCCATCCTTGTATTTAATTTTGATTAAGGCTAAAACGAAATGCTAATAAATTTTATTTATACGTCTTTGTTTATAGAGGTCAGCTCTTCAAATAAGCTGAGATAAGGTCAAAGACCTTTGTCCGTGGTGACATTCCGTGGAAAAAGCGTATAACTTAGTCACCTACTTAAAATTGTGTTCAATAATAACTAAATATTTGATACAATTTTAAGGTTATATGAAGATTAAATTTCTTTGTAAATGATAATATGTTTGTTTGTCACAATGTTGAGCAATCATGCGTTTGCATTCCTGCTGTAATAATCTAGCAGTATTATTTTAATTTTACTTTGCAGTGAGACACCGATATACGCATTTTAAGAGATGGCTTTATCAATATTGTGCGAGATTTAATCTGAATTGAATGATTTAGATACGTATTTTATTTATTGGTCTCTTATTAAATCATAAATAAAAATAAAACTTCTTAAAATAGCACCAACACGCCTACACTTTCCTAGCGGGGGTGGCAGAGGTGTACTGCATACTCCCACTTTTCGCCGTCGACGTTAATAAGTTATAGTAATAGGAGGCGGTGGCATATACCGGGAACAATTCCAGACTCCGGACATTTTCCGACCTAGGATTTGAAGCCAGGTCCTCAGCACAAAGCGTGTCACTGGCCATTAGGTCAACAAGGCGGTCTCTTAAAGTACCCTACATATATGCCCATGGAGTATTGGAATGGAGTCATGACGATATTAGTAAATGAAATCGACTATTTGGACACACAGAGATGGTCTACACCATGTTATTTTAGGAACGTTTTGAAAAATAGCTTTTACTAAAAAAATCTAAATAAATAAATACATACAACACTTATAGTTGATATTTTACACTTTAAGACTATTTAAGTATACGGATTTCTATATTACTGCAAAGATGTCACCGAAGTTTGAATCTATTTTTGTTTTATTTTATTTTCTTAAGGGTAGCAGCAGCATAAGTATACTCGTATTAAAAAATTACATGAGAATAATTAATTAAAATAAAGCCTTTACAGTTAACCACAATAGATGTCCAGCATAATTTAATTGTACGAAGAAATATTAAAGAATGATGAGGCAACATTAGTAGTTAGATGAAGGTCGGATTATTAAGTCTATAATATAGGAAAATTAAAAATAATTGAGAACATTCATCTAAAAAATTTAGAGCATTAGAAATACTAATGCGAATATTGGAAAACATTCATTACATAGCCATACACAACAGCGCACTACAATTACACATCCAGTTGTGCGATAAATGTATAAAAAGCAATAAAATTAGGTGGCGGTGAAGCTGATTTGTTGTAGGAGGTTGTTTAATTTTTTTAAAACAGTTTTGAGCCAATAAAATGGTCAATATTATTGAATTTATTATTGTACTATCGAAAAAAAAGTGAGAACAGCATTACCCCCATTATTGGTCGTATGGGAGGGGACGTCGAATAAAGGCGTATGTCTGGTATGATGACCTGGTGTGGAAAATGATATTTGGCCCAGTAATTCACAGCAGTATTGCCACGTACAATGTCAAATAACAGTTCTAAATCTAATAGCTCTCTTCTGTGTTCCAGTGTAAGAATTTTATATTTTTGACAGTTTTTAACGTAAGACAAGGACGCATTTTCAAGTTCGCTTAATACGGTTTATGTGTACTGCATGAAAGGGGGTCCATATGGAGCTGGCATATTCCAGAATACATCTAACATAAGCAAAATAAATTACTTTGAGGCTAGTTAGATCGTTGAAGCATTTACAGGTGCGCATGATAAAACCGAGATTACAATAAGATCGACTAACAATGCTATCAATATGAGAGGACATGCTCATTCATGAGTCAAATAAGACACCTAGATCACGTACGACATTAACTCTCTGGATTATGACTACATTGAAGTCATAGGAAAAATATATGGTTTTTTTTTCGAGTTTAGCTTATGCATTGACATTTGTCGATATTTACAGTTATATTGTTTGATTTGTAGGAGCTAATAAATTATTTAGGTCTTGTTGCAATAACGTACAGTCGTCTTTAGAGTCTATACACATACAAATTTTCTTATCATCAGCATAGATCAATTGTTTAGCGTTACGGATGTGGTTACTAACATCGAAGATATAGGAGCTGTAAAATTATCGGCCCAAATGAGCGCATTGGGGAACTCCAGAGGGTATACTAATAAAGTCAGATTTGAGTCCACCTAGTATGACTGATTGAGAGCGGTTAGAGAGGTATAACTTTACCCATCTTAAGAGATCCCCACGAATTCCTAGAGCCTGAAGTTTGTGAAGAAGGACATTGTGGTCTACACGATCAAATGCTTTCTCAAAATCTGTTTAGACCACATCAACCTGCCCACCATTTTTTATGTGCTTTAATACAAAATTTAAGAAATAAGCTAAGTTGGACATTGTAGAACGTCCCTTAATGAAGCCGTGTTGTTTGTGGGGTATGTGTTTAGAAATAAAAGGATAGATTCGGCTAAATATAAGTTAATTAAATAATTTTGAATTAAGGATAGAAATAGGACGATAGTTTTTGATTTTAGACCTGGAGCCTTTTTTATGAATAGGTATAACTTGGGCCTTTTTTCATAATATAGAGAAGATGCAGTCTTTTAACGAACGGCGAAATAATATAGTTACAGGAAGTGATAAACTATCAGCGCAACAGGATAAGAAAATAGGTGGAACACAATCACAGTCAGCACCTTTGGACTTATCAAGAGTCAAAAGTAAATGTAACACTTCGTCCTGAGTTAAGCTTTTGAGTTAAGCTTCGCTTGCTGAGAACACCGGTCCAATGGCTTGTTGGTTACTTGTTGAGTTAGGTGTACTAAATTAAATACACTTTCAAAGAATTTATTAAACGCTGTACAGAGCTTGTCAATCATTAAAGTTCTCGTTACCTACAAACTACTTTTACTACTAAAACGTTCCTTTTCTACTCGACGATGCCTAGATCTAAGAACGCGGAAGGCGTCATAATCACTCGGGTTTTTGTGTTGATACCATTTTTCAAGTAATTTTTCCTTCTCGCGTATAATATTAATTAAACCGTAGCTATACCAGGTAGGAAATATATTACTATTTCGAGTCCTTATGGAAATGTAAAGTGCAAAGCATATATTGAGATGATAATAGAAAATGTTAAGTGCTTCATCTATTGTATCTGTGTTCAAGATAGTATTCCAGTCAAATGAGATAAAGTAAGACTTTATAATGTCATAATTATAGGATTTCAAATCATAGTATGGTAAACGCATTATTTAATAGGTTTTATATTGAGATCCAGTATGTCATTCGTAAAAGGTGGGGTGGAATATATTTTCGATAAAGCGGTGGCAGGATTACTAACAGGAGGTAGGTTGCTAAAACATAAATCAATCAATTATAACTAACGTATCCACCCAAACTGATTTCAGAAACGATGTCAATAGAGTTTGTAGGAGAGAAGCTTCGATGCGCGTCAGACTAACAATGAATCTCATGTTAGGAAACATCGCAGATTGGTATCATCGCGCAGCCACAGCTTTGTATGGCGTCAGTTAAGGTGCCACCGCACCGTGCGGCGTGAGTGGAGGCGCTGTATGGCATGAGTGGAGGCGCTGTACAGTAGGAGTGGAGGCGCTGTGGGCCGTGAATGGAGGCGCTATACGGCGTGAGTGAAGGCGCTGTAGGTCGGCGTGGAGGCGCTGTGCGACGTGTTCACGACCCACATATCAGGAACATAAGAAGGTCGAGTAGACATCGTAATAAATATTTTCTTGATAAATTGAAATTTGTTATAAACTTGAGATGAAGGTATGAATCCTCTGGAGAACTACGACAATTATGAGTGAGTTGTATTTCAATGAATTGGATATGTTACTGAATAATTTCAAAACTCCGAGATGTTAATTTATTAGGGGAATCTATCAATTCATAAAGGAGTCGTAAGACAAATATGAGTGAGATAAATTTAGGAGAACTTAATGTAAGCATTGTTCATTATTATAGTTATAATTTATTGATTTTGGTAAACTACCTGTATTAAAATGATTTTGAGTGAAACCGCTGACGAAGTTTTTACAAGGAGGAGTCTAATATAGGGTATTTAATGTAAATAAGATTTCCTTGCAACGATGCCAAGTTGATTGGCGATACATAGAGGTGATGAGATGCCTTTTTGAAGCTGCAACGATGACCGTCCAAGTACAGAACCAGCGGACTGAACATATCCACCTGCGCCGCGGAGTGCGCCAAGGTGATGTCATATCACCAAAACTGTTCACCAACGTACTGGAGGATATGTTCAAGACGCTGGACTGGAAAGGTCGCGGCATCAATATAAATGGCGTATACATCTCTCACCTGCGATTTGCAGACGACATCGTCATCATGGCTGAAACGTTGCAAGACCTACAACAGATGCTGGACAGCCTTGCTAACTCGTCTCAGCGAATCGGTCTCCGGATGAACTTAGATAAAACTAAAGTTATGATCAACAAGCATGTTGACCCGGGACCGATCGCCGTAAACGGAGCCCCCCTCGAAGTTGTTTCTGAGTACGTATACCTAGGGGCAGGTGCTCCAACTGGGTAAAAACAACTTCGACAAGGAAGTTAAGAGACGGATACAGCTGGGCTGGGCAGCATTTGGGAAACTCCGTCGAGTCTTCTTATCGCCCATACCCCAATGCTTAAAAACGAAAGTTTTTAATCAGTGCGTCCTACCTGTAATGACATACGGAGCCGAAACGTGGCCACTCACTGTGCGGCTTGTCCACCAGTTCAAGGTCGCTCAACGAGCTATGGAAAGAGCTATGCTCGGAGTTTCTCTTAGGGATCGAATCCGAAACGAAGTTATTCGTCAGAGAACCAAGGTTACCGACATAGCTCAGCGAATTAGCAAGCTGAAGTGGCAGTGGGCAGGTCACATATGCCGCAGAACCGATGGCCGTTGGGGCAGACTGGTTCTTGAGCGGAGACCGCGTGTCGGCAAACGTAGTGTAGGGCGCCCTGTAGCTAGGTGGGGCGACGATATTCGTAAGGCAGCGGGCAGGGATTGGAGAAGGAGAGCTGAAGATCGAGCTCAGTGGCGTGCCATGGGAGAGGCCTACGTCCAGCAGTGGACTGACACGGGCTGATGATGATGATGATGAAGATTTATGGAAGCAATTTTAATATACTATATGATCAAGCAATAATGCATTAATACATTTACTAAAAAGTAAACTTAGTTCACATTGTATGTACCTATTTAGAAAAATAATTGATGTAACAATTAATTTGTTAGATGGCCGGACGTGTTGATAGAATAGATTTGAACAAATGTTGTCTTTTGGCTATCAAAACTAATATGTATTTATAAATTCAGCTTATTATGAAAAAGTGCTGACATAATTCTGGTTAATTCATTTTAGTTTCTTCTAAGTTTAGGTTGAGTCTAAAAATTGTTATACCTATGTACATAAAAGTGTTTTGTTGCTTAAATGTGTCAATAAAAAGGTTGCTTTAATATGTAAATACATTAAGAGAGGACTCTGTTATTTCAGAATGGCCGACTGTAAACATTATTTTAATAATTATCTTCTCATTTTTATTTTCTAAGGTTCTTTTGGTATAATTAACTCTTGAGTGGTTGGCAGCACGGACGAGCATAATGAGTTGGCTGCTCTGGAGTGACAATTGGATTATGGCGGGATTTGAATAATAGCGTAATTAATAATATTTAACATGTTATGAGTACGAGGCATGCCTTTTAAGTTCTGTCGTTTCCATATTTCCCGGCAATTTTGAATTTGGAACTGTTCTATATTCAAATGTGTTTAAATTTTGAATCTTAAAACAGTTGAAAGTATTAGGATTAATGCTATTGTTTAGTCATAGCGTCGATTGAAATCTGTCAGGTTACGTACGAAAATGAATCTTTCTAAGGAAAATGTTTGTGCAATAATTTTCTACAACTTTAGAAGAGGCCTGACACGGCTTCAGTGTTTTGAAGAGCTAACATCTGTGTTCAGTGATGAAGCCCCATGTCTGCGGACTGTCGAACGCTGGTATTTAGAATTCCAGCGTGGACATACTAGTGTTAGTGACAAATCTCGCGAAGGACGCCCAAAATCCGCCTTCACTGAAGATAACATCATTGCTGTGAGACAACTAATTCTCGAAGATCATCATGTGACATATCGAGAGATAGAGGCTCTATTAGGCATCTCAGGGACAACCATTCAGAAGATCTTGCATGAAGCGCTTGGTGTGAGAAAGCTAGTTTTCCGTTGGATACCGCATCTGCTTTTCGACGATCACTAGGCGGCCCGCGTCAGATGGAGTAAGAAAACTGCAAAGATTCAACCGAGGAGAGTCAAATCACGTCTACGACATCATCAGTGGTGACGAATCTTGGATCTATGCCTACGATCCTTCTGAACTAGTTTTACTTTAAACAGAAAAGGAATATAAATTGGAGATAACAATAGCTGGTTTTTAATTTAGAACACATAACTGATGATGTGCAATGATTGAGGAAAAATAGTCACTTTATTTTGTTACACGCATTAACGGTTCTGATGTAGACTGCTTGAGAGGTGTCGTCCTTTCGAGCAAATATCTTGCCGTCGCGTACCCTGCAGTATTAGAAGTGCGCCAGCTTCGCTTTTTCACGAGATATTCCTTATAGGTTTTTATTGTCTGCTGTCAGATGTTTATAGATGAATATTGGTTTATAGTACGGTACCAGGTAGCCGTAGGACCTGTGTAGTGATACCTTTCTTTGTACGCACAGCGGCCAAGAAGTTGTCTCTGAGGAGGCGTGATTTCAATTTCACTACTAATAATTTGGATCGTCCTGTAATTTTTGTGCGGGTTTGTACCCTTGTAACATGATCAATATCTTGAAGAGATAAAGGAATTTCCAAGAAAGTAGCTATATTGCACATATTTCCAGGTTTTAGTTGCATTCACGTTGCTGCATATCGTTTATTGCAAAGTGTAATTTGGTTATTTCTTAATTCTTAATTCTTTATTGTACAATTAGTAACAAATTATAAAATTAAAATTAAAGAATAGGTAAATGTACAAAGGCGAGCTTAACTCAAAGTCGAGTTCTCTACCAGCAAACCTTTGAGTGAAAGAGAAACAAATAATCAAAAGGAGGATAGTAATAAGTGTACAACACAGAAGATATTAGAGGTATAAACTACAGATATATATCCATAAATATACTACATACTATACAATACCATCAAATAATATACTACATAGACATATACAGACATACATACAAACATCTTACGTAAATAGGAAATGTTGTCTAATTCTTCTCCTGAAAATCTGTAGAGTAGGGCTATCACGTAAAGAGTGAGGGCAAGAGTTCCATAAACGCACAGCACGCACAGTAAATGAGCTATCATATCGACTTGAGGTATGTCGGGGTGTACTAAGTAAAAGAGAAGAGGTGGAGCGACAGGGTTTTCCCCTGGGGACAAGATACTCAAAGCGTTCACGAAGGTATACTGGGGAATTTGGATTATTAAGAACAGAGAAAAGCAAATAGAGAATATGAGTATCCCGACGCAGCCTATTCGGCAACCACTTCAACCGCCTACGAAATTCTGACACATGGTCGAATTTCCGAAGGCCAAAAATGAAGCGGATGCACTAATTCTGCAGTCGTTCGAGTTTATTCAGAAGTTCCTCACTTGCATCGAGAAAGCTGACATCGGCATAGTCAAGAAGTGGCAATAGAAGAGATTGAGTAAGAGTTACCTTGGTTTGAAATGGCAGGAACTTTTGGAGCTGTTTGAGAGATTGAAATGAGCAATAAACTTTCCTGCTTACTTCCGAAACGTGTACATTCCACGATAGATTGCTGTCTATGTAGATGCCCAAGTTTCTTGCGCTACTTGAAAAAGGGATCGGTATAGCAACTTGCGGAAGAGGCTGGCGATCTAAAAGGTTGTTAAAATATCTGCCACCAATAATTAGCGCTTGTGATTTTGCCGGGTTTATCAAAAGGCCAAAGCTTTTTGCCCAGTTATTAATATTTTGGAGATCATTATTGATGGCAGCGATGGCAGCGGTAAAATCATCGACTTTGAAATGCTGATAAATTTGCAAGTCGTCTGCATAGAGATGATAGTGTGAAGATATAACATTAGTGATTGCGTTAATGAAAATTCAAAAAAAGCAAAGGAGAGAGTACGCCACCTTGCGGAACCCCCGCAGCCAGATTACACCACTCAGAGGAGACTTCATCAGAACGAACCGACTGCGAGCGACCGCGAAGATACGAGTTGAACCAAGCAGTTACAGAAGGAGAGACATTTAGGGAGGAGAGAATTCCTAAGAGGATGTCAAAATCAACTGAATTAAAGGCGCTGGTGAAGTTCATTAGAACCAGTACAGTGAGAAGCTTATTTTCCATGGCCATACGTATATCATCAGTTATCTTAACCAGTGCTGTTACAGTGCTATGGCCAGGGCGAAATCCTGATTGGAAGGGACTAAGCAGATTATTAATGGAGAGATAGTGAGACAGTTGATTTTGAACAACACTCTCAAGGACCTTGGACAAAATTGGGAGTATGGATATAGGACGGAATTGGGAAACAGAAGAAGGATTAGGTACTTTGGGTAGCGGTATAACATGGGCCTTCTTCCAGGCTGAAGGAAAAGTGCAAGATTGCAGATAATAGTTAACGATGTGGTGTATGACAGGAATAAGATCATCTAAGATGGGACGAAGCATTTGGATTTGAAGACCATCATGACCCACCGCTTTCGTGGAGACAGATAAGACTAATTTCTCAATTTCCCCCTCTGTAACCTGCTGAAATGAGAATGAAGTACATCTAGGCAACGGAAGATTAGATAAATTATTGAGAGTAAAGGATTTTATGTCGTCATCCAAGGTAACTGGTGACTTGGAGAAGTGCAAATTTATAGTGTTAAGGTCTACGTTATTGGGTGAGTCATTACTAGACGTTTTTCCAATACCCAGAGACTTGAGAAATTGCCATACTTGTTTTGTACTGAAGTTTTGGATTGAGTTATGAATGTGGCGTCTTTTAGCATTCCTACACAGACGATTACAACGATTCCGCAATTTTTTGTATAGAGACCAGATCTCATTAGTAGGATGTTTTTTATAACAGCTCTTGACTTTGCCTCTTTTTGACATTTCTCTTTTGATGGTATCCGATAACCAGGGTGCAGGTAGATGCTTTACTTTTACCCTCTTCAGAGGAGCGTGTTTATCATACACATCTAAGACAATCTTGTTAAAAGCAGACACTTTATTGTCTATGTCACTGCAGCTATATATTGGCGACCAGTCAATACTACTCACGTCTTCCCTCAAACGTTCCAAGGTAATGTTCTTAAAACTGCGAAGTAAGTGAAATTTGGATTTGCGTTCAGGAGCGCGAATTTTATAAGACAGGAATATGAGATCATGATACGAGAAAGCGGCAGCGAGTTGCCCATGCACGGCTACTTTTTTGGGGTCGGAGACTAGAATTAAATCTAAAAGAGATCGGAGTTTACGGCTGCGCTCATTATCCTTGAGCAAACAAGTATTGAAATCTCCAAGGATAATAACGTCGTCATATATAGAAGAAAAAGATTCTAATTTAGATTCGAATGAAGAAAAATAATCAATATGACTAGAGGGACTATAGTAGACACCTAAAAGAAGTTTTGTAGGATTAAAGGCGATTTCAATAAATAAGTGTTCAGCAAAGTTAGAATAACTACTCGGAGACTGATCGATGACCTTGTAATTTATATCTCCACGGAGATAAATAGCTACGCCTCCGCACCCCTTACCTGTTCTGTCATTACGCACTAATTTATAGCCGGGCAAAGAGTATTGAATGGAAGGAAGAACAGGCTTGAGAAATGTTTCAGAGATGAGGATAGCGTGAATGAGATCAGAATCGAAGGAAGATAACAGATCAGAATAATGTGCAGGAACACTTTGAGCATTGATGTGAACTATATTAAAAGACTTGTTATAGCCAGAAAAAAGTAGAAATAAGTCGATCACGTAAATGGACAGAATCATCACTGAACGCGCTCGCATAATTCTCATCAGATGTACAAGAAGAAGAACAAGACAAAAAGCTATCATCAATATTATCGCACATTACAATAATGTACAATACTTATCTATATGTATATATATATAAAATAAAATACGAAAATAAAATAAAACTATCGATAACTGTCCTCGATGCACTCACCAGTTCACGACAAAATAGCCTAAAGAACTCGTATCTATAATTTGTAATAGTTTCTAAATGGTTTCTGAACGAGCGCTTGAACGTCACTCAAACAAATTCCCGACCAATCTGAGTTTATCTAAGAACGAGTGACAAGTGACATTTGAGAGAAGCAAATATAAAAAAAACAAACAAAAAAACAATAACAAAGAAAAAATAATAAATAAAAAGACAAAGATTATACTATTGAGTGACCGTCCGAAAGAAAAGGAAAAAAAAAATTAAAAAGTATGCATCTACAAAGAGCATGTTCTTATCACTGCCTACGTGTTACTTGACTTTATTGCGTGGCCTTTTGTCACCAGCCGGCTTGATCTTTGAAGTTGAGGGCTCATCATTCTTCAAAGTGGTTCCCGGCTTAGAATAGGACCAACCCATTTCATCCCATCGGGTGTCGTACAAGGCGACTACGAGAAAAATAACTAGGGAATGGGCAGCAGCGTTCTCTTAACACTTCTGCGATCAAAAACTGCGCTCGCCAACCCGCCTGCCAAGCGTGGCGAGTATGGCAAATCCCCCCAATCACTATTATGGAAGAAAAGAAGAAAACCAGGCCCCTAGTCCCCGGCGGTCCTGATCGTCCTGGCCACGGTAGCAGCCATGGTAACGACAGGACAAGCGGTGCTAAGAATCTCCGGCAGAGATTCGGCTACCACCAAAAACGAAAATTGGCCCTGGTGACATACAACGCACGCACTTTGAGGACAGATGAGAAGCTTGTTGAGCTGGAAGAAGAGATAAACAAGTTGCGGTGGAATATTGTTGGTTTATCGGAGGTCCGAAGAGAGGGCGAGGACACGATAACCTTAAAATCCGGCAACTTGTTTTACTACCGGGAGGGCGAACAGCAGTCCCAAGGTGGTGTCGGATTTATCGTCCACAAGTCACTCATAAACAACGTTGTGTCCATCACTAGTGTGTCGAGCAGGGTAGCGTACCTGATACTCAGAATATCCAAAAGATATTCGCTGAAGGTCATACAGGTCTACGCACAGACCTCGACACACTCAGATGATGATGTCGAAGTTATGTATGAGGACATTAGTAGAGCCATACATACTTCCAAAACACACTTTACAGTGGTTATGGGTGACTTCAATGCGCGGCTGGGCAAACGGGGCGATGATGAGTTGAGAGTGGGGCAATTTGGATATGGGCAGCGCAACCCCAGGGGTCAGAGGCTGGCCGAATTCCTGGAGAAGGAGGGACTCTTTATGATGAACTCTTTCTTTCAGAAGCCGCCTCATAGGAAATGGACCTGGATGAGCCCTGATGGTTCCACCAAAAACGAAATAGACTTCATAATGAGCACCAAGCGACAAATATTTAATGATGTCTCCGTGATCCACAGGGTAAAAACCGGCAGTGATCACCGAATGGTCAGAGGCACATTAAATATTAATGTCAAAATGGAAAGATCGCGTCTGATGAAGTCTACGCTCCGACCTTGTAATGCACATATCCAAAACCCCGAGAACTTTCAACTCGAATTGGCAAACCGCTTCGAATTGCTAGACAGCAGCGCATCAGTGGACGAAATCAACAACAGGCTGGTAGAGACTGTCCATACGGTCGGGTCCAAGTATTTTAAGCCCCACCGTAAAAATAGACCTCAAAAACTATCCAACTACACCCGAAACCTCATGGCTGAGCGACGTTCCATGACGCTCCAAACCTCCGATGATGCTAAGTCCTATAGGCAGCTCAATGGACAGATATTGAAGTCCTTGCGACAAGACTTACGGTCCTTCAATACAAGGCGTATTGAGGAGACCATAGCACAGAACAAGGGCTCTAAAGTGTTCGCAAGAGACGCGTCTATTGGGCAAAGCCAGTTGACGAAGCTGAAGATGGAGGACGGAAACGTAACGTCGAATAGGTCGGAGGTGCTCTGGGAGATAGAGAGGTTCTATGGGCAGTTGTATACCTCAGTAGCTGAACCTGTTGTTGACTTGGTAAAAGACCCAAGAGCCAAGCTAACCCGACACTACACTGAAGATATCCCGGACATCAGCCTGTACGAGATTAGGATGGCTCTCAAACAACTCAAAAATAACAAAGCGCCGGGCGAAGACGGAATTACCGTAGAGCTTCTGAAAGCGGGCGGAACGCCAGTACTTAAAGTCCTTCAGAGGCTGTTTAATTCCGTCTTGCTCGAAGAGAAAACGCCGGAAGCATGGAACAGGGGTGTGGTGGTACTGTTTTTCAAGAAAGGTGATAACACTTTACTGAAGAATTATAGGCCCATCACACTGCTGAGCCATGTTTATAAGTTGTTTTCGAGAGTCATTACGAATCGTCTTGAACGCAGGTTTGATGACTTCCAGCCTCCCGAACAAGCCGGTTTCCGGAAAGGCTTTAATACCATAGACCGCATACATACGCTGCGGCAGATTATACAGAAGACCGAGGAGTATAATCGGCCACTATGCTTGGCGTTTGTGGACTATGAGAAAGCCTTCGATTCGATCGAGACTTGGGCGGTTCTTAGATCTCTCCAGCGATGCCGCATTGACTATCGGTACATCGAAGTGTTGAAGTGCTTGTATAATAACGCCACCATGTCAGTCCGAGTACAGGGGCAGTGCACGAAGGCAATCCCCATAAAAAGAGGAGTAAGACAGGGAGACGTCATTTCTCCGAAACTGTTTACGGCCACCTTAGAGGACGCCTTCAAGCTCTTGGAATGGCAAGGACTTGGCATCAACATCAATGGCGAATACATCACTCACCTTCGATTTGCCGACGACATTGTGGTCGTGGCGGAGTCGCTGGAAGATCTAGGACGAATGCTCGGTGACCTCAACAGAGTATCTCAACAAGTGGGTCTTAAAATGAACATGGACAAAACCAAAATAATGTCTAACGTCCATGTCGTACCCATCGCACTCACCGTTGGGAACTCTACTCTTGAAGTTGTCGACGAATACATTTACCTGGGACAGGTAGTCCGGTTAGGTAGGTCCAACTTTGAGAGAGAGGTCAATCGACGAATCCAACTCGGCTGGGCAGCGTTCGGGAAACTGCGCAATATCTTCTCATCCAAAATACCTCAGTGCCTTAAGACTAAAGTTTTCAGTCAATGTGTGTTACCAGTGATGATATATGGATCAGAGACGTGGTCTCTTACAATAGGTCTCATAAAAAAGCTCAGAGTTGCTCAGCGAGCTATGGAGAGAGCTATGCTCGGCGTTTCTCTACGCGATCGAATCAGGAATGAGGAGATTCGTAGAAGAACCAAGGTTACCGACATAGCCCTTAAGATTAGCAAGCTGAAGTGGTAATGGGCGGGCCACATAGCGCGTATATCAGACGGGCGTTGGGGCAGAAAGATTCTAGAGTGGCGACCACGTATTGGCAAGCGCAGCGTGGGGCGACCGCCTGCCAGATGGACCGACGATCTTGTGAAAATCGCAGGAAGTCGTTGGATGCAGGTGGCATCGGACCGATTACGCTGGAAAGCGATTGGGGAGGCCTATGTTCAACAGTGGACAAGTATGGGCTGAGATGATGATTCTTCAAAGAGGCGATCGGAAACTGCGCTGCAAGTTTTCGTAATTCGGCCGCGGACTCAATTTTTCGTGGAGTCTTATCCGGCAGCAGGATGATAATCTTACCCTCAGAGGTCCAACACTGCTTTACACCGAAGTGTTTGCGAGCGTCCAAGAACGTATCGTGTCTGGGTTTTGTAAGAAACTCTGAGAATATTAGGCCAGAACCCTTCAGTGCAGTTTTATTGCTCCAAACCTGTCTGCGTAAAGTTTGACTCCGAAAGCGCAGTAGACTAGTAGTATTTCGTGATTTAATAAAATAACGTCTTGGTGTTTCACCGTATTTAAACGTATTGTATCTATGCTCTTGCGCAGATCTTTATGCTCCTTATCATTATATTCTAGGCAGCATTTAGTGGATTCCAAATCAAAAGATAGCTGGTTTTGTTTTATAGCTATTGAGTTAATTTCTGACTTGATGGCGGTATGATCGTTTTTTAAATCTTACTGGATACCAGTGATTTTGTTATCTAACTCGTTCTTCCAATCGTCTAATATTCCGGAAATTTGCTGTGCACACAGCAAAACAAACAGCTGCGTAAGATAATGCTTTTTGTCTTTTATATTTTTGTTTTTCTTCGTATTATTTGCGTTAGGAGTAATATTCTGTTCTTCGGGTAGGTTTATAATCTTCGCTGTATCCAAGTGCGCCTCAGCCATTGTTAGATGTGTGTGTACAGTACTATGTAGGCAGAATGCAGATTCCAGCGCCACGAAGCACACACGCGCGAGTGTTTGACAGTTCGCGGAGCGTAGCAGCGAAGTGAGATGCACCGATTAGCATAGAAAGAGACGTTGGGATGATTTATGGAACGAAGTTAGCGATTATGAGTTTTAATAAAATGCACTAAGGTTCAAATTTCTAATATTGTGTTTTAGAGAGAACTATGACACGTCTACTTCGTATAATGGCCCGATGTAGAATGAATCAATTTTGAAGTAGGAAATAATTTAGAATCGAAAAAAAAAAAGACATTGAACTAACTAATTTAATTAAAATAACGTCTCAACAACAAAATGATCTGGAAAAATAAATTTGTAATAAAAGTTGACGATACCTCTTTGATTTTTAAAGTAGGTAAATAAGTTTGACGCAGTACATAAATGACCCTTTTTTTAAGTACATAATTGGTTCACAACCTACAATTTAGTGCTTCAAAACAAAAATACTAAATGCATAAGGTTTTCTTTACAAACTGTAGAAAGTACTGCTTGTGATATTATACACGGTGTACTTTTAGTCGTCCTTGAACGAAAGCCCAGGTGATGTATCTAATGCTTACTGGTTACTGGTAATAAAAAATGCAAAAAAAATCTTTAATAAGTGACATGTCCTTAACAATGTAATTTAGTACATTAAACACACCTATACCAAGCGCGATGCCTAAGCCGAGGCCGTTCCTCCTTGAGGCGCCCTTAAGCTAGTTGCCCCTTTGCCCTTCTGGCACGAGCGTAGTGGTTGCACGTTCGCTCTCTTGTCTGGTGAAGCTGTAAAGGCCTTGCGGCCAACAGCGTAGATCAGTCACACACACACACACACAAGCAAAATGTCTTTGGAGATCGGCGCGGCTTGTAATCAGGTCCTTTCCAGATTTTCACCCTAGCCATGATATTCGCATAGGTCAGTAGGTAGATGTTACATACTGAAGTGGTCTTTAAATTCATGTTATTACCAGTGAACAGGAGGTGTTGGATACATCACCTGGGATTTCGCTCCAGGACGATAAAATTACACTACAATTATTATTATTGAGCAATGTGAAACTTGAGTTTATCAACTTCTTGACTAAGACACCGGCCAACATTAGTAGTGTTAGATATTCATATATTTAAAATCAACATTTAAATTATGTTCTATACTACATGTTTAAACATTCAAGAAATAAAGCCTTTATATAAATTATGTAAATTTATACATATAATATTTTATTTAAATTATATAATTTTTACATTAGATTCTTCATTAAAATTCGTGTTCGTGAGATAATCAGAGTAAATTATACATAGTCCTATTTAGCCTTACTCGGGTTAGATCGTTAATACTCATCATCATCATCATCATCATCTCAGCCTATACTTGTCCACTGCTGAACATAGGCCTCCCCAATCGCTTTCCAGCGTAACCGATCCGATGCCACCTGCATCCAACGACTTCCTGCGATTTTCACAAGATCGTCGGTCCATCTGGCAGGTGGTCGTCCCACGCTGCGCTTGCCAATACGTGGTCTCCACTCTAGAATCTTTCTGCCCCAACGCCCGTCCAATCTTCGCGCTATGTGGCCCGCCCATTGCCACTTCAGCTTACTAATCTTAAGGGCTATGTCGGTGACCTTGGTTCTTCTACGAATCTCCTCATTCCTGATTCGATCACGTAAAGAAACGCCGAGCATAGCTCTCGCCATAGCTCGCTGAGCAACTCTGAGCTTTTTTATGAGACCTATAGTAAGAGACCACGTCTCTGATCCATATATCATCACTGGTAACACACTAGTACTAGTGTACGCTAATAGCTAAATTAGTTTTGGTATATTAATTTACAATTTCAAACAAAATATCGTAACTCGTGCACACACGCTATTTATCAATAAACACATAAACTAATGACTATTGACATTTTATTCATTTAAACTGGTCTGTACTATTACATAGTGATCCTCATTTATAACTGCGGATTTTATGAAGAGAGCTAATTCTACTAACCACCACAGTTTACCACAACCAGATAATACTTAGTTTCAAGAATTTACTAAGCCGATTTATGTAATGTGTTAAGAATTCTATCAATCAAAGTCTATTTTGAAGTCAAGGCCATTACTTACTTGAGCAAATGGAAGTTTAACTCAAAAGTTGGAAAGGTACTCAGGAAGGTACTAAAAAATATGCACCGTTATATGTAATGTTCATTGCTTATGTAAATAAAATGGTGACTATTACTTGGCTTAGAAACTAACTTTTGACATTTTCTCAACTATAGAATAATAATGACGTACTAAGTAAATACACCGTCACGCCTATATTCCCCAGCGGGTGTGGCAGAGGTGTACTGAGTACACCCACGTTTCGCCGACGATGTTAAGTCCCATGTAATAGGGAGCGAGCCTATTGCCATATACTGGGCACAATTCCAGACTCCGGACTCGTACTGGGAAGTTTTCGTTAGAAAAAGTACACTTGTCCGACCTAGGATTTGAATCCAAGACCTCGCGCTCACAAAGCGATGCACTTTGCCACTAGACTAACGAGGCAGTCGTAGGCAACTAAGTAAATACTTGAGTAAAATGAATCACTTAGACATGTTTAAAGATACGGGTGTTAGTATTTGTACAAATATACCTACGTATTTGTTGGAACACTCGAACCCCTCCCATTTAGAGATTTAAAGAAACAAAATCAAACGTCGAAAATTTATATGTTACTACGATTATTCACAGTCAGTATATGACCTAAGATTTCAATACCCGTTAGATAGGGATCTTTTAGAAATCCATAATCGGTTCGGGTGGACTTGGCCTAAAATTGAGATCAAGCTGCAAAAAGGGTACCTGTTGAATGAAACATCCAGATGCAGGGCAATGTATTTACAGGTTTCATCAATATCTAGATGTTCCTTGGAACATATTTATATGAATTAATGGACACGGTCATACCAACATTTCTTAAGAGAGAGTGGTAGAAGTGTACTGTGAATATGAAATGTAAATGATGAAATATACATTCGTGGAAATAATACAGACATATTAGGAGTGATAATACAGTAATTCAGTTATACAGTTATTTTGGAAATGAATCATCATCAGCCGAAAGACGTCCACAGCAGGAAAAAGGCCTCCTCCAAAGATCGCCACAACGACTGGCTTTGTGCTGTACGCATCCAGCGTCTACCTGCGATCTTCACCAGGTCGTCGCTCCACCTTGTGGGGGGCCTGCCCACTCCACGTCTTCCGGTACGAGGTCACCATGCGAGAACCTTTCTGCCCCAACGGCAGTCAGTTCTACGAGCGATGTGCTCCGCCCACTGCCACTTAAGTTTGGCATTTCATTGCCCTTTAGGTGACCTTGAGCCTTCTTATGAGGCCTATCGTGAGTGTTAGAAATGTATATATTTAACTTTTTAAAGGGACAGGTTAAACATATATTATAAGCAACAAAGTAGTTAAAGCGTCACGTAACATTTTTTTAAAATAAATATGTACCATATAAGTCTATTAACATTTTCGGTCACGGTCTTACCAAAACAGTTGGTCTATTAACAATCCATTGAAAACACAAATGGTATGGGCGTAGTTACGTTTATCATCTCAGCCTATACTTGTCCACTGCTGAACATAGGCCTCCCCAATCGCTTTCCAGCGTAACCGGTCCGATGCCACCTGCATCCAACGACTTCCTGCGATTTTCACGAGATCGTCGGTCCATCTGGCAGGTGGTCGTCCCACGCTGCGCTTGCCAATACGTGGTCTCCACTCTAGAATCTTTCTGCCCCAACGCCCGTCCGATCTTCGCGCTATGTGGCCCGCCCATTGCCACTTCAGCTTGCTAATCTTAAGGGCTATGTCGGTGACCTTGGTTCTTCTACGAATCTCCTCATTCCTGATTCGGTCACGTAGAGAAACGCCGAGCATAGCTCTCTCCATAGCTCGCTGAGCAACTCTGAGCTTTTTTATGAGACCTATAGTAAGAGACCACGTCTCTGATCCATATATCATCACTGGTAACACACATTGACTAAAAACTTTAGTCTTTAGGCACTGAGGTATTTTGGATGAGAAGATGTTGCGCAGTTTCCCGAACGCTGCCCAGCCGAGTTGGATTCGTCGATTGACCTCTCTCTCAAAGTTGGACCTACCTAACCGGACTACCTGTCCCAGGTAAATGTATTCGTCGACAACTTCAAGAGTAGAGTTCCCAACGGTGAGTGCGGTGGGTACGACATGGACGTTACACATTATTTTCGTTTTGTCCATGTTCATTTTAAGACCCACTTGTTGAGATACTCTGTTGAGGTCGCCGAGCATTCGTCCTAGATCTTCCAGCGACTCCGCCATGACCACAATGTCGTCGGCAAATCGAAGGTGAGTGATGTATTCGCCATTGATGTTGATGCCAAGTCCTCGCCATTCCAAGAGCTTGAAGGCGTCCTCTATGGTGGTCGTAAACAGTTTCGGAGAAATGACGTCTCCCTGTCTTACTCCTCTTTTTATGGGGATCGCCTTCGTGCACTGCCCTTGTACTCGGACTGACATGGTGGCGTTATTATACAAGCACTTCAACACTTCGATGTACCGATAGTCAATGCGGCATCGCTGGAGAGATCTAAGAACCGCCCAAGTCTCGTTTGAATCGAAGGCTTTCTCATAGTCCACAAACGCCAAGCATAGTGGCCGATTATACTCCTCGGTCTTCTGTATAATCTGCCGCAGCGTATGTATGTGGTCTATGGTACTAAAGCCTTTCCGGAAACCGGCTTGTTCGGGAGGCTGGAAGTCATCAAGCCTGCGTTCGAGACGATTCGTGATGACTCTCGAAAACAACTTGTAAACATGGCTCAGCAGTGTGATGGGCCTATAGTTCTTTAATAAAGTGTTATCACCTTTCTTGAAAAAGAGTACCACCACACCCCTGTTCCATGCTTCCGGCGTTTTTCCTTCTAGCAAGACGGAATTAAACAGCCTCTGAAGGACTTTAAGTACCGGCGATCCGCCCGCTTTCAGAAGCTCTGCGGTAATTCCGTCTTCACCCGGCGCTTTGTTGTTTTTTTGTTGGTTGAGAGCCATCCTAATCTCGTACAGGCTGATGTCCGGGATATCTTCATTGTAGTGTCGGGTTAGCTTGGCCCTTGGGTCTTTTACCAAGTCAACAATAGGTTCAGCTACTGAGGTATACAACTGTCCATAGAACCTCTCTATCTCCCTGAGCACCTCTGACCTATTCGACGTTACGTTTCCGTCCCCCGTCTTCAGCTTCGTCAACTGGCTTTGCCCAATCGACGCGGCTCTTGCGAACACTTTGGAGCCCTTGTTCTGCTCTACGGTCTCCTCAATACGTCTTATGTTGAAGGACCGTAGATCGTGTCGCAAGAACTTCAATATCTGTCCATTGAGCTGCCTATAGGTCTTAGCATCATCGGAGGTTTGGAGTCTCATGGTACGTCGCTCAGCCATAAGGTTTCGGGTGTAGTCAGATAGCTTTTGCGGCCTATTTTTACGGTGGGGCTTAAAATGCTTAGACCCGACCGTATAGACAGTCTCTACCAACCTATTGTTGATTTCGTCCACTGATGCGCTGCTGTCTAGCAATTCGAAGCGGTTTGACAATTCGAGTTGAAAGTTCTCGGGGTTTTGGATATGTGCATTAGAAGGTCGGAGCGTAGACTTCGTCAGACGCGATCTTTCCATTTTGACATTAATATTTAATGTGCCTCTGACCATTCGGTGATCACTGCCGGTTTTTACCCTGTGAATCACGGAGACATCATTAAATATTTGTCGCTTGGTGCTCATGATGAAGTCTATCTCATTTTTTGTGAAACCATCAGGGCTCATCCAGGTCCATTTCCTATGAGACGGCTTCTGGAAGAAAGAGTTCATCATAAAGAGTCCCTCCTTCTCCAGAAATTCGGCCAGCCTCTGACCCCTGGGGTTGCGCTGCCCATATCCAAATTGCCCCACTCTCAACTCATCATCGCCCCGTTTGCCCAGTCGCGCATTGAAGTCACCCATAACTACTGTAAAGTGTGCTTTGGAAGTATGTATGGCTCTACTAATGTCCTCATACATAACTTCGACGTCATCATCTGAGTATGCCGAGGTCGGTGCGTAGACCTGTATGACCTTCAGCGAATATCTTTTGGATATTCTGAGTATCAGGTACGCTACCCTGCTCGACACACTAGTGATGGACACAACGTTGTTTATGAGTGACTTGTGGACGATAAATCCGACACCACCTTGGGACTGCTGTTCGCCCTCCCGGTAGTAAAACAAGTTGCCGGATTTTAAGGTTATCGTGTCCTCGCCCTCTCTTCGGACCTCCGATAAACCAACAATACTCCACCGCAACTTGTTTAACTCTTCTTCCAGCTCAACTAGCTTCTCATCTGTCCTCAATGTGCGTGCGTTGTATGTCACCAGGGCCAATTTTCGGTTTTGGTGGTAGCCGAATCTCTGCCGGAGATTCTTAGCACCCCTTGTCCTGTCGTTACCATGGCTGCTACCGTGGCCAGGACGAACAGGACCGCCGGGGACTAGGGGCCTGGTTTTCTTGCTTTCTTCCATATTGGTTGGGGGTGTTTGCCATACTCGCCACGCTTGGCAGGCGGGTTGGCGAGCGCAGTTTTTGGTTGTAGAAGTGTTAAGGGAACGCTGCTGCCCATTCCCTAGTTTTCCCTTAGTCGCCTTGTACGACACCCGATGGGATGAGATGGGTTGGTTCTATTTTAAGCCGGGAACCACGCGGCGTATGTTATGTTTATGCGACACATTAATAACTAAAATAGTTCCTTTTTCTATTCTTAAAATTGATGCATCAATAGATTACCTAAACTTTCAATGACACATTTAAGTGGTATTTTAGTTCTAAAAGAGTTAAAAAGCATATTGAATTGGATTTATTAGTCATGTTTTAAGCCGGATTACAAAATGTTGCGAAAATCAATGAAACACGTGGTCCCCTTATAATATTCTCAGGAATAAGACAAATTATTAAGATTTTGATGCGGGCAATGGAAATGGTAAAATACTTAACCAACTTACATGACATTTTTCGAAATAATTTATGTTTTATGACGCACTACATAAATGCCAAATTTCAAAAGCCGTCTAGCAGAGCTTTGAGGTAATTCAAACGTCCTAACATATGCAGGTCGCTCAAGTTATTTTTATAATGCCTCTCATAAAATCACAACCAGTTTTAGTGTAATGAGATTTTGTAAAGTAGTTCCAAGTTTGTTGCTTGATATTCAAGTATTCAGAGTTAGGGTGTGGTTTCTTAAGATGGCGGTGACGATTATCTGAGGCCTTAGCCTGAACAAATTTACATTAGCGTGACGGTATCGGGTTGATATACTATCCTTTTCATACTACAAATTATCTGAATAAAGATGACAGTGACAGCACGCTTTATCGGCAGGGTTACTATAACGTTATATTATTCGTGCTTAGGCCTTTGTATCTAAGAACGATATTATTACATTAAAACACACAGGGCGATTAACTAAGAGGCAAGCCTTACAGTCACCCCCAGGTTTACCATCGTCAACGCTTACTGAAGATTGTGTGAGAAATATCGTAGCTGAGGTTATGGAATCGCGAGGATAAAAATAGGCGAGGTCATCGATTGTAATTTCAAGGGTGAAAATATATAAAACTGTACTCGTGTGATGAAATCCGGAAATAATAACAACCGCCCTTAATCCATAATAGTTCAGTTCAACACACCAAGATATCGTGATACATTTTTAGCTGCAGCGATCAACTTTAACATATCAAAATCTTTAAATGATAAGCTGAACACTTCTCACCTTGGATTTGTGGGAGAGCGTTCTCCGATATTTGTTACTGAACACCTGAGTCCGGCTAATAAAGAACTGCACGCAGCTACACGAATCAGATCTAAAGAAAAAGGGTACAAGAATGTTTGGATAAGAGGCGGATGCATCTTCGTTAGAAAAACAGATGATTCTGGTTATGTAATAATAAAGGACTCAAATTCTTTAAATAAAATTGTGTAGACCCAATGTAAGCACACGAGTGCAATATGTTTTAGTTTCAATTAAATAAAATTCGCTACATTCAATATTTATTATCAAAATTTCGTGGTTTGCGCACGAAAATACCAGAATTTAGTTGTAATCTGGCATATTGTAACTATGATGCAATAATTTTAACAGAAACATGGCTTAACAATAACATTTTAATTAGTGAACTTTTTGACAAAAGATACAATGTTTACAGACGTGATAGGTCCACTTCCGGATTTTATTCTACTAAAGAAGGAGGAGGAGTTTTAGTTGCAATTTCTAAAACGTTTAATGCTAACAGAATGTCTATTTGGGAAAGTAGGTTTGAGCACCTGTGGATAACTGTTGATGTAACACCAAGCTTTAAAATAAAAATATGTACAGTTTATTTGCCACCCCCCAGTGCAACATTCAGTTCTAAAACTTTTTATTGGATCACTTTAATTATGTAGCAGAAACAAACACAGCGACTTTAACATGAGTAGTATTGACTGGAATGTAATTAATAGTTCCTCTGGTTCTTCCTCCTGCTTACATTCGAACATATTTCAACATTTTGTAGATTTTCGTATACCAACAACCTTACGTAATACAATCTAATTCGTAATAAAATAAATAAAATGTTGGACTTAGTTCTCGCTGATTTGCCACAATGTGTCGTAACAAAAGCTTTACACAGTCTATCTAAAATTGATTACTACCACCCACTGCTTGAAATTATTGTCCATTGTAAAATAAATAAAAACCTAAAAAGTAATAAAACATTAAGATTAAATTTTAATAAAGCAGGCTACATAGCACTAAATGATGAATTAGAAAAAGTTAATTGGTCAAAGCTATTTCTTGATATTAATGATCCAAATATTATGCTCGAAATTTTCTATAATATTATTAATGAACTCATTGTACTGTTTTTTCCATCGTTTAATTTTAAAAATAACTCCACTCCTTACTGGTTTAGTATAAATCAACTAAAGCCATTCCGCGAGATGGATCAATATAAAAAAGGTAAAGTATTTATAAAAATCCATTAGATAAAATATCTCTTCGAGTATGTACCAAACGCTGCGAACGTCTAGCTAAAGAATGTCACACTATATGGACAGCATTAAGCAGAAAATAAGCACACATTCTTAATTCTTTTGGTCATATATCAAAGCCAAGTACCTACCCCGCAGCTTTTACGAATGGGGATAAAATGGTTAGTTTTGTTGAAAATGCTGTGAAACTAGTTGATTCAAATAAATAAATTGACGTTGTTTATACTGACTTCAGTAAAGCTTTTGACAAGGTTTGCCATGAGATTTTAATCCAAAAACTTACTGCGTATGGTTTTACAGGCCCTCTTCTAAATTGGCTAACATATTTAACTAACAGATCTGTTTAGGTTGTAATCGATAGTTTTGAATTTGACGTTTTTAATATCACATCTGGTGTCCCACAGGGATCGCATTTGAAATGAAATGAAATGAAATTTATTTGCTTGAAACATGGTATTACAATAAGGTGTTGCATTATCTCGTAGTTCAGCACATTTCACCTTACAGGTATGCAAATATTGATAGGAAATACAAAATATGTCATTAATGTTCATATATTCTAAATTAAAATAATATAATTCATTCATAATAATTTCGTATATTTTTCTATATTATAGTTATTCCTTCCTATTCATATTATTATATTAATACAATAGAATATCCCAATATAATTATTTATGTTGCTTGACCGAGTAGAATTCATCAAGGGTGTAGAAAGTGTGGTCTGCAAAAATTGAAGCAATGGCTTATAGACATTGCTTCAATTTTTTCTTCATAGGCAGCACTGGCATTTCTCTTATTTTCTTTAGTATTTTATTAAATACTTTGATACACATAATATATGAACTCTTTTGGTAGATAGATGTTCTAAATTTTGGAAATAGTAATCTAGTGGGATCCCTGTTTCCTATTATAGAATTATTATACGCAAAGGTGAAGTGGGTTGGGTATTTTTTTACAAAGATGCATACTTCTAATATATATAATCCAACCAGAGTTAGGATATTGTTGGATTTAAATAATGATCTACATGAGTCGCGAGGCCCTACATTGTTTAAAGCACGTACACACTTTTTTTGCGCAAGGAATACAGTTTTAGCGTCTGTTGAATTACCCCACAGAAGTGTTCCATATCGTAAGATAGACTCTACATAGCCATAATAAGCAATAAGAGCAACCCTTTTGCCCACTACACACTGAAGTCTGCGGAGTGCAAAAACGTATCTGTTTAGTTTAGTGGATGTATTTTTTACGTGTAGTTTCCAATTACAGTGTTGATCTATTGTGGGACCCCGAAATTTCAGGTCTGACACTTCTTCAATATTTTGACCATTATACATAAGGTTTAGATTTTGTTTTTTCCCTTTGTAATTATTAAACTGTATAAATTTTGTTTTGGAAATATTTGCGCGTAGGTTATTATTATTGAGCCAACTTATTATAGATTCCACAGTAGAATTCAAAACCTTTTCGTGCGAGATTGATTTATCATTGTTTGGAATAACTACGGAAAAATCGTCTGCAAATAATATAGATTGGTGAGTTGTTATGTTTGGTAGGTCATTTATATACATTATAAAAAGCAAGGGTCCAAGAACGCTACCTTGGGGAACTCCAAATTTATTAGGTTTAAGCGAGGATTTGTATGCGGTGAGATTCTGTTATGCATCTAGATGAGCCACCTCAACACATTGTGCACGGTTTTTGATGTAACTTTTGATCCAGCCTAATGCTGGCCCGCGGATACCGTACCTCAAACATTTATCTATAAGTAAGTCATGCTCCACGCAGTCAAAAGCTTTTGTCATATCAAAGAAGATTGCAACTACTGGGAGTCTTTTGTCAATATTTTCAGTTACTTTATTAATTAGTGAAAAAGCTGCAAGTGTAGTAGACTTTTCTTTTCGGAAACCATTTTGTTCTATTCTAATAATATTATTTTTCGTTAAAAAATCGTTTAACCGAGAGTGCATTGCTTTTCAAAAATTTTTGAAAATATTGGAATTAGTGTGTGTGTGTGTGAATGATGTACGCTGTTGGCCGCGAGGCCTTTACAGCTTCACCGGACTTAAAGGCGAGCGTGCAACCACTACGCTCTAGCCAGCCAGAAGGGCAAGAGGCGACATACTCGAGGGCGCCTCTTCGAGGCGCCCTCGGTTGGGACAGTCGCTGTAGGGGGACGGGTGCACTACTAAGTGCACCGGTCAACCGCCGGCTATGGGAGGGGATCTACTACTACTACGTCGTCGTCGTCGCCCGTATTCTGAGCGGAAAGAAGGGATGACAAAACATCGGGGGGGTCGGTGAGAACATGTCGCGGCCGGCGGTGGCGGCAGGGGTCGGGGGGGAGATCGTAGTCGGCGGTGGCTACGATTAACGGATTCGCATGGAATTAGTGTAATTGGCCTATAGTTGCTAAGTTCATGTGGGTCGTCTTTTTTAAGCAGCGGTTTTACTATTGAGGTTTTTAGTCTATCAGGAAATGTACCCTCCGTAAAAGAAAGATTAATAAGGTAGGCTAGGATAGGTGCAATTGTCACTGCACATTTTTTTAGAATGTGTGTTGAGATAGAATCATAACCCACTGATTTAGTGTTATTTAATGATCTGATTATTTTTATAACTTCATCTTCACAGCAAGGCCTCAGAAATATACTTGAGCTTAAGTAACCTAGGTTCGAAATGCATTTTTGTTTAAATTGTTGACCAGTCTCAATTAAATTAATAAAAAAGTCATTGAATGCATTAGCAATTTCTAGTGGTTTCTGTATTTTTGTATCATTTTTATAAATACATTGAATTTTGTCATAATTTATTTATTTCTATCTATCTATCTATAACCTCACGCCAGATCCCTTGCGGGGTAGGCAGAGAGCACAGAGTTCCAACAGGTTCTTTCCTTACATACCTCTTTATTTATTTATTTGGTGGAAGACCTACAGCTAATACAGTAATATAAAAACCTAAAATAACAACGGAAAGCCAATTACAGATCTTCACGGATAGTCGTAGATTATGAAAATGGTATTGCGGGAGCTATATGGTAAGAAGTTATACAGAAAGAAAAAATATGGCAATGTGGAAAAAATTAAACAGGTACAGGGTAGGTTATAGTAATTTCCTATATAAGCTATTAGAGTATTTTTATTGAAAAAAATCAAGGCTAATCTGCCGTCTTGCACATGTAACGCTTGTGGAGAATAAATCTAAATTGCATTGCTTGCTCAACTTATTGAAATTCCTGCTTGCTCGCACGAGGTATGTGTTTTGTCTATAATTAGTGGATACGTGGGTAACATGAATTGGAGGATTATATCTCGCTTTGGGTGGGACATTCAAAAATAATTTATTAAGAAGCTCTGGACAGTCAAGAATACTTGAAGATAATTTTATAAGGAAAGTGCAGTCTGAGATCTCTCGCCTTTTAGAGAGAGGTAAGAGGTGAAATTTCTTACAGACATCTAAGTAGTTTGTATTTCTATATGGGATCTTAATTCGGAAGCACAAAAATTTTATAAATTTCTTTTGGATGTTTTCGATTCGTTCGATGTATTTGTCGTAACAAGGGCTCCATACTTGCGATGTGTATTCGAGATGGCTACGAATAAAGCTGCAATAAAGAACTTTAAGAGTCTTGACCTCGGTGAATGATTTAGAAAGTCGCATAATAAAACCCAATGCTTTAGAAGCCTTTGCAACTATTTGGTCAACATGTGCATCGAAAACTAGTTTAGAATGATGAATCACTCCCAAGTCACGGATAGAATTATACTTTGGTAGTATTTTTCCTCTTAACGTGTAATATGTAGGTAAAACTAAGCTTTTACGGGTAAATGTAACAACAGAACACTTCAGAGGATTAAGGTCTAATTTATTATTAAAACAATAAGCATCAAGGCGTGACAGATCAGCCTGAAGTGCATTCATCTCGGTGACTGTGGAGACTATAGAGTATATTTTCATGTCATCTGCGAAACACAATAACTTGGATGAATGAAAACACGAATCGATATCATTGACGTAAATGATGAACAGCAACGGACCGATCAATGAGCCTTGTGGCACACCGCTAGGAATAGAAACCCAAGAAGAGATATAGTTGTTCAGAACTACAGCTTGAGTTCTGTTATCTATGTAGGAGGCAAACCATTTGAGAAGATCTCCATGAATTCCCATGTTGCAGAGTTTATGTAGTAAAATGTTGTGGTCTATACGATCAAATGCTTTACTGTAATCAGTATAGATGACGTCAACCTGGCTACCTTTCTCCATGGCCTCTGTAACAAAGTCATTAAGAAGTACAAGGTTGGTAGCCGTTGAACGTCCTTTCAGAAAACCATGCTGCGATAGACTAAAATAGGGCTTAATGGACGAGTATACCTGACTGTATACTATACGCTCAAAAATTTTGGCTATAATGCATAATTTGGAAATTGGTCTATCATTATTTACATCAGATTTTGACCCTTTTTTATGGATAGGTGTAATGAAAGCTGATTTCCATATATGTGGAACAGTGGCTAAAGAAAGAGATTTTTTAAATAAAAGCGCGATAGGTATGGCAATTTGTTTGGCACAATTCTTGAGAAACACAGGAGATATATTATCAGGAGATTTATGTCATTATTTTCCTTATCTTTAATAATGTCCCATGATGCTTTACATTTGTTTTTGGCCATTTTTAGCACTTTACTGATAACATTCTTTTTCGATTGGGTTATACAGTTTTTAAGTACTCTTGTATATTTATGATATTTTGTTTTGTTCGTAGTATTTTTATGTCTATAATATTTGAACCTAAGCATTCTTTTGGTGGTGCTTGATATTTTGATGCCCTTGCTTATCCATTTAGGGGCAGTTTTTCTGTTAGCTATTTTTATTTTTTGCCATGTAAAATAGAGATTATATAAAAGACAAAAAAGATCGTGAAACGTAATAAATGCAACATTAAGATCGCTTGTATTGTCAATTTCCTTTATCCACGGAAGTCTTTTTAAACAATCAATGAATTTGTCAATGTTATTTTGGCAGTAATTTCTTTTATACACATAGTATTGAGTCAATTTTTGTCTTTTAAGTACAGGGAAGGTTAGTGTTTGACATGTGTTATGATCTGACAGATTATATTCATGTAAGTGGCCAATAGGTCGCCTAATATTACTTGCTATGAGATCAATGCATGTATTTTGACGTATCGGCGTATTAATATGTAATTCCAGGTTGTAATTATGTAAAATGTTCCTCAAATTATTAGTGACGTTGTTGGTTTTCATCATGTTAATATTAAAGTCCCCGCAAAGAATTATTTTTTTATTTTTAAATGATAATTTGTGTAAAAGAAGATCCAACTTTTCACAAAAAATAGACACCGAAGATTTTGGTATTCTATATACACAGAGAACTATACATTTGTGTACCGGCACTTCAATACCGCAACACTCAAATTCTTTCTCTATAGAAATATCGTTACACAACTGCATATTTTTAGATTCCAATGATTTTTCTGTTAGGATACATACTCCACCGCGCCTTTCCTTTTTTCTAGAGAAAAATGAAGATAACTTATAATGTTTTAATTTTATATACATTTCTTCCCCCTTTTTTACGAATGTTTCACTAAAACACAAAAAGCTTATTTGATTACCCTTTGTTGCTAAATCATTAATACATAATTCTATCATATCGATTTTATTTATGAAACCCGCTATATTTTGATGGAGTAGTGTTAAAGATTCGTAGATATTATTGACATTATCGACGAAAAAAATCGTTAGTAATGCAGTTATTCATGTCATTATTAATATTATTATAATGTATCTCGCTGAGATTCACGGGCTTTACCCGGACCTTTGAAAGGCTTGCATGGGGACATGGGTCCAACACGTAGAGGCCCTTTGCGAGAAGTTAATGTTATGTAAGCCACCTGTTGAGATCACTTGCTGAAAATGAAGAAACATAACCAGCGAACTGACCCCGGCAGGTGCAAGGACTATTGTAAATTATGGAAAGAAAACAAGGGCTATGCAAATGAAGTTTGATGGACAAAAACTGGACTATTTATTTTATTTATTTATTTATTTATTATTTTTATTATAATTATTATTATCTCGCTGAGATTCACGGGCTTTACCCGGACCTTTGAAAGGCTTGCATGGGGACATGGGTCCAACACGTAGAGGCCCTTTGCGAGAAGTTAATGTTATGTAAGCCACCTGCTGAGATCACTTGCTGAAAATGAAGAAACATAACCAGCGAACTGACCCCGGCAGGTGCAAGGACTATTGTAAATTATGGAAAGAAACAAGGACTATGTAAATGAGGTTTGATGGACAAAAACTGGACTATTTCAAAGGGGACGGACACCGGCCATAATTAGTGATACCTAATTGTTATTGCGTTGTTATTTAACATTATGCTTAGAGAACATGTCATATTTATAAGAAAGATTATATTTCGAGTCTAGTATATATGCATAATGGTGAGTCTCTATATCTAAATAAAGTAAACTATTAAATATTTCTATCCTAGAATTAAATAACATATTATAGTTATTGATTTAGTTAAAAAAAGTTGGTAGACTAAGTATTATATTCGTGTTTTTTATAGCTATGAGTGTTTCTCTGATATATACGATCAAATCCACATAGTTATTTGTAGTCTTAAAGTCCTGTTCTCCTATTAAGATTATACAGTATTTAGATTCAATACTTTCTGACATATTCATTAATGATCTCCCAAATTGTTGTATGCACTCAACTTCGTACTTGTTCGCAGAAGATTTAAAAATATCTAGAGTGGGAGTTTCATATAACGATGCATTACTACTACAAATAGACGTTCATAGACTCATTAGCTGGTGCAAGGACTATGACATGCAACTGAATGTTCGCAAATAACTTTCACACGCAAATTAAATCCTATACGTTTCAAATATCACATAAATGGCATACAGCTGAATATTATAGACGTTGTTCGAGATTTGGGAGTTCTGCTGGACCAGAAACTTACTTTTGTGCCTCATATCGATCAAGTTATTAAAAAATCTTCGAAAACTCTTTGATTTCTAATAAGAAATTGCAAAGTCTTTTCGGAAACCAAACACTAAAATTCTACTCTACGATTGCTTTGTTCGCAGCACTCATGAATACTGCGTGGTAGTGTGGCGTTCTCACTATGTAACACATAGCCTAAGACTTGAACGTATTCAAAAACGCTTTCTGACACACCTAGTCCATTCAACAGGCTTCCTAAAAAAATTCAGAACTACTTACAGCGTCTTGAGAAATTTAAAGTTATGACCTTAGACTAACGGAGGGACTTCTTTGACTTAAAATTTATTTTAAAGTTTTGCGCAGCAACGTTAACTGTCCCCAATTATTAACTTAAATCAACTTTAACATCCCACACAAGTATTCTTGACATCACATTAAACTTTTAAGGCCCCCTTTCCATAAAACTGTTCTAGGGACCAATTCGCCTGTTACGAGGCTCTGTAAGCTCTTTAATAAAATGAGTAAATCTATTGATGCATACCACACAAGCTTTGGTAAACTTAAGTACCAAGTCCAACATATGGAATTATTTATTATTGCGTATATTTTTTTTCTTTATCCTTTTTCCCCCTTTAATATGAAAATAGATTTTTGTCTCACTTTTGTTTTCTTGATTTTGATTTTTTGTTAACTTTATACGTAACCCAACTTGCTATTTTTTATTGTATGTAGTGTTTACCCTTGAAATTGTACATAAGATTCAATGCTACGTATATTTTTTTATTCTGTTTTGATATAACCATTGTTGGTAGACCAATACATAAATAAAAAACAAAATCCGTAGAATTAGATACCTATAAAAATGTTTCCCATGATTGATAATGTTTCTATACAAACTATTTTTGATATCGATTTTTACTTTGGTATTGTAAAAAAAAACTTATCCGTCCCATTTATGTTGTTGCTTCTAAAATTGTGGATAAAATGATATGAATAAAATGATATGACATTTTCATAGCATTATTATAGTAATTTATCTTAAATATGTTTAATTTTCGCATTTTCAGTTGTCAAAACAAATTACTTAGTTAATTTCGTTAGTTTTTGGTTGATGCAATCTATTTTTTGTTTTACAATATTCGAGATATTGTAAAACAAAAAATAAATTACATAAGCCTAAGTCAAAATTTGCCATGTTTGAGTTACAACACTATTCAAGCGAAAGTGTGCATATGTACATATATGCAATAACATAAGTCACACGATTTAAATGTGATAGTAAGACTTTTCTGGTGTGAGGTGTGATCTTTTTGTCCACTAGATTCCATTGATAATGTTAGAGATATTAGTACATTCGATGACCAAATGCAATGTTGAAAGAACTCAGAAATTTGGTCAAATGTAAGGGATCTGGCATGATGATATAGATAAATTATAGCTATTGATTATAGGGTAAAAAAATTATTACTGTTGAAATAGAATTGATAAAATTCCAGCGAAAGAAAGTTCCGTAAAATTTATGTTTCTTATTACTGAGTCAACGGCAGCGGCGCTTAAATCGGTGTCAGTGGGACCACTCTCTAAACAAAGCACAGCCTTATATTTTTCTCGTAACTATATATAAATATCATTCCGCGTCCCAGTGCGAGCAGTTGATAAGATAAATCACAATTTGTTCGAGGTTAATAAAATCGTTGGTTCGGATCTCGTATGATACAGTGTCACGGAAATACTCTAAGATGGACGACGGGAGGTTGTCCGAGTTAGAGAAGATTAACGGTAATGGAACGAACAAAGAAGCCTGTGATACTAAAGATGATTATAATTACTATAGTAACAATCAACAATCACCGTTCAGAAGACAGGTGTGTGATTTTTTTTATTTTTAAAAGTTGCAATAGTTGTGTTAGTTAGTTAATTAAAATCAATTAAAATGTTAGTGTTGAAAAATATGTCCGTGAAACTTTCGGTGAAATTGGTAATAAATTGAAGTGAAAATTATGGGTAAATATTTGATGTGCTTGTACACGGTATAAATCGGATTTTTAAGTCAATTAAGTTCCAGAAATAAAAGTTAATAAAAACCGTTTTAAAACGGGTTTTATATTCAAATAAGTTCGAATGCTAAATAAAAATGCTTCTAGAAATATTTCTCGTAATTGTTTAGAGTTAATAAATACAAACTGTGAATTAAAACAAATACAATTGTCTGTCATAATAAATCGTGGGAATGTGTGAGTATGATATAATATTATAAATAAAAAATCGCAATATTAACATATTTATTTCATGCAACGTAATACTTTTTGTGTAAATAAAATAATATTGAATATAAAATCTTGACAAAATCGTTGTATGTACATTATTTTTTGTTTTTGACTTCGTTGGCCACATGACATTGGCGTGCTATATTATGTTTCAAAGGTAACAAAGGTTAAAAATGTTTAAATAAACGAAAAAGTAGTTCCTACCTGCGCAGTATCTTTTGAAAATAAAGGATTGAACAATATGTAACGTAAGTAAATTATATGTAAATTAATGTTACCTTAAAATGAACAAAACATTAAAATGAGCATAATTTTCTTATTGTGTTCTTATAATATGTAGAGCAGTGTAACCATGTATGCGACCTATAAAAAAATGAGGTTATGAATTTTTAAGAAAATAATTTTTACCATACATGCATTAGCATGCATATTAGTCTTTCTATCTACATTTGTATCACCACGCCAGATCCCTTTTGACAAAATCGTTATCGTTTTTAAAGGCAGTCAGTTTTATTCCTTTTGCAGAGTTCTTCATTACAAATCTCTCTTGCCTTCTCCACACTCAACGCCGGTTCGGAGCCTAATGACATGCCCATCAAATAAGCTTATCAACTTATTAAAAGCAAATAATTAGTAATTATCTCCTTTTGTTCATTTCGAAAATATTTGATAATTTGATTATATATACTTGTTAGTCAACTTAACTGCCCGGATATAATATACATTAATTAATGTGTTTCGTTATTCGGACCAAGATAAATCCAAGGAGTCTTAGCTTTGCTACAATCACTTGCATATTATTAATGTAATTTTAATTTTCCATGAGAGACACGTAGAATTATGCTGTTTATAGCTTCCTCATTTTCTCACTGTAAAGTATTATTACAACAATACTTCTAGAAGTTGTTGTAAAGCCTCAGATTCTGTGAGTTCCTCAGGATGTTTTTTTGAAAAACTCATAAAAATTATGTGAACGAAGCGAATGTTCATGACATTTCATGACGGCCATAGCAATGACAGTAAATTTCAGATCGCGTGATTCCAGCGAATTCCGTCACTGTTATCTACTATCTACAAACTTGAAAATTTTATCAGAGAACGTATGTAATATTTAAAGTGCAATAAAAAGATCAAGTGCGATGAACAGCTAAGTGTTAGGTACCTACAAGGTTACTAAACTACTCGTCCGGTAGCCTCATACAAATTAATTTATTACCAAACAGTAACTACTTACAGTACGTTTCGTGGAGACTTAAATTAAGCAGTTAAGTACGCTTGTTTACTGTTAACAAACGCCCTTATCTGTGATTTTTTAATTGAAACTAAACGCCACACAGTTGCACACGCTGTAGAGTCAAATGAATTTCTAGGTATCACTTATGCCATAAAGAAATTTAGGTTATTGACTGATATTGAAACAGCTCTAGTTGTTTATTTCGCTTATTTACATAGCATTATGTCATATGGCATACTGCTCTGGGTATGTTCTGCTGAATTGAATACCATCATTTACAATTTGGCTCCGAGAGCTTCCCTTTCCTTCCTTTAGAGAAAAATACAAAGTGATAAATATTCTAACTGTTGGCTCGCTATTTATATATGAAAATCTATTATATGTTAATAAGAACTAGTGGTCGCCCATAGGTCGATATTCGACCTACTCTTTCATCGCTTGCTGGTTATGTTTGACATCCAGTAAGACTATAGACAATAAAGACAAACATCAATTTGACGTGATTGTGTCAAATACATGGTATGGTGGATTTAATGTATGTTGTATGCATAATTTTAAAATAATATTAGCATTCTTCACTCCTTCTCTATATAAACTATCAGTATGCGAAATTTCATACTTCTCCGTCCGCGTAATTTTCGTAAAAAGGTGTACAAAGTTTTTGCTTCACGTATTAATATATAGATATCAGTAACTTTGAAAAATATAGCGACATTCATTCATGTTAATACACGGAACATAGATGATCTTATTGTCCATTCTACTCGAATCCATGGAATTGCAACTCTTTCATGGGGAAATATCCCTATTAATAAGTTTAAAAAGGCTAGTAAAACTAGAATATGTAGTAAAGAATATTATAATATTTATAATATATCGACAATAAAACTGATTGGGTTTGAGCAACTCCTTATTCGGCAACTCCTACATATAGTTTGTAAAATACTTTGTTATTAAAATACAATTTTGTAAAGGTCAGCCCAATTAAGTTACAAGACTAGCCCGCCGAGTTTTCCGCCGGATCTTTTCAGTGTGAGGCCGATTCGGTGGTTGTAGTAAAAGATGTAATAATTTTTGATGTTTGTAAGCGCTCTTGTTGACACATTCCCATCATTTTAACTTGTGGTGAGAATGTATCGCGGAGTTATCTAAGGAGATAGAGATTCATCTAAGGAGGGTGTGGATCCTGATCCGCAATGACCTTCTTAGATGACATAGAATGATACTAGAAATTAGACGAAGAAAACTTTTTAACGCTGAAACCAGTCAAGTGCGAGTTGGACTGGCACGTTAAGAGCTTTATAACAAAATATTTATAATGAAATTTGCTTTGTTTATCTATGACTCTGTCTATAACAGTTGTATTTGATAACTGTAAGACGTGGAAGTGAGGAAGACATTTGTGTTTACTTATAAATTCATAATGAGTAACGCAAAAAGCACTTCCTTGAAGCAGTAAGTAAAATGAACTGTAGCCCATTAATTAAATCCATCGCAAGTTAATTCATAGTTAGGATATATTTTGACTTTAAATAAAGGTTTATAAATATCAGTGTATTGGTAGGTTGGTATGTTGATAGAATGCGGAACCGTAGCTTAATGTCGGAAAACGGTTGTCACAGAACTCAGAAGTTATGTAAGGTCGATTCATAAGAACATATAACTTTATAAAGGTTCTCATCAATTTAATTATATTACTATTCCTATTTTGAGCATTTATTTAAACCACGATATGTTTTTAATCCTCAAACCCTCTCAGTTTGAGAGGAGGCCCGTGCCCAACGGTGGGACAATTTCTTAACAGGGCTTTTATTATTTTATTATTATTATTTATGTTTTTAAATAGATTTTTGTTTTAAATGATAACGTAGCCGTATTTTATGTTTGTTTCATCATCATCAGCCTATAACAGTCCACTGCTGGACATAGGTTTTGCCTTGGGTTTGCATTTACGAATATAAAATTCATATAAACACACATCTAGAACGAAATAAATATTTGTGGATCGCACGTTGATATGTGCGATTGTGTGCGGAGATCGAATTCACGACTACACCATCCAGTGGTCGAAGCAGCTTAAGCTCTTAGTCATTAAGCAAGTCGTCGTCATTTCTTTGAATGAATAAATTACATTTTAAGATAGTGGAGTAGATTTAAAAGAAAGTATCGGTGGGGATTCACAGACAGTACTAATTTGGGGTGTTTGTGCGGTATAACCCAAACGATGTCCCACCTTTTATCATGCTCTGCGTGCCCTAACACCTACACGCAGCAAGATTTGATGTCTGCTAACGACAATGCAATCGGTGTGGCCACCTTCTAGGCCGCATCCATATAATTATAATTATGTTTGCCATCGAAACGCTAAGGAGAAGGTGCCCCTTGTGACCATGAGGTTCTGGTTTCAAACCTAGGTCAGACAAATGTAGGTTTTCTATCGAAAAATTCCTAGTATCAATTCGGAGTCTGGAATTGTTGCCGTTATATTGCAATAGACGCGCCCTCTATTGCATGGGACCTAAGATCGTCGACGAAAAGTGGGTGTACACAGTACTCCTCTGCCACCCCTAATTGGGGAGTATAGGCGTGACGGTGTTATTTAATCATCATCAGTGTTTATGCAAATATGGACTGTTTGTTGCCTAAAATTAATAATTTATATTATATTTGTTTATGCAAACGCTAGGCGTCTAAATATATAAGTAATAATTATTTATAGATGATATGTGTTAATTTATAATACATATAAAATATTTTTAAATTATACAACTGCATCTGCCTTGAAAAATGGAGGGTAAAAAAATGTATTAATTTTGATGTAATTTTATATATCTGTTTTTGTTCACTTCTGTTGATTGTTTACAATTTGTGATAATATGTCGGGTTCAAAAGTTCAGAGAGCATTATCATTTCCTAAGGAATATTTTTCGGTCCTATATATTAAATATTATCAGTATTCCATAGTAACGATAAAATGAGTCTTGCTTAACTTCACACACATTTTTTGCTATTTAAATTGTTATGTCTTATAATAAACATACTACAACTTTTGACCAAAATTGTTGTGTAACTTTAATATAGGAAGTCAAATGATGCTATGAAGTCTACTATGATCTATATTAAGCTACATCACGAATAGTTAACTATTACTTTTATTTATTCATTGTTAATATTTATAAAATATGAATGGAATCCCAATCGACTGTATCGCCCGACTCGACTGGTTTGTACCAATCGCTCACAAAAATTTAATTAAGTAACTACGTCATTTTAGTGTAATATGACGCACAAACTGTATATGTAAAGTAATTTTAAATTATAATCATCATACTGACCACCGGTCGTTGCTTAAAACTCATTGTTCATTCTTGTTAGTATTTTTTTTATTATATGTCATTTGACATGATTGTCCAGTGAATTGTCGCTTATAGTAGAAATATTCGTCATTGCATAGCACACTTGTAAGCATTTATAATTATTAGGTTCTGTTTTCTTCCTTTTTTAACATCTTATCATCACATACCAGTGGATGAGAGGTCTCTCTTGAGAAGATCCGGCGAGAAATTCAGGGGGCTATAACAGTCTTTCCGCCTGTGAATTCATTCGGTTGTCTTTTATCTATTTTTCTGAATGTTTACTACTCTTAAATATATTTTTCTCACGAATAGTTGTTTACTTGCGTTAACTATCGTGTCAGGATGTTATTTTGTCAGGTTGGTCACTTCGCAGGAATGCTGTCAATGTCGATAAAATATAGCATAATGGCATTTAAATCATATTAATGACGATTTTAAAACTAAAATTCGCAATGGATTAAAATATTATGTAAAATTTCACCATCATTTCAAGTATTGCGATATATTTATAAGAAGTGGTGGTCGTAGTTTCGCTTGTCTTAACATACCAAAGTTCCAGTTTATAGTTTTCGGCGGTATTTCGTAACCGAGAATCGTAAACTGGGCCTTAAAAACCTGTCTTTTGAGGCTTCATTCAAATTTGCATAGTGAGTGGGTATAGAAGATATAGTATTGCGTGACGATTCTAGTCGATACGTGGTTCGTAAATTTTAGTCACGATATGCGCATACTCGCTATTATGTACCTATAAGTACATTGATACTGTACTCTCTGCCTACCCCTTAAGGGATCTGGCGTGATGATATAGATAGATAGATAGATAGAAGTACATTGATATGATATGGTTATCAATGCATCTATCACCTATGACCATAATATTTAAGGTATGGACAGATATGAGTATATAATATATTTTTGCATGCTCATATTATAGCTTATATTACTAATTTTACTAAAATATTTTTAACTGCCGGTAGTCAATACCATCCGATAGTTACTCATGTGATCATTGAGAATGGTTAAGTACTCAGTCTGTTACAAATGCTATAAATTTTGCGTCTAAACAAATTAATGGTCTATATTACTACCCAGCTTTTGTGCAAAATTTTCTGCTTCTGGTCCCACCGGTATAAGCTATGTATTGTCTCGACTTTTATTAATACTTTTATTCACTAAAGTATTTATACAAGTAAATACTAGTTATATTGGCTCTCAGTCTTCTGTTCCGGTGTATTATAATATGGTTAGTTATAAGTTTTCCATAAAAAATATATATTAGGGGTAAGCTTGTATTACTGCGCATTTTTAAAAGCTTTTATTTAACTGTCAATCGTTCGTATGTCTGTCTGTCTTTCCGGTTCAAATCTTGTAATCCATTTTTCAAGCACTTACGAGTGTCCGATTGAGGTGAAATTTGGCATACGTAGGTAAGTTCGGTGACAATGCAATAATATCGCATCATGGGGCTGGTCTGATGATGGAATCGGAGGGTGGCTATAGGAACTTGTGAATTATACAACCTAGCCCTCTCGTGTCCAGAATTTTGTTGTGTTGGTATTGAAGTGTATTACGATGCATACTACATACATACGACCAGTGTTATGCAGGGTTTGACGATGAAGCCGAAAAGTGGCCAAGGGAACCACCCAACTACTCAATATAGCCCCGCCGTGTTTGGGCTCGGATTCGGCTTTGGATTTGTCTTAACGAGTACTTTAAACACACAGTCTGACGATGGAGCATTTCTAAATTAAGCAATATATCATCGTTGTGTTTTTGTTATAAAAGCTTGTTTTTAAAAACATATATTTTTAAATCAAAATTATTTTTGTATCGTCCAACAATTTTTCAGCATATGTAAAACATTGTATAAATTAAATATTATATACATAATTATGTTCCGTTTTCAGGCATTGATATCATTTGGTGTTTTCATGATGACACTCGGAGCTGGTGCAACTTCAGGTATCTCTGCAATTCTCATACCACAACTGCAGCATTCCAAGGAAGGAAAACACTTGTCGAGGGAGCTGATGTCATGGGTAGGTATGTACCAATTCATTCTACTTCTGCAAAAAGTGTATAAACTTGGTTATGACCAAACGAGCAAGTCACAGTTTTGCACCGTTCTTAAAAATATTTTTATGTCTTAAGTTTAAGGCGTGAATAATCATATCCATCAATTAAAACTGAAAACATGTTCCCATCCTTAATTTAATGTAAAATAACAAATAAGTGTCGGAATAATTTTTATTCAGGTATGCTCGTATGAGAAGCTCCCTACACTAGCTGTTATAATACCTATACTCGTTTAAAGGAGTGTTATCTTGTCCGCTAGAAATATTTCGTATCGCATTTGTAAGAACTAGCACTTGATGTATTTATTTATTTACGGAGTAACACTCTTATTCCAGGTGTATTTCAGTTTGATTTAATTTCACCTTTGTAAATAAACGAAACGAATATTTAACATTTTTTTAAAATTTGATGGCTCATAAGTTGTTACCTGTTACAATTTTACCTTTTTTATTTCCAGCTGCCATATCAGCGTTGGCTCTTTTCTTCGGTAACCTGATTTCGGGGTATCTAATGGAGAGATTTGGAAGACGAGCTTCGCACTTGATGCTGGGTGCCTGTTTTATAACCGGCTGGGCTATCATAGGATTCTCCAACGATTTCTTGGAATTAGTGTTACTAGGGAGATTCATTACTGGACTGTGTCAAGGGTGGCTTGGACCTCTAGGCCCAGTATTTGTGGGAGAGATCAGCACACCAGCATATAGAGGTTTATTCTTAGCAGCTCTCTCATTGGGCATCGCATTTGGCGTATTCATGTCGCATCTGTTTGGAACTTTCCTTCACTGGAGTGTATCGTCATTGCTCTGCGGAGTATTCCCCTTAATAGGAGGCGTGATACTGTACTACGCACCAGAATCGCCAGCGTGGTTAGCGTCAATGAACAGAATAGATGAATGCATCACTTCATTTCAATGGTACAGAGGAACAAGCCCCGAAATGAGAACGGAATTAGATAAAATGATTGCAGAGCAAACGAAGAAGGACAAATCGAAAGGGAAATTGGCAACTTTAGCAGTGAACATCAAGAAACCAGAATTTTGGAAACCGTTGTCGATAATGACAACGTTTTTCGTTATAACTCAATTGTGTGGAGTTAACGTTATTTGTGCATATACAACAGAAATGGTGAACGAGTTATTAGGGCACAATTCTAGCAAACACTATACCTCTGCAGCTATGTTAAGTATAGATGTACTACGTTGCGTATCTTTAGCAGTCGCATGTATATTGCTCAAATCGTCGGGGAGGAGGCCCATGGCTCTGTTCAGTGGTGTTTTTACATCATTATCATTAATAGCTTTAGCCATGTACATGTATCTGTATAAATCTGATGCTATCAGTCATATGTCACCATTTATAACTCTAGGTTTGATGGCAGCTTACATCATTGTATCCAATTTAGGAATATCTCCTCTACCATGGAATATGGTTGGAGAATTGTTTGCTGTTGAAACCAAAGGATTAGGGTCAGGTATCAGTGTCATGATGACATCAGTCGCATTCTTTGGTGTAGTGAAAACAGCACCCGCTATGTTCCATTCTATAGGACATCACGGAGCATACCTGTTCTACGGTTTATCAACTTTATGCGGCACTATATTTTTGTTCTTCTGTCTACCTGAAACAAAGGATAAAACATTATTGCAAATAGAGGAATACTTTAGGTATGGCAAGAAAAAAGTAACCAAAGAGATAGACAATGTATAGTTTGCATTTATTTTTAATGTTAAATGGAATTGCATTGTGTTAACTACACTGATTAGATCTTTATAATAAAGTATTTCCATTTCACGAGTTTTGTGGATTCGAATATTGGTATAGCTCTTTTACAGTACGAAGTTTATGAGCGTTCGGTTGGATTATGAAGCAAACCGCTACAATCAGGCATCAACTGTGCTCTTATCAAATTACGTAAGGCGTGTGTGGCATCATTATCTTCTACAATTAAGTCAAAGCTGAGTTGTGAGATATACTCGTAATATTGATACGATGTTACAAAAGATGACAAGAAATAATTTTGTGATACGCTTTGATCGATTGATCACTATTTATTTTTTTGTTTAGGCGTGCATATCAAGTATTTGTCAATGTTCTCAAGATGTTATTAGATATAGATGTCTGAATTAGATAGATGGACGCGTCCTATATTTGTGTTGCACACATTGACGTGCATAGTTAACCTCATTTGATAAGTACATTTAACACTTTGATTGATTTAAATTGGTCATGGCATGAACACTATTTTATCAATGTCATAAATAGATAATATTAAAGACATATAAGATAATATTAAATACATATAGTACCGTTAAGTTATCTTATATTAATAGCATACCTTGAAAAACCGGTGTCGTAAGAATGTATTAATTTAATTTATTCACTATTTATTCGTTTCGTTTACGGCCAACGATTTTTAATTCGTTTGATGATTAGAAGTCAGAAATTCGAATAAGTTACATACATACTTGACGTTATATCAATCGTTATATGACTAAATATCGTAGTCAACAAATGAATGAATATATGCAGTACTTGTTTGAGTTATAATTATTATGGAATAATTATTTAGTTAAATGTTTAGATTCTAATCATAGGACTCACTAAGAGCAGTGTTTTTTCAATCTCCAGAAAGAAGTTGTTCATAGGATAAATGACAACAAGTTAAAAAGTATCGTTGTGTAAATAAAATAGTTCATATTAGTTATTATTATTGTTGTTATTTACATACTTTGTTGAAGTTGATGGATAAAATCAATCTGACGACTGTAAATGGACCTAAAGTAAATAAAATTATGTTTTTTTTAATTCACGGAAAAAAAAATTAATTGAGTTTGAGTTTAGCCCTCAGATCATCTGAGGTTAAGGCCCACCAAATTCTTTGCTGTAGTGAGTAATTATGAGTTTGCGGCATGTAGAATCACATAAATGTAAATAAAATGGTAATGGTAATATGTTAATAAATATAGGTAGAACAATAATTATGATAAGTAGAAAATGGTATGAAAAGTTAAGTTTGCAGATAATAAACGGTTTTGTCATGTTCTGAGTATACTTATGTAAATATGTATATAGGTATGCATTACCTACATAAATTTTTTTTTTTTATTTGATATTTAATAATAACGACTCTTTATAACACAGCGATAGCTTCAGGCAAAAAACGTCTACTGCAGAACATAAGCCTGCCTCAAATATTGTCACGACCATGTAATTAATTGTAGTAAAATATATCAGTTAATCTGAAGAAGTGATGTACTTAACGGATGAATTATTAATGTAACACGAATAATAAACCAATGTGATACAAAATAAACGATAACAATTTTTATTTATTTATCTTACCTTTATATACAAGCTGTAACGTAATAAACGCAAGATCTGAAAGTAGGTAGTTATAAAAGTGCTTAAAAAAGGAGTAAAAACCTTTAAATTTGGAAATATGGTTTTCGTTTTGAATTTATGAAGCAATTCTCTAAGGTCTTGCGATTATTATGTTACACCTTGTATAAAACCTACCCTAGGTCGGACAAATGTAGTTTTTCTAACGAAAAATTCCCACTATGAGTCCGGAGTCTGGAATAGTGCTCGGTATATGGCAATAGGCTCGCCCCCTATAACATGGGACCTAACATCGTCGGCGAAACGTGGGTGTACTCAGTACACTTCTGCCACCTCCACTTGGGGAATATAGGCGTGACGGTGTCTTTTTTGTATATAAAACTAGCTGTAGCCGCAACTTCGTTTGCGTTATTTTCAGGCGTATATTTTTACACTGGAACGTTTTTTTTAAGACAAAAGGTAGCTTATGTGTTCCCTATGGATGAAATCTATGTCCTTGCCGAATTTCATCAGAATCTGTTCAGTGATTTTGGCGTGAAAAGGTAACAGACAGAGACAGTTACTTTCAAATGTATAATAGTAATATAGACGATATGGATTCCAGTGTGTGTTCGTAATTCTTCACCTCCTATACGGCTTGACCTAGATGGTTCTTAGCTATATTTGGACTGGGTAGGTGGCGCAGTTGTCAACCAGGTGCGAAGTCGCGGAAAACTGTTAGTCTCCATGTAAAAGCCCTGCTGTATTACCTGAAGAGACAAGCATGAATAGATTGATGTTAGCGTGACGTTTTGGAGAAAGTGTGTTGTTATATTTATTCTTATTTAATAAATTTGCCGTGTGATAAGGATGGCATATGAACTCGGTAGTGTAACGCCAACCTCAATATGTTTGTGCTAAGCCCTTTGTTTTTATTAAGCCTTAGCATCAAGACGTTGGCGTTAGCATAATGTTATCGTCAAAACGTGCTGGCCCGTTCATCCGTATTTAGTCAAAGGATGGCACTTCGCTAGTTTGTGCTCTGCCCTCTGTGCTTACCATGAAGCTCTTTGTAATAGCTTCATGGTGCTCACCAAATACAAAAACTTTTATTTAAAAAGACTTTTCTAAAAAAAAGCTTTAGTAGCAAAAACACGACAAAGATATTTTGTTTAGTTGAGGAGATCCTGTGGCTTCTTTCCGGCTCCATAATCACACCACACCCTAGACACAGGGTCTAAAATACATATAATATAAATATAATAATAGCCTTGTTAAGAAACTGTCCCACTGTTGGGCACGGGCCTCCTCTCAAACTGAGAGGGTTTAGGCCATAGTCCACCACGCTGGCCCAGTGCAGGTTGGCGAACTTTACACACCTTCGAGAAACTCTTAGGCATGCAGGTTTCCTCAGGATGTTTTCCTTCACCGTTAAAGCAAGTGATAATTAATTTTTTACGCATGCTTTCGAAAGACATAGGTGCGTACCTGAGTTTGAACCCGAGACCTGTGACTTTGCAGTCCAACGGTCTAACCACTAGGCTATCACTGCTTTTAAATACATATCAAGACAAATCAACGAGCCCAAACACGGTGGGGTTATATTGAGTAGTTGGGTGGTACGTTTGGCTACCTTTCAGCTTCATCATCAGACCTTGATCTGGTTGTATAGTACTTGTCAATACCAATCTAACAAGCCTAAACAGGACGGGGTGACGTTGTATAATTCGCATGTCATCTTTCGACTCCATCATCAGGTTATCTCCATGGTACCATATGATTGCATTTTCACATCATTGAACATATATACATATTCCAAATTTCAGCTTAAACGGATACCCTCAAGTGTTTGAAACAAGATTTGCATCGGAAAGACAGCACACATACGAACATTGCAAGTTAAATAAAAGGTTGTAATAAAGCAAGCTCATAGATGTACGTAATTTTCTGTACAAGCACCTTTAACTATCTGAGGAACCATGATAGTGTTTGTCAATCTTGAATTAGGATTATGGGCTTAGTTCTTCGGCGATAACAGACTACAGATTATGACTTGAAGCTATATATAGTGATTATTGGCGTCATAGGGAATTTTTCGATAGCGATATGTTCTTAGATAGACTTGACCAAATAGACCGGGTCTTATCTGAAGGACAAGTCAGGAGTCTCCGTAACCGGCGAGCGTGTATGAGACGAACTATGAGAGTAGAGGAAGCCAGAGAGGTATGTAAGGAAAGAGCCTGTTGGAACTCTGTACTCTCTGCCTACACGTGATGATATAGATAGATAGATAGATATGTTCTTATCATATTTTATAAGACATTTTAGTGTTTTCGCATTGGCTTTATGACCAACTGTCTACTAAACGTTAAGTTATCTCGGAATTTGACCACGTGTTGATCACAGATTACTAATATGTAGGGTAAAGTCATACAAGGATTTTATGACCCGCGGCCAAAATCGGAACTAACGTCACTGTCACTTCATGACAGTTACAGGGTTGCCGTTCGCTATGAAATTTACCTAAGTTCTTTTTTTAATTAGTAACCGTGTCTCCATCGAACCGCACTGGGTCCGCGTGGTGGAGTATGGCCTAATCTCTCTCACCTCGATTTGTGAGAGAAGGCCTTTGTTCAGCAGTGGGCAGTATAGGCTGATATTATTATTATAACCGTGCGGACGTACCTGTTGAAATATTGCCTGGAAGTAGGAAAATTTTACTTAATGATATCCCTAATTTCATTTCAGTGCCCCCTGTCAATGTCATCGGGCCAAAATATTCTTGTCGCAATATAGTGATTATGGCTTTGACAGTAGTTAAACGGACTTGATTTGGATGCCGTAAATATTTTTCAGCTAACGAACTACAATTTATTTCATAACCATGTTAAGGCTATGAAATCACAATCGTCACTTTTTAAAATCGATAGTGATATATGGTATATATATTTAATAATATTAGCCCTGTTAAGAAACTGTTCCACCGTTGAGCCCCCTCTCAAATTGAGAGGGTTTAGGCTATAGTCCACCACGCTGGCCCAGTGCGGGTTGGCGAACTTCACGCACCTTCGAGAAACTCTTAGGCATGCAGGTTTCCTTACGACGTTTTCCTTCACCGTTAAAGCAAGTGATAGTTAATTTTTAAAACGCATATGCTTTCGAAAAGACAGAGGTGCGTGCCTGGGTTTGAACTCGAGACCTCTGACTTTGCAGTCCAACGGTCTAACCAGTAGGCTATCACTGCTGTTAGGTAAACCCATTAAAATCATAATATAATATTACGATTTCTGTGGGTAAAACGGCGCCTAATGACTTATGTAAGTATTCGGGAGAGTAAAAGAAGGCAGAGAAGTCTGTATGGACCTATTGAAACCCTGTATTCTCTGCCTACCCGCAAGGGATCTGGCGAAAAAAAATAAATTAATAGAAATGTTCAGGAGTTTGAAATTTAGAATTCATCGAGCTGAATAATGGAGGTTTCTTTACACCTTAAAAATAGAATCGTGAAAGTGTATAGAAACATCTAACTATTTAATTATATTCCTGTGTTTAAAGTTCTTTGTATTGTCTTCACTTTTGTATACTGATTTGCAATGATAGTAAAGTCACAGGTCAATGTCACGGTCGGTTGACGACTAAAGTAAGTGGCACGCGTCCACGGTCCCAATTGACTATTCTTCCTGTGCCGACACGTGTTCCCACACTAGGAAGAGATTCGCTACATCTGTGGAGGATTTTTTTCCAATCAGTTCCCACGTTGGTAAGCGACATGTTATGGCCAGCAAAAAAGAACCAGGAAAACATCTGGTGTCGTCTGGAGTAAAAGTCTATATTTAGATTACTCTGCGTTTATGAAGTGATGTGTAAGGAAGTTTTTAATGAAAGCGTGTGTCGCGACGCGTAAGTTTATTCGAATATTGTTCTAGCAGTGTTCGTTGTCACGTTCTTTTGTATTTACTACAAAATACGTTAAAACCAGTCTACGCATCAGAAGACATGGCGGTACTCTACAATTGTTGGACAACTACAAAGGCCAGACACTTCACGAGAACCTCATACTGGAGTCTAACAAGCGGCAATTACAAAAATCTTTTACCAAATACATCTTATTTTGAAATAACTTAAACAAACCATAAAAGGAACCAAAATGTTTAGTAGACACTTCAAAATACCTACCAAAGATAAGATAACAAGTAAACACAGTTATGGACATATTTTATAAGCGGGGGTGCAATTTTTGAGTAGGTCAATATTGGGTGTGAGACGATTTTTTTTTATAAAACGTAGCCCCACCCTAAGATTTATTCTAGTGTCGTGGGTGCGTTTAGAAACATGAAAATTCATATACACAAATACCCAGACCGAAACAAATAATTGTGGGTCACACAAACAATTGTCCCGTGCGGGAATCGAACCCGCGACTATTCAACCCAGTGGGCGAAGCGGCTTAAGCTCTTAAACCACTGCGCAAACTCATCCGTCAAATGGCCACTAAAATGGACGCAATTTAACTGATTGCTACTAAGATTTAAATAATCTTTTGATAGAAAACTACACTTCTCTGACCCAAGATCTCGTGATTACCAGTCATACAATGCGCATTTATATTATCTACGCCTATTTAAGTATGTAAATAAACAGCCAATACACGCGATTCTATTTCAAAATTATTAAATTATAAAAAATAACATGAACATTGAACAACAAATTGCCTTTATTTCTATGTCAAGTTCCTCTGCTTTTCTTGTATTGTAATTACATATTATTTTGTGTAGGTTATTTAATTATGATAATGTTTTAACCCACCTTAAATAAAATATTATACTCAACTGTAAAATACGCTACATACCAAAGACAGAAAAGTACTCACCGCCTACACAATAAGTAAACCTGTATTATTTAGAGGTGCAAGCCCTAAATAGGGCTCAGTGTAATAGGAAGCGAGACTATTGCCGTTACATCGAACGTCCGTCTGTATCATCACGCCAGATCCCTTGCCCCCGCAAGAGAGGGAGCAGAGAGTAGAAAGTTCCAACAGGTTCTTTCCTTACATACCTCTCTGGCTTCCTCCACTCTCATAGTTCGTCTCATACACGCTCGCCGGTTACGGAGACTCTTGACTTGTCCTTTACATAAGAAGAAGTCGATTTGGTCATGGTAAGATAGTAGTCTAGGTCTTCCCCGGTGCCTACAACGTAATTACCTCGAACCTAATTTGTGATTACTGAGAATTTTTGTATAGAAAGACCACAATTTTACCATCCTTGAATTATCTACGCCTTATTAAGTATGTAAATAAACAGCCAATACACGCGACCCCATTTCCTAAATTATAAAATAAAACATGCACCGAACAACAAATTGCCTTTATTTCCACGTCAAGTAGTTCCTGTGTTTTATCCCGTTTTGTACTTGCATATCATATCATCTGTATAAAGCTACGGTCGAGTTCATGCGGAACGAATATTTTAATAATTTACAATGGGACACGTGGCCGAACGGAAACTATACACGTGCTATCAATTAGAAGTTGAATAGATAAAAAACTCGACCAGAAATGTTATTGAAGCTTGCTCCCTTGTAAGTGGGAGGAGTTGAGCCTATAAAATGAACGAATTGTTAATATAACCCTTTTATGGACATAGAGGGATAAAGGTTTCTTTTTTTAATTGTAAATATCAAGGTTTAGGAATTTTAAGGTTAGATGATTGTAGTTAGTTTGTATACGCACCTACGAGCTAGAAATATTTGCAGGAATAATAATATAAAAACAGCCAACAGTATCCCACTGTTAGGCTAAAACCTTCTCTCACAAAACTAGAGAATAAAAATACTCCGTTCCGCCTATATTCCCCAAATGGGGGTGGCAGAGGTGTACTGAGCACACCCACGTTTTGCCGACGGTATTAGGTCACAATTTCAAATTCCGGACTCATACTAGGAATTTTTCGTTAGAAAAACTACATTTGTCCGACCCACGAGGCAGTCAGGAATAAAAATAAAGCTCTATATTTATAAAGCTTGATTTTTAGCTATATTAATAATTTTCGAAAAATTCGCAGTATGAGTCCGGAATCTGGAATTGTGCCGATATATGGGAATAGGCTCGCCCCCTATTACATGGGACCTAACATCGTCGGCAAAAAGTGGGTGTACTGGTACACCTCTGCCACCCCAGCTTAGGGAATATAGGCGTGCCGGTGTTTATTAAGAATTTTCTGAATAAAAAAATATAAGGCTTCTACCGGAAGACGTGGAGTGGGCAGGCCCCCTATAAGATGGACCGATGACTTGGTGAAGGTCGCGGGTAGAAGTTGGACGAGTACAGCACAAAGCTGGTTGTTGTGGCGGTCTTTAGGGGAGGCCTTTGTCCTGCAGTGGACGTCTTTTGGCTAAAGAAGAAAAAGAAGAAGCCTTCTATAACCTCTCATAGACATTTTGAGCCGAAATTGTAATTATAAATTATACTAAACCAATGTTATATAACAATTTAGTGATAACAAGTCATGTATCCTTTATGATTCTTCTACTTACATTGTCACAGTTAACACAAATCGGCTCACCTAAAAGTTCAGTTCAATTCATTCTTTATTGACTAGACATTTTTTATTTGCGTCATTCATACATAACACTTTAATATTATTCAAATATATTTTAGATAACAGTTAGGTTACACGTGTGATCTGGTGGAACCTTGATAGAAGGATTTAGATGTACTGATAAGAATAAGACATTGCTGTATCTTAAAATTCATAAGTTTTATGCGGATGCGTCAAGTTTTATCCGAAGTATTGAGCCATCATCGTTATCAATCAGCCTGTATCATCTAAGGTTCTACACAACAACGGGAGCCTAAATGATCTATATCAATGACTGGGTACATTATGGTCGGTGAGGAATCGTCGTCCAGGAGGCTCACGCCCCGACGCCTATTCTCCCATCCTGTTAGGACGTGGACGAAAACTACCACGTTAAAGTAATCACGATCTCGCAAGTCGTTCCAACGTTCGTTCCTTATAACGAGATCTTAACAGCTTAATAAAATTATGCAGAACTTTGAGTACATGTGGTTGCTTATATGGCACGGGCACAGCTTGTTCATAAGACACGGGCACATGACTCCAATCAATGAAATACCCAGAAATACCCCTATTTAACAAATACTAAATTTAATAGATATAATATATCAATAAGAAAAAACTAGCGTCACTGTGTATGTATCTAAGTAAGGAGTCACAGAATAAAGAAGTAAGTACCTACTAGTCTTCTTTGTTCTGTGTAAGAAATCGCTGAATTATATTATCGCCTCCAAAAACAAACTGTCATTCTGTATTCTACTTTAAGACGCGATCAATTTTTAAGCTATTAACTAGAAGTTAATAAATCGTTGAAGATAAGCTAATACCATTGGATTTACGAAGCTAGAGTGAATAATAACTAATTTAATATAACCTAGGTCTTCACTTAGAATTATTCTTATGCACCCACAAGCATTTACAAGCATGAAATTTACTATATTTCTTCATGAACTCTTGGAATTCTAACTCACTTATTTTAAATAGTATAATATTAACTTTCTTGCAGATTGACCTCTATACATGAATAGCTTCAAAACTAGTCTAGGCTTACTCGCATGGTATCAGCAGTTTAAGCAGTTTTATACTTAAATTCCTAAATCATTACATACTTCTTTGTTAACTCAATATCTTCCAATAAGTAGCTCAGCTTTTAGTATTAGTAAACGATCTTGTTGTTAAATGCAGGAAGCCAGAGTGCTCTGTAAGGAAGGAACTTGTTGGAACTCTGTACTCTCTGCCAACCCGCAGGGGATTTGGATGATAGGTAAAGCCATCTAATAGTTTATCTAGAATTCTAGCATGTCGGTTTGACCTTACGCTTGACGCTTATGTACTATCTATTATCAAGAAACATTATATTTGCCTATGACGAATACTGGTGCAATTTTATCATCCACTTAAACCAATGTCACTTTATCAATGACTAATTAGTCTTTGTGAAAATTAGTTCAATTATTCATAATGTAAGTAAATGATTACCCATTTAATCATTGTCTGTATGCAGAATGTAATTTCTTTTAGCCTTTATTTGCATTATTATTCACTATTCATTCTTCAAGTCGTAAATAATTATGAGGATGACTATATCATTTGTCGCGATAAATGCGCGTTAGTGCTTCTTGAAAGTTATTATTATCACTGATCCAAGATAGTTTATATGTCTAGAAGATAGCATGGATATCAACCAATATCCCTCTGCAAATTTGTTCATTAACAAAAAATATAAGATTTTTATTTTATGTGTATTACCATTTCAACAGCACAACAACAGAACAACGCTAGTATTGAAAGTAGTTTGTTATAAATCGGTAACTTATTTGATTCCCATTTTTAAATTATCTTATTTTTTTTAAATTGCACAATATGCTTGTTCACTCGTTCGGTACGCTATAATAAACAAAATTTATTTTTGATTCGAAGAAATACTTTGAATTTGAAAATGTAGTTTTCGTATTGAATTAGTGAAGCGAGTATCTAATCGAGGGTGTCTGAGGTCTTGCGTTATCTAGAATACACCTCGTATAACTGCACTGAGTAGAAAGACTTACATATTAAGATTAAAATTACTTATCAATCAGTCAATCAGTCATGCTCACTATAATATCTTTGCTTGCGGTGGCTGTCTGGCGCGGGTCACTCCCTTCCCTCCAATATAGTCGAGGGGAATGATGATGTTCCAGCAGTCATACTCGTGAACGGGTGCTGCTTGTGGGGACTGGTCCAGCTGGAATCCTTTAGACGCTCTTTACAGATAACATTAGATTCATATCTCGATCGTAAGGCATCACACTGGAGCTAGGTCATAAACTATTTATTTGTAACCTAAACATTGTATACACACAATATGATTAAAAAAAGGAAAAAAAGAAAAGTAAATAAAAAACACAAACCCGCTGAGTTTCCTCGCCGGATCTTCTCAGTGGAGGCCGCGTTCCGATCCGGTGGTAGATTAGTAGTTTAATTAGATTTAAAAAAATGTAAATTGACTATTTATAAGCGCCCTCGCAGGGCTGATACAAAATAAATTATTTGAGTTTGAGTTAAGAGCCGTGCACATTAGCAATGACTTTAGAATGACTTCAATTTGCAGCAGTAATACCAAAATAGCTTAAGTTATAGCAGTACCCGTGAATTGCCGACGGCGTTAGATCACAATACACTGGGGGTGAGCCTATTGCCATGCTACTTCAGTTAATAATTTACCGAAAGGCCACAATTTTTGCACTCTAGGATCAAATTTAAGACGTGCCACCCGTATTATCTGCTACTAGATCACCGAGACAGTCCTATATAAGAATATTTTAATAACGTATCACTCATTTAAATGATAATTTACATTACAATCATTAGGAATGCCAAAGTAACAATAAAGAACTATTCTTAACTGATAGTAAGTAATCGAGATAAATCTTTTTTATAAAGTCTGAATATAATGTAACTGAGAACTAGTTATTACTACCAATACCTTTGACCTCTACAAGATGTGACACAATGTGGTGTAATAAAGTCGATGATAAGGACATACGTAATTGTTTGGTATAAATAAATTATTCATCTAATTGTGCAATGCTCTTTAATATTATGTTGCCATATATATATACAAGCTGTAACATAATTAACGCAAGACCTAAAAGTAGTTTGTTCTAAATGGGTAACTGAATTGATTCCAACAATTTTTAAAGTATTTTACAATTTTTTTAAATTTGCAAAAAATTCTTTTACTCTTTCAGTTCGATATAAAAAACTAAATGTATTCTTGATTCATAGCAATAAGGAGATTTCAAATGAATCCCTAAAACGTATTTCTCAAAACGCAAATATACACATTCATTGTTAATTAGGGTATAAAAGTGCTTAAAAAATTTGAAAATTTGGTTTTCGTTTTGAATATATGAAGCAATTCTCTAATTGGGGTGTCTGAGGTCTTGCGTTTATTATGTTACACCTTGTATATATTCGTAAAATGATCGTTTGGACCTCAGGTTTGGACGGACGGCTAGGTCCATTGGTTAATCGTATGCCTACTGGATCGAGTAGTCGTGAGTTCTATTCCCGTACAAATCTTTACAAATCTTTGTGTTATCTAGATTTTTTTTCTTTGCCACAGGAACAATTCATAGTGCGGGGCTACCCGCACTATGAATTGTTCCTGTGGCATGGTTGCGTTTGCAAACACGAAATTCACATACACACACATCCAGACTGAAACAAATTTGTGGGTACACAAAGACTTTTCCTGTGTAGGATTCGATCCAGATCGTGGACCGGCTGAAGCTCTTAACCACTGGACCGAGCCGTTCGTCAAATAAGTTTCGGACTGGGTGTTTGTGTGATACAAAAATAAATCTTTTTCACAAGGGTACGGTGACATTTCGAATTTGACATTTCTAGAAATGTGGTGATGATAGAATTGAATAAAATAGAATTGATAGAAAATCATATCGATATAATTTATAACGAAGGATGAATTGATGTTTATAACAATAATTTAGGAAAAAAAACATAAATCCCATTATTTTTTACGAATCAAGCGATTGGTCTGAAAAATCGTCATAGAAATCGCTTAATTTGTCGCTAACGTGAATTATTATTAGAAGTCTATAACACTGACTGTTTTATTATGTCAAAATGACGCGAACCGTTTCAATTTACATAATTGAGTAATAGAGTTTCTGAAGTTTTGAGTTTTTAATTTTTTAGTTTAATTACGCAAATGAATAAACAATTTATGACCTTAATTAAAATACAAGAAAATATTATATTTTATATTAGTCACGAGACATCTCGTGAAAAAAACCATAGTGTGGGAAACCGTTCTATAACTAATGATGGTTTTCTAGAGTCATATTACTTAGCTTACTCATGAAACAATACAACAATTTTATAGAATTTTGAAGCCAATTCTCTAAATCACCATCATGCCTATATTTATTAAGAACCTATCTTCTGAAGTGTACTGTGACTATAGTACTCATGATGTTCATCGTCTCAATTAAGTTTGGTTGTGAGGGCCTAAGTCCTATGACTAAGGATGAGAGTCTTTTGCCATTATACTGAGGACAATTTCAGTCACCGAATTGCTGGTGAAAAATTTTTGATAGAAAAACCCCGGCACACTGTCCAACCTAGTAAGATAAAGACTAAGGTTCGATCTTCGCACGGTAAAATCTTTGTATAAATCACAACTGTTTGTTACGGTCTGTTTGTGTATGTTAATTTCATGTTTCAGGTATACGTATCCACGATATAGAAATTCCTGCTAGCTTCAGGTAAGCTAGTTCTTACAGACATGGGCGTTATAGTACCCTTGATTCCGGTACTGAGGTTGCTTGTTCAGATTATAAAATAATAATAATATTAGTCCTGTTAATAAACTGTTTCAACGTAGGGCACGGGCCTCCTCTTAAACTGAGAGGTTTTAGTCCATCACGCTCGCCCAGTGCGGGTTGGCGAACTTCACACACCTCCGAGAAGCTCTTAGGCATGCAGGTTTCGTCACGATGTTTTGAACGCACGTGTGATGAAAGAAACAGAGTGGATCAAATAATTGTGGGTCACACAAAGATTTGTTCCGTGCGGGAATCGAACCGCGACTATTCGACCCAGTGGGTGGAGCGGCTTGAGCTCTTACCCACTGCGCCAAATTGCCGTTATATTGGGCACAATCCGGATTTCCGTCTGATAATAATTAATTTTTAAAGTTTTGGTTTTCAGGCGTTCGTAGCGCTGATCGCTACGTACATTGTATCTACGAAACAGTCTTTAACGAGGCAGCCTTTAAAGTAGCATGGAAAAAGTCAATAAATAGTTAATTGAAATGAGGTTTCGATAGACATGAAACTGGACTATTTCAAAAGCATTTGGATACCCACCAAATCAAGCATTCGAATAGTTCTTCGGTGTTCTAATCAATATTACTATTTATAATTGGTAATTTTGAACTTGGGTTGTTTCAATAACACAACAAATTAATTCGGTTAATTGAAGGTTAATGGAAATTATAGTGTAGACGTACATAGTCTAATTAACCGTTTTCCTGTATTTATACATTTAGAAGTATTGCTATTTTAGTCTTCAATGATAATACAAATAATTAACATGGTATAGCTATAACATGCTATGTACTCAACTTGTGTAAGCCAAGTTGATATACAAAAGTATTTGAGAAGGATTGTGTTAGTATAGTTTTAGATTATGGATGTAACAATATCTCTATTACGATACAGTTGCGACTGACGAATACATCGTATTAACATTCATGTTATAAGAATATATAAATATAACATCCTAAGAAATTTGAGGTTTGTTGTTTTCCGATTTGAGGTTTATTTAAAAAGAGTTTAGTAGACAATGACTGCCACGTTGGTCTAGTGGCAAAGCGCATCGCTTTGTAATCACGAGAACAAGAACTTCCCAGTAAGAGTCCGGAGTCTGGAATTGTGCCTGGTATATGGCAATAGGCTCGCCCCTATTACATGGGACCTAAGATTGTCGGCGAAAGGTGGGTGTACACAGTACACCTCTGCCACCCCCGCTTGGGGAATATAGGCGCGACAGTGATGTTTTTTTTTAGTTTAAGAGTTTTATTTATTGTATGTTCATCAGACAAGGTTGTTTAGGTAGCATGATATTTTAGAATTTACTATTGTTTTAGGTTTTAGGTACCTACTTTGACAGCTATTACCTACAATACAGTCATATAAGGATCTTGTGGCCTGCGGGAAAAAAACTAACACTGCCATCAAGGGAAATATCATTTCATGATAGTTATAGAGATGCCGTTTTTTATGAAATTTTCCCAAATTCTTTTTTAATTAGTAACCGTGTGGACCCAGCTGTTGGAATATTTCCCCGGAAGTTGGGACATTAAGATGTCAATGTCATCTACGGGCCATCATATTCTTGTCGCACCGTAATCATGATTACCTATCACCTCTATTTTAACGTTGACCACAATGCATCAATAGCAAGTATAGGTAAAGTCCTTATTAATAATTTAATTTAATCTAATTTGCATATTTCACAACAAAAAACTACACGTAAAGGGCGACTGTTATTTTGAGGAAAAAGGAAACTACTTCATTGTCTATCTATCTATCTATAACCTCACGCCAGATCCCTTGCGGGGTAGGCAGAGAGTACAGAGTTCCAACAGGTTCTTTCCTTACATACCTCTCTGGCTTCCTCGACTCTCTCACTACTTCATTGTAATTACCAATATACTTAAAAACGAAGAAGGTACTCCACTCCATTTGTCTTCTTTTGTTCATACTTATACATATCTCGGTTATTTTCTTGACAGATTATTCGAAACCTTTTAAAGCATTCAAGGTATTGAGGAAAGCAATGCTATATATATATATACATTAGCCTTTCGCCGATTTTTTAATCTTGTAATAAAATATATAATTATTATATAATTGTCACTTGCTTAAACGGTGAAGGAAATTATCGTGAGGAAAACTGCATGCCTAAGAGTTTCTCGAAGGCGTGTGAAGTTCGCCAACCCGCACTGGGCCAGTGTGGTGGACTATGGCCCGAACCGTCTCAGTTTGAGAGGAGGCTCGTGCCCATCGGTGGGACAGTTTCTTAACAGGGCTAATAAGATAAGAATAATAATATATTATGGAAACCAACCACATGTCACCCATGTTTGCCGGCACAGTGCGTGTTTCACATTGCGTACTTCCGACCACGGTAACACATGACTCTCTGATCTATTTTTGTACATTATCATAATTGGGTCTCGTCGGCATTTGTTACAACTTGCTAACCTTGTAAAAAAGAATTTAGCGCAGTGGTTAAGGGCTTAGCCCGCCCCGCCCCACTGTGTCTAATAGTCGCGGGTTCGATTCCCGCACGGGACAAATCTTTGTGTGATCCACAACCGTTTGTTCCGGTCTGGGTATTTGTGTATGTGAATTTTCATGTTTGTAAACGCACCCACGACACAGGGATTAATCCTAGTGTGGGGCAAAGTTTAAAAAAAAAATAAACAAAAAAAAAATTGATTGAAAACGTAAATAACTTAGCCCCACGATATATTTTTTTTATTTTTTTTTTTTTTTATTATAAAAAACGTAGCCCCACACTAGGATTTATTCCTGTGTCGTGGGTGCGTTTACAAACATGAAAATTCACATACACAAATACCCAGACCGGAACAAATAATTATATGTAGGTACATTTTTAATTTATAATAATTTATAATTTTATTTAGCTTTCACGAAAAACTGTACACTTTCCAATATGATTTATTGTTACTCACCACAATACCTTTTTGAAAATGAATTCTGTGATTTGTGTCTAGTTTTTTGTTTAGATTTTTACATGCTCACAAACCATCATGACTGGTACTGAACTGAACTGACATGAGTGGTAGTTAGAGACGTGGAAATCACTCGTATTTCCTTAAAATCATCATGTGATGATGCCCATATGTATTGTCACCCGTCTCAGACAGACCAGTCGGATGTTGTATAACTTCTGTAATCGCTCGCATACTGCTTACCCCATCGCGTAGACTAAGTTTTAGCTAGACATTTTTTTTTAATTGTCATAGCTGCTCTACATTTCATTTTCGAATACATCTTACTTTTACAGCCAAGGTATGGGTTCTATTGGCATTAAAAGCTTTTATTTAAATTGTTTGATTCGTATGCCTGTTTAGATTTCAAATTAAAAATGTCTAATCCTATTTTTAAACACTTGCTGGCATCCGATAAGCTGAACTTTGGCAAATGGAAAATTTGGCATAACTATGTAACTTTGGTGAAAATGCAACAGTATGGTGCTTTAAAGCTGGTTTGGTGATGGGATCAGAGTATGGGCAAAAGTATTCTTCAACTAAACTGAATGAGATAGTCCCATTGCGTGTGGGCTGGTTTAATCTGTCTTAATAAATACTATACTAGACTTAGTTGGGTTCCAGGATTGATGATGGAGCCGAAAGATGATAAAAGGAACTTCTCAACTAAATAAGACAATTTCGAGTTAAAGGTAGTGTTTAAAAACATTTTTTACCTTTTTAAATATCTCTTTATGGGACCGGATACCAGGACATAAATACTTTAGCTATATATAAATTTAGGTATTACAAGATTCAACTGTTCATATCTCTTTGTAGACAAAGCGATTGTGTATCTAAAAATGGCCGACAATACGATAAACATAATATTTTATCTATTTTATCAAAGGAGACTAATTCCTTTACATTCTCGGACGATTTAGCACAGTGGTTAAGTGCTTAAGCCGCTCCACCTACTGTGTCTAATAGTCGCCGGTGCGATTCCCGCACGGGACAAATCTTTGTGTGATCCACAATTATTTGTTCTGGTCTGGGTATTTCTGTATATGAATTTTAATGTTTATGTAAAAAGGCATCTACGACACAGGAATAAATCCATATATAAAGAACACAAAGTATTCTGATGATAGCCATCTGTTACGATTGACATAATATACCTAATAGACTATTTTTTAACTTAACTGCCTCGTTGGTCCAGTAGCGAAAACCCAGGACCGTGTGCTTTGCGATCACGAGGTCCTGGGTTCAAATCCTAGGTCGGACAAATGTTGTTTATCTATCGAAAAATTTCCAGTCCAGAGTCTGGAATCGTGCCCAATGCATGACAATAGGCTCGCCCCCTATAACATGAGACCTGACACCATCAGCGAAAAGTGAGTGTAGACAGTACACCTCTGCCATCCCCGCTTGGGGAATATAGGCGTAACGGTGTTTATTTATTTAAATTTTAGAATATTTTCTTGTTTAAAAATTTAAGAATTAATCCTAACTCAGCCTATATTCACCTCATTAGATTGGTAATACCTCGTTGGTCTAGTAAAGTATTAGTGTAATATCACAAGGCCCTGAGCTCAAATTCTAAGACGGTAAAGGTGTGCTTTTTCTATCACATCATAAAACCCTCCGTCGCTGTCCAAAATTTTGTCAGGTATAATGGCAATATGCTGACCCCCTATTACATTTGGATTTAACATTATTCGGCGATATGTGGGTGTGAATAGGTTTCCTTCCTCATTGGGAAATATAGGCTTTACGGTGTTTCCTCATATTTTTTTATAACGGTTAACTGTACCTTTTATTCACACGATGTGCAAGCATATGTTTCTAAATGCATTCGTCCAAAAGCAGTTCAAATCGAATTATACTAATTATGAACAAATAAAAGCATATGCCACCGGGACTCTCGAACTCGACTTAATTTGAAGTTTTTGTACAATCTGCGTTGATCGCCAGATGGCGGCGGCGTCGCCGGCGCATGCCGTATGGCGTCACCGCGGTGCTTCGGCGGAAACTTGCCGCAATTTCTCTGTCTACTATCTCAAACAATCTGGCTCCATGTCGGATGCAACAAATATTGTTTTGTACGTTTTGTAAATGTACCTATACGGCCCTTATTGGCTATGGCCGCCGCACTTCGTGAATTGTTAGTGTTAAAGTATTCGGTATGCCACTGAAGTACGGTGTGTGTGTGATTAATCTACGCTGTTGGCCGCGGGGCCTTTACAGCTTCACCGGACAAGAGGGCGAGCGTGCAACCACTACGCTTGCCAGAAAGGCAAGAGCTCAAGGGCGCCTCTATGAGGACCGGCCTCGGCTTGGGCAGTGGCTATAAGGGAGGTCGTATACTAGGTGTCTCGCCGTGGTGTACTGTACCGGCCGGCGGGCAAGGGATTCTTCGACCTCGCCGGCGAGGTCGGTGTCTGTTCCTGTGTGCGGTATCTGTATCCGAAAGAAGGGATGTAAGAGCATCGGGAGGGTCGGTAAGAACATGCCGCCGACGGCGGTAGCAGCTGATAGGAGGGGCACTAAAGTACGAATTAAACGATCATTTCACGAAGTTATCGTAACGCGCCGCGTGACGTGTTTAATTGGTTATAGCAAGTATGGGCCTGGCCTTGAACGGTTCTAGCAAACATCTCAGGCGTATAATATTGTTGCTTGTTATTTATAAATAGTGGTTAGATCGTTGGACTGCAAAGTCACAGGTCTCGGGTTCAAACCCAGGCACGCACCTCTGTCTTTCGGAAGCATGCGTAAAAAAATAATTATCACTTGCTTTAACGGTGAAGGAAAACATCGTGAGGAAACCTGCATGCCTAAGAGTTTCTCGAAGGTGTGTGAAGTTCGCCAACCCGCACTAGGCCAGCGTTGTGGACTATGGCCTAAGCCCTCTCAGTTTGAGAGTAGGCCCGTGCCCAGCAGTGGGACAGTTTCTTAACAGGGCAATTATTATTATAGTTGTTGATAGAGTAGAGCATTGGTATTAATAGAAAATTACGTAAGTAGATAGGCTTACAAAAATCGGTGTTTAAGAATGGCACGTATCGTTTGTCACCTATTTGTATGCCGACACACAATCAAGCATTATATAATAAGCATTTGTTATCTTATATCCATGACTATTTGTATATGGATTTGCTACGCAATATGATAATGCTTGACTATTTCAAGAAGGTCACCATTAATCTGCCTTCTTTTTAACTTTGCGCCATACTAGAAATTATTCTTGAAATGTGGGTGCGTTTACAAACACGCATTTTAGGTACACAAATACATAGATTAAAACATTTTTTTTTGTAATTTGCACAACGATTTGTCACGTGCGGGTATCAAACTCGGCTACTCGATCTAGAAAGCGAAGTGACTTACGTTTTAACTACTGTACCAAAGAACCACATCGTCCAAGTCGTCGTAATAAGTAAGTAATGAAAGATTCTTGTTTTCCTTTATACTTAATTATGCGTCATACGTACTGTGGCTTTTGACACCTAATTTATATGCGAATCAATAAATAGCGTATGTATTACATACCTATCCATTTACTTTGGTTCACCCTTCAAATAATACAATTATTTAAACACTGTCATGGTCCTAACTATTTTGAAATAATTCATATTTATATAATACTGGTTTCTGCCCGTAACTTCGTCCGCGGAGTGGTGGACTTTAGACAGCAACCTAACATTTATCCGGAATAAAAAGTATTCTATGTGTTAATCCAGGTAATAAACTATCTGTGTGCCAAATGTCATCCAACTCCGATCAGACGTTTTTGAGTGATTGAGAAACAAACATCCAATCATCTAAAATATCCAAACATACAAACTTTCACATTTATAACATAAGTAGGATAGTATGATTTTGTTTGTAGACGTGATCAGTCTTATGCTACAGGATTATTAATAAGATATAACGTATTAATCAAACTATTCCATCAAAACTATGTATTTTGCTTCTCCCAAAAACTAAATAAGTGTAAAGTATAACTAAAACCTATTCCGATACATAGCTAAATAAATATAACTGTATGAATTAATACATTACATACTTAATCATCAAAATTGTGTGTACATAATACAAAATTTTGATGATTAAGAATTTTTAAAGGTTTCGAGTAGCTTATATATGGGTAACTTATTTTAAAGCGTGGTTTTAGACCACGTTGTGGTTGTCACGCATCAAGAAAATTGATAATTAATACCTATTAGTTATCAATTTTCTGGGTGGATTGATTTTTTACATTTTTGCCTATAAATTTGATCGTTTATACTAAAATTAATATGACTGTAAAATATCTTCAAAAGCGACATTATTTATTAATTAAATAAGCAAACACATCTTTTTTATTAAAACCTTCACTATTTTGTCCCGAGGGTCTACGCATAACACAAGGAGATTATTATACACAGAATATACGCCATCCTAATCTTCGGAACACGTGGATCCGCGAACTATACGTTGAAAAAGTGCTTATTCAGTTTCTTTAGTGAATTCGGTGGTACCCTAAAGGTAATGTCCATTTTTTGCTGGTTCCCATGAACCCTGTGACAATGGTGTCGACCTCGCTGCAAGACGGTAGAGATCCACGCAAGAATAAATATTAACCAACAATAGGGTAGCTTCTTTGACTTTGTTGTATAGTCGAATCGATTGCTCTTGATATTTTTGACAATAAAATAAAATATATTTGACCTTTTTAATTAAATAAAATTGTTAAAATATTCATCAATTAAAACCGAATAAACAATATATTATCTATCTATCTATCTATAACCTCACGCCAGATCCCTTGCGGGGTAGGCAGAGAGTACAGAGTTCCAACAGGTTCTTTCCTTACATACCTCTCTGGCTTCCTCGACTCTCATAGTTCGTCATTTAGTTAATGTAAGGGCATTAGTACAAAGGCCTTTAATGTTAGTTATATTTATAATCTTTAAAGATTATAAATATAACTAACATTAAATATAACCGAACTTTGACATAAAGGAAAATACTTTATCATAAATTAAATAAGTAATTATAGCAAAGCATCCTTATAATCACCAATATAATTTGTAGCCTGTAATTTGTAACAATATATTATGTTATTTATAAACGGAATTTTTCGAATGTCATGCATATTTATTTTACAATATGGAGTGAAATAGGCTTAATAATAATAATTATCTAAACTGTTGCACGTTTGCGTGATAAAATTATACAATCTTTATTTTGAGTCTTTATTGCATACAAATATGACATACCATAAAATCTTGATATAAAATGGATTATTCGATGGAATGGTGACGATACTATATGATTTTATAGCTTTTTGATTAAGACATTTAGGCAACTTATCTTAATTCCGTTATAATAATTTTACGATTAATAAAAATAAGGCTTAAAACTTAAATTTTCAATCTTATCTATAGGATGCACCTACATAGATCGCTATTGTATACACATTTACATACTAAAAATATTCACTAACATTTCAAATATCAATGCAGGTTGGTCGCAGTAAGCCCCGACACAACAAAAGGCATAGCGGCTCGTAACGGACTTTTTTCGAAGCGGCATCGATCAGGATCTCTTCCTCGTTGCATGCGCTTTGTCATGGTAAAACGACTTTAGATTCCCACGCGCAAACTTTATATGCTTTAACTGAAAACTAAACTAATCAGAGCCGAAACAATCATCAATCAATTTACTATTAGAAACGACAAGTATAAGCAGTATTCTGACGAATAGTATAACTTGGTTAATTTAATTAAGACTCACCTGATACTACACTGTTCTCCCATACCCCACAACAAAACGTAGATGGAAAACACCGTCACGCCTATATTCCCCAGAGGGGGTGGCAGAGGTGTACTGAGTACACCCACGTTTCGTCGACAATGTTAGGTCCCATGTAATAGGGGGCGAGCCTATTGCCTTATACCGGACACAATTCCAGACTCCGGACTCAGACTGGGAATTTTTTGTTAGAAAAATTACATTTGTCCGACCTAGGATTTAAACCCAGGACCTCGTGACCACAAAGCGATGCGCTTTGCCACCAGACCAACGAGGCAATCTAGATGGAAAAAAATGTAAAAATACGATTTTAAAAGAGTAACTGTGGAATTTCTTGCCCTTCTTTTCCACAGGAATGACATTCCGAAGTGGTGGTAGAGTCTTTGTTACTTTTATGACAATTCATAAATACGAGATGGTTTACATGAATAATAGATATTCTGATTCTATTTAACGCGCTACTAGTTTCCCGTGTTTTATAGTTTAATTAAAAGAATCATATTTTTTCAGTAGCTCTACCACTGACAATATACAATACAGTCGGAACTAAAAATTTAGGACTGTTGTTACAAGTTTCTTTGTATGAAAGATATAACAACATATAATATTAGAAATTATTCCTGTATCGTAGGTGCGTTATATTTCTGGGTCACACAAACATTTATCCGGCACGGAATCGAACCCGCGACTACTCAATCTAGGCAGAGCGACACAAGCTCTTAGCCGTCCGTCGTCTATCATGTAGAATAAAACAGTCATGCCTATATTCCAAGCGGGAGTGGCAGAGGTGATCTGCCTATACCCACATATCACCGACGATGAATGTCCCAATGAAATAGGGGGCGAACCTATTATCGTTATACCATGGACGATTCGAAACCTCGGCCTGCTATTGAAAATTTTTCAATCTCCTTCTCCTCCTTCTTCTCTTCTATGTGAGAACGTAACAAACAAAATTGTTTTCGATTCAGCATTACAAGGTTGATAATTTCAAATTACAAAATCGTGCGATAACCATTGACCTTTTAACATAAGTAATTTATGACGTAAACTATCTGTAATAGGGTAGAGGTATTTTGTAGGACTAGAAATGTTTTAATTTACTTCCGAGATTATGTACTTTTGGTATTGTTAACAAATAATATAATTCTAAGATGTTAAAAAAAAATTACTGCCTCGTTGGTCTGGTGGCAAAGCGCATCGCTTTGTGATCACGAGGTCCTGGGTTTAAATCCTAGGTCGGACAAATGTAGTTTTTCTTACGAAAAAAAAAAAAAATCCAGTATGAGTCCGGAGTCTGGAATTGTGTCCGGTATATGGCAATACGCTCGCCCCCTATTACATGGGACCTAACATCGTCGGAGAAACGTGGGTGTACTCAGTACACCTCTGCCCCCCCCCCCTCCTGCTGGGGAATATAGGCGTGACGGTGTTTTTTTTTTCTTTTTTCAAAAATAATAATGATCATCACGTCAGATCCCTTGCGGGGTAGGCAGAGAGTACAGAGTTCCAACATGTTCTTTTCTTACATACCTCTCTGGCTTCCTCCACTCTCATAGTTCGTCACATACGCGCTCGCCGGTTACGATGACTCTTGACTTGTTCTTCTGATAAGACTCTGTGTATTTGGTCGTGTTAAGATAGTCTAGATCTCTCCGGTACCTACATCCTTCCACTTTCGCATTGTATATCTGTTTTGTCATTCTTTCTTCTGTCTATATGCCCGACCCAACGGAGCATACCCTTTCTCATCTTTAAACCGATACTATCTTTCATACTTACCCGTTTTATTACTACGCTGTTGCGAATACGGTTTGTTCGTGTGACTATGTACATAACTACAACAGTGTGTTAAGCACTTTTATTAAGTTGAATAAATAATTTACGATATTTTCTTCAGTCTGTGAAGTTATCTTATTGAGAAACAAGAAATTGTAGAGCGTTACGAAATATTCATTGTAAAGGTTTTACGGACGATTTAGCGCAGTGGTTAAGAGCTTGAGCTGCTCCGCCCACTGTGTCGAATAGTCGCGGGTTCGATTCCCGCACGGAACAAATCTTTGTGTGATCCACAATTATTTGTTCCGGTCTGGGTATTTGTTTGTGAATTTTCATGTTTGTAAACGCACCCACGACACAGGAATAAATCCTAGTGTGGGGCTACGTTTAAAAAAAAAAAAAAAAAAAAATAGTATACTAGGTCTATCTGTGATCACGCGGCATGAGCGCATAGACGATACCCAGTTAAATACACTATTGAACAATTAATAGAACACTACTTTCTGCCCGCCACTTCGTCCGCGTTGACTTAAGACAGGAGCCTAACATTTTCCGGGATAAAAAAGTATCATATGTGTTAATCCAGCTAATAAAAAATATGTGTGCCAAATTTCATCCAAATCCGTTCAGCCGTTTTTGAGTGATAGACTAACAAACATACAAACTTACACATTTATAATATTACTAGGATTAATTTGCATGAAGAAAACTTTGTCTTTGAAAAAAAAACAGTGCGCTCTACTTATTAGTTCTAAAAGAAAAAATAATTTGGTTTTATTTTCTAGATTTTATTTATTTTGAAAGCTTTTTACTGAAAATACTCTACATGATCATTTATTAAACTCTTATAATATCTTAATAGTGTTTTAAACTTGTATGCTACAATAACTATATATTAAGAACCATTGTACCACATTAACATGAATAAATGAAATCTGAATTAAAAACAATTGACAATACCTTCATATTTATAGGAACACAACTAATAATTTTGTAACTGGTTGCATACCGTCAAAGTCCTTAAACGTTTTAAGTAGAGTAATAATCTATTTAGATAACCGTATTTGTGAGTGTCTAGAAGTGTTCAACAGACAGCACTTGTAACCCATAGATAACAAGATATCGGCTTAAGAGTACACTTGTTGCGTGACAAAGACAACGCTACTTCGAGGACTTGACTGTACTGGAATATCAGACCTGTTCAGAAGCGTGAGGTAAGTATAATATACAAAATGGATATTTAAACGTGTTGATATCGATGTTTGACCATCTATATTATCATGCCAGATGCCTTTTGGGGTAGGCAGAACATAGTTTCAATGATGAACGACAGTAGGTTCATACAAAATTATTTTCGTAAGATTTTTTTATTAGCTTTCTTATGTATAAAGGTTTCCCTTGTACATAATCGACTCAGCGCGACGGGAGCGCGACAGTGGCGCGGCTTGGGGAGTTGTAATGTACTGAAATATACGGGAGACGCCACACAGCGCAACCCCGCTCAGTGCGACACAAACGTAGCCAAACCAAACCTTAAGAGTTACTATAATTTGATTTGTATAGCTGTTGATATCCAAAATAAATAGAATATCGACTGCACCTGGTAACATTATGAAGTCTCAAAGTATTTGATAACACCACACTTGCTTCACCTAGGAATTGAATTCAAGGTCTAGTGATAAATACATAAAAATACTTATGTAAAGTATACCATACAAAGCTAAATCCATATATATACATTTTACGGCTATTAATTCTGAAAGGGTAGTTAGAGGCGTACGACGTCTGCATCCATGCGAAGGCAGTAACCTTGTCGCTATTCTTTGAACACATTTAGATGTTTTGAAACACATCGACGTGTCAAACGAACAAAGTCCTATAATCCAGTATTTATATTTGGCATAATTAACCTTATCGACGAGCACGAAAGTTGCGAATGCTATTTATTTCATTTGGCATATGTTACTTTGTTCTATGAGACTGTCGATAAGTATAAATATTTCTCGAATGAGGCCTTAATATAGAGGATTGAGTTTGAACAGCTTAGTTCTAAATATTTGTGTGACTTACGGGAAATTGCGAGCAGGGAGAAGAGCTGAAGATCGAGCTCAGTGGCGGGCCATGGGGGAGGCCTATGTGCAGCAGGGGACTGACACGATCTGATGATGATGATGACGAGAGATTGATTCAATCTCCGTATTTGTGTTCCACCCATTATACAGCAATAATTCCTAGTGAGTGGAGGGGCTAATGTTAAAGAGGGTATTTTCACAATGTTTTTCTGTAGGCAAGCTGTATTTTTTAAATAATTTTGTACTTCTATTCATCATAGCGGCAGGCCCATGAGGGCGCACGAACTGAACGCATATATAAACGATAACCTTAATAGCTGCTGACAGAGTAGAATGGAAATGATGGTGGAAGGCCCTTTCCCAGCAGTGTGACATTAAATGCTAGATAATAATAATAATATCTACATCTATTTACAAAGATTTTTATCTTTCGTGGCGATGCTCGTAATTTGGTTTTGAAAAACATGTTTACTTCTTCATTCTTTTACAAGGTGTGACATTTTGTCAGTGACTGAGATCTTTGATCAACAAGTATAAAAACTATTTGATTATGATGATAACGTGTAGAGTGGAATACGGTTGTGGTAATGCAGAAGAGGGACTATACTAAATAAACGGGCTTGATCATAACTGCGATGAATGACAAAAAGGTTTTAAGTTAAAGGAATGTTTTTGTTAATAAAATGTAAAATAGGCCTTAGGAATGAAAGTAAAGTAAATATTTCTATATTCATGCGGAAACTGCAATTGCATTCAATTTTTCTTTGAGGAGCTTAGACTCTTTTCCTTAGATAATATAGCTTAGTATATAAAATCTCATGTATTCATAACAAAACACTAAGGAGTTGGAAGCTAATATTTTTTGTACATTTAATATAACGGGCTACCTTACTCGGCTACTCCAAATGATGGTTCGTCAAGTATATCAAAAACTTTAATCATTCAAAACGGCGTCTGACGAATGAAGCGTAAAATATTTAAATGGAAGCCAAAATAGCGTGCAACGCGTTTACCCCGTAAAATATGGCGATATTTCGATATAAAAAATTTAAAGGAGAAATTAAAATTCTCATCGTCCCGGAAATATCGGGCGTGCGGAACGAAGTGAGAAAATAGGTGAAATTATGTTTACTAACTTTGGAAACGCATGTATGCTCCTACGGCCAAACTTCCGCAATTTTATCATAATGTTTTTATGTGATATTTAAATTGATACAACGGTGACAAAACTCAAACCATTCAGACATTTTACCTCTTTACCTACTCATGTTGTTTTAGTATAATGAGTAATTTAGTAAATGTTGTCCAGCTATAAACAAAATGTCAGATTTAATATAAATTGTATTGAATTGGATGTATAAAATATATATCTTACACCAAATTCACTAATTTATTATTTAGGTACCTTAATAGTTATTACTAATTTATGTGGAAAACTTTACTAAAACAAATTGTTTTTATATCCTTACGTCAGATCCCTTGCGACGTAGGCAGAGAGAACAGATTTCAATCAGGTTTTTTCCTTACAAACCCCTCGGACACGCTCTGAGTTGATTATTTTCAATTTAGTCATTCAAATTATTTTCAATTCTCATGTTAGTTAAATAACAAAAACATATCTGGTATAAGTAAATATGCTCGGACCTAACTTTTAAGAAAAATAAGATTTTTTTCGAAGTCGGTTATAAACCAAATCTTAATAATCTCAACCCCTAAGTTTATAACCTGGCGGTTTTGTACTTCGCCCGCCGGTTTCGGGTATTCTGAACGGGACAACAGGGCGCATTAAAATCATAATAGCGCTATCGCCTTACCGTTAACGGTTCCCCATTTTGGGTCGTCTCTCCCGTTTTCTGTTAAGTTAAATATTAAAATTGTAAAATATTTAGTTTATTAGCTTGTCATATGTATTTTGTATCATAAACTTCATATTTTTATGTCTGAATATAATCAAACTTTCTATAGGATGGCAAATTATGAAATGAAATCTATTAGAGTTAAATAAATCTATAATAATATATCTACTAAATAGTAAGAGTTGTGTGTTATTTATTTATTTATTCAAACACAAAACAGATTACAATCATGACATGATACATCGGCTTATGTTTATTGGTGCTAAATATAATTGTAATCCAACAACTAGTGTTACGGAAAGCGTTATGAATATGTACGAGAAAAGTTATCTTCCAAAAATATTGTTAACTAACTATCATCTAAAACATTAAAGTAAGGAGTAACCAAATTACCTCAGTTTAAAAACAAAGTTAACAATTACTGACGATGAATTAAGTTAAAATTGTAGGATATTTATTAAGGACAATAAACACCTATAATTTACAACTTATTATATCAAATAAAGGAATGATTTAGAAAAATGTTTGACATCAATGTAATCTTATGGACAACTTAGCTCGTAGATATAAATATATTATAAATAAATAGGTGTTTCCAAACTCAGTCATTTTTCTTTATGGGTCTACTGTACTCTACAAGTAACTCCAAAAGCATGACTTATGTATAACAGGAGATTAAATTTTATGGTGTCATCAAACTCTGCGGCTCATAGTTCAGACGCAAAGAGCTTTAAGTAGGTCATTTAGTGACAAATAGTTTGTGCATTAGCATAAAGGTCTTTGTCTCAGTTGGGCCGGTATTAAGGGAATGTGTTGGTAATGGGTTTAATATGGTTGGTTATGGGGTAACTGGCACATAAAAAGTCGGACTAGTTTGTCAGGTAATGATTATTTTTTATAAGTAGTAATTATAGTTGCCACTGACTGCCTCGTTGGTCTAGTGGCAAAGCGCATCGCTTTGTGATCACGAGGTCCTGGGTTTAAATCCTAGGTTGGACAAATGTAGTTTTTCTAATGAAAAAATCTCAGTATGAGTCAAGAGTCGGGAATTGTGCCTGGTATTTGGCAACAGCCTCGCCCTTATATGGGGCTTAACATCGTCGGCGAAAAGTGGGTGTACTCAGTGCATCTCTGCCACCCCCGCTTAGGGAATACAGGCGTGATGGTGTGTTCTTTGTTTTTTTTTTAATGGAGTAGTTAGTACGCTAACATCAAAGTACGTTTTTGTAAATTAAAGACGATATATAGGAACTAAAAAATGTTTATTAAACTAAAACTTCTACAACCTAACATCACAATATTCATTAAAATCGAAGGCACTAAGATAAATAAATAGTAATTTGTATGAGAAGGTGCCCTTTTTCAAACTATTTAAATGTACCTACATACATATTTCACTAAGCTTGTTAGACTTTAAGCTACAATTAAACATAAATGAGACGACCAAAGTACAAAGCATGAAGTATGCAAGCCTGGCCTGCGACCGTTACGCACACCTTGCCCCTAACTCTGGCAACAGCTGTATGTTCCACGACAGTTATAGCTCAATAAATGTCTCTAACTAATCTTATCTACAGCAATTACGTTTAATTATTAAAGTTAATTATTCCTATTAGATTTCAACACAGGCCGAGATTGTCTCGTTTTCTCTTGCCACCACTTTAATGTTTCCTCAAACTGTTCTCTGTCCTCTGGAGTCACTTGAATATCAGGAAGCTCCCTTTTAAGTTCCATATCATCAGTGTACCGGTTTTCTATGAATGTATTTTCATCTTTATAATTGTACTCGTTGTGAGATAAAATCAATCCAGGGGCAATAGATTCTAAAGGCAAACTTGTTTCTTCATCGTAACTATGTATTTGCTGTTGAATAGTTTCCGAATATTTCACCTCGAAATCACTCTCATTCACTGTTATTTCAGATTCACTTAAATAGTTTTGCTCCGGGATCACTGTAAACTGCTCAGCTGAATTGGGAAATGGAAAATGCCCTTCTAAAAGATGAGCGTTTACTTCTTCATGCCCAAGAAGATCGGAAGAGGGAGTCAAAGGGTGACCACCGCCTTCCTCTTCTTCGTATAAATGTGGAGTAGCAACTAGTTGAAAAGTTTCTCCTCCTTGCAGATCAACGTACTGATGCTGGGGAAGTTGTAGAGCTCCGTCTAGCTCATCTTCGTCAATGTCGTCGTCTTCAACAGCAGGTGAATTCAAAGAATAGTAGCTCCTCTCTTGACTATTTTCTCTTGGTGATGATGATGCTGGAGAAGGAAAAGATTCCATGGATGGTCGAGTTGAATTTTCTTTGTCGGCATGACCGATGTTCAATAAGCTTTCCAAGTTTCGTATGTACTCCACGGCCATTCGTAATGTTTCTACTTTACTAAGTTTCTTGTTTGGTCCTCGATTGGAGTTAGCGTTTTCAAATGCGGCAGCCACTTCATCGGGTATGTGTCGGCGGAGAGCTGCGAATCCGTCGTTAACTTGCCGCACTCTGTTGCGTTCGCGCGCATTTCTACGAGCTACGGCGAGAGGTGTAGGTGACCGCGCAGTATCGTCTACACTATTTTCACGGAGACGCGGTTTTTTCGCGGCTAAACTTGACGAAACTGGATCAGCAGCACGCACTAACGATGACACTGAAACCGTAGTCGGAGGCAACTGTACCTTTTGTTTCTTTCTCACTATAATAATTTCACGTGTAGAGCTCTGATTTGTGTCGTTATTTGTAATGTTCACAGAATTATTCACGGACTCCTGCAGCACCTGCGCCTTCCCGAGTGGCGAGTTGCGGAAGACAACCACTCCGATGGAACTCATTTCGGCGCGATGATTTGCCGATTTTACATGTTACTATTGTTTGTGTTGCATTAGATGCGGACCTTTGGATGATTGGATCACGTAGATAGAAGTAACTGTTTTATGGTGGAAGTTGGGAATGTTTTGATGGCGTCAGAGCGCCGGCCGCGACGGGAATGGCGCGTGCCGCGCGGGCGCACCTGGGGTGGCTCGCGGGGGGATCAACAGGGGTACTTACGTTTACTAGTTGCACACATGCCCTTTCAAAGGGCGGAATGAGGTATCGTTCCTGTTCAGTATTATATTTTGAATTCCATTGAAGTATTCGAAACAATACGTTTGTAATCATTTAACTAGTTATTCGAATCTGAAATGCTTGAGTACGGGTTTAAAACCAACTTTCTAAATTTAAAGATGTTTACTCTTTTTTAAGTACTTTTATACCTCAATTATCAATGAAACTTGTACATGTATGTGTGCGTATTAAGAAATACATTTGAAATCTTCGTATTGCTCTGAATCGAAAATAAATTTAGTTTGTAATATCGCACTGAAGGAGCAACAATATTTTGTGCAAATAAAAAAAGGTAAAATGCAGTTGGAAAAAATCCAGTTACCGATTTACAACGAACTACTTACAGGTCTTGCGTTAATTATAGTACATTTTTGATTTTATTTTGCTGTACAATTTAATTATTGATTATTGAATCAAATTAGTATATACCCTATTATATCTCTCAATTAATTCAATTTACATCAGCTAACTAATAAATAATGATTAAGTAAGAAACTAAAGTACTAGTAAGAAACTAGTCAAGCATCACAATTCAACAAGATGGGTCGTTTTGATATTATTATTTCAAAATTATATGTCTATGTAACTAAAAAATCAAATTATTAGATTTCATGTAATATAATTCTGGAATATCGTACAGTGAGCAACAACGATGGCCCAAACCCTGAGCAACATACAGGATAATATAATTTTCATGGGGTGTCGCACCCAACTATTGATCTATGTGTGCGTGTAGCGGTACATTTAAATGCCACCACACACTTTTACAATCATATAAAATGCACACATACGTGAAATAAGTTCACACATGCACAGTAATCGAGCTGAAACCGTTCGCGTGCTTTAATGGAAGATCGAAAGAGATTGCGCCGGCGCAGAGGGTTGGTGTAATGGGTAGTAAAAAATTTGGTAATTCAAAAAACGGGTTTATTGGTTATTTAGAAATCATACATATTTTGACGATTTCTTTTTATTTTCACAAATTTGAATGTAATATTTCTGATGAAATACATCAAATAGCCGAAGTAGGTAATAGGGACTTTCTGTGATAATAAGTTACTTGATTTGCTATAGGATTCAATTTTATTTTAAGAATATATGTTGAAGCGTTTTATATCATAACCTATCTAGGTTCCATGATAAAACTATATAGTTTTATCATTGAACCTCATTATATTATATTTAAGGTTTTAATAAATTAACAAATTATTTATTTTATTTGCTACATAAACAGGTTAGGTTGTCTTAAATAGATTTAGTAAGGGCCTTTTTCTTTCAAACACTAAAGTTCATTAAATCTAAAAATATAAATAAAAATAGAAAAAAATATGTCTCTATAGAGCATTTACAAAAAAAGTAACTTTTTATTGCTATGTATGATAATTTAAATACTGAGGTACCTACTAATCACAGTTTAATTTTTATAAGTAGATAAACTGTAATTTAATTAAAGGTCGTTATTGTTTGTGGGACCAGATTGGTTTTATTTAGAATCTTGTCTGATTTCTCAATTCAGTGATGCATGTGTGCGTTTATACATATGTGTGTGTCCGCCCACACCAGCTGCGCTTGCGCGCCCTTTGGCTTTTATTTAATGGCACGCGCCACTATCTTTTGACCATTGTTTACTATCTGTAGGTATTACAACTAGACCTATATACATTTATGCGAATAACTTGAACCTTGAAGCGAGGACTTAAGGTCTAATAATAATATAATAATATTAGCCCTGTAAGAAACTGTCCCACCGTTGAGCACGGGCCTCCTCTCAAACAGAGAGGGCTTGGGCCATAGTCCACCACGCTGGCCCAGTGCGGGTTGGCGAACTTCACACACCTTCGAGAAACTCTTAGGCATGCAGGTTTCCTTACGACCTTTTCCTTCAAATTATAATAAAAAATAATTTTTATACTCCCATATTTTGGAAAAGACAGAGGTGCGTGCCTGGGTTTGAAAAAAGATAAGCAGTTCCTACGGCATAACTTAGTTTATTTTATGCTTCAAGCAATTTTTTATTTAATTGTTGATTGTTAAAGCTGATTTTTAATTGCGTTGACATCCATTTACTGATTCTAATTAGATTTGTGTATATAGGATAGGAAATAAAAGTGACGTTGACGACATGGCTTCGCCTTGGATAGATCCTAGGTTGCTCTGTTTAATGGATCGACTAGTTGCGGTTTTGATCTCCGCAAGGGATAAATCTTTGTGTAACTCACTAATGTTTATTTTTGTTTAGGTCTCTGTGTATGTGAATTTTGACACCAAATACTTTCTACTGTACCACGTTTTATTTTAAAGCTACAATACATTAAACTATCAGGCCTTTATATCGTGCGGACAAATACTGAACTAAAGTACTTCGTCTATTTGAAACCATTTTAGTAGTGTCTTTTTATTAAAATATCGTAGGATTGCTCAGTTGGATATATCAAAAGGTGATGCAGGTTTGCTCATGAGCAGTGTCTTTATCAACCAGGCATACTACCTATTGTATGTCTGGTTGATAAAAACACTGATCATTAAAGCGCCTGCTAAGATAGTAAAGCAACGTTTTTTGTCAGCGGATTTCACCTGTGATTCAACAGCGTAAAGGCGTATTTTTCAACTTAATAAAATTATAATATGCAAATTATATCTTTCGTCTGCCACGGTTATTAATCCCATATACTTTATTCATCATCATCATCATCTCAGCCTATACTTGTCCACTGCTGAACATAGGCCTCCCCAATCGCTTTCCAGCGTAACCGGTCCGATGCCATCTGCATCCAACGACTTCCTGCGATTTTCACAAGATCGTCGGTCCATCTGGCAGGCGGTCGTCCCACGCTGCGCTTGCCAATACGTGGTCTCCACTCTAGAATCTTTCTGCCCCAACGCCCGTCCGATCTACGCGCTATGTGGCCCGCCCATTGCCACTTCAGCTTGCTAATCTTAACGGCTATGTCGGTGACCTTCGTTCTTCTACGAATCTCCTCATTCCTGATTCGATCGCGTAGAGTAACGCCGAGCATAGCTCTCTCCATAGCTGGCTGAGCAACTCTGAGCTTTTTTATGAGACCCATTGTAAGAGACCACGTCTCTGATCCATATATCATCACTGGTAACACACATTGACTAAAAACTTTAGTCTTAAGGCACTGAGGTATTTTGGATGAGAAGATGTTGCGCAGTTTCCCGAACGCTGCCCAGCCGAGTTGGATTCGTCGATTGACCTCTCTCTCAAAGTTGGACCTACCTAACCGGACTACCTGTCCCAGGTAAATGTATTCGTCGACAACTTCAAGAGTAGAGTTCCCAACGGTGAGTGCGGTGGGTACGACATGGACGTTACACATTATTTTCGTTTTGTCCATGTTCATTTTAAGACCCACTTGTTGAGATACTCTGTTGAGGTCACCGAGCATTCGTCCTAGATCTTCCAGCGACTCCGCCACGACCACAATGTCGTCGGCAAATCGAAGGTGAGTGATGTATTCGCCATTGATGTTGATGCCAAGTCCTTGCCATTCCAAGAGCTTGAAGGCGTCCTCTAAGGTGGCCGTAAACAGTTTCGGAGAAATGACGTCTCCCTGCCTTACTCCTCTTTTTATGGGGATCGCCTTCGTGCAATGCCCCTGTACTCGGACTGACATGGTGGCGTTATTATACAAGCACTTCAACACTTCAATGTACCGATAGTCAATGCGGCATCGCTGGAGAGATCTAAGAACCGCCCAAGTCTCGATCGAATCGAAGGCTTTCTCATAGTCCACAAACGCCAAGCATAGTGGCCGATTATACTCCTCGGTCTTCTGTATAATCTGCCGCAGCGTATGTATGTGGTCTATGGTACTAAAGCCTTTCCGGAAACCGGCTTGTTCGGGAGGCTGGAAGTCATCAAGCCTGCGTTCGAGACGATTCGTGATGACTCTCGAAAACAACTTATAAACATGGCTCAGCAGTGTGATGGGCCTATAATTCTTCAGTAAAGTGTTATCACCTTTCTTGAAAAAGAGTACCACCACACCCCTGTTCCACGCTTCCGGCGTTTTTCCTTCGAGCAAGACGGAATTAAACAGCCTCTGAAGGACTTTAAGTACCGGCGATCCGCCCGCTTTCAGAAGCTCTGCGGTAATTCCGTCTTCACCCGGCGCTTTGTTGCTTTTAAGGTGTTTGAGAGCCATCCTAATCTCGTACAGGCTGATGTCCGGGATATCTTCAGTGTAGTGTCGGGTTAGCTTGGCTCTTGGGTCTTTTACCAAGTCAACAACAGGTTCAGCTACTGAGGTATACAACTGCCCATAGAACCTCTCTATCTCCCTGAGCACCTCTGACCTATTCGACGTTACGTTTCCGTCCTCCGTCTTCAGCTTCGTCAACTGGCTTTGCCCAATAGACGCGTCTCTTGCAAACACTTTGGAGCCCTTGTTCTGCTCTATGGTCTCCTCAATACGTCTTGTATTGAAGGACCGTAAATCGTGTCGCAAGGACTTCAATATCTGTCCATTGAGCTGCCTATAGGACTTAGCATCATCGGAGGTGTGGAGTGTCATGGTACGTCGCTCAGCCATAAGGTTTCGGGTGTAGTCAGATAGCTTTTGAGGTCTATTTTTACGGTGGGGCTTAAAATGCTTGGACCCGACCGTATGGACAGTCTCTACCAACCTATTGTTGATTTCGTCCACTGATGCGCTGCTGTCTAACAATTCGAAGCGGTTTGACAATTCGAGTTGAAAGTTCTCGGGGTTTTGGATATGTGCATTAGAAGGTCGGAGCGTAGACTTCATCAGACGCGATCTTTCCATTTTGACATTAATATTTAATGTGCCTCTGACCATTCGGTGATCACTGCCGGTTTTTACCCTGTGAATCACGGAGACATCATTAAATATTTGTCGCTTGGTGCTCATGATGAAGTCTATCTCATTTTTTGTGGAACCATCAGGGCTCATCCAGGTCCATTTCCTATGAGGCGGCTTCCGGAAGAAAGAGTTCATCATAAAGAGTCCCTCCTTCTCCAAATATTCGGCCAGCCTCTGACCCCTGGGGTTGCGTTGCCCATATCCAAATTGCCCCACTCTCAATTCATCATCGCCCCGTTTGCCCAGCCGCGCATTGAAGTCACCCATAACCACTAACCTAACCACTGTTTAACTCTTCTTCCAGCTCAACAAGCTTCTCATCTGTCCTTAACGTGCGTGCGTTGTATGTCACCAGGGCCAAATTTCGGTGTTGGTGGTAGCCGATTCTCTGCCGGAGATTCTTAGCACCCCTTGTCCTGTCGTTACCATGGCTGCTACCGTGGCCAGGACGAACAGGACCGCCGGGGACTAGGGGCCTGGTTTTCTTACATTCGTCCATAATTGGGGGTGTTTGCCATACTCGCCACGCTTGGCAGGCGGGTTGGCGAGCGCAGTTATTGGTCGTCGAAGTGCTAAGGGAACGCTGCTGCCCATTCCCTAGTTTTCCCTTAGTCGCCTTGTACGACACCCGATGGGATGAGATGAAGCGGGAACCACGCGGCTTAGAATAGGACCAACCCATATATACTTTATTAGCAATACTTTATTAGCAAAAAACGTTTATTAGCAATTCTGTTATTACGTACATAATAATAACGTCTTTTTAATTTCTTTTATGGGTCTATATCTAGGTTATATAATATAATGTTCTTATTTAGAAAGGCGTGAGAAGTGGTGATAGATCAACGATCGTGGTAAGTTCTCGTCAGATTTATTTTCATATCAAATAAATGGCTCACCCCACAAAGTAATGGTGTTTAGACATGGTGCAAGAACACGCGTGGGACTTATGCGGGCAACATTGCAGAAGTCGTCAATACTGGACTCGTACTTTTTATAAATTATGCAAAAAATCCACTCGAGTGCCAGTTACTTTTACCGTCTGCAAGCACCACTTTTGATGACACTCAATGACCCTTGGGCAACACTATTTTAATCTTACCGTGAAATAGGGACAGGGGAATTGCGTATATCCATATGTCCTTCTTATAGCAAACGGTACGCGCCCTGGGTGCTGCGTACAGACACCCATGCAAATGCAATATGACACTTTTCGGAAAATAAAAAAGTAAATATTCTCGTCTCAACACAAAACCTTGAAAATTGAACTTAAAAAAGGAACAGGAATAATTAAAACGAAATAATACACTGGGCTGGGATTAGTGCCATAAAATCGCTATGTAAGCTCCTAATACTCGAAAGTGCATCCTGTAACTCAAGATGTCGCGTTTTTTCGCGTCAATCCGCTCAGTAAGGTGAAGCATACCATCTTGCGAACATGTGGGACCCTGGTGCGGGTGTGGTGCACTAGGCTGGCTATATTTAGCCTGCCCATATGCGATACCTCGAAGGGGAAGGTGCAGCAATCGAGGAGAACGCGAACATGAGGTGATTTGATCTGTCAAAACATTGGAACCCTTTTTAAAGGTGGCAATGGTATGTTTAAAATAACAGAGGGCTTATCACCAATAGCCCATCTAGTTCTTATAGAAATACAATACAAAAATATGCTAGAAGTGGATGCTGAAAATCACTAAGCATAGTAATTGTGTAAGTACCTACTTCTGATATTATTTCAAGAATTGAGGACTTATTATCTTACTATCTATATCGTCACGGCAGATCCTTTCTGGTAGGCAGAGATTATAGAGTTCCAACTGGTTATATATGCCATCATTTTCTCTATTATATGTTGGAGCTAAGCTTTTAGTTTTGGTGGTGTATCTCAAGTTTTACTTACGCAATTACGACATACACTAGCTGCACACATTTGCAAACAAAGCGCTCGATCACAATTTATGAACGTAGAATAAAGAATAAGCAAACAATACATTTGTTTTGTATTCTAAGTTTATAAAATAAACTACGTTGATGGATAATTATAACACAAATCGTTTGCTTTATTTAAACTCTGAGTTCTGTAATTAACCTAATTAGGCTGACCAAGCAAGATATTTTCATATTTCCTATCTGACTTACATGCAACCTTTACCTAACTCTATATTTCAGTAGTATTTGAAGGCTAACTTCTAATTAAAATTTCTAAATACATGCTACCGGACTAATTTCATATTGATTAAAATTAAATTCGAATGATTCTGACTTGCTGCGATTCTATTCTTTCTTCCTAAAACACATAAGTCGCATAAAAACCGCACATTTTGTGGTAGGTATTAGGTACCTAATACTTACCTACTTATATTTGTTGCCTATAGCTTAAGACCAACCCGCACTGGGCCAGTGTGGTGGACTATGGCCTAACCCTCTCAGTCTGAGAGGTGGCCCGTTCCCAACGGTGGGACAGTTTCTTAACAGGGCTAATATTATATATTATTATAGCTTAATATCGACCTTGAAAATAAACAATAACAAGTGTTCCCACAAATAACAGAAACATTTAGTCTAGGCACGACGCCGAGTTCTAAACAAAAAATAACCTGTGCATTCATACATGACAAAACAGCTGTGTTATGAACAGTCCCGTCGACCGAGTTACCTCCTAATACTATAACCTATCGCAATATAGGACGCCTTGAAATAGCTGAGCTATTCATTTCTTCCCCGATCCAGACGGGGCATTATTCATTATTATACTGGAATAAAGGGGAACCTTCAACTTGAGAATTAAATAAACTAAGGTCACGACCACAAAGACACCGTCTGGAGCTCTAAGACTGCATCTAGACGACTAGACTAGGCGTTGAATGAAGCAGGGGAGTTGTAAGCATATCCGTTTTAAATTATTAAGTACGGTTGAAGAATATGATATAGAGCCACGTGAATAGTGATTAAGGTTGTTTTAGCATTTCGAAAATTGAGATATTTATTTACATTAGTTGATTTTTGTTGTTGTTGTAAACTTACAATGTTAATATTGCAGGGTAATGGTTTCTTAAGAGTTTATCAGATAATGTCGTTTTAGTCGCCCTTTATGGATATTTATATGAATAAAAATAGTACTTTATATGTTTATATTTATACTTAAAACTGCCTCGTTGGTCTAGTGGCAAAGCGCATCGCTTGGTGATCACGAGGTCCTGGGTTCAAATCCAAGGTCGTACAAATGAAGTTTTTCTAACAAAAACTTATCAGTATGCGTATGGAGTCTGGATTTGTGCCCGGTATATTGCAATAGGCTCGCCCCCTATTACATGGGACCTAACATCGTCAGCGGAAAGTGGGTGTACTCAGTACACCTCTGCCACCCCCGCTTGGGGAAAATAGGCGTGACGATGTGTTTTTTTATACTAAAAACTCAATAATGCAGCTTTATTGCTTTTTAATTGAGACTAACATCGAGTTACATAAATTCACAATCACTTTCACTTTTCAGTATTAAAATGATCCAAGAATCTGAAACTGTAGTTCAATGGACCATAGATATGGAAGGTAGTATGTAAGAAATACATTCATAAAGGAACCTGTGTCTATCTATCTATCTAAATCATCACGCCAGATCCCTTGAGGGGTAGGCAGAGAGTACTGAGTTCCAACCGGTTCTTTCCTTACATACCTCTCTGGCTTCATCCACTCTCATAGTTTATTCTCATACCTGAGTCAAAGCCTAAAAATGTACCCGGGCATTTCTTACGATTAATGATGAATTTAAAACAGAGCCAAATAACTAAGCACGTCAACCGAAACCAAACATCATCTACAGAATATTCTAAAGTAAATGTAGTACAATGCGTGTTTTTAGTCATCTGGTCCAGACACGCATTCCATTCATTTCCATTGTTTCGCACCATGCGCAAAATTCAGACGTACCCCTTCCTTTGGCCCATAGAATTGGATTCGTTTTCAATAAACTCATTGCCAACGTTTTATAAACTTGCTAACTATTTTATGTATGCACCTCAGGTACTTCATTCATTCCACTTTCGATTTTATTTAATACCAATTCTACCCTTTGGGAATTGCATTTGTAAGTTGGCAAGCTATTCAAGATCAAATCTTTTTAAAGTTATTATGTTTGCATCTGAGTATAGAATGGTAGAACCGTTACTTACTCTCGAAGTAGTTTGTCCTTTGAAATTATTGGTATTGTTTACATAAAGTTGTTTTCATTATTTCAGCACATTTGAAAGTAACGTCATTAACTCATTTACAAACTTAAAATATTAATTATTAAGTTTATTCTGTCGTTTGATGAAAGATTAATGAGAAAGTTCGTAATTTAACATTAAAATCATTTCGAACATTAATCAAATTTAATTCAGTATTATTATTGAACTAACTTAACCGACCATAAAAAAATATCAGAGCCTGGCAGATGTTTCGGCCCGCGCCGTTTACCCACACAAGCAAAATTCTTGCATCCCTCTTCATCGTTGGCTATTACAGGTAAAGGTAAAAGAGAGGGGAATCATGAACAAGGGTTGATTAGAGGGTTTAGCCACGTGACCTCCCTGTTGAGCACCCACACATGCAAGCACAACCCTCGATTCAGTTTATCGAACAGGGATAAAAATCTCTGCGATTAATAAACTTACTGTAGTACCGGTCACCGTTAGACTTTTTATAGTTTATCAGTAAGTTATTAATGAAAAGTGGCCTTGTAGTAAATAGGTAGGAATATAATTATTTACGTTGATGATGGCATTAAATCAGTATGTTACTTACTATTTGGCGTCTAAATACAAATAACATATCTAGCTATCTAAATATAGTTAGTTACGAATTATAACTGGGATTCATATTAGAATTCGACACCGTAAACTGTCTTATTTATACATTAATAAAATCATGTATGAATAGCTAAATAATCTGGTTAGAATTTATAGATATAACTTAATTTTATGAAAATATTTTAGCAGCTAAGAGTAGCAATTGTTTTTCTTAGAATCTTATTGTTAGTGGATAAATAATAAAGCATAAAAAATTGACAAGAAATAATAAAATATTAGGTTTCTTTAATTTTACCATGATTTTTGAAGCACTTTCATTCAATCTTATTGGTAAAAGATATGACAAGAGTGCGTGAAAAAATTTACCATGCCGAATTTCTTCAAGGAACAAAAGTCATAGGTTCAGTTGTTATTTACATTGTGGAAAAACATGCTTAAGTACAAAAGCAACTTGTATTGAAGGTCCTCGTCTTATGAAAACGTAGTACACAAATGAAACCCTATTCCACAACTCATCAATCTATGAGTCCATAATTTTTGGGTAACCTTATAATACATCTATAAATCCTATGTCGGCTTTTCGGCAAAACAATAATATCATGGGCTTCCGTCAATTCAAAGTGTTTAAGAAAAACAAACTACTGGGCTAGTGTATCGTGTTACACTACTTAAACTGTCGTCAGCCGCCACCCACACGGCTCCTTTTTGTTTTTTACAAATCTTTTTACAAAACTGAATAGGTTTCCTGTTAGAAAAACAAACAGAGACATTTATTGACTCGGAAATATCATTTTAAATGTCTAGTTGCGAATGAATGATGGATTTCGAATGACTATCGACCTGTGACGGAATGATGCTTCCGTTCATGATGGAACAAAATTATATATTGACATTCCTTTATTGGAATACGACGGTAAAACAATCACCACAAGAATTTGTTGATGACAATAATTTTATCATTACGTTCAGATTTGGTCGATTATCAAATGGCAGGGATTCGGAAGCGGCTTGATAACTAAATAGCAGATATTTTGAAGATTGAAGAAGAATTATCTGTTCATCGGTTTGCGGTTAATATATCGTTTTACGGAATATTAGAAGCGAAAAATCGGAGTGACAGAGCATAGGCAGCGATCCTAATCGATGTCTGACTGTACGATTCAGTTTCACGATCCAGTGACGCCGTTGATATTGAGTCCTCCCAAAAAATTAATATCAATTGTACAAAGCATTCTTGTTGGACTTTAAGATCTATATTGTGTCAGCCCATCAGATATCTTCCTTCGGAATATCTTGAATGAAAAAAACTTGGGGACTACCGTGGACACGACTTTGATTTACGAGAAATAAAATTTTGGGGACCTTTTTAGCGGCCGCAATTAAAATATTTAACGAACCTCCCTCAGTGGGTGGTGGGCGACAGTTCTCACGAGCCTATTAAATATAATTTTATTTGTTTTTGTTACGATTTATGAGTAGACGCCGTTTCTTTGTTTATAGATGTGGACAATTCGGCGGGACTTTGGTGTGTTTTATGACGATGCGATTTTAGAAGATTGGACGCTAAAATATGTGTATTTTTGGTGGAAGACAAAACATTTTTGTTGGTTTTCTATTTTTACTTGTGCATAAAAAAAGTTGTAGCTATATAAGAAAGATATACTAAGTATTGTACATTTTACGCAATACAAAATATATAGGGGTTTTTAAACTTTTTTGAATGAAAAAAAGATATATGTTGGAATCATAGTATAGATGTTGCATGGATTTAAACTGTAATGAAATAAAATGTATTAAACAAATTAAATTATACAGTCTCAGTTTTCAATGAACCCCTGACGAGATGAACCTGTTTATGGGCTGACCTAGGTACTTAATAATTTAATTTAAAATATGAGTAATTATAAAACTTGTTTCTACGAAATCGCATATATTACATTTATTTGGGTAGGTTATGTTAGCTACCTGGCTATTATAAGAAACAGGAATGTTCGAATAGAATAAAAAGTATCATGCCGATTAATTGCTAGGAACCTCAGCAATACACCCCTTTTATAGGTCCGTTTGTTCATGTGTCAACATTCATAACCGCGCGATGCTATCAACCGCGCATACATACCCCGGCTAAAATAAAATTCTGTTATAAACGATTTGTGAAATGCGTTGTCAGCATGACGCGAACTCTGAAATCAAATGTTTTTTTTACACTAAAAAGGGTAGATATAATAGTTTTGTCCTCTGAACAATATTGTGATGAAACGTCTTAGTGGATTCACAGCGTGTGGCTGACGGCGCGTTCACTGTTTGGAAGCCACCACCCGCTTCGTAATGTTGTTCGGAATTAACATATTATAATCGTTTTTAACCCTAAACATTTATCGGTAGGTAGATAGTTATATCAACGTATAAGTTAGCGATAGGCAACTAAATCAACTTTAGTATTCAACTTTGGCATGTTAGCCCGATGCCGTTGCCAAAGTTTTGTAATAGGTAGTATTTTTATTCCTTAATTATAAAAAGATTTTTTGACAGGAAGTCGAAGTGTGCTGTCGTTAACAGGTTTTAATTTCCAAAACTTGTATTATTTCCAATAATAATGTGTAATGTTGGTGGAATATTAACCATTATGTTTTCTTATGTGTGCATGAGTGAAGGTAATTGTAACAAAGTGATAAAACGTGTCGTTTTGATTTCCCTCAAAACAACCGTTGCAAGTGGTATGTAAAGTATCCATCGCTTTGCGATCCAGGGTGGGGTACTTCATCAATTTCATCATCATCGTTGTCATCAAGTTCATCGGGAAGTTTAATTAATTTATACTAACACGATTATGCATCTTACTGGACACTGGCATAATACACTTAAAATTAGAGTGAAGCCATAACTTAAAGAAGAAGAAGAATTATAGAAAGTTTGAAAATCATTGTTAGTTTATGGCTGAAGTCGTAGATATTTCGTATAACTTTTGAATTTCTAACAACGCTTTCGGAACGGTAGGTACAAATCTGAACATTATCGAATGACCGGCTACAATAGTGAACTAGTCAAGCAAAAGCTTGATGGAAGATTTAATCCAGAGCTTAAGTTACTCCACCTACAGGATCGAGTAGTTGCGGGTTTGTATCCTGCACCGGAAAAATCTTTTTGAAACTGACAAATCACAGACTGGGTGTTTGTGTGTATGCTTTTCATGTCTATAACCACGATGCAGGAATAATTCCTAGTCTAGAGCCAAGTTTTGTTAATTTTTATGGCCTGCCTCGTTGGTATAGTGGCAAAGCGCTTTGTGATCATGAGGTCCTGGGTTCAAATCTTAGGTCGAACGAATGTTGTTTTTCTATCGAAAAATTCCCAGTAAAAGTCCGGAGTTTGGAATTGTGCCCGATGTATGGCAATAGGCTCGCCCCTATTATATGGGACCTAACATAGTCGGCAATAAGTGGGTGTACTCAGTACACCTCTGCCACCCTCGCTTGGGGAATATAAGGGTGACGGTGTTTTCTTTTAATTTATAAATTTCTGATTTTATCGCGGTTTATTTTTGACTTTTAAGTTTCCTACGTTTCGAGTGCTTTGCAGCACCTATGGTCACGGGAAGGACTGAGGTTTTAGACGTCTAACACCTCAGTCCTTCCCGTGACTATGGGTCAAAAATAAACCGTGATAAAATCCGAAAAAATACTTTTATTTCATGTGTAATATTTGCGTAAATTTAAAAAACTCTGTGTAGATATATATTAATACTATCGTTCAAATAGTAGCAGTAGATGCACCAATAAATTGGTTCCTGTAGCGCAAAACATAAGTGCTGAGGCGGCTTTTAAATCACTTCCCTTCGAACGCACGCCGTGTATTATGTTATCTATTGCAATAATTTCCGAGGCGTTAAAATGAACTCGGCGCGGGTGTCGGCTCGCAACGAGAACAATTTAATTGAATAAAATTAGCCAATAAAGTATGCTCGTCGAAGCTACAATGGCATACCGCCTCTGCACCTCGGCGGTTATAAACAAGCCTTATTTACTGGTGAATCCTCAGGGAATCCACATTATGTGGCCTCAATATACTGTTGGGAACGTTTACGTATTCGTACTTTAGGTGATTACAATTTTTTCGATCCTTTGTGAGTTGGGAGTGATATATCTGCTATTGGTATTGTCTATACAAATTTTACAAAGTGAGTAAAGGTATTCAATACCCCTTTTGTTAATAGTTTACGGCATATCATCACCCCAAACGTCTTTTTTTTTTGATTAATTTTTTTTTATTAAAACGTAGCCACACTGATTACGCTGGTTAAGAGCTTAAGCCGCTCCGCCCACTGTGTCTAATAGTTGCGGGTTCGATTCCCGCACAGGACAAATCTTTGTGTGACTCACAATTATTTGTCTCGGTCTGGGTATTTATGTATGTGAATTTTCATGTTTGTAAATGCACCCACGACACAGGAATAAATCCTAGTGGGGCTACGTTTTTTAAAAAAAAAAAAGACACAAATACTCAGAACGAAATGATATTTGTGGGTCACACAAAAATTTGTCCCGTGCGGGTATCGAACCCGCGACTACTCGATCCAGTAGGTGGAATGATTTAAGCTCTTAACCACTGAACCAAGTCGTCCATCATAATAATTTATTGACTATTGAGCACTTTGTGTAAACTAAATATTTATGTACCTAGTAAGATCGGTTATTTAGTTGAAGCGGAAAAAAATATTAATTTCGTGTTTCAATTTCCAAGTCCCGTTGGTTGAAATCTTCTTTTTTATTGGTTCAAGCTTTAAATCAATAATTAGCACTGAGATGGTCGGGTGAACACGCGCGTGGCCCCCGAGGAGCTCCTTCCAAAACAAGCACTGAAGTCTTAATCAAGGAGCAATTACTTTCGCATTCACTTAAACTTTTACTATAAGGAAGACTAGCTGATGATATTATTTGAAACAAAGAGAAAACGTAAACCCACCTTAACAATTTTCAAAACATAAATTTCACATACGCTCCGATCAAATCAAAAATTTTTGGGTCTCACAAATTTATGTTTCATATTGGAATTATTGGATGCCGCGTGGTTCCCGGCTTAGAATAGGACCAACCCATCTCATCCCATCGGGTGTCGTACAAGGCGACTAAGGGAAAACTAGGGAATGGGCAGCAACGTTCCCTTAACACTTCGACGACCAATAACTGCGCTCGCCAACCCGCCTGCCAAGCGTGGCGAGTATGGCAAACACCCCCAATTATGGAAGAAAGTAGGAAAACCAGGCCCCTAGTCCCCGGCGGTCCTGTTCGTCCTGGCCACGGTAGCAGCCATGGTAACGACAGGACAAGGGGTGCTAAGAATCTCCGGCAGAGATTCGGCTACCACCAAAACCGAAAATTGGCCCTGGTGACATACAACGCACGCACATTGAGGACAGATGAGAAGCTAGTTGAGCTGGAAGAAGAGTTAAACAAGTTGCGGTGGAGTATTGTTGGTTTATCGGAGGTCCGAAGAGAGGGCAAGGACACGATAACCTTAAAATCCGGCAATTTGTTTTACTACCGGGAGGGCGAACAGCAGTCCCAAGGTGGTGTCGGATTTATCGTCCACAAGTCACTCATAAACAACGTTGTGTCCATTACTAGTGTGTCGAGCAGGGTAGCGTACCTGATACTCAGAATATCCAAAAGATATTCGCTGAAGGTCATACAGGTCTACGCACCGACCTCGGCATACTCAGATGATGACGTCGAAGTTATGTATGAGGACATTAGTAGAGCCATACATACTTCCAAAACACACTTTACAGTGGTTATGGGTGACTTCAATGCGCGGCTGGGCAAACGGGGCGATGATGACTTGAGAGTGGGGCAATTTGGATATGGGTAGCGCAACCCCAGGGGTCAGAGGCTGGCCGAATTTCTGGAGAAAGAGGGACTCTTTATGATGAACTCTTTCTTCCAGAAGCCGCCTCATAGGAAATGGACCTGGATGAGCCCTGATGGTTCCACAAAAAATGAGATAGACTTCATCATGAGCACCAAGCGACAAATATTTAATGATGTCTCCGTGATTAATAGGGTAAAAACCGGCAGTGATCACCGAATGGTCAGAGGCACATTAAATATTAATGTCAAAATGGAAAGATCGCGTCTGATGAAGTCTACGCTCCGACCTACTCATGCATATATCCAAAACCCCGAGAACTTTCAACTCGAATTGTCAAACCGCTTCGAATTGCTAGACAGCAGCGCATCAGTGGACGAAATCAACAACAGGCTGGTAGAGACTGTTCATACGGTCGGGTCCAAGTATTTTAAGACCTACCGTAAAAATAGGCCTCAAAAACTATCTGACTACACCCGAAACCCCATGGCTGAGCGACGTTCCATGACGCTCCAAACCTCCGATGATGCTAAGTCCTATAGGCAGCTTAATGGACAGATATTGAAGTCCTTGCGACACGACTTACGGTCCTTCAATGCAAGGCGTATTGAGAAGACCATAGAGCAGAACAAGGGCTCTAAAGTGTTAGCAAGAGACGCGTCTATTGGGCAGAGCCAGTTGACGAAGCTGAAGACGGAGGACGGAAACGTAACGTCAAATAGGTCAGAGGTGCTCAGGGAGATAGAGAGGTTCTATGGATAGTTATATACCTCAGTAGCTAAACCTGTTGTTGACTTGGTAAAAGACCCAAGAGCCAAGCTAACCCGACACTGCACTGAAGATATCCCGGACATCAGCCTGTGCGAAATTAGGATGGCTCTCAAACAACTAAAAAACAACAAAGCGCCGGGTGAAGACGGAATTACTGCAGAACTTCTGAAGGCGGGCGGATCGCCGGTACTTAAAGTCCTTCAGAGGCTATTTAATTCAGTCTTGCTTGAAGGGAAAACGCCGGAAGCATGGAACAGGGGTGTGGTGGTGCTGTTTTTCAAGAAAGGTGATAACACCTTATTGAAGAACTATAGGCCCATCACACTGCTGAGCCATGTTTATAAGTTGTTTTCGAGAGTCATTACGAATCGTCTCGAACGAAGGCTTGATGACTTCCAGCCTCCCGAACAAGCCGGTTTCCGGAAAGGTTTTAGTACCATAGACCACATACATACGCTGCGGCAGGTTATACAGAAGACTGAGGAGTATAATCGGCCACTATGCTTGGCGTTTGTGGACTATGAGAAAGCCTTTGAGTCGATCGAGACTTGGGCGGTTCTTAGATCTCTCCAGCGATGCCGCATTGACTATAGGTACATCGAAGTGTTGAAGTGCTTGTATAATAACGCCACCATGTCAGTCCGAGTACAGGGGCAGTGCACGAAGGCGATCCCCATAAAAAGAGGAGTAAGACAGGGAGACGTCATATCTCCGAAACTGTTTACGGCCACCTTAGAGGACGCCTTCAAGCTCTTGGAATGGCAAGGACTTGGCATCAACATCAATGGCGAATACATCACTCACCTTCGATTTGCCGACGACATTGTGGTCATGGCGGAGTCGCTGGAAGATCTAGGTCGAATGCTCGGTGACCTAAATAGAGTATCCCAACAAGTGGGTCTTAAAATGAATATGGACAAAACAAAAATAATGTTTAATGTCCATGTCGTACCCACCGCACTCACCGTTGGGAACTCTACTCTTGAAGTTGTCGACGAATACATTACCTGGGACAGGCAGTCCGGTTAGGTAGGTCCAACTTTGAGAGAGAGGTCAATCGACGAATCCAACTCGGCTGGGCAGCGTTCGGGAAACTGCGCAACATCTTCTCATCCAAAATACCTCAGTGCCTAAAGACTAAAGTTTTTAGTCAATCTGTGTTACCAGTGATGACATATGGATCAGAGACGTGGTCTCTTACAATAGGTCTCATAAAAAAGCTCAAAGTTGCTCAGCGAGCTATGGAAAGAGCTATGCTCGGCGTTTCTCTACGTGATCGAATCAGGAATGAGGAGATTCGTAGAAGAACCAAGGTCACCGACATAGCCCTCAGGATTAGCATGCTGAAGTGGCAATGGGCTGGCCACATAGCGCGAAGATCGGACGGGCGTTGGGGCAGAAAGATGCTAGAGTGGAGACCACGTATTGGCAAGCGCAGCGTAGGACGACCGCCTGCCAGATGGACCGACGATCTTGTGAAAATCGCAGGAAATCGTTGGATGCAGGTGGCATCGGACCGGTTACGCTGGAAAGCGATTGGGGAGGCCTATGTACAGCAGTGGACAAGTATAGGCTGAAATGATGATGATGATGATTGGAATTAACGCCCGCATCTACTTGGCCCAGTCAGCGAAACGGCCTTCGCCTAACCACTCAGTGAAGCCGTCGTCAAATGTGTAGGTAACTATTAGATAATCAAAAAATATGTACCTATGTATGTTTCAATTAAGGCAGTAATAAAAACTTTTGTAAATAGGTGTCATCTGCCTGGCTTTAGTAAAGAAGCATAATTAATCTTCCTAATATTATAAATGTGAAAGTTTGTTTGTTTAGATGTTCGTTACTCAGTCACGCAAAAACGGCTTAATGGATTTGGATGAAATTTGGCACACAGATACGTTATTGCCTGGATACTTTTTATCCCGGAAAAATGTTAGGTTTCTGTCTAAAGTCAACGCGGACGAAGTCGCGGGCAGAAACTAGTTATATATATTTTGAAAACCATGTTACGAGCAGTGATAGCCTAGTGTTTAGATCGTTGGTCTGCAATGTCAGAGGTCTCGGGTTTTTAACCCAGGCACGCACCTCTGTCTTTCGAAAGCATGTGCGTATTAAAAATTAATTATCACATTCTTTAACGGTGAAGGAAAACATGGTGAGGAAACCTGCATGCCTAAGAGTTTTTCGAAGGTGTGTGAAGTTCGCCTACCCGCACTGGGCCAGCGTGGTGGACTATGGCCTTAGCCCTGTCAGTTTGAGAGGAGGCCCGTGCCCTACGGTGGGGCAGTTTCTTAACAGGGCTATTATTATTATTATTATGTTACTAACTCCTCAAAGTTGCCTCTATCCTCTAACAATAATCGTAAAGTTTGCTAAGTTTTTCATTTGATCTATTTTAATTAGAAAATATACCTGATGCTATTAAGTTATATTTTGATTCTCATGTTATAGCTTTGCATATACATTAATAAAACTGAGCAAAGTATCATTAACACCTGCTTGCTTAAGGACGATGTACGTAGCCGCAAACTCCGATCTCTCGTCTCTTCTGTCAATATGCATATCCTTCAGCTTAATGCTACACATCGTGCTCCCCACTGTACTCCTTCTTTCTTAGATTTAATACTAGTTTCCAACCCTAGTAAAGTGGCCACCCATGGTCAACTACCCGCCTGCTTTTCCTACCACGATCTTATATACCTATCCTACAAAATTCGCTCTTCTAAACGCAAATCCAAATTTCTTTTTCTTCGCAGTTTCAATAACATTGATATGGATCATTTGAGAGCTGATGTGGACAACATTGACTGGTCTCCTGTTTACAACTGCAATGACTTAGATATGAAAGTAATGGCTTTTAATAACCTAATTTTAGAACTTTACAATAGACACGCACCCATAAAAAAGGTGAGAGTAAAGCATCTTCCCGCTCCCTGGCTATCTGATGCCATCAAAAAAGTGATGTCAATAAGGGACAAAGCTAAAAGGCGGTATAAAAAGTTTCCGACGGAAGAGAACTGGTCCTTTTATAAAGCTCTCCGCAATCGTTGCAATCGTTGGTGTAGAGATGCTAAAAGACGCCACATTCACAACTCTATACGCAATTTAAATACAACACAAGTATGGCAATTTATCAAGTCTCTTGGCATCGGTAAGTCCCATAGCGAGAGTACACTCGATTTGGATCTTACTGCGATAAATATGCATTTCTCTAAATCACCAGTTACCCTGGATGACAACACGAAATCTTCTACCTTAAACAGTCTCTCCGATATTTCTATGCCAAAATGTACTTCTTTCTCTTTTCACCAAATTACAGAAGGAGATATAAAGAAAAATATCCTATCCATTTCCACTAAAGCAGTGGGTCATGATGGTCTGCACATTCAGATGCTTCTCCCCATTTTAAATACACTTGTTCCTGTCATAGCTCACATTGTAAACTATTCCCTTGTTACAAGCTCCTTTCCCTCGGCTTGGAAGAAGGCCCATGTCCTACCCCTACCTAAAGTTGCAAATCCCACGTCTGTATCCCAATTCCGCCCAATTTCCATTTTACCAATCCTATCTAAGGTCCTTGAGAGTGTGGTCCATAGTCAACTGTCCTGTTATCTCTCTTCTAACTGCCTGCTAAGTCCATATCAATCTGGTTTCCGTCCTGGCCATAGTACTGTAACGGCTCTTGTTAAAATTACAGATGATATCCGTTTGGCCATGGAAAACAAGCTCCTCACAATTTTGGTACTACTGGACTTCAGCAGTGCTTTTAACTCAGTTGATTTTGACATCCTCCTAGGGATCTTATCCTCTCTTAATCTATCTTCTTCTGTGATCAAATGGTTTGATTCTTATCTTCGGGGTCGGTCGCAGTCGGTCCGTTACGATGAGGTCTCCTCTGACTGGTGTGATCTGACTGCGGGCGTACCCCAAGGTGGTGTCCTTTCCCCTCTTCTTTTCTCGGTTTTTATTAACGCTATCACTAAAATTTTATCTTCATACTATCATCTTTACGCAGACGACTTGCAACTTTATCGTCATTTTAAAATAGATGAGCTTCCCGAAGCTGTTGATTCTATCAATAATGATCTTATAAAAATTAACGAGTGGGCTAAATCTTTTGGCCTGCTAGTAAATCCCACAAAGTCACAAGCTCTCATTATTGGTAGCAGATACTACTTCAATCTCTTAGATCAAAATTCTCTTCCACCGGTACTCTACGACTCAGTTCCTATAGCCTATTCCACAAGTGCTAAAAATCTAGGTGTCTATATCGACTGCCATCTTTCGTGGAATGTCCACATTGCAGAAGTAAGCAGAAGGATTTATTGGTCCTTCCAGTCTCTCAAGCGACTCCAAAAGTTCCTGCCCTTTCATACTAAAATAACTCTTGCTCAATCTCTTCTCCTTCCCCTTCTGGACTATTCTGATGTCTATTTCTTGGACGCAACGGAGGAGCTTTTCAATAAACTCGAACGGCTTCAGAATTTGTGCATCCGCTTTATTTTCGGGCTCCGAAAGTACGATCATGTCTCTGAATTTCGGGCGCAGTTAAAGTGGTTGCCTATTCGACGTCGTCGAGATACTCATATTCTTTCACTACTCTATTCTCTTCTTCACAATCCTAATTCACCATCTTATCTGAGGGAACGCTTTGAATATTTAGTCCCCAGGGGCAAGCCCTGCCGCACATCTTCTTCTCTTCTTCTCGGTACTCCCCGTCACACTTCTAGCCTTTATAATGGTTCTTTCACTGTTCGCGCGGTGCAGCTTTGGAATTCACTCCCACACACTATACGCGATAGTGTCTCACTAGACGTCTTTAAAAGGAAAATTAAAGAGCATTTCCTTTCATCATGATCTATATGTGTAAATATGTATGTATTATTATTGATATATATGTATTTTTTATGTATCGATAAATGTATATGTATATATTACTATGTTAGGTTTGTATGTATATGTTTTATATTGTATAGTTATATATAGTTAGTTCTTTGCACATTATACTTCGATTGTACACTTGGTACTGTCCTCTGTATTTTCATCTCTCTATGCCTATTAGGTTTGCTGTAAGAAAACTCAATTTTGAGTTAAGCTCGCCTTTGTACATAAACTTTCCTATCTTATTGTTATTATAATTAAACGTGTACAATAAAGAATAAAGAAAGAATAAAGAATTATAGTAAAAAATTGCGTAATCATCAACATAATTAAAGGCAGCACGGAAGTGGGCACGAGCCATCATTGCCCAGCGTTCAACGCAGCCGCTTTCAGATTATTAAACAACGTAGTTTGCCAGGAGCCAGCCAAAATCCCAGAGCCTGCCTATCACACTTGACAGACATCTCAACAGCTCTTAATAAGCGAATTTCTCACACCATTTTGCTGCCCCTCAAATACATCGATTTCGTTATCGAAAAAGTCGAAATTCGCCATTTTTTCCCATCCCACGATTTATAGTCGCGTCTCTTGCAATTTTCTCCCTCATTATTTCTGAAGTGCAAAACACGATCATCCTAATTAGCGGGTAAAAATCATGAGTTTATTACAATAAATTACAAATAATTTCGCTATTTGCAACTGTTCATGTGACAAATGTGTGCTGCGCGAGGCTTTGTCGGCGACTGTAATGAGACGCTGCGCAACCGAGTGACAAATTCATCTCATAAATATCTTCGGGATGCGTCGATCTGCATCGTTAATTTACTGCGCTTGATATCGATATCGTTATTCATTCACATCTTATTATGTTATTTATTCTTCGAGTAATTGACTAAATAGTAATATTAAAACAAAGAATAAACACCGTTACGCTTATATTCCGCAAGCGAGGATGATGGAAGTATACCGTGTACCTACACCCACAAATGGCCGACGATGTTAGATCTTAGTGTGATTGGGGGCAAACCTATTGTCATTTTTTTAATTTGTCTATAGAAAAATTAGAAAAGGACCTAGACTACTTACCATGGCCAAATAAACCGAGTCCTATCTGAAGGACAAGTCAAGAGCCTCCGTAACCGGCGAGCGTATATGAGACGTACTATGAGAGTGGAGGAAGCCAGAGAGGTATGTAAGGAAAGAACCTGTTGGAACTCTGTACTCTCGACCTATCCCGCATGGGATCTGGCGTGATGATATAGATAGATAGAAAAATTACACTTTGTTCGACCTAGGATTCTAACCAATGACTTAACGATCGCCACCTGCACTATGCACAACTGGACCAACGAGGCAGTCCGATATAAATATCTATCTATATCATCACGCCAGATCCCTTGCGGGTAGGCAAAGAGTACAGAGTTTCAACAGGTTCTTTCCTTACATACCTCTCTGGCTATAAATATATTGTATGATAAAGGCGTGACACAGAGATCTTTAAGAAACGATCTTGTTGGACGTCTCTGCACATCCCGCATGGGATGTCGCGTGATGATATAGGTAAAGAGAGAGACAAATAAAATATATAATTAAATCAAAGCAAATGTCCACATATTTGGAGAATTCCACGTTGCTAAAAGTACTTATTTCCTTAACGAGTTTTCTGAAACCACAATTTACTCGAATGCTGACATATCTCAGACACAGAAGCGCCGCGGTGCCCAACCGGCAATCCTTTATGCAAATAACAACAATATCCTGACCACTTCAGTTTTAATACAGTAATTATGTTATGAAATGCCCGGCATGAGATAACCGAGATTACTTCTGACTTTTATGACCCTGTTATTATGGCGACACTTCAATTAAAATCTATCTATATTATCACGCCAGATACCTTGTGGCGTAGGCAAAGAGAGTAGTATGGAGTTCCAAGATGTTCTTTCCGTACAGCCAAAGGTCTGTAAGGTAAGAACCTCCTTCCTCCATTCTCATAGTTCAACTTATTGACAATCAAAATAAATAAACTCTCACCTACATTCCAACATTTGAGTAAGCAGTGGACTCTCTAAACTTCGACAAAGAGGTGTTTAGTTCTAAACTCCTTACCGTTAATCAGATTTTTTCACTTAGAATTCGAACCTTAGACTTTATGATGTCTCGTCGACCTTGCGCCTTTAAACAGACAAAAATTTTTATATTATTAGAATCCAAATTAATTCCATGTTTTGGGCACGAACACACAAGTTGTTAACAAGTTTGCGACTGCTCATTATTTACTAAACAAACTGAAATAAGGAAAGAACAACTTCGAAGATTTTCGGAACACTTTGAGATTTGCCAAACGCAAAAAATGCGCCGTATTTTTTTTTCGATGCTCACCTGTTTTTATGTGGATATCGCACGAATGTTCTACCGCCCGTGTTCTAATCAACATTTATCGGAACGTGATCTTAGGAAGCAAAGAATTATGGCATATTTAAACAATTTATTGCCGCCGCAGAACAAGGGAAGCGCTGATAAGCGTCTTGTTTTGCGATAATGCCCTTTTGCTTTAAAAGAAACACTGGGATATTGGATATCATCTACTTTTGAATGCTGGCGCTTTTAATTATCTACCTCGTGAGCAGAGAGTAGAGTTCCAATAGATTCTTTCCTTACAGATCTCTCTCGCTTCCTCCACTATTTTACTTCGTCGGATACACGCTCGTCAGTTACGGAGACTCTTAACTTACCAAAGGGCTTACCATGAAAACTTTAACGTTAACGAATAATCGTGCTGTCACGTTCGCGTTTATTTAAATTTCTAATTGACAAGGATGACATATCAACTCGCTAGCGTGACCCTAACGTCAATCTTTCCGTGCTAAGTAAGCTCTCTAATAAAACAAACTTGTCTTATTCGACTATTAGAGATTTGATCTTCCCGACCGATATCCTTTCACTTTTTCAAATACACTATTCTTATGAAAAAATAACCAGTTTTCTAGATGTATAATGAGTTTCCTGAATAGCGATAGAATCACCACTTATAAGTATCTTTTTTAGTTTATTGGAATTGGAATTCTAGGTCGGACAAAGTTTAGAATTCGGAATTCTGCCCGGTATGATGGCAATAGGATTTCTTCTTAATTTATTGGGATCTAACTTCATCGGCGATATGTAGGTTTGCACAAAAGACCTCTGACTTGTCCGCGTTTTTTTCTAAAATATTTTGGAGTACTAATTTCTACCCACCCCTTCAAGGATGATGGACGTGTGAGAAAATCATATATTTTAAAATATCAAGATCAAAACAAATTAATATGTAATTGATTTTTTCCTCTCATTCCATTCCTCAGACCAGTCAGTTATGGAGACTCTTAACTTATCAAAGGGCTTAGCATGAAAACTTTGACGTTAGCGTGACGCTAGCGAGTAGTCGTGCTGTTCATGTTTATTTAGCAAATTAGTAGTTTATGACATATCAACTCGCTAGCGTGACCCTGACGTCAATCTTTCCGTGCTAAGTTAGCTCTCTGATAAAACAAACTTGCCTTATTCGACTATTAGCGATTTGGTCTCCCCGACCGATATCCTTTCACTTTCGCTTACTATAGTAAATATTTCTAGCTTTTAACTATATCTTTTACTTAATAACTAATTAATAAATTTTTGACCTTAACGAATATTATTAAACATGTAAAAAAAATACAAGTATTCTATATTCTTAATATAAATAGGTACCTAAGTATGTACGTTAAGTTAGCGAATTATAAATTAACAAAAAAAAAACTGTTAACGAGAAAATTTGACAATCGCCATCATAATGTAACAAATTTATTAATATTTTAGCGCACACCTAAATAATCTAGATAAATTATATTTAATTTGTATAAAAAAAGATAATTAAGAATACTAGAAGACATTAATTAAGTCATTGATAACAAGTGGATTGCTGTTTTAAATATCTAACGAGTTATAATGAATGATATTTCACCACTAATTGTATGTATAATGTCACATATTGCATACAAATTGTTCATTGCCGTGATTGTCTACATTATAATAATCGTTTAGGTAAACGTTTTTGTTATGTTCTTCTATGTTTTGCAAATAATCGCCAATCGATTCTGTCACAGTTATTAATGAATGGAATTTCCTTTTATATTTCGTGTACCGTTGGCAGATGTATCCTAAATTTGCAAGAAACTTACTAAGGATTTTTTAAATATTAATTTTAAGTGACTGGCTCGTTTCTCTATTGGCGAATAATGTGCTTTGCAACCTGGTGATTGCATCCTGGGTTCGGACAATGTAGTTTTTCAATAAAAAAATCCCAGTATCAGTCCGGTCAACTGTACCCAGTATATAGCAATAGGCTCGCCCCTATTTCATGGGACCTAACATCGTCGGCGAAAGTGGACGTACACAGTACACTGCTACATGACGGTGTTATTTTTTTAATTTTAATTACAATTATGCATTTATAATACAATTATCTTATGAATGCCATATGAAAATGATCTATGGAATTTTTACTTTAGTAATTTTCATAAGGTATTTCACCTTGTCTTATCAGACAAGACAAGCCAAACTACCTTATGAAAATGGTTTCATATTTGTAACAACTTATTCAGATATGAGTTCTCAATATGGCTTTTTATTAATACTAGTAGTCGTCCATTGGTCGAAATTCGACCTGCTCTTTCATCATTTGCTGGTTATGTTTGACATTCAGTAAGACTATAGACTAATAATATTAAAGACAAACAATGTTAATCTATTCTCAATTTGACATACAGCAAATGATTTTTTTACAACAGCCTTTACAATAAACAAAAGAGTATATATGCGTGTGTGTGTCAAATACATGTTGTGTGTGTAATGTTTTTTTTTGTTGATTTAATGTATTTTTTACGCATAATTTAAAAAAAAATATTACCATTCTGCACTCCTTCTCTATATAAACTATAAGTGTGGGAAATTTCATACTCCTCCGTCCGCGCAATTTTCGTAAAAAGGGTACAAAGTTGTTGCTTCACGTATTTATATAATGATGATGATGAAAAGGTCTGTCATTTTACTACAGTATATTTAAAATGCAAATCTTAGGCCCGTATTATAAAAAAGAAAGTCCGTCGTGTCGCTAGTTTTAAAACTAACATTTTGGTAATAAATCATTTTTTTAAACTAGATTTATGACTGATTTACGTTCTGTAATACGGGCCTTAGAGTTGATCTCCCAATTTATTTATTTCTTTACATACTAACACGGCAGATACACCATTTACGTTAGTATAAAGAAAAATATATAAAAAAAACAATAATTAAAAGTATGGAAGTGCAATATACAAGTTCATTCATTCCATTCCCTCACAATACCTCAGACACTCAGACAAAATATCACACCAAATTTTTCGAAATTTTTTTATTGAGGTGACAATTTGGTCCATGTTTCTTCTTACTCGCAAAGAATTGTATCCTAGACACCCCAACAAGAACTTCGTAGGATACATAAAAGGATAGCTGCCAAAAATGCGTTTATATAAATGCCTGAGGAACGCTCTCTGAACCTTTTCTACAAGTAAAGTATATGAACTCTCATATGGATGCCACGCCGATGCGCCTGTTTTTAGTTTAGTACGAACTAAAGTACTGTAAAGAAGCTTATTGATCCTAATAGTTATTAGAAGGGATTGGATACGGTAAGTGCAAGACTAAAAGAAATGGAGTGCCGTGAAAGAGACCTACATTCAGCATTAGGCAGCTCTGGGTTGATAACAATCATCTATCGATCTATATTATCACGGCAGATCCCTTGCGGAGTAGGCAGAAAGTACAGAGTTCCATCAGGTTCCGGATAGCAATCATACTTTTCGAAATGAACTCTGCTAAATTACGTTAATATTTGTATGTAATTTATACATCAAAAAACCTTGAGGCTGCCAACTTTGAATACTACAAGTATCCTTTGAATACTGCAGTCTACAACGCGCTGCATATCGCCGAAGACTGGAAAAATGGTGAAACATCATAGAAGGCATATTTCTAAGAGGCAGAGGCCAAGACCCTTAGACATGAGGAATGCGATTCAAAGAAGAGAACACGGAAAAGCTAACAACTTCGCATTTCCTCGAAGGGAGGTAGCAGAAGTGTACCATCTACGCCCAAATATTACAGACGATGTCAGATTCTCATGTACTAGAGGGCATGCTAATTTTGCTCATTACTAGCACAATTCGAAACTTCGGACAGCTAATCTCTATCTATATCATCACGCCAGATCCCTTGCGGGGTAGGCAGAGAGACCTAGACTATCTTACCACGACCAAATAGACCGAATCTGAAGGATAAGTCAAGTGTCTCCATAACCGGTGAGCGTGTATGAGACGAACTATGAGAGTGGAGGAAGCCAGAGAGGTATGTAAGGAAAGCCACTGTTGGAACTTTGTACTCTCTGCTTATAAGAAGTTTTCAAAAACCCCAATAACAATTTGTTTGAACTCAAAACCACGATTTAAACTCAGGACCAACGATGCACATCAATTGGCAGATATTCCTGCCCCACTGGACAGAAGCCTCGATCATTCATCAGTATTTTAACAAAAAATGTATTGATTACAAAATTTACCATAGATTTTACGTAACACGATATCTTTTTGCCGACCGTGAAATTGAGAGCACGCTTTGACGTCTTAATCCAATCAAGCAAATTAGTTATTAGATTACAATATGGTCGTTTTGATGTAAATTATGAACACACCGATAGCGGGCGCGTGTCCTAACGATCAACGTTCGGGGAATTAAGGCAGGTCGGGTATAAATAATAGCGATTAATATTTGGCGGTAATCAGGGTTTTTTTTCTTTTTATTCAACCGTTCAAGTAGGGTAATGTTTTACGAGTGTATGTAGATTGTGGGTATGTATTCTTTTTTAATACGCTTGATAACGGATGGTTTATTTATTTATTTATTCAGAATGGTACACCAACAGCACACATATTATTACATTCGTACAATCATTTATCAGAATACAATCCTGACACGTGAGCCAATAACAGGTGTACACAACATTGGCTAGTTGCTTGCAGATCTTAAAACAATACATTAATCACGAGCACAATAAATATGAATAATATGTGGTTGGAAATATAATATAAAAAATGCAGAATTAATTCAACACAATGGTGTCAAGTCATAATTATAAAAAAATTCGTTGAAATTAAAATTAAAATTGAATCCAATTAAATCATCATTATAATTCATAATATTCTTTCGTAACAATTAAAATATCGATATTGAATCAAATTATATTATTTTAAATAAAAAAAAAAAAATTCTACAAAAAAAACAAAAACGAAAGATATTATTAAAATGATAATATTGTATTGAAGTAAATTTATTTAAAATAATAATGTTGTGTATATAATAGCTCATATCGACAATAATAGTTTCAGCACTTTACTTTTAGGTTGGGTAATGAATCATAAAAAATATCAATGTCTATTTTAGAATTTAAACGGTTGTATTCGTTGCACATTCTGGTTAAAGGGGCATTCAGTCCAAGGTTAGATTTTACAGCGCAAGTGTGGAAAAGTTTTTCTATAGGATGTCGTGGAAGTCTAGAGGGAACATTTAGGTGTATAAGTTTTAGGAGGTCGGCAGAATTATTCAATTTGTTGTTTAAGCAATTGGTTTGATGGATGCCATTACATTTGCCTCAATTGTGGAAACCACATAGGGTATTTAATATGGACCAGATCATTGCGTTTTTCTACTCAACAGCTAATGTCACTAACGGTCCAGCTAAACATTGTGAGGAAACTTTTATATCCAAGAGAAAGAAAAATAAAATATCTAAAATCTTGTGAAATCATAGTTACAATTGGTTTAATGGTTTCGCACTGCAATTAATTGGCAGGTTGCTTAGAACTCTGGCAAGATTGCTACGCTGAACATTCCTCCACACGTTTCGAAATTTGTAGAATAATCCGTTGAGCTTCTGGCCTCTCCGTCCCCAATGTCTTAATCCCAAAACGCCTCGAATATTGTATTGTTATTAGGAATGTGTCAAAACTATCTTTTAACGATAGAGTTGAAAACGACACTATTAACACACGAATGACCAGCATTTCACAGGGTCGGTCACTATAAAGCTATTATTATAATCTTTTTTTTTCACCGGCTCGTTATCTGACGCAGGAATCCTTTCAATCCATCCATTCTATTGTTTTTGGTCCACTTTTTTATGTTGATATCAATATTTTTTACGATGGGAGTAACGATAAAACAGTGATTTGTTCCGAACAGATATCGAGTGAACGAGATGCCTTTAGGGATCTTATAATGCGTTTATCATTCCGCGGCAACGTTCCTTTTGTATGTAAATATTTTATTGTTACATAAAAAAAACTGATTCTTTATTCAAAATAATAATCATATTTGTACAAAGAAAGGTATTATCAATACTTTTCGAATCGAAATCGCATCGAGTGCAATAGAAAATCGATTAATCCAGATTATTATCTCGATGTGACACTAAACTCGTTTATATGTAGAATATATCTTTTCGCAACATATATTTTACACCTTTTACAGTGTACTGCGGTACCGACGCCGCAGTTTCAACAATTGGATTTGTGCTAAGTAGATCATAAAATATCGATGATTTTTATTACGGCGGATTTAGTCTGTTGTTAATGGGGATAATAACTTTGTATTCTAACGAGGCGGTAAGTGCTTTTTTGAACTGTAACATTAAATTGAGTTTAAATCGTACAGTAAATTAATGTGCCAAATCTGATTTCCTATATTATCTTAGGATTATATTTAAAAAGCTGAATTTGTAAGTTATTTAATTTTACGTGTGTCACTTGCTTGTGGCAAAAAAAATATCTTTCAAATAGACTATTCTGATGAGCAAATAACCAGTTTTCTAGATGTATAATGTGTCTCCTGAATAGCGATAAAATCACCACTTATAAGTATTATTTTAAGTTTAATATAACCGACGGCTGCTTTGGTTGCGAGGTCATTGCTGGAATTCTAGGTCGGACAAAGTTTAGAATTCAGAATTTTGCCCGGTATGATGGCAATAGGTTTGCTTCTTATTTTATTGGAATCTAACTTCATCGGCGATATGTAGGTTTGCACAAAACAACTCTGACATTTACGCGTTTCTTTTCTAAAATATTTTGGAGTACTAATTTCTACCCACCCTTTCAAGGATAATGGACGTGTGAGAAACTCATTTATTTTAAAGTATCAAGATCAAAACAAATTAATATGTAATTGATTTTTTCCTCTCATTCCATTCCTACTTTCAATTTTAAACATCGAATTATAATTCGTTTTAATAGAGTTGTATCGCTGCATACTCGGTTAATTCTCGATTTGAATATTCGAATGTATAACGATTATAGATTTGGACACTCGAGATGATTGATATTGGTCCTGGTGTAATTTCGTGGCGGATCTCATCGGTAGAAGACAATTAATAGAGATGTTTGTTTAGTGGCGCTAGTGGGCAGACGCCGGAGGCGCAGTTCGTACCGGGTCTTAATGAAGTGTCGGACTTTGTGTTTCGATTCAAGTTAAGGAGAATGCATAAAGAGTCTGGAAACTTCTTATAATAATAAACTAACCTGCGACTTTAGCTGCTCCATGACATTTTATTTTGCGGTTTAAGCGTGAAAATGTATCAGACAAACATACAGAGTTACTTTTGAATTTATAATATTAGTATGAATAATCTAGTGGAGAATAATATGTGTCGCGATTACGAGATCCTGGGTTCGAATCCTACGTAGGTCAGACAAAGTGTGTTTGAAGATAGAAAAATTCTCAGTATCAGTCCGGAGTTCATCATTGTGCTCTATATCTTGGCAATAGACCCGTCTCCTTACCATCATTAGCCCGTGTCAGTCTGCTGCTGGACATAGGCCTCTCCCATAGCACACAACTGAGCTCGTCCTTAAGCACTTTCCACAAATCCCGGCCCGCCGCCTTAAGAATAGTGTACCTAGTCAACCCACCTAGCTATAGGGCGCCCTACACTACGTTTGCCGACACGCGATCTCCACTCAACGCCCACTTACATTGGAACCTAACATCATCTTCCACCTATGCTTGGGAAAAATAGGCGTGACGGTGTTTATATGTATATCATCAGTATATCCAGTCAGGTCCAGTCAGGAACAAAAATTAGAATAGAAAGAGTTAAATTTCTATCACAATCATGACAAGGTTATTTTGTAGTTTACTTTGAATAGTCAATTATAGTGCACTAATTGTGTTAATGACTTCTGACAGTTGCTGACTGTACGTGCAGTATATTGAATTGTCACTGATTACATGATGTCATAATGATTAATATTGGATTTCCTGTAATGATATACAAGTTACAATAACATAAAAGGCGACAACCCGTTATTTCGCGAACGCGTTCAATCATCGGAACCCCCTAATCGTAGCCGCCGCCGACTACGAACCTAACTCCCCTCCTATTAGCCGCTACTGCCGTCCGCGGCATGTTCTCACCGACCCTCCCGATGCCCTTACACACTTTCTTTCGGATACAGGTACCGCACACAGGATCAGACACCGACCTCGCCGGCGAGGTCGAAGTATCCCTTGCCCGCCGGCCGGTGCAGAGCACCACGGCGAGACACCTAGTATATGCCCTCCCCATAGCGACTGCGCAAGCCGAGATTGATCCTCTTGAGGCGCCCTTGAGCTAATTGCCCACTTGTCCTTCTGGCTCGAGCGTAGTGGTTACACGCTCACCCTCCTGTCCAGTGAAGCTGTAAAGGCCCTGCGGCCAACAGCGTAGATCATACACACACACGCGCATACACACAAAATACAATATCGTAGTAATAAACAATAAGAAGCTAAAATCCATACATTGTACAAATCCCTTAACCAAACCCGCTTCTGAATTAAGTTTCAGATGAAAGATAAATAAATATTTATATTGTGTTAATGATAAAGAGTGTATCCGTCTTAGATTTAATAGATAACACGTTACGCCCAGTCGCCCGGAGCACCGAACATTTACACATAATGCTATAAAGTACCCAATCCATTTGATTATTCGAAAGATGTTAATGAATTTGTTTATGACCACTATTTCGTATAGTCTTTAGGTTAAGTTCTGTAACTGATTTCAAATAGAATATTGCTAAGGTGAGTTGTAAATGCCCGGTGACAATTTAGTTCTAATAAAGGTATATTGCTATTAGATATGGCAACTTACCAGTAGCGAAATATTCTATAAATGGATCTACACAGATGCAAGAGTATTTTATGAAGGTTTCTGCGGTAAAGGATGTATCACCATACCTTAAATGACATTTTTTGAACGTCCTTAAACTCGTAATCAACAAGATATGGCCCTGGCTCTAGATTTGGCTTTCTTATCGGTCTGATTACTGAAAAATAAATAACATTTGTGTGGGCAGGCCAAGACCAGACAAGTTAAACCGAAGGCCTGTTGAAGGTCGCGGTTAAAATCTGGATGCACACAACACATAGCTGTTTATTGTCTTCCGTCCATCTTTGGGCGATTCCTATGTGTTGCAGTTGGCGTTTTTCGGCCGAAGAACAAGAAGTAACACTGTATTTTAAAAATACCAACTTGACTTGAGCCAAATATGTAGGTTCAAATTCTTACTTGTATAGTGTTCCGATAGCCAGTAATTTTATGGTAAATGTACAAGAGAAGCATTCTGTTCTGCATACGTCTTCACGGTTCTTAAACTTAATTAATGATTATCATGTAAATGACACACGCTGGCCGCTCGATCCACGTGTACGTACAATTGTAGTAATAAGTGAAAATCATCGGCTGAAAAAATATTTTGCGACGGTCATTAAATTGCGTATCATTTCGTAGTTAACGAGCAAATGGTACGTGAGGAAATTTAAGATATTGATGTTCTTGATACAGTGTTGTTTGAGTTAAAGGGTTCGGTAAATTGAAGCTATGGACTACATGTCTTTGGGTAGCATTTTTAATTATTTAGGCTAATTATATTACAAATAAGACACATACGTATACTTTAATGAGCTATTTGCAGTGTTTCACTGCAAAGAGCTTATTAAATCATAAACCTTATATATTTCCATACAAACTTTCATCCCCTATTCCCTATTGGTATTTTACATCCTTGAGGGTAAAACTTTTACAAACTTTGAATGTCATATTTGTTTATATCGAATCAACAGCCTAAAAAATAAGTTTCAAGCTTCTAGCTCTAAAAATGACGATTCTTCAAACAACTTTTCACCCCAACCCCTTCAACCCGTTACAACCCTTTTTTCGCATTAATAAGTAGCCTATGTCCTTTCTCAGGCACTAGACTATCTGCCAAATTTCATTTAAATCGGTTCAGTAGTTTTGGCGTTAAAGCGCGACAGACAGACAAACAGAGTTACTTTGACATTTATAATATTAGTAAGCATTATTTTTCATAATATATCCTACATGGTTGTATAAAAAGGAAGTGGTCTCTTTTTATCTTGGCACAAAATAAAAGGTATTTTGTAACTTAGAAAAATCTTGGGTGTTTTTTGGTTAACTTAATTTCTCTGTAAAATGGATGTAGGAAATGTTATAAATACACCGTCAAGGGAGCATTTTTTGGATCATCAATATATCTTAATATTACAAAATTAATAAACTCTAATGAAAAATCACCATAACTGTAACTTAATTACCTTATAATAGACAAATAAAGATACCAAAAACAAAGATCGAGTGAAAGATATTCTACACTCACGATCTTCCACGCTCGTGAAGCTCGATCTATTAAAATTTCCATAACGTGTACTCTAACCATAAATTAATCTAAAAGCTCGCCTCACTCAAAGCTATCTCGCATGCATCACTACGATCTGCTAAAACCTAGCTGCCGTGAAAAAAAAAAAGCTTTAATAATTCCAATTAACCCTAATAATAGGCTCCGGGCTGTGTAGAGGCAGCGCGATTAAAAAGACAAATCCTTTAACCATTACACTACAATAGCAGGTTGCGAGCATTCCGTCGGTTCGAAGCCTGCCCTTTATTAATAGACCAACGACCGGTAGCCGCTACGGTTGCCATACTGAGCGAAAGATATGATTAACACAAAGACGATACATAATAAGCGATATTGGGACCAGTTCGGGGAGCTATGAACATAATGTAACCACAGCAGGTTTCCCAACATATCCATTACGGGAAGACGTTAAGTTGCTACCATAGAAATCTTAATAATAATTCACTAGATGTCGTAAAGCCGAACTTATCACCACACATGTGAGAAAATTATCATAAAATGATTTAGGACTGCGTTGACCAATGTATGTGAAACAGTAATAATCACAACAAAATAAAGTATTATCACATTAGTCAGACATATAGAACCTAAGTTGTACAAACAGTAACCATTATATTAAAACAACTGACTCCTGAACTAAGTAAAAAATACTTGTATCCCAGGAGCCATTGCTCCTCTTGTGAAAAAAATATGACAACTTCACAATTCTGATAGCTCAATGTTCGTAAAAGTGTTTGGAGTATTTGTGATGGAACGGTTAAAATGATTTCCGTATAGTCGTATGACAACTTCTGCAACCATTCAGTGAGTTTGATTTTTAAATTGAATTTGGTTACTGTGTATATCAATCAATGAATTGTATTATAAAGGCGTGCATTTTGATTAGGTACTGGCGACTTGCAAATGCGGTGCGAAATTGAACAGTATCACATTGGCTAAAGTTAGTATGAAATTTATCCAAAATTGTAAATGTACTTTAAGGTAATACAATTCAAAGTAAAATATCATCATCACCGTCCGCGGCATGGTCTCACCGATCCTCCTGATGCCCTTACATACCTTATTTTGCATACAGATACCGCACACAGGACCAGACACCGATCTCGCCGGCAAGGTCGAAGAATCCCTTGCCCGCCGGCCGGTGCTGAGCATCACGGTAAGACACCTAGTATACGTGACTGACACCCTTCCCATAGTGACTGCCCAAGCTGAGGCCGTTCCACCTTAAGACGCCCTTAAGCTAGTTGCCCCCTTCTCCTTTTGGCTCTACCGTAGTGGTTGCACGCTTGCCCTCTTGTCCGGTGAAACTGTGAAGGCCCCGCGGCCAACAGCGTAGACACACACACACACACACACCATTATCAGCCCAAATTAGTCCACTGCTGGACATAGGCCTCTTCCCATGTGCGCCACAGAGCCCGATCCTCGGCTTTATGCATCCAGTTCCTGCCGGCTCCGACGTTCCGACGTATGTCGTCACTCCATCTCGCGGGAGGGCGTTCTCGCGTTCGCCAGTTCGTGGTCTCCACTCCAAAACCCGTCGGCTCCAACTGTTGTCTCTTATGCAGCAAATGTGACCAGCCCATTGCCACAGCTGGTTGATTTTTAGAGCTATGTCGGTGACTTTGGTTCTACGCCTGATAGTCTCATTTCTGATTCTATCTAGAAGTACTAGTTAAATATCTTTTAAAGCAATCATGTGAGTGTATGTGAGTTTTTCTTTTTCAAACTGTGCATGAATGGCAAATCGGTGGCAGTGGTTTCGAACTAGATCTGGTTTGGGATGCTCATTAAAAAGTATATGTTGCAGTTGTTATTTGGTACGAGTCACTTGCTTCCCTCTATTATGGTCGAGGGAGGCGATGGCTGTTCAAGTTGTCATACTCGTGAACGGGTACTTGTAGTGGAGACTAGTCCACCCAAAAACCCTTACCGTATCATTCGTTAAAAATATTGAGGCATCACATTGGACTTGGATAGCATACTTAATTGTGTATACCATATCCTGTATACAGAAGATTATGGAAAAAAAATCAATAGAGAATTAGACAAAAAAGACAAGCCCGTTGATTATCTTGGAGGATCTTCTCAGTGGAGGCCGCGTTCCGATCCGGTGGTAGATTAGACTATCTCTATCTATCTTTTTCATCGTGGTAGATTATTAAGTCAAAAAAATAAGGTAAATATGACAGTTTGTAAGTACAGGGTTTATACAGTATAAGTTTGATCGTACTCTATTTCACTTCTAGTATTTTGTTATTTCGATTTCTGTAGGTGCTACGAACACGCATGTTTAAGTTTAACTTGTAAAGTGTTTTAAGCTGCAGGTTGAAAACGCAAATAATGTCGGTACTTTATTTTCTGAACTAAGACCAAGCAATCTTAACTATTCACGTGAGCTATGGCGATTTGCTATTGTGCATGTAAATCTTGGACTTAATTAACTAAAGTGGAAGCACGCACGATGTATAAAAGAGCTGAACAATGTTCATTGGTACTCAGCAACGTAAGTATTATAATTATGTCGGCAATTGTTGTTGTAAACTTTGAATGTTTATGACTGAAAATGTGGTTATGGGATTTGCTAACCATTACGTATGTCAGGGTGTCAAGAGGTAGTTCCATAATAATCAAATTTAAAAAAATGTGGTTATCTACACAGTAAACCTATATATATCTACCTATTAGTAAAGTGCAGGAAGTGAGTTTGTACAGACATTTTAAAACGCATTTGTATACGTAGTTAGTACAAATAGATCAGAGAAAAACTTACCTCCCGGTGAGTGTTTTACTTGATCTAATTCATTGTTGTCACGGAATGTACGGGAAGAAACCAGAACGAATGCAAGGATTGTGGTTGGCAACGATGTGCTGGAGCAAGTGAATGAGTTTGTATATCTTTGATGCGCCTTCAGTAAGGATGGGAAATACACTGCTGATATAGAGAGAAGAGTGAATGCAGGGAATAGAGTGAATGGTGCGATAGGAAGGTTACTTGGGAGCCGGCACTTAAGCCAAAAGGCGCAGCTGGCCATGCATAACGGAGTGCTTGTCCCAACGATGTTATATGGCAGTGAGAGTTGGGTATGTAAGAAGGAGAACGAAAGCAGGATAAACGCGGTCGAAATGCGATCTCTGCGGAAGATGTGCGGAGTCACGCTGACCGACCGTATTCGCAAGAGCGTAGTAGGTATGAAAGATAGTATCGGTGTAAAGATGAGAAAGGGTATGCTCCGTTGGTTCGGGCATATAGAAAGAATGTCAGAAGAAAGAATGACAAAACAGATATACAATGCCAAAGTGGAAGGATGTAGGTACCGGGGAAGACCTAGACTATCTTACCATGACCAAATATACCATGTCTTATCTGAAGGGCAAGTCAAGAGTCTCCGTAACCGGCGAGTGTGTATGAGACGAACTATGAGACTAGAGGAAGCCAGAGAGGTATGTGAGGAAAGAACCTGTGGGAACTCTGTACTCTCTGCCTACCCCGCGAGGGAGCTGGCGTGATGATATAGGTAAATAAATAGATAGATTTTTACGTAATTTGACATTATTACAGGCTGCAATAATTATTCAATTGATATTGTACCTAAAGTTGGTACTCAATTGTATTACCAATAGTATTAATAACCGATTACGAATTGATTGCGTGAAAAGACTATCATTCGCTTCTTTCCGCTTACAAAAAAACGTAACCCCACACTAGGATTTATTCCTGTGTCGTGGATGCGTTTACAAACATAAAAATTCACAGACACAAATTCCCAGACCGGAACAAATAATTGTGGATCACACAAGATTTGTCCCGTGCGGGAATCGAACCCGCGACTTTGTTTATGTACCGGCGAGTGTGTATGAGACGAACTATGAGAGTGGAGGAAGCCAGAGAGGTATGTAAGGAAAGAACCTGTTGGAACTCTGTACTCTCTGCCTACCCCGCGAGGGAGCTGGCGTGATGATGTAGATAGATAGATAGATAGATTTTTATGTTTGTAAACCCACCCACGACACAGGAATAAATCCTAGTGTGGGGCTACGTTTTTAAAAAAAGAAAGAAAGAAGAAAAAATCTGTCAAAAATTAACAAATTTTATGTCAATGAACTGCATTTTATTTAAAATAGCAATAGCAGAGTTAAGCTTTAGAAGGAAAAACTTGGGATATTACAGTTTGTTGCAATATTTTCATACCTGGAGGCTAAGTACAAACCATTTGACGTTGTAGTAGCGTTGTTGAGTAAGCGTGTGATCACATTCCTCTTTATTTAGTAAATTTGTATTGTAAAAAGGGTGGCATATCAGATCGATAGGGTTACGGTATCGTCAATCGGTTTGTACTAAACCCTCTGATTGTTCACCATAGCAGACTTTGAAAGTAATGTACTTTATAAGGCATTACATAGTGCTTTTAGACACTAGGATTTTTTTTTTCAGAAATTACATATATTTTTTAAAGTCATTTGTTATTCATATACTTATCTTCTATTTGTACCTCTTTAACAGTAGCCATTTTCCGTAATTTATCCGCAATCGTTGGACAAACATAACTAGGTCTCAAGAACAGGGAATTCCGTGTCAGTCAGTACTCTAAACAAACAAGCCGTCATCTTGACAGAGTAATGATATGTTTGCATACTGAATAAAAATTAAGGCAAATTAAATGGAAACTGAGAGAAAAAAATCTAACCGCAAAGTTGCATTACACATACCTAATGACGAGTATCCGCCAATTAAGGCTCGTCTGCGCTTGCGCTTGGGCCGTGACAAAAACTTGTCAGTTTGCCTTTAAGAGGCGCTACCGAACTTAATTGGCGGCCGTAGTTATCGACTGCTGGTTATTGTGCCAAGTGTAATGCCGATCGAATAATCGAAGGTCGGGTGAATTCCACATAGTCCGGTCTCCACCACCGTGATCTATTTACGTCTGCCGCAGCAAAAACGGTCGTAAAATTGCACTGAACAAAAAGAACACCGAAATTGGAATTTGAAATTTTAATTGTGCAGTTTGAGCTGTAGGTAGCTACCTATCCAGCTGGACTTGAAAAACGATTGACGGCTGAAGTTTTAAGTGTGATTGATGATGTTTCGTTTATAGTACATCCAATAGAGGATTTTCAGAAACGAGTTCTTATTGGTTATTTTGTTATAATAATCATACTTCATAAGGCGTTGATACTAAGACTTAACACTTGTAGGTTTAAAAGAAAAATAATGTATAGATAAGAAAGAAAAACACTAAGAAAGAATAAGAATGAGATTCCAAAAGAATTTTAATCTCAATATCCCAAAAACTACTATTAGTATACATGGATATTTAGCTTATCAATAAATTTAGGCAACTATTAAATGCAAGCGATAGTTTGCTGTGGCGCATTGTACTAGTTGTGCTTCCTATTGCAGTATTCTTTGGATTCTACCCCAACACGTTTCTACCTAGGTTATAGTAAACTAGTTAGTTTAAACAAATTTTTGAAAATTCGTGGTATAATATGTGAAATGATGAGCCTGAAGAATGATGATATCCTCACCGCTGCCAAGAAATACCTTAAGAAACCTACCTAAGATAATATAAATCGCGTATAATCCTGCCTGAACACTTCGAGGAAAATTGACGTTAGAGGTATGGACTTAACGAAAAAGTAATAGAGTACCTAAATAGAGACTATTTGTATTAATTCCTGAATAACGTCTACAAATTTCTGGAACAATGTTTATTTGAAAGTGAGTCGTCGGGTCAAGTCGAGGACACCTCATGTAAATTAAGGCGCGCGTCAGTCGCGGGCTGCGGGCGGGCGCGTGGCGCGTGGCACGCGACGAGGCGCCCGCGCACCCGTACGCAGTGCTACTAGTTGTGAAGGCGCCGCCAACACTAGAATATGTATGTAGTTTGTAGGTATTATAAATAAATAAGAGCGTGTATATGACGACCTATGAGAGTGGAAGAAGCCAGAGAGGTCTGTTATATAAAAAGTCCTGTCCTGAATAAATAAACAGTTTATAATTTCAAAGTAAAATCTTTCAAAATATAATTTTCATAATATTTAAAGAATTTTTTTTCGATGAATCTGTACATCCCTGTTTAACCTGTCTAACTTATGACAAGCACAAGAGTATGACAATTAGTCTCTTGAAATTATTATTTACTTAGGAGTAAATAATAATCTCAAGAGACTAATTGCCATTTTATTCTGTCTAGGGACGGTGGCGCGAATCGAATATTGTAATCATCATTATAACACCTCCTATCTCCACCTCAGACAAAGAATTCTCACCTTTACAACAAATGTCGGATTTATCTGTCCTCTCTTTTTTTTCGTTTTGAGTAAGGCGTGTATTTCATTTATTTCTTAATAAGCGAAGCGGCAATGGCCGTCTTGGGTGTTTAATTAACAACTAGCAAAACGGCACCGCCACGGCTTCGCGAATCTGCATAGCTATTTTATTTTAATCACCTATTTTTATAAATGTGTTGGCTATTTCACTTTGTCGGTTAATTTAAGTATTGTTTATGTGTAAACATGTATTATTACTATCGTAATGAACGCCATATTTTAAATTTTGAAGTACAAAGACAGAATTGCTGTTATGACTTAAACAGTAATTCTGTCTTTGCACTGGTGTTAAATGTGCTCATATTTGTTTCATAACTAATTTGTGTTTTTCAATTATTGTTCTTTGTTTTTCAATATATTTTATTATGTGTTCCGTTTGATGCCCGAGGTCCATTTATGAGAGTACATCATCTTTTACCTAGCTTCGTCGCTAGATGGCGCTATTTCCGTAATCGTACGTAAATCGACCTCCAGCGCCACTTGTGGCCAAACCTAGAATTAACTTTTTACCACAGAGCAAGCCGCCATACTTTTGACCTTGTTGCGTCGTCTTTCGTACCGCGCAGTTCGTTATATTTGGTACTCGAAAATTAATTTTTATTTTCGAATTTAATCTGTTCTCTCTGTCTATTCCGCAATGGATCTAGCGTGATGATATAGGAGGAGTAGTACTTATTAATTTACTATAGTTTAGTTTACAAATGGGCACAAAAAACGTTTTTTTTTCTATTTCAACACATATAATAATAAAAACGTATACTCGATGTAAGTTATCCTCTTTTTACAAACTTTTATTTCACTTGCAATGTTCGTATGTCTGTCTGTTTGTCTTTCCGGTTCAAATCTTGTTATCTATTTTTCAAGCACTTGCGGGTATCCGATAGAGTTGAAATGTGGCAGACGTATGTAAGTTCGATGGCAATGCAATAATATGATACCATGTGAACTATACAACGTAACCCCGTGTTTAGGCTTGATTGGCTTGTTAGATTGGTATTGACAAATACTATTCGACCAATTAAAGTGCTCAATAAAACCCGCCGTGTCTAAACAGATTTGTCTTAATGAGTACTTTAGACCCGGATGGTGTCCAACTTCTAAATTGAGCAAAATACCATTGTCGTGTTTATTGCTATAAAAGCTTGTGTTTAAAAAGGACTTTTTAAATTTAAATTATTATAATAATATTGAATATATAAATTAGGCAACCTAGTTTATATATCTTCGAAAAACTGAAACTTCAGAATTTAACATTGGTGTTATCCTACACTGTAGTCCAGTGAAAATTATTTTCAAATTCGTTCATCCAATAGCAAGCCAGACTCGAGACTTTATAACAAAATAAACTGCCAATGCGGAACAACATAAAAAATTGGTTCATTGGATTGAGTTCGACGTACCGAGATGTCGGGATAATGAAAAACCCGTATCTTGAATCTATAATGAAAACATAATTTATACAAAAAATAACCCTGATTACACTAAAAACGATAGAACTTTGTCGCTATAACATCCGCAACAAACAGTTATTTTTTAGTAATTTGTTAAAGTTTCGTTATATCGAAAAGGTTCCACTAGTGATGACTTGTTTATCGAGTATTTCGGGTAGGTAAAAAAGAGAATCTTGTACGTCCACTGGAGCTGTCCATTCAAGAATTTGTTGACAAGCAATTAAGGGTGGGCCGAGTATGTGGACACGATCAAATCAGCAGCGGGAGTCATTTTTTTGCACTTCGCTTTTTGCTGAATACTTTAAGTGTATAGAAATAAAAAGATTGCTGAATTGCGCATACTACAGTCTCACGCCAGGGTTGTCATAGGCAATAACAATGGCCTGGCCCCCTTCATTTCTACTTTGTCTGATATTTATCGTTTTAGAGACACTTGACAATAACCAATTAGTTCATACATAGCCTTAAATGTGCAGAACCTGGACTGGGTTTCATCGCATACTGGTGAAAAATCATGGCGGGAAAGAACGTCATTTTTCCAAGAACTTCAGAAAAAAAAGTAAGTTTTCGATATGTGTATTGTTAATTCCGATGTCTGGAGGATTAATGGGGTAGGTTCTCAGATCATATAAGAAAGTTATATGATCTGAGGGTAGGTTACTAGGGACTTCTTGATCACAGAAAACCAACTTAACGACGACTAGACTAGACGGTTTGTACTTAGGTCGCTGGACTCAAAAGTCAGAGAAGGCGTGAGATCTATCCCGCAAGGGGCCAACCTGTGTGTGGCGCATAAACATTTTTTTGGTCTGTTCAGGAACTCATTATAATAAAAATAATCTTTAAGGAGTCGTCGTCACAATATTTTATTTAATATTTTTTCAATATGTCAAAATACGTGAGCGGAATATAAAATAAGTTGGTGAATTTCAGCATCCTACAGTTTTAATGATCATTATTTTTGATATAAAGGCATCGATGTAAGTTATGTAGGTCAAAATTCATTATCGATTTGAAACACTATAGACGATATTATTAAATAATCGATGCGTGAAAAGAATCATTAAATAATGAACATTCGTAGTAAAGTATTTTGAAAATTTGTCATTTTTAATTACTCTTTTTGTTCATTGTTTTCTTTTCGTAATTTTGGTTTTGGTTATTTTGACAGTGAAACGTCCATAAAATGTGCCAAGAGAACTTAAGCTCAGGTAAATGCGTTCCTAATTATAATTTCCATAGTTCTTACCCTTATTTTATTAACAATAAACTCTGAGGAGATTAAAAGTAATGAAAACGAGTAAGACAAATTGTTTTCTCTTCGTAAAATTATTTTTCTCGCCATAAAAACTTGTAACCGTGCTCTTAACCAAATTCAATTACCACATCAGCCGTTTAGTGGAGTGCATGTGTTCGTAAGGTATGCCCAGTACTCAATAGAGTAGAATTTTTCCAGTATTATCATAGGTAATAGAAATTATTACTAAACTGGTAGTAGTATTTATATACTGACAATATCTTATTTACAGAATTGGGCTTATTAGCGTGCGTTTGAATTCTAGAAATAAAGTCAGAAATTGTAGCTAAAGGCTATCATTCTACACATATTTTATTTTTTCCTTTTCATTCTTTTAAGAGTCTTACTAGAGATAACATCGTGTAGTGATAAATTTATTACGCTAACGATTTAAAATGGGTTTTTAGTTAGTCATTCGTTTGAATTTTTTTACTGTAATATAATATCAGCTTATACTGCCCACTGCTGGGCAAAGGCCTTCTCTCACAAATCGAGGTGAGAGCGATTAGGTCACCTTCGTCTAGGACGTCTTCACCACGCGGACCCAGTGCGGATTGGTGTAGGCAGGTTTGTGGCCACCTGCTGTTGGAAATTGTCAAGCCGCCTATGGGGCTTCCAACTCGGCTTAACGACTACCAAATTAAGTGGTAACCGGGACCAACGACTTAGCGTGCCTTCCGAAGCACGGAGACGCTCGAATATAAAAATGCCACAAACTGTCCCATTCAGGCCATCCAACCCATCTCAGGCCGACCATGTCGAACGCTGCTTAACCGTGGTGATTGGTTAGAACACCGCGGTCACACAGCGCTACGAGCGCTAATTTTACTGTAATATTGAATGTTTTTATGCATCATTAACATTGGGCTAAAAACGCATATACTTCCCTGACTGACAGTTTCAAAGCTTTAAATATAAACTCGCTTACAAACTCACATTCAATAGTAAATGATAGCTATAAACGTTTATTAATAAAGTTACATTGAAATGCTCGTCCAGCTCTTAATGTGCGTTTAAAAAAATATGTTTTAATAACGCGGTGCGCCGGCGCAGAAACCAGACGGAATTCTCGTGTTACGCGCTATTGTTAATAATTAAGACGATTATTTCAGCGAGAGATCGCCACGGGGTGTAATTAATAGGGTTATTAGGTTGTAAGCTAAAGCCTTCTATGTTGTGTGTGTATGAGATATAAATAAAATAAAAATCATTTATTTCAGACACCATACAATATACAGATAATGCGCGTAGCGCTCACGAGGACCTGGATTTTTTGACTAAAAAATCCAGTATTAGTCTGGAGGTTGGCATAGTTTCCGCTACAATGGAAATAAGCCCCCCTATTACATGACTCAAAATCGATGGTAAAAAGTGAGTGTCTACAGTACATATCTGTTACCCCGATTGGGGAATATAAGTGTGACGGTGCCTTTTTAACATAGTCCATATTACAATTTTTGTACACCTTTGACTAATAAATTGCTTAGATTTATGAACTATGTTATTTTTGACATCTGCATCCAGGGATTCAGCAATCATCTTCAAAACTCTATAAGTGCTGTCTTTTTGCGCATTACAGCATAAAAGTCTACTTAAACTACCTACGCTCCAGCGAGAAGGTCAACTATTTCAAGGGCGCCTCAAGAAAGAACGGCCTCGGCTTAGTGTGTTCCAGAAAACATGCCTCATGCATTACAGAAGGGAGTAAGCTTCAACAGAACTTTAAGACCCGCAAAGCGTTGTAGATCCTTTATCTGAAGCTGGTCCACACATCACACGTATGTATATATGTATATGTAGAGCGTAAGTAAGGCATCACACTGGAGCTGGATCGCTTAAATGATTTTGTATAATATAAAAATGTATGTACTCGTATCTATACAAAAAATGATAAAAAAGATGCATGGAGAAGTAGACAGTAAGGACAAGCCCGCTGAGTTTCTCGCTGGATCTTTTCAGTAGAGGCCACGTTTCGAACCGGTGATAGATTATAAGTTAATTTTTTTTTGTAAATGTGACAATTTGTAAACACTCTCGCAGGGTTTATGCAAAATAAACAATTTGGTAAGAACGTGATAGCCTGTTGCTATCAAAGATTACCATCTAAGGATGGGGTAGATGGGCACAAAAGGAGGAGGTTTCTGCCCGACAGTAGGTAAAGAAAACTTGGCCTCGATTGGTGGTAATCTCGAAAATAATAATTTGAATACAATTCTTTACGTTGACAAATTAATATTACATGCTGTTTACGTACTTGACCTTGCCACCTATATGTAACAACACATTTTAAATGCATGACTTGACAATTCAAATTTGTGTAGAATACAATTGGCACTATCGAAAACATGTCTACTATCGTCGTCATCAAACCCTTGTAAAATATTATAAGACTTTGCATTATAATATAGACATTCCATATTAATTTATGGAAGATTTATATTTGTACGCTATATTGTGGCAAAACAATGTTATTGCTAGTTCCGCAAGCGATGTGAAACCTGTGTGTAAAATTGAAGAAAATGCGCGGGAATCAATTTTGTACCTTATGAATAGAGGTAGGTTTCTGTAAGTACTGATTATTTTATGCACAGAACAAAGAAATACAATTCATTCTGTGGATTAACGTTATACTTTTATTATTATTACCTATCGAAGATTGCGATTGTTGGGTGCGATTAATTATAGTCCTGCTGTCCAATAGTCATCTTTATATTTCACGAACTCTAAAAATAACTCAATAAAAGTAATAAAATAGGCAATAACATTTAAGCAAAATAGTCAATGCCGGTAAAAAAATTACCAATACAGTCAGTAGTCAAAAAAAGAAGAAACGTCTATAGTGGAAATTAGCTTGCTACATCGATGTAATTTTTTTTATTTTTATAGTCTTACTTTACGGCAAACAAAACAAATAGAAATAACTATGCCGATCACACACATTCACATTTATTATCGTATTTAATTGTTTGTACAACGATATTCAATAACTTTCATACGGCATGTATCACTTATCGGCGTAGCCTGAACTATTATCTGCAACTCAAACCAGCAATTAGGCCCAGCAGGTCTTAAATCTACCATTTCAACATATTCTAGAAGATTATCCACGTGAGCTGGACATCGTTTGATTTACCCGTGATTTATAGCCCCACAAGAAACTTTAGGTCGTATTACAGTAAGGATAATTATTGGTTTAGCAAACGCGAGCGGCTGCTTTTAAAATTAATGGACCTGTGAATTAAAGTTGCGTATGGCGGACTCGTAATGAAGATAACGTAGGGGTGGACGCAGTACGATAAAGTTCTGACGGCGTTTCTGCCTCGGAGATAAGCCTTTAATTATTGAGATAAAGCCTCCGGTATTGTGGGTAAAGGCTTTAGCAATCAGGGTGCGGATTAAAAATCATGTTTTATTTAGGTAGTCGCGGTCGGAACGTAATTAATGTCAGATTGTTCTATGATGTTTTTACCTACAGGCGAGTCTAGCGGCGCTGTTAGTTTTAGGTGAATTTGACATGATTTTTCGTTTTCGTCCTATACGTGATCAAATCAGGAATGAGGAGATTCGTAAAAGAACCAAGGTCACCGACATATCCCTCAGGCTTAGCAAGCTGAAGTGGCAATGAGCGGCCCTATACTTATTATGGTTTGAAAATTGTTAAGAAACTGAGTTTTTTGACAATAACAACGTTAGCTAGCTTAGGTTTAGTCCAATATATAATTGAGTTGAGTGATGGAAAAAATAGGGTACTAAGTGTACGAATGTTGACAAGGTGACACGTCCTTCGATATGAATATAAAGACTTGATTATCATCTTCCGACATAAAATCTACAGGTACCGAGCAGCAAAATAGGTTCTGTTCTATATACCTAAGCCTATATCGCTGTTATACGTAGGTACGTGCGTATTTATATGAGGGTCAGTACTACACAATGTAAGTAACTGGTGCGGGCTGAGATATATATTCAAATAACATTAAAAGAACGTAGAATCAGGTTAAAAACTACAGAAACAGCGGCGTATACGCTTAAATAATAAAGTTATCACGAAAATATGATAACTTTATTATTTAAGCGGCGTAAAAGTCAAAGTCCAAGGTTCCCATTAATCGGTCAACACAGTGGGCAACTGCTAAAAGCACGTACTAATACTTATACAGAAGTGAAAGGTCATCAATCTCTCATTCATTAAAGATTTCCGATAGCAAGATGAGAATTCGCTCGCCCCCCGACTCCGCCTACATTTCGCACAACAAAATGTGTTTATAACGACTACCTCGCAACACCCACGACATTGTGAATATTTTTTATTAACATTTTTATCCATTTCCTAGTTAAGAAAATAGGAATGATTAACGGCCGTGCTGACTATTTGGTACGAATTAAATAACACATAAAGACAGATATATGTTCATTTTACATGAAACCAATAATTATAATCGCATCAATCTTTGATATTAAAACGAAAAAGTGGACTAGAATAATTCGGTTCCTTGAATATAAATCAATAATTTGGTCGGAAATGACAAACAATATGAGCAACAAGACATGAGGTATTGTGCTTCCGCTATCAATCTTGATTGTTAATTTTTTGTTTTATGACACATTTACCAAGTCAGCCTAATGATAATTGCCTCCTGCAGAATAAAATCCAATCGGCGTCCAACGTTTTGCAGCGATCGTCATCATGTCATCGCTACATATATTACAAAAGGTATATCAGCTTATAGCTAATATCCCGATGCGAAAGCCTATCACAAATGGAGATAAGAGTGAATAGACGATCGCGTAGCATCAGTGCAAATTAGTAGAAGCAAGTTTGTGGCTACTTGCTGTTAGAACAATGAAGCTACACCCAAAGGTAGTCAATCATAGCAGTCTAAGGCCTAATAAGGGCTGCAACTTTGCTTAAAGACTTCCACATTAATTATATTTAATGGAACGAAGGACTTAAAGTGCCTTCCAAATCACAGAGATTTCCCAAAATTGAAGCGCCGCTATATCAAAATCACAGGATGACTGATTTGAACCGTCAACTTGGTGTTTGCTAAAAAACTATGGTTCCGCAATGGTAGAAATATTTATCGTTTTATTTCCGTCATTAATCTTAACAACATTAAACAACTTATTAAGTCATTGACACAAAAAGGTTCCACCATGTAGTATGCAAGTTAAAAATATATTAGCCACTGAAAAATACTCGGCGTATAAAAGACGTCGTTGCCGCAAATTGGAAACGACTGCTTTGACCTAACTTGACTTTTTAATAACTTTCCTGGTACACACGGCTTACACAAACCACTCAAATTTCCATATGTGGCCACTCGACTTGATATTTATTGGTTTCATAAATCGCAAGTTGATAACTTAATCTTGTGTGATAGGTCTGTTGTATGCCCACACCTGTACGGTGCTTGCTTTAAGATGACTATTTGTAATTGGTGTATGGAAATAGGATAACGTGTTAGGTTCTTTAAGGAATGTAAATAAATAAACATGTACAATTTTTGCCTTCTTAATATTCATAGTTAAATGCATTGACCAGCAGAAGTTTTGTTAAAAAGACGAATTCAGAACCTCGTTCGATTTAAACTCGGTAAAAAGGCAAATTATCATTATCATCAGCCGAAGGACGATTGAAACAAAGATTGGCACAGCGACCGGCTTTGTGCTGTACGCATCCAGGTTCTACCTGCGACCTTCACCAGGTCATCACTCCACCTCCTCCTCAATTTAAGTGGCAGTGGGCGGGGCACATTGCTCGTAGAACTGACGGCCGTTGGGGCAGAAAGGTTCTCGAGTGGCGACCTCTTACCGGAAGACGTAGAGTGGGCAGGCCCCCCACAAGGTGGAAATTTTCATAACAAAGAAAAAATAATGTTAGGTAAATATTGTCTTAGGACAGCAACTGATTGAGGATTAAGCTATTAAAATGTTAAGATGTTGCAGTTAGGTAACAATTAGTAGCTACTTTGATAAACAAATAAGGATAATAGAATGGAATCCTAGCTCGGAAAATGTGTTGTTTTCCTTACCAAAGATTCTCAGAAACAGTCCGAAATCAGGAATTATGTGTGGTACAAAAATGTAGCATAGAACACAAAAATACAACTACGCTTAAACATAAACATTCGTCAAAGTAGAACTTTGCATGTATTACAAAGAACTGCCCTATGCTTTCGGCAGTCGAGCGCGTTCTGTTTGCCGCTGGTACATTGTACTACATAAATTGCCTTTGCATTTCAATTATGAGCAATTATTAAATCCCACCAATAAATCGTTCGATCCGGTACGATATTTTATAAGTGTGATTTAAATCGGTACGGGAGCCGGCAATTAATGGCAATGATGGGCACTAGACGATCGATGACGCCACGTTACTTTCCCGTAACGAATCGTAGTAATCAAACCATTTAGTCGTATATAAAAATAATTTAATTTTATGATTTTTTTATGTGCCACTTTATAATTTATGGGATATGCTCCCTACAAGAGCGTGGTAAAAGTTGATTCGTATAAACTTTACGTAGAGACGTGTCTTTACTTGTCGACCTTTTTTAATATTTTAACTGAAATTTATTATATATAGTCACAGATACTGCAACAAATATTTGTGGTTCATACTAAATATTTGTCCCATGCTGGGATGGAACCCGCATGTACTCTATTTGGTGATCCGAGCAGATTACACTTAAATCACTAAACTAAGCCGTCCGTCAAACTTAAACATTAATCAAGCAGCAGCTTAAACAGTTGCACTCTTTATTAGTAGTACGAGATCTTAATGAAGGCCCCAATTAGGTACATCTTATAATGCAACCACGTGCGAGTTGCGAACACGTGGCCCTAGGTTTGAATTCTAGGCCGAACAGTGTGGTTTTTACAAGCTTTTATTTAACTTGCAATGTTCATATGTCTGTCTTTCCGGATCAAATCTTGTGATCCATATTTCAAGTACTTGCGGATATACGATTGAGCTGAAAGTTGGCATACTTATGTAAGTTCGGTGAGAATGCAATAATACGAGTACTATGTAGCCAGTCTGATGATGGAGTCCAAAGGAACATTTGAAATATACAACGACACCCCCTCGTGTTCCCGCCGCATTTTCACTAATCTCGGATCTGGTGCTCGCTGTCCGTTACCGACGCTCGGCTGGGGGTTAGTCACAGTTCTAACTTAACCTAACTCATGCTGGTAATATGCCCTAGTATAATCAACATTTAGATAACGCGAGCCGCCGTATTGTAAAATTTTTTCGTTGGGTTGTATTAACAATCCGCCTTAACCTTAACTAGCCATTTTACAATCAGGCTCAGGTTTTTATAAGGCGAGCCGTTACATAATATGGCGAGTTCAATCATTTGGCTGCGACATACAAGGGAACGCACACGTAGCGAGAGCACATGAAGGCACGTCCGACGCGCGCCCCCGGCGTCAAGCTAATTTTGCAGTTAATATATTTGCACTGATTGCCGGGACACGCCATAGCGACTATTTATTTACTTACGTATTTAATGTATGACAACGCAAGTTTATTTGCAATGTTTATTTGCGAATCGGGGCTTGTGTCTTGTTATTTATTTGCATGTTAGTTTTTCGTTTGTGTTACAGTTTTGCTATTAATAATTGAAATTGAGACTTATCTCTTCCTAAAAAAGAGACGAGAAATAAAACCAACCTTTCATATATATATATATATATATGAAAGGTTGGTTATATATAATAATAATATCAGCCTATACTGCCCACTGCTGGGCAAAGGCCTTCTCTCACAAACCAAGGTGAGAGAGATTAGGTCATACTCCACCACGCGGACCCAGTGCGAATTGGTGGAGGAGATTAACCTTTCATAGATTGTTGAAATACTAGAACTTAATGTTTTACCCTGCACTTCCTTATAATATAGTCTTGCCTTATAGTGTCATTTCTTTACTGTCTTTACATTCTATTTACATTCTTGAGATATTATTTAAAATTTATTTTTTTTAACTGCTGTAACACACATGATATAAAATAGCAGACCTATCTTATAACTTATTTACTTCAGTGGGAATCAGTCACAAATGCAACGCGACTTAGCAATAGCCCTCAGCGAATTATAAACCATTGCCTGTGTAAATTACGCAAGTGAAATCAAAGTAAAATAATATAGTATTCCGTCCACACAGTTCCTACAACCTCTTTCCCAACAGACTTTGTTCGCCTCCTCCACTCTCCTCCGTCGAGATTTTTGACTTGTGTGTACTTAATAATGTTATAATTTCGTCAATATAATAATGATTAATCGGGCTATTCTGTTCCACTGTTCGGCAAAGGCCTCTCACCAATCGAGGTGAGAAAAATTAGGTCATACTCCACCATGCGGATTCTATGCAATGCAAATTGGAGGAGGCAAGTTTGTGGCCACTTACTATTAGAACTTATCAAGCAATATAAAGCTTCCTAGGCTTAACAGCTGTGTTCTTCTCCAGAGGTGCCACCCCGCGCCACTCCCTGCGCCGCCCTAGAAGTAATCTCGGTCAAGTGACCGACCGACCCATTCCCTGGGTCAAAGAGGTCAAATATCTAGGGGTCACCCTAAACAGTACCATTTCCTTCGCGGGTCCATCACCGAGCATCCTTTGTGCTCGGTCGTCTCCATTTGTTAATCTGCAAGCGGAGTAAAATGTCCCTTAGAAATAAGGTTCGACCCATCACGACTTATGCGTGTGTTGTGTTCAGGCATTCGGCCCCCTCTCACATCGATAAACTCCAAGCGGTTCAAAACCGCTTCCTCCGTAAAGCCGTAGGAGCCCCCATGGTTAGTACGGTATGTCGATCTCCACTGTGATCTAGATCTCGAACCTATTCGCGCCTATATTAAAAATTCGACAACACGACATTTCGCGAACGCATCTCCCCACGCACCCATGCGAATCCGTTAATCGTAGCCGGCGCCGACTACGATCGTATACTCGTACGCAAGATATAGGAATTACGACGAAACATAGTGCGTAAGAATAAAGTGTGGAGTAAGTCTCTGGCCGAGAGTGTCTTGGTGGCACGTTTAAACATATTTTGGAGGCTAGTCCGGGGCGGTCAACCTTAGATTGTGCAACCTTGAACAGATAGCGCATGTCAGAGATTATCCTGCGGACATGTAATGGAGGGATATAAAAGCAAGTACAACGGGTTAAGGTATTTTATATTTAAAGATTTTTAAATCTTGTAAATTTCTTTTGAATCCTTTCTAATCTATCCGAGTGCACTGCATACTAAGGATTCCATATTTGACTAGCGTTTTCTAAGTAACTTCGGACATATGCACAATAGAGTAGTTTGATAGTTTTCATATTGACAAAGGAGCTGCTATTGCGAATGACAAAACCTAGAGCGAGAGAGAATATAGATGTGAATAGGCTCGAAACCGAGATTGTAATTGTGCATTATTCAAATGGTGTACTCGTAAAGCAGTAGCTCTCTTAACCAGCAGTTGTGCTACTTAGGATTCCAGTACGACGCGACGGTGCCTTAGTGGCGGATGCATAAAGAGCTTTTTGTCGCTCAGCATTGTCGGTAAGGCACATACGCAACGAGTTTTTGGCTAATGAGCGGATAGAAAGGCCGTTATGCGGACGGCCCGGGGGTATCTGTGGCAAGCTACCATTGTATCTCGTTGTTGTGAAACATCCTGGGACAATTGGGTCGTTTAATATAAGTCCAGTTATCTTCTGAAATTATATGATATACAATGGACAGGTAGTTATGGAAGGATAATGATAAGTAATTTTTGCTGAGTAGAAATAAATAACAGGTTCGCGAATTAATTCTGTGTGATATTTTTGTTTTCCCATATTATAATTTAATGAAAAGTGATAGCGTGTTTAGTCACGTTCGGAACTCTCTTAATATTCCAAATATCCACATTTTAAAAAAGTAACGTACTTACACGGACGGCATGCTTTTGCTGCAAAGATTTTTCGACACTTTTTGAACAGTTTTTATCCATATTATTTGCTCCTAAATACGCTACTCTATAAAATATATTTACCCGAGCCCTCACAGCCACAATATAAACCTCATTCACCCCTCATCTAGACCGTAACTGTGAACTTAAAAATAATAACAAAACTAACACCTATTATAGTAATATTACAAATGCTATAATTTTCAACGCGAAATCGCGTCACACTCGCCCTCCGGCCCTCTCCCTCACTGCACACGTAAGGGTTGTCACACACCTGTCCTGCGCATACGCATGCCACGCGCCACCGCTTGCTTATTCCCTCGCCATTATTGTTATGTTTGACATAATAATAATGGCGGAGGTATGTATTATTATCATGATTTTGTGCAACGGTATTTTTAGACGTTAAAAAGGGGTTATATTTTAAAAGCGGTGATGCTTTAATCAGGTACCTTTGATGCGGTATTCCCAAAGAGCTATGCTGCTCAGACGACCTAAGAAATACAAAGACGTTAATCGGCGTCAGTTTCATTAATACATGGAATTTTATTAGTGTAATTAGCCGCTAGATATGTTACTGAGGTATTCTTTGTCTCAGTGTAACAAAAATGTAGATGTGGCTAGAACATCTCTGCTACCTCTACTTGGCATTAAATAGACGTGACGGTATTTATGTACGAGTATTTTCTATTAAAAATTTTGTATGTACAATAAAATTTACCATCTGTACATTATTTACCGTTATTTCTATAGAAAATTCAGAAAAAAGACACAATACCAAAACATAAATACCATATTTAAAAACGAAAGAGGATTACACATGTTTGCACTTGTGGCAATAACTTCAACTAGTAGGCACTATTTTATCGAATTATCACAGATGTAGGTGTCAGCGTGTGTTTACGCAATTGTAAAGTGGCAGCCGAACAATAAAATAAGCTGTAAAGACATTTTACCTATTTGAGAATGCACAATGGTCAATGGATCACCGTCGGAACGACCAAGAATCATTATTGATCACACTCTATAGAGGCTGATGTCTAATTTTTGTCTTGTATCCTCAAGGAATTTGCGGTAGCCACACTGTTAATATAAATTATATAAATTCATAATCCATACGAAACATAAAATTAGCTATTTTATTATTTATGATATCAGCCTATACTGCCCACTGCTGGGCAAAGGCCTTCTTTCACAATAGAAGTGAGAGAGATTGGGTCATATTCCACCACGCAGACCCAGTGCGGATTGATGGAGGCAGGTTTGTGGCCACCTGCTGTTGGAACTTATCAAGCCGCCTTTAAGGCTTCCAAATCGGCTTAACGACTACCACAATTAGTGGTAGCTGGGACCAACGTCTTAACGTGCCTTCCGAAGCACGGGGTCGCTCGAATATGAAAATTCCACAAACAGTCACCCATCTCGGGCCAACCGAGTCGAACGCTGCTGAGCCTTGGTAATCGGTAAGAATCGCACAACGCTACGAGCACCTCGATTTTATTCTTTAGTCATAAAAAAAAATCATGTGTTGTCTCCCTTGTGTGATGGCTGCCTGTACGTTCGGGATAAGTAAAGCATACAATGCTTTGTACGACTACCGTGGCAATAACTTTAACTGCCGGCCACTATTTTCTTAAATGTTTATAGATTTTCTTGCAAGATATGCAGCCGTAAAGTTAAGTAAATAATAAAATAAGCTTTTAAGACATTTTCATCATCACGCCAGATCCATTGCGGGGTAGGCAGAGAGTACAGAGTTCCAACAGGTTCTTTCCTTACATACCTCTCTGGCTTCCTCCACTCTCATAGTTCGTCTCATACACGCTCGCCGCACACGCGACGCATACGGTTACGGAGACTCTTGACTTTTCCTTCAGATAAGACTCGGTCTATTTGGTTGTGGCCGTATTTATTCGAATACATTTTACCCGGCGCGGCCTGGATAAGCAAAGCATATACCTAATATCACGTTTTAAGGTATTCTTCTGGTTTATATTCTAATATTGGCTAAAAATGTGTTTAAAAATTTACACCGTCATGCCTACATTCCCCAAGCGAGGGTGGTAAAGGTGTACTGTGTACACCCACTTTTCGCCGACGATGTTAGGTCCCATGTAATAGGGGGCGAGCCATTGCCATCTGGAATTGTGCCCGGTATATGTACCGGGCACAATTCCAGACTCCGTACTGATACTGCGAATTTTTCGATAGAAACACTATATTCGTCTGACCTAGGATTTGAACCCAGGACCACGTAATCGAACCTCATAAATTTCGCGAGAATTCAAAACAGCAACCTGTATATAACTGTCATGTAATTCAGACGCGCTTATTTTGTACTATAAGAAACGTGTTTACAGACAGTATCTTTAACTAAAAACCGTCTTGTTGAAAAGATTTTTGTTTGCATCGATTTCAAAGCTTAATAGATGTTGTGGCTGTCTTATTTTAACGTGAAAATTTACTGTCTTAAATTTCATTACCTCTATCTATATCATCACGCCAGATCCCTTGCTGAGTAGGCAGAGTTCAGAGTTCCGACAAAGTTACAACAAAGTTCCCTTTCTCGTTCTCTCAAAGGATTTCTCCACTTTCCTAGTCCATCTCATACACGCTCAGCGGTTACGGAGGCTAAATGTTAAACATTATTGAAATTGTAATTTAATTTATAATAAAATTTATAAATGTATTGTTCGTATAGTTATTTATTAATAAGCAAGATGTAAAAAATCCAGTATAGTTTTTTTATATTGCCACGAATTTACAAGAAGGTTAGGTACATTTGACGGAAGATTTAGCGCAGTGGTTAAGAGCTTGAGCTGCTCCGCCCACTGAGTCGAATAGTCGCGGGTTCGATTCCCGCACAAATCTTTGTGTGATCCATGCGAGACTTGCCATATACATGCCACAATTCCAGACTCCGGACTCATACTGGGAATGTTGCGACTGAACAATTAGATTCATCCGACTAAAGTCGATTATTCGGTTTAAGTCATAGGTCGTTCAGTTTCAAATGTAGTAGGTCTTCGTGATTGCAACGCGCATTATTTGAAAGTAGAAGGACCAGGCAGTCACTTTTATTTTGTCGACCATGAAAAGAATAATAATAAACATTAAACCCCTTAAAATTCACCCAAACGCATTGCACCATATCCATAACAATGCACATTGCTGTACACATGCTCAGATTTTGAGAGCATAAATTGTATGGGCACCCTAACAGTCTAAGACCATTTTAATAAGACCTGAAACGACCAGTACTCTTACTTTTTTACTGAATAAAATTCTATAAATTTGCGAGAGTTATATAGGTCTAAATAATCTGGTGGTTCACCTTGTGCAACTTGTGAGCGTCGCGTGTCAGCGAGGGCGCGGGACAGGTGTGTCGCACCCCTTATTTGAGGGAATTTAAGGCCACAACGCATAACTATAGTCTGTCCAATATTATGAGGGTGAATTTAGTTTATTTGATAATACTGGGGTGACGTTTGGACTTGACCGGTGTCAAGGATTTTTAGAACATTTATGTACACCTTCATTAATAAGCGTTCTCCAAACGAAGACAAATGTCAATTATAGAGGCTGTAAATCACGCCAAATCCCATTCAGGGTAGACAAAGATCATAGGGTTCTACCAGTTTCTTTGATTTGAAGCTATAAATTATTACTATTGTTAAATAGAAACAGAGACCGTAACCGGCGAGCGAGAATGAGACGAACTATGAGAGTAGAAGAAGCCAGAGAAGTATGTAAGGAGAGAACCTGTTGGAACTCTGTAGTCTCTGCCTACCCCGCAAGAGCGTGATGATATAGATAGAAACAAAGACAGATATACAATGAGAAAGCGGAAAGACGTACGTACCATGACCAAATGAAACGCGTCCTATCTGATGGAAAAATCAAGAGTCTCCATATGCGGCAAGCTTGTATAAGACTATGAGAGTGGAGGGTGATTAGCAATGAAAGAATAATTAAAACTTTCTACTCTCTGACTATTCCGAATCCCGGAATAATCTTTCATTCCCATCCAGAAAAAAACTTGGTGGTTATTTTGTAATTTCATATTGTTATAATAGTGTATTATCACTCCCAGGGGAAGATTTCAAAAACGTTGAAACAGGTAGTCCTTTATTTCTTACAAAAAGTCTATTTATGAATGTACATATGCCTTAACTTAAATAATAATGGGCTCTTTATACAAACTTTCATACCCTATTTTATTCCCTACATTTTTATGGGATTAAAAGTATCCTATGTCCTTCTCCCGAATAAAATGTATCTGAATGCCAAATTTGATCAAATACCGTTTAGCGGTTTAAGCGTACCGTAAAAAGGTAACAGACAGACAGAGCTACTTTCGAATTTATGATATTAGTATAGTATGGATTTACCAATTTATCTATTGTCACCCGAAAGAAGTCCACTGCTGGACAGAGACTGTAGGCATTTACCTTCTATCAGCGACCTTTACCATATCATCGGTCTATCTTACAGGGGGCCTGTTTAACGATTTACGAAACGCTAAAATCAACGTGTTCAGATATCGATATATCATGACCTAACAATATTCTCTCTCTATCTATATCATCACGCTAGATCCCTTACGGGGTAGGCAGAGAGTACAGAGTTCCAACAGGTTCTAAAACCAACGAACGAACTAACAACAATATTAATTCAAACCAATTTAGAATGAGCCTTAAACTTAAACGGAAGATATATTAATTTGGTTTGTAATAACAAGGTGAATTACAACATGGTGACCCTACCAACGGCTGACACTTAACGATAGTTAAAGCTCGTTACACTCGTCGAATGCAAATAAACGTATTACATGTTTGAATAGCGCCAACCCTCCGGTCACTGTGCGCTCCCACTTTGAACCACCGCACCCGCTTCAATCATGATTGAAAGTATACCACGGCTATATTTGATCTCCGAAATTATGGATATTGGAAATACTGTAAGTAGGCACCTTAATTACGACTTGTATCTATCTATATCGTCAGGGTAGGCAGAGAGTACAGAGTTCCAACAGGTTCTTTCCTTACATACCTCTCTGGCTTCCTCCACTCTCATAGTTCGTCTCATACACACTCGCCGGTTACGGAGACTCTTGACTTGCCCTTCAGCTAAGACACGGTCTATTTGGTCATGGTAAGATAGTCTAGGTCTTCCCCGGCACCTACATCCTTCCACTTTCGCATTGTATATCTGTTTTGTCATTCTTTCTTCTGGCATTCTTTCTATAAATAAACACCGTCACGCCTATATTCCCCTAGCAGGGGTGACAGATGTGTACTATGTACACCGAATTTTTGCCGATGATGTTAGCCCATGTAATAGGGGGCGAGCCTATTGCCATATATAGGGCACAGTTCCAGACTTCAGACTCATACTGGGAAGTTTTTGTTAAAAAAACTTCATTTGTCCGACCTAGAATTTGACCCCAAGACCTCGTGATCACCAAACGATGCGCTCTGCCACTAGACCAACGAGGCAGTCCGAATTACTTTTTTTAAAATTTTTTAATCAATCAATCATTTATTTTGTAAACATAGGTACTGTGTACAGACAGATGTTATATCCTAATGTAGACCGCTATATTTTCATTTACGAAATTATGGATATTGGGAATACGGTGAGGTAGCTTAACTACGACTTTAAAAAAAAAACACCGTCACGCTTATATTTCCCAAGCAGCGGAGGTTGGCTGGTACTGTGTAAAACCACTTTTCACCGATGATGTTAGGTCCCATGTGGAGGTGAGCCTATTACCATTGTACCAGACACAATATAGTAGTCTCCGGAATAATACAAAAAAAAATTCAATCGAAAATTAGATTTGGCCGACTTAGAATTTGAACACCACGCCAATTTGCCACTAGACCAAGAAGGCAAACAAACAAGGCTATATTTTATTTCCGAAATTATGGATATTGAGTATACGGTAAGTACTTAAAACTTCGAATTTAACGATTCTAGAATGACTAGCATGCGATATAGAACCTAGTAATGAGCTAGGGAATAAGAGCTAAGTACTTTTTTATAAAAAAAATGCCCTAGAATATGTCGTGTATGCGTTTATAAATATAAAATTCAAATATATATACATCCGTATCGAAACAATTTTGTGAGTCACACACAGATTTGTCCGGTGCAGGGTTACAACTCGTGAATACTCGATCTCGTAAGTGGAATAGCGTACGCTCTTAATTCTAGACCAAACTATCGTCAAACAGTTTGTAGCCACTCTATAAATTGGCTTTTGCTTAAAGAGAGAGTGACAATGTTCTAATAACTACAAAAGCTTCAGTGAGTATAATTTTAAGAATTATAAAGAACTTCTCTGATATTTGTTTTGTATGACAATACACTTGGGAGTCCTTGATACACCCAGCTGGTACATTTTTAATCTTAATCTGAGATAACAATCATAAAACCGATTAAAATTATCTAAAATCAGTAACACAATTGCAATGTTTATATGTTTTGACCGCAAGTTTCATGGTCAGTATTCTTCCCATTCGTCCTTGATTATATCAGCGACAAGCATTTGTCTAGCAACGTAGATAGATGTGGCTTCTAAACCAGCGGGTAAGATTTGTTTTCTATTTTATTTCATTTACACTTTTGCTACAATTATAATCAGTGTTCAAAATATAGTTCTAATATTTGAGTGTTTTTTGACATTTTTGATTCTTCTTGTTTGTTTCAAAAAAAATACTCTTTGCCTCGATGGGTATGAAAGAAAAAAAAAGGTCTACCAGAATTTTGGTGCACTAAATATTAATAGTAGATACTTATGTAATTAAGTAAGAATTATACCACTATATAATAAAAGCGTGTCTATGCCAATCAGTGTTTAATTCGAAGTTTCACCAGTCCCTATAGTTGAGTATAAAATCCTCAATATAAAATAAGCCTTCATCCGAACGAATACTATGTCAATGGGCATAATTGCAGCACTGTAAGTGTCTGAAAAATGTACCGTGAGCCATTAATTGATTCCAGCGCTTCAATAACGCACGTTGAAAATGTACTTGTGCTAATGAGAACATGATCGATTTGTTGTGTGATTTATAGTTTTACTCTACTTATTTCCTCCGCTGTTTTAGTGTCCACACTACAACTTATTGAAAACATGAGTGAGGTACGAGTCTATTGTAGTACCTGATCGGTGATACCATTCAAGTATTTCAACAGCATTGTACTTTCGGGAGCTTTGTAATACTGATCTGTTAGATCAATCGTTCATTCGCTCTTTGAATCATTCAGTTTAGAGCTCTAAAATGCATCATGCCATTACACCGTTCATAGATCTCGTATCTTTTGTGCGAAAAAATATGCATTCTTTGTCATATATTTTAAGATTTTAATTTATGTTTTACTTTTGTTGTGAGTCTAAAATAGAATAAATATTTCATAGACGAAGTTGGCGGGGTTTAAATATTGAAAAATCATAAATCATGGTTTTGGATACATTTATAATTTCAATTTATTATTTTTACCCTAATTCGCTTCATGTTAAGGCATAAAACTTTAACTGGTTACGGTACTTGAAATTAATACATTGCAGTTTCTCATACACAAGTATCCGTCACAATGTTTTCCAAATATTATTAAATTTATTATAAAGCCATCAAAACGAATATTTTTATAGGCGATTACTGATATAACCATTCACCACTTCCATTTATCACTTTCTATGCCGAGAAAGTTTGTTCTCACGTATACAATATGGAATTCACTTTGCAAACGATAGTTCATGGACTAAGCTATGAATAATAGACAGCTGTATTTTTCCCTTGTAATTGACGCTCTATGCAATGCAGCTCTACGCTCGAATATAAACTTACGACATAGTTAAAACGATTAATCTGTCGCGGTTGGTGGTAAAATCCCTACGCGTATAATGAGACGAACTCCTTCGATATTCGCGGCTCGCGTGCCAATTATTGACGTAATTATTTTGAAAATATTGCCATCGTTTTGTGATATTTAACACTTTAAAGTGGCCATATTTTTTAATCACAATTCGCTACATTCATTTATTCAGTCACCACGAGGCGTAGGGTTCTGATTGTCAATTGACTCTTTATAACAGACGCCCGTCACCTTGCCTTAAAGCATTAAGACGCAATAAAACTCACACATACCGAAATAAAAAAAGAATCAGAAATGAAAAACTGCACTCTGTTAGTCGCAAGTAGCGTCGGATGAAATTAAATCTGCAAGAGAATAAATTACATCAATTATACCTTATCCACGCCATTAAACATTTTTTCGCGTTAGTTTGTTTGTACTTGTCGAAATAATTAATGCTTCAATTATTTTACTTAATAACTCCAATCAAGTATCGAGGTAAGTTTGATGCACTATGTTTAATTAAAATCTTGTAAGTAAAATTTAAATGGGTTTTTCGAAAAAACTGCGTAGTTATTATGAGCAGTATTCGAATATCTCGTCGGTTCGTAGTAATTAACAATTTTTCTCTGCCATCAGAGCGCTAAGTATAAACCAATCCGAGCGACGTATTAACGAGAACCGACGCGAAAATTAAAATGTATTCCCATGTTATCCCCGCTATTAAATACGGTGCCGGCTCGCCGGTAATGAGATCGTGGAGTAATCTCTGGTTTCGTTAGCGCGAGCACTTCTCGCTCGCTATGATCAGCTCACAGGTATTATCGTCCGAGAGCGACACCTGAAAAGTGGATGCTGATTATGCGCCGTTCACACGAACGCACGGCTATTAGTCCCACATAAAGGCGTCCATTTATTTCGATTATCAATTAGTCCTTAACACCTAGACACGCGATAAGCCACCGGCTTTCCACTTAAATGTGCGTTTAATTAAAATGAAAAAGTTCTATTTTATGGTCTATAATGAAAGGGGAAAAATGTACTTAAATAGACGTACGGGCGATTTTTCTATTTTAAGAATCTGCCACCTATGTCCAGTATGCTCGGAATACGCGGATTTTGCGGTGGAGCTGTGTTCTATTGCGCGGTGCGGTGGAGAGTCGCATTAAACTGTTGGCTGGGTAATGGATTGGGAATTTCATGCTTCAAAGGTCGATTTAAATTAATTTACACATTAAAAAGAGTAAGTGGAGTGGCCTGCGCGAAACAAGAAGTAAATAGTGTTAAGCCGATCTGCGACAGACGTACGCGCGCCTTAAGCAGGACTACCAGGCATTGCTATGGTTAGGCAAGATTTATTGCAACATAAAACTTTATAATTGATATGGTTTGACGACGCTTCTTATCTCACTAAGCTTGAAAGCAATTTATTTGTGTTAATAAAGAAAAAACATGGTTTTATTTACAAAAATGGTTTATTGAATATGGCAACCAAAGACGGTGAATAAATAGGGTCCGAAAAGTTATTTTTTATTGTAGTATTAACTGCTGACATTAACTTGTCACATTTTCATCTCTTATAACATTTAATATTTTACAATGAATATTACTATAAAAATTCGACAAGTTTTGTTTAGTATACCTATAGTCAGGGAAACTGCAATAGTATGAAAATGATATTGGACAATACTCCGTATCTGAAAAAAAATATAGTCTGAGATTGCGCGGGTAATATTACGTTTTAATGACGTTTTATACTCCTTGTACGTACCTTACCATTCATACTTCCGCGCTATCACAATATCTATGACGTCATGTTGTCATAAATCCGTTTGATTAAACGCCAAGTCACCACATGAAAAATCATGCATTTTCGCAATATTTTTGCTTAATGATTGACAGCGGATATTATAGTTGTTTACGAACAAAACAAGAAGTAGGCAAATCGAATATCGAACGGAAGCCAAGTTGGATATTGACCCTTCGAGACCCTTGGCCAAACACAATGAAGGAGTAAGAAAAATAGAGAGTAAAGAACACGGGCCAACACATCTGCCGACCCACTATCGAATAAATCTACTAAAATAATATTTTTATTTTGATTACGCATGCACGGGTTAGGCAGATGTTAGATATGATACATACGTACATCTAGTTCGACGAATAGAATTGCTTTGCGCCGGCCTATTCATTCTTACCCATATTTAAAAATTGAAGGACAAAAATACAGAGCTATTGTTATTATTGTATGTCTGTATATATATATATATATATATATGACTAGGTTTATATTAAATATGTATGTATTGTAAATTATCATCAATAGTGTACGCCACCAACTGCCCTTTTTATTCTTATTTGTTTTCCTTCCAACGGTTGTCTGGAAGAAATTGCTGTAAGCGGTAAGACCGCCATTTGTACTACTTTTGTATTAAATTTGTTTCTTGTATTGATTTTTTGGTGTACAATAAAGTGTATTATTATTATTAGTATGTAAATGTTAGAGAAATAATAAAAACTAATTTCAAAGCCTTAACTGAAATTTTCTCTCCCCCGTTTTAGATTCATTATTGTAATATAATTATTAAATTCTTATTGGTAAGAACACATTGCATAAGAATTCAAATTGTTGGTAGGATTTTTGAGACTAATTAATTTGACTGTACTTTTTTATCAATTAATACCTTCCTTTTTTAAGTCGGTTAAAAACTTAACAACAGCTGTTTTATACGTATGTATTTTAAAATTGTACGTTTGTATAATTTACACAAAATACAATCTTATAAGTACAACAGATTTGTAAAATTAAGTAAAGTTTCCGTTTATATTGCACGGACAGTTTCCCGCGGCTTTACAGACGGTCAATAACATGTGACCTCATAAGTATAAAAACATCTAAATCGATCAAGCTGTTTAGGTGGAGAAGAATAATTACGAACACATGCACACCGGAATTTTATATATAGACAAAATAAATATTAAACTTTTAATCTTAGTTCGTTATTCAAACCGTCTGTGAGTCAGAAATTCTAAGGGTTCAAGTCGCCAGTCACTGACCAACACGATATGGGCTTTAATAGGGTACGAACATTATCGACTTATTGACCGAGTACAAGGTGTGAAACACTGCGGCCCTTGGGTGCAGTGATTACAATGTTAGATCATATCTACCGTTTTTACCATCAGCGTACAAAGTCCTTTCAAAACATGGGATTGTAAAATATAGCTATTGGAATATGTGGAATGTGTTGGAAGGACTTTGCTACCGTTTTAACAATTCAATGTACCTAGAATTCTGAAATGTCAATTATTTAGTGTACACACACAGAAGCGGTTACAAAATATATAAAAAAATGATTGAAGTTTAATAGCAGTGATAGCCTAGTGGTTAGACCGTTCAACTGCAAAGTCAGAGGTTTTGAGTTCAAACCTAGGCACGCACCTCTTGTCTTTGCGCAAGCAAAAAATTTATTGTCACTTATTGTAAGGAAAACATCGTGAGGAACCCTGCATACCTAAGAGTTTCTCGAAGGTGTGTGAAGTTCGCCAACCCGCACGGGGCCAGCGTGGTGGACTATGACCTAAGCCCTCTCAGTTTGAGAGGAGGCCCGCGCCCAACGGTGGAATAGTTTCTTAACAGCGCTAATATTATTAATGTTTATTATTTTTAATTAAAGTTACTATTATGCAAACTGAATTTAAAATTATATCCGTTTCGTAATTTGAAAATTTGCAAGAGCATAGACTGTGGTACATTATCAGGTACATATTTAGTAATTAGATTTTAAGGTCTGCAACAAAGACGTTTTTTTAAATTTAAAGGTGACAGTAATCGCTAAACCATCCTTATAATGATATGAATTAAGACTAGCGTAGCTCTTAATGTAATTTCTATAATTTAAGAACGTCTCTGCAACCCTGCGTAAAAGAAAAAAAATAATAATAACGACAGAGGAAACTAATTAATTCAAAACATAAAAATTTGTGCGCTCTCATGGTGGTGTGGTGCAGCATTATGAATAAGGATCATTCAAGTTAAACAGCATAGAACTCTAGAACTCGGCCTGTTTAAAATGGGTCTACGTGCTGTGGAAGACACGCTTAGCTATTGTTTCCAGCAGCCACTTAAATGTGGTGGACTTGTCTTTCTTACGGGTGGCTTGATAAAGTCTAACAGCAGGTGGCGACAAACCTGCTTCTAACAATCCGCACTGAATCTGCCCAGTTCCTAATCCACTATAAAGAAAAATAGAAGCAAAACAGCATAAGTGAATTTATTTAGTTACATGTAAATTCGGGAGAACTATATACACCTTTACCTACTTCTTTAAGGAAAAATGGGCATGAGATGTACTTATAGTCATTTAACAGACGGATGATTTAGCGCAGTGGTTAAGAGCTTAGGCCGCTCCACCTATTGTGTCTAAAAATCTTTAAATAATCTTTGGGTGATCCACAATTATTTGTTTCGGTCTGGGTATTTGTGTATGTGAATTTTCATGTTTGTAAACGCACCCACGACACAGGAATAAATCCTAGTGTGGGGCTGTTTTTAAAATATATATATAAAGAAAAAAAGAGTATTTATGCATCAGAAACTAGTTGCTTGAGCATGATCCAGACCTTGCTATCCTAACTCCTAAATCGAGTGTGTAGAAAACGCTTCTTAAATAGTATGGCCTTCTAAAAAGTTAGGAAAAGAAGGTGTGGGTCGGGCTTTATGTATTTTGTTTAATTTATTCACCAAATAAGTTTTTTCTCGTCACTACCTACTGTAATTTGTCACAAATAATTTACGACTTTTGTCTCTGTCGGACCCTTTCTCGAGTTTATGATGTTGATAACAAAAGAAATACTATTAAAACAATTCGTTAGCACACTAAAGATACTCCGCTTTTACAAAGCGCGTAAAATCGCTTGTGGGGTTCCGTATTTTTTTTATCTTTATTTTGAAATTATATGTTTTATCTTCATCTTGTCTGGTGAAGAAGTTGGCCCCACTGCCAACAGCGTAGATCATTCACACACACACAAAGTTTTACCTTAACTTTGTCCATCTATCTATCTTTACTATCACACCATATACCTTGCAGGGTAGGCAGAAAGTACAGAGTTACAACAGGTTTTGGTTCCTTACAGACCCATCTTTCTTGACTTTTAAATTGTTCTAATTTGAACATTATCTATAAACCTATTAGTTATAATAGGTTATAAGTGCCCTGCGTAGTGCCCTGTAGTAGGCTACAGGGTACTACGAATGTTGGCTGTATTTATCTATGAAGGTATTCAAAAAAATTAAGTTTCTTTTACTTTTACGTTTACCTATCTATCTATCTATATCATCACGCTAGATCCTTTGCGGGGTAGGCAGAGAGTACAGAGTTCCAACAGGTTCTTTCCTTACATACCTCTCTGGCTTCCTCCACTCTTATAGTTCGTCTCATACACGCTCGCCGGTTACGGAGACTCTTGACTTGTCCTTCAGATAAGACTCGGTCTATTTGGTCATGGTAAGATAGTCTAGGTCTTCCCCGGTACCTACATCCTTCCACTTTCGCATTGTATATCTGTTTTGTTATTCTTTCTTCTGACATTCTTTGTATTCGTCCGAACTGTTGCGAATGTGGTCGGTCAGCTTCACTCCGCACATCTTTCGCAGAGCTCGCATTTCCACCGCATTTATCCTACTTTCATTCTCCTTTTTACATACCCAGCTCTCGCTGCCAGATATTTTACGTTTACGTTAGTAAAAAAAAAAAAAACTCATCATGCTTTCCCCAAACGGCTGACGTGAACTGCGTAAATTCACGTTTAGCCGAAGGTGCTAGGACTCATTGCAACGGAAAACGAGGCTATGCCTATTAAACCGGGCATTCCGGATCCCATTGCTACTAAGATTTTTTGATAGGAAAATTTCGAAGACAATTTGCTTGCGCAATAAAAACAAACCAGGTATTTCCATTCCAAACTAAATGAAAATAACATGAACCCTAAATCAATAAACAAAAAATCCCCAAAATGGAACCCTAAAACCAAATCGATTGGACACACATCGGCGACACAAAAGCACCGCCCATTTACAGATCTTAACGTACTATTCCGCAATTCAACGTCTCATGAAAGATGCTAATAAATAAAATTAGTGTCGTTTTGTGACAATTATGAGTAAAGAGACACCGCATTACGGGGCGGACGCATTCGGGGCCCTTATTTGCTATGACTTAACGCGACATGTAACGATAACTTCGTGCAATGATCGTGTAATGGAATACCAATGAAATACCTGTATCCCACGGGACTGAGTAGGGCAAAAATTATTTGAGAAAAAATTAATTGTAATTAAAATATATTGGATTTTGTTGTGGTCTTTTTTGCTCTACCCATGGTCATGGGCGGGACTGAGGTATTTGACTTCCAAACGTCATTCTAATAAGAATGACGTTTGGAATACCGGAGTTCCGGAGTACCTTAAGGGGACTGATTTCATTGCAATTTTAATTTCAATTGATTAATCCTACAATTAAAACGTGTATACAAAATTTCAGCTCAATCGGTTGAAGATCTGCTTCAAAATTGAGTTGCAAGGTTCCACCCGAACAAAAATAGTCACATAAATTGCAAGTTAAATAAAAGCTTGTAATAAAATAATTGAATATTGCCCAATACTGCCACTGGAGTACAGTTAAACATTTCGCGGGATTATCGTATCGCGCTGTGTTACGTGTTTGATTGGTCATAGCGAATTAGAGCCCTGAAGCTGTTTCATTGGCTACGTCGTCAAGCTAACAAAGTGGAGCTTTGACGGTGTGGTTTGAGTATCAGACGTTATAGTCGATACTGTGTGGAACATATTGAGCGTATGATTGGAGACCAAAGTTATTTCTGAAAGAAATTTGGGAGGGAAATGATTTTAATGCCTTGGTATGTTCAGAACTATATTTTTTTGACTATGTATTCAGGGATAATAAACTCTGTCATGTTTATAATTCTTTATGCAGGGGTACATTTTTGAGGCAAAGGTGTACTTTGACGACGATATTTGGTCCCAATTTAATAGGAGCGAGGCTTAATGCCATTATACCGGTCATAATTTCAGACTCCGGACTATTACAGAGATATTATAAATAGAGAAACTCCAATAGGCAACACTTTTTTTCATCTGTTTTGATACTTAGGTAGGTAAATTGTCACCGTCAGGTTAACCATATTTCGAGCTATTTTATTAATATAAATCCTTTAAAGATACGTGGGTAAATTTTTCTTATGACAAATATTAATATTATTCTCTTCTAGGTATTGTTTGTTAAATTCTGACGTATCTCCAGCCGTACATCACACATTTTTCTTCGTAAAAGTTGCAGAACATAAAGTATAAAAAAATAAAAACGTATAAATATATTGCAGTTTAATAACAATGATATTAATATCTTTTATACCAGGTAGATAACATATCGACCCGCTAGTCCAAAACGCTGACCGTTGATATAAATCTTTAACGCTTCGACACATTTTGACCACACGTCAGGATTATGATCGGTATAAAATACTTCGCATTGTAGGGTTCCTTTTACACTGCCCGGTACAATGGCGAAATGTCTAACTTATAAATTTTGGTGCGAACAAAGGCGCCTTATTGACAATGTAACGTTGACAAACGGACGGCCGCACGGCGATATTAAAATATATCTCTCCCGAGATGGAGGTAAATCAATAAAGATGATAACTTAAATCATCTACAGCGTACGTCTTGTCAAACTGATGTTTCCAATTCGTAACGAAGTGCTACCGAACGTCAGCTTAGTGTAAGTGTACTTAAATCCAAAGGGACGCACAAAAAGCCTTCCGCTCAATTTACCTCGCAACGTCAAATGTTTGCTTTCGAAAAGGATTTTAAAATGCAACGACTTTTTGTGTTAGTATTGAAACGGGATTACCGTATGCAAAGCGGACCCAAACTGTTCAAGCTTTGGTGTTGTGAAATGTAACGTGGACGTTAACTTTTACGTTTAAATCTGGATTTATTCGGTTTTCTAAACCCAATTATAGAAAGAAACTATTTACAAAGAAATATTTTTAAATTACGAAACTGGATAAAAAAACATTTAACACACGTTTTGTTATTTCATTTGCAGTTAAAATTTAGTTGTTATAAGTCTGAACGCGTAAGTTTAAGTTTCGTAAGGTTACGTTTGTGGTACAATGGAAACTATTTGATTGCTTCATTATGCGGAATCGGACTCGGTTCATTGTATATCATTTTGCATGTTATATCTGTTCGTATCCTAATTTAATCATCTTGAAGATTGGACCACCGGGGAAAGGGATGTAGCGGGTGGCCTCGTCGATTCCCGATTAAACTTTAAGACAGTTCACAGGATTTAACTTTTTTATTGCGATAGTATCACTGGATACTTTAAGTTGAATTTGCAATTTTAAAAGGCTGATTTGTGAACTGATATATACGTACAAATTTAGCTGTGGTTCTCTATACACTACGAAAATGCCTCCCTTAATAGTTTCCATTCTTCTTTAGTAAAGACTTTTGAGGGCCCGTCGCCACTTAGATAACCGAGATTTTGTTTAAAATTGAGAGAAGCACGATGGTATTATTTTTGGTCAAAATTGGTTCGGCATACAGCAGATACAGCCTCGTCCAATTTCAGCTTGGGTTATTGACTTCGCATATAATATGCAAGACGTGTTAAGTTAATACAATAAACGATAAAAATAAAATATTATGGCCATAGTATCACTGGGCTAAATGCTAAAGAAACCTTTTTAATTAATTTTTTTACGGTTGTGAAATTATTCAAAATTAACAACAGCCTGTACATGGTGAATCTTCCCCTTGATGTGCGCAATATCGGACGACTCTCGCGTTTGGTATTATATATTTGAAACGCAAAGAAACGGTCAGTTCTAATGCCTTCACGAAGCTTTCATTCCCTTTTGATCCGTTTCAATTTGCCTGACGTCTTATTTGCTACACGGTGGTCCGATCGAATTCTGGACGTTTATGCGGTATATGAAGATATTTTTAAGAAAATAATATGTTTATTATCTTCCTTTTGTTCAAAACTTCTAAATGTTCCCGCCGCAAAAAAAAAACCTTTATATTACTTTGTGTTTTTATCTGCTTATTTAATTATGAAACAAACGTTTGTGGATTATACAAAAATTTCTTCCATGAGCATATCAAACACGCGACAGCTCGGTTCAATAAGCGTAGCGGTCTACACTCTTAACACTAGACCGATTTGGTCTAGTCTTAAACCCGCTAATGTGTAGGTAATTTGAATAAGTAAATGTTAAAAAAAGTGGCTGGAACCCCGAAATTATTAATAATAATAATAGCCCACAGCTCAACATAGACTTTAAACTAGACAAGCTTTAACTTAAAGTCTAAAGACTGACAATTACACACTTTCCTAACTTGAAAAAAATCCTGAACATAACACAAGTACTTGAGATTCAAAAAACCTTACAAAGGGAACATTAGTAACGTGGCATGAAGAACTGTAACAGTACACCACGTAACAGGCATAACAATGGGGTATCGATTCCATGAACTCGCGGGTCCGAACTCCGAACTGGGCTGGCCCACTCTAATAATGATTTTTTCGAGACTTCATGGACAAAAATCGGAACGGGCAAAATAAAATCGGGACTTCTTAAAAAAAACTTGTTTAAGTAACTTTAACTTGCATATACAATTTAATATGACTGATATGCTTAAGTTTTTTTTTTTTGTGTTTAAATAAGTATGACTGCGACAAAAATAATAATGCGAAATCACAACATTTAGCAATATAACGATTGTAATCCGTTTTTATGGTTATAAAGTAAATAAATCAGCGAGCGTGTACGAGACGAACTTGAAGAGTGAAAGAAGCAGGTGAAACTATGAGAGAGAGAGAGAGAGAGAGGAGGTAGAAGAAGAGAGATTTTTAAGAAAAGAACTTGTTGGATTCAGGTGTGATGATTTAGATAAATATAGTTGTAAGTAATTACGACCAGCAACAAATGTAGAAAAAAATATTAATATTTGTCTATGTTAAAAATCGGAACCATTAGTGTCCCGCCAGGCTATTCAATGGGACATCCCTATTAAGCCGGATATTTGGTCACCTTACTTCGAATCCAAAGCCGCCGACACAACGTCTGCGTTCATGTCTCACGTTAAATTTAGCGTTAGTGATCCCATCTGCATGCATTGTACACCTAACATTTGAGAACGAAAGTGATAGTATTGAAATACTTTACGGCTGTTCGAGTTGATGTAAGTAGTGATTGGATTAGAACGCCATTTGTCCAGTGACTTGAAGAAGAAAAGAGCTACCCGGTGTTAGTGTTAAAATGCTAAAGGCACGTGTCCGTGATTGAACCGCTTCGTTTTAACATTTCCATTTCGTTGTAGTTAATTCAAACGTAATTTTTACGATGCTTATAACGACCAAAATCAACCTATCTGAATAAATATCGTCGTTTGTATTTCAGTTTATATAGTGCTAGTTTATTTTATCTGGGATAAAGAGGCAAGGAGACTCGTAACACTAGTTTTACTTAGTATGGACTCCTGCCTCCCAACCAATACATCTTTGTAAAAATTAAAATAATGCATGTAAGTTGTGGGAAAAATGAATTATTAATTTTAAAAAGTGTGTAATTTGATTTTCTGCACCCCGTTACGATTAATTTCTGTATCGTTTATTAACATAAATTCCACATACACCTAGATCGATGCAAATTATTGTGGATTACACAAAGATTTGTTTCGAGCGGTCACTTCACGGCCTAGTTAGTAATTAATGTACTAGAGTGTACACTAATTGCTTACTAGACCACTACACCAAGTCGTCGTTAATAGTTCGATGCAAACATAATGTTCAACAAAATGATGATCATCGTGTAAATCACGTGTCAATTTGATGAAGTCTATTTCTATCTATCAATATCATCACGCCAGATCCCTTACGGGGTAGGCAGAGAGTACAGAGTTCCAACAGGCAAGAGCCTGTGAGGAAGCCAGAGAGGTATGTAAGGAAAGATCCTTACATACTTCTCTGGCTTCCTCTACTCTCATAGTTCGTCTCATACACGCTCGCCGGTTACAGCGACTCCTGACTTGTCCTTCAGATAAGACCCGGTCTATTTGGTCATGGTAAGATAGTCTAGGTCTTCCCCGGTACCTACATCCTTCCACTTTCGCATTGTATATATGTTTTGTCATTCTTTCTTCGGACATTCTTTCTATATGCCCGAACCAACGGAGCATACCCTTTCCCTTTGATGAAGTGTGGGTTTTAATACATAAAAATCAGAAAGGTTCTATTAACTCACGCTTATTACCATTAAACCGGGCACAAATTTCTAGACTCCGGCTTATCTCTCAGCTCGGCCTGTCATGTTTCAGAAAAAAAAAATTGTATTAATTCTCTAACATTAAATAAATATGCTATTTACTAATATCATGGTATCCCACAGCATTACAGATGACCCGTACCTGTCCACCACGAATCTCAACATTGTTGTTTATTGAGAAAGTTCCATGCATATAATTAATACCCCTGTGGTCAGAACTTAAAGCAACAGGTGACATCGCAGACATAAAAGCAGATGTCAGTTACTGGAAGTGTTGACACGTGGTGGACATTAAATCAACAATGTCATCATTCGTCGTCCGAATCCTATAATCATCTCCATGCGGTGTTTTTTTGCAGAATTTCTGCAAACCAATAAGAATTACCGTTATCATTGATTTTATTGGGACGGTTTTTATTTTTGCTTCTCTTATAGTAGCTTCTGTGTACGGCTTTGCTTGGTTTTTGTTTTGGTCCATTAAATTTCTTAGTGTATTATGTATATTTTCTAGATTCTATTACTGTTTTAAGTGTGGTTCCTATCACCAGTCCACACAAATATGCCGCATAAGTTGCTGTTACAGATGTTATAGATTTGCATTAAATGGCTATAAATAGAATGATTAATGAATTTAAAGCGGCTTAAATGTATCAATAAGTAGTTTGATGTGGAAAAATAAACAATTTTTTTTTACTGTATCTTAAAATTCTTTTTACTTCACCAACAATAGTTCCGTACTTACATTCTTCAAATAAGTTACACTCTTAGGCCCGTTTTGCAGAACGAAAATCAGTCGTGAAACTAGTTTTAAAACTAACGATTTAGTACAAAAATCAGTTTTTAAAACTGCATTCAGGACTTATTTACATTCTGTAATACGGCCTCATTATCTTTAAATAAATATTCACGAAATAGTATCAATAAATTGCAGAAAGAAGATGGGCAACTTTGAAACTATATTCAATATTTTAATTTATTGTTTAAAATATTAGACCTGTTAAGAAACTGTCCCACTATTGGACACGGACCTCCTCTCAAACTGAGAGCCATAGTCCACCACGCTGGCCCAGTGCGGGTTGGTGAACTTCACACACCTTCGAGAAACTCTAAGGCATGCAGGTTTGCAGGCAGTGATAGTTAATTTTTTTTATGCGAAAACAAAATCATTTGCGTGATAAAAAAATATTGTTTACCTTTAATTAAATACCATAACTGACAGACTATATCTTCATGTTCGTTTCTCAGAGTTTACATATTAAGAAAAAAATACGTACATCCGTACAGTGTCTTCTGTTATATGTACATACTGCCTATAGCTGGTGCACCGCCACATGAATAGCATTTTATTCACACCGGCCGATCTGTAATATTAAAAATGCTATTACACTGTGGTATTTGTAATTGTTTTAAGACTTTAAATGAGTAATATTGAAGGTATTTACATTTTATGATGGTGCGGTATGTGGCAAGGGGACGAGCCGGATTCCATCGCCAGTCAACCAGGAACAGATTTTTATTGATATTAATAAAAAATGGATGTACAGTAGTCCGAGAAGCTTCGCTCTGGAAATCTTTGAATGACATTGCTTTGTGTTATGAGTGGACCATAGACCATGGAAGGCGACAGACGTGATTTTGTTAAGAGAAGATAAGTATGTCGCTATCTTTGTATGAAAACAGTTGAGAGTCGAATGTTTTATATAAAATAGATCTTTAAATGCCATTGATTCTATTGACATCTTTACAACCTCGATTAATAGATTCCGCATGTATTAATTAAAAACCTGCCAAACTGACCCCATTTAAGTTTTGGTTAAATATTCCTTAGGTTTTTCATTTTTTACATTTACATTATACTTTTCTTACAAAGTTGTGTGTTCTTGTTCTTTTATTGTTCCTTTCTTGTATTGTTATTAAGGAATGAGGTGTTTATCAGTAATTGTATTTTTTTGTTTACAGTAAAGTAACAGTAATTTTAAAGAATATCGTTATGTATAGGTATATGAAATATTGTGCACACATCCAAAACCCCGAGAACTTTCAACTCGAATTGGCAAACCGCTTCGAATTGCTAGACAGCAGCGCATCAGTGGACGAAATCAACAACAGGCTGGTAGAGACTGTCCATACGGTCGGGTCCAAGTATTATAAGCCCCACCGTAAAAATAGACCTCAAAAACTATCTAACTCCACCCGAAATCTCATGGCTGAGCGACGTTCCATGACGCTCCAAACCTCCGATGATGCTAAGTCCTATAGGCAGCTCAATGGACAGATATTGAAGTCCTTGCGACACGATTTACGGTCCTTCAATACAAGACGTATTGAGGAGACCATAGAGCAGAACAAGGGCTCCAAAGTGTTCGCAAGAGACGCGTCTATTGGGCAAAGCCAGTTAACGAAGCTGAAGACGGAGGACGGAAACGTAACGTCGAATAGGTCAGAGGTGCTCAGGGAGATAGAGAGGTTCTATGGGCAGTTGTACACCTCAGTAGCTGAACCTGTTGTTGACTTGGTAAAAGACCCAAGAGCCAAGCTAACCCGACACTACACTGAAGATATCCCGGACATCAGCCTGTACGAGATTACGATGGCTCTCAAACAACTCAAAAATAACAAAGCACCAGGCGAAGACGGAATTACCGCAGAGCTTCTGAAAGCGGGCGGAACGCCGGTACTTAAAGTCCTTCAGAGGCTGTTTAATTCCGTCTTGCTCGAAGAGAAAACGCCGGAAGCATGGAACAGGGGAGTGATGGTACTGTTTTTCAAGAAAGGTGATAACACTTTACTGAAGAATTATAGGCCCATCACACTGCTGAGCCATGTTTATAAGTTGTTTTCGAGAGTCATCACGAATCGTCTCGAACGCAGGCTTGATGACTTCCAGCCTCCCGAACAAGCCGGTTTCCGGAAAGGCTTTAGTACCATAGACCACATACATACGCTGCGGCAGATTATACAGAAGACCGAGGAGTATAATCGGCCACTATGCTTGGCGTTTGTGGACTATGAGAAAGCCTTCGATTCGATCGAGACTTGGGCGGTTCTTAGATCTCTCCAGCGATGCCGCATTGACTATCGGTACATCGAAGTGTTGAAGTGCTTGTATAATAACGCCACCATGTCAGTCCGAGTACAGGGGCATTGCACGAAGGCGATCCCCATAAAAAGAGGAGTAAGGCAGGGAGACGTCATTTCTCCGAAACTGTTTACGGCCACCTTAGAGGACGCCTTCAAGCTCTTGGAATGGCAAGGACTTGGCATCAACATCAATGGCGAATACATCACTCACCTTCGATTTGCCGACGACATTGTGGTCGTGGCGGAGTCGCTGGAAGATCTAGGACGAATGCTCGGTGACCTCAACAGAGTATCTCAACAAGTGGGTCTTAAAATGAACATGGACAAAACGAAAATAATGTGTAACGTCCATGTCGTACCCACCGCACTCACCGTTGGGAACTCTACTCTTGAAGTTGTCGACGAATACATTTACCTGGGACAGGTAGTCCGGTTAGGTAGGTCCAACTTTGAGAGAGAGGTCAATCGACGAATCCAACTCGGCTGGGCAGCGTTCGGGAAACTGCGCAACATCTTCTCATCCAAAATACCTCAGTGCCTTAAGACTAAAGTTTTTAGTCAGTGTGTGTTACCAGTGATGATATATGGATCAGAGACGTGGTCTCTTACTATAGGTCTCATAAAAAAGCTCAGAGTTGCTCAGCGAGCTATGGAGAGAGCTATGCTCGGCGTTTCTCTACGCGATCGAATCAGGAATGAGGAGATTCGTAGAAGAACCAAGGTCACCGACATAGCCGTTAAGATTAGCAAGCTGAAGTGGCAATGGGCGGGCCACATAGCGCGTAGATCGGACGGGCGTTGGGGCAGAAAGATTCTAGAGTGGAGACCACGTATTGGCAAGCGCAGTGTGGGACGACCGCCTGCCAGATGGACCGACGATCTTGTGAAAATCGCAGGAAGTCGTTGGATGCAGGTGGCATCGGACCGGTTACGCTGGAAAGCGATTGGGGAGGCCTATGTTCAGCAGTGGACAAGTATAGGCTGAGATGATGTACAAGAGAAAGATTTTGTTAAGTTGTGTAGGTCTGAAGCTGATTATTGTTATTTGTGTAGTGGTGGTAGTCGTTAATTATTACATAATTGACAGTATTTAATTTTTTAAACAACACACCAGGAATAAGAAACAATCTTAGAATAGTGAGTAGATGGAAGATATTAGCTTAAATCTAAAAGTTGTTCCGCAAGTAAGTACCATTTGTTGCTCGAAAGAAAATACTCCATGTTATGATTATGTTATAGAAACTAATAAAAATAATAAAAAACAACGGTGGAATATGCGTACATTCACTTTTGGCAACGAATTCAATTCAAAAACGAAAAGTCCCAATGCAATAAAGAATAGTCATTAAATCAAGCGCACTTTCAAACTCCGGACTGCGATTAGAATTTTTCACTGTCTAAGATTCAAATCCAGGACCTCGTGATTGCCATCCGCACACATACGCCACTAGGTCAACAAGTCAGTCAACTAATAAGTAATTAATTCATATATTTGTCATTAATTGACACATCTACTCAGTCAATAGCACACGAAAAGACTTTTGTACTGAATCAATCATATTACGTCATAAAAATGACAAATAGGCATGTCAGCACGCATGTAGCGTGCGCGATGACATCGCAGTAAAACTGGGCAAAAACCATCAGGTACAGTTGACGCGAAAAGTTACAAGCATGAACATGATAAATTATGATGCTTGATTAAACAATTTATGCCCAACAAGTGTTATCTAATTGAAGTGCAAAATTTTAAAAAGATAAATGACTGTTCTGATTATAATCCCCAAATCGGATTCCAGATCAAATGGTCAAAATAGTGATGACGTTTGCGACCTGTATTGTTATATAGTTTGCCTTAGGAAGAACCGGGTCGTTCCTCGCGGAGATCTCAGAGCCTCTATTAAGTGTAGATAACGTTTAGCCATTAAAAGAAAAGTTTTCACTGAAGCTCACAAAAGCCCGATGAAGGATTAGATAGAGACCTATGTAAAAAAGGATACCTTAGCAAATTATATGACACCTTTAGGTTTAACTTTGGTTCGACTAAAACTTTACGTTTGAAGTTTAACGTAGTAGTAGAAAGAACTTAAGTTCTCTTATACTTCGCACAAATAATATACTCATGGTTAAGTTAGACAACCATATTTCCGTTCTGTGACCGTCAACTTCTGTGCTATATATGTATCTATATTATCATGCCAGACCTTTTGTGGGGTTGGCAGAGAGTACAGAGTTCCAAGAGTGTCTTACCTTACATACCTCTCTGGCTTCCTTCGACTTCTGTACTGTACATACTGAGTTCTTAGATTTACGCGAATATTACACATGAAATAAAACTATTTTTCGGATTTTATCGCGGTTCATTTTTAACCGACTTCAAAACCGAGGAGGTTCTATGTTCGGTAGTATGTATACTTTTTTTTTATGTATGTTCAGCGATATTTCCGTCAATTATGGACCGATTTTGATGTTTTTTTTTTGCAGTGAGTTCAGTATAGCTCCAAGGTGGCATTGGACCTTGGACTTAGAAGATACACCAGGGAACTCCTTAACGACAAACAATAGGCATGCGTAAATTGAGATATTATGGGTATTTCGTCAATCCTATAGGTCCAAACCCTACTATAGAACTAAGCAGTATATTAGCCAACTTTAAAAAAGGAGGTTCATAACTTCTTTGCTTATGAACCGATTTTGATGATTCTTTTTGCATTGGGTTCAGTATAGTTTTGAGGTGGTCTTATTTAAATATTTATTGGTATTGGACCTTGGACTTTGAAGATACAAGAGGAAACTCCTTAACGGCAAACAGCACGCATGTATAGATTCCGTTATTATAGTCATTATATTAATCCTGTAGGTACCTTACTGTACAACTCAGCAAAATAATATAATATCGGTAAACGAGTATAAATATTACTAAATAATTCACTCGACACTTAAAATTGTAAAATAAAAATATTTAAAAAAAAAGGTAAACCGACTTCAAAAAGCAAAAACTAAATATTTGAAGTTGGTGCTAAGTAACCGACTGCACCAACCAGCACCGACTTCAAATATTTATTTTTTGCTTTTTGAAGACGGTTTACCTTTTTTTTTAAAAGATTTTTGATTTTTAAGTTCCCGACGTTTCGAGTGCTTTGCAGCACCCATGGTCACGGGAAGGACTGTGTTTTCTGTACTGTACGTTCTTAGTCTGCCTAATTAGGTATCTCTGTCAGACTTTTTGCAAGCTTCAAACCACTAATTTTATTTATTTCCAATTAATAATTTTGCTGTACACCGTATCACATAGTGCAGTGTCGGACTGGTGTCGTTGGATAGTGGTCTCACGCACTCATCCCGAGAGTTTATCGGTGCGAAGCGGAAGCCTTACGCCGAAGATTATTGAATCTTCACAAAACAACTGTTATATGCTGCAGAAATGTATCGACGTGGTTGCGTTGTTTTTAGTGATTACTGAATACGTATTCGAAGGCGTATCTTCAGTGAGAGCGTGAAACGTGACGACTTCAAAAAGCAAAAAATAAATATTTGAAGTCGGAGCTGGTTGGTGCAGTCTGTTACTTGGCACCAACTTCAAATATTTATTAATTATGGAAGTAGGTTTACCTTTTTTTAAAAGTTTTTTATGTTACAATTTTAAGTGAAGAGTGAATTTATTATTATTATTTATATACCTCCTTTATATTATCCTACTTATTTATACAGTGAGGTACCTACAAGATTGATAAACACATAATAACTGAATTTTCACAGTCCCACTGTTTGCCGTACAAGAAACCCCTGGTGTATTTTCAAAGCCTATTTTCCAATACCAATAAAATTTAAATTCGACAATCACGGAGCTATGCTGAACATAATGTAAAAAGAATCATCAAAATCAGTCTATACGCAAAGAAATTACAAAAAAATACAGACGAATTATGAACCTCCTCCTTTTTTGAAGTCGGTTAACATTCTGCTTAGTTCTGTAGTAGGATTGACGTAATACCCATAATATCTCAATCTACGCATTCGCATTGTGTGTCGTTAAAGAGTTCCCTGGTGTATCTTTAAAGTTCAAGGTCCAATACTGATGAAATTAAAATAGGACCACTTTGAAACTATATTGCATCCAGCGAAAAAAGAGTCATCCAAATTGGTTTATAAGCAAATAAGTTATAAAAAACACAGACGAATTATGAACCTCCTCCTTTTTTGAAGTCGGTTAACATTGTGCTTAGTTCTATAGTAGGGTACCTATAGAATTGACGTATTGTCTCAATTTGCACATTCCTGTTGTTTGTCGTTAAGGAGTTCCCTGGTGTATCTTCAAAGTCCAAGGCCCAATACCAATAAAATAAAATGAGACCACCTTGGAGCTATACTGAACCCAATACAAAAAGAATCATCAAAATCGGTCCACAACTGACGGAAATATCGGTGAACATACATATAAAAAATAATACATACAACCGAACATAGAACCTCCTCCTCTAACTCCAAGTGGTTCATAACCGCTTCCTCCGTAAAGCCGTAGGAGCCCCCTGGTTCGTACGGAACGTCGACCTTCACTCCGATCTAGGTCTCGAACCTATTCGCGCCTTTATTAAAAAGGCGTCAACACGTCACTTCGCGAACGCATCTACCCATGCGAATCCGTTAATCATAGCCACCGCCGACTACGATCTCCCCCCCGACCCCTGCCGCCACCGCCGGCCGCGACATGTTCTCACCGACCCCCCCGATGCTTTGTCATCCCTTCTTTCCGCTCAGAATACGGGCGACGATGACGACGTAGTAGTAGATCCCCTCCCATAGCCAGCGGTTGACCGGTGCACTTAGTAGTGCACCCGTCCCCCTACAGCGACTGTCCCAACCGAGGGCGCCTTTTCAAGGCGCCCTCGAGTATGTCGCCTCTTGCCCTTCTGGCTAGCTAGAGCGTAGTGGTTGCACGCTCGCCTTTAAGTCCGGTGAAGCTGTAAAGGCCTCGCGGCCTACAGCGTACATCATTCACACACACACCTCCTCCTTTTTGAAGTCGGTTAAAAAGTCGAGTTGGCCGAGGCGTTTGGTGGTGTTGCAGTGAGTAATGGTAAATGGTCCTTCTTGTATGTCCTAGTATTTAAAACTGATGTGAATTATTTTTATGTTAGATTATTTTGGACATAAAATTAATTATCTACGTACCAATCATATTTCTATAAGTTTATGTCATCATTAAAAGTATGCGGAGTGTTGAATATACAAATTTTGGTTAACAGAGCTTTTTTTTTTAAACGTATCCCCACACTAGGATTTATTCCTGTATTGTGGGTGCGTTTACGAACATGAAAATTCACATACACAAATACCCAGACCGGAACCAATAATTGTGGATCACACAAAGATTTGTCTCGTGCGGGACTCAAACCCGCGCCTAGACACAGTGAGCGGAGCGGCTTAAACTCTTAACCACTGCGCTAAATCGTCCATCAGTCGTCGTTGTGAGAGAAGACTTTTGCCCAGCAGTGGGACAGTATAGGCTGAGTATTATAAGAATATACCCTCTAGGTGTATTTACACGGTATTAATATATTAATCTTACTCCAAATTAGTTGATAGCCTGGTGATTAGACCGTTGGACTGCAAAATCAGAGGTCTCGGGAACCCAGGCACGCACCTCTGCCTTTTCGAATGGAAGGAATCGGTGAAGGAAGACATCGTGAGACGATTGAGCGAATCGTCCGTCGAACTTTTATTTTTAAACTTTAATCATCTAATCGAGCCTGTACTGCCCCACGTATGGGGAAAAGGCCTTCATTTGAAAAAAAAACGTAGCACCACAATCGGAATTATTGCTGCATCGTAGATGCGCTTAAAAATAAGAAATTCACATGCAAAAATACCCAGAACGAAACAAATATTTGTAGGTGAAACAAAGATTTGTCCCGTGCGGGAATCGAACCCGCAACTACTGTAGTGGGTGGAGCAACTCAAGCTCTTAACCACTAACCCAAACCGTCCGTTGAAATTGTCTAACAAATTGATCTGAAAGAGATTTAATATTTTATCGCGTGAACCTAGGCGCTGCTGGGTGGAAGGAGAGTGGTGGCCTTTTACTGTAAAAATTTATCAAGCCGCACATCAAGGTTGACGATGATAAGCAGGGCCAAGGTGCCTTCCGAAGCATGGAACGCTCAAATATCACAATGCCAAAAACGGTCACCTATCTCACAGTGACGTCAAACGTTGAACCTTAGCGATCATTGAGAACACCGAGTTCCCGAAGCGAAGCGATAGCCACTACGAGCGAAACGATACAATGCCTAGGCAGGACTATTCCTGAACAGGAAGAATAATACGTCGTGCGCCCTGTTGCACTTTTGGCCAGTACGCGTCGCAGGGAAGGATTCAAATGAAAAGCTGAACAATTGTTGAAACAGTGCTCCACCCACCAGTTGTGATCCTCTTCAGACAGACGCGCGGAGTTACTTCTTCACATATGTAGTTGCCCAGTCGCTCGAACATACGCGGCGCGATGTCGCGCGCGCCTAAGTACTATTTTGTTGGGTCACAACTAGCGAGCTTTGCATTGAGCTTTATTAGTCTAATAGTCTAATCACACATTACAATTATCTATCCCTTTCTAGGGTAAACTCTTCTAATTGTACCTATCCCTTTTCAGGGTTACACACTTCTAATTGCACCTATCCCTTTCCAGGGTCCCACTCTTCTAATTGTATGTATTTACCTGTCACACAAGACGTCGTCCTGTACAATTACTGTATTTTGCTAGTACATTCCATTACTAAATCCGCCTTATATTTATTACTGAAATCCGCACTGGGTCGGCGTGATGGTGTATAACCTATTCTTTCACACCGGTTTCTGAGAGAAGGCTTTTTCCAGAAGCAAGGCATTAAAAGTTGATTATATAAATCAACATATTATATGAGGTGAAGCGTGTACACTTTAAGAAACACCTGACTTTGGGCCCAATAAATCTTTGCTGCCTACCATCTTTACAAAATGTAATATAACCGTAATTATCTATTAATTATAAACAATGTACATGACATTTAATATTTGAAATGATTTACAAGCCTCTATAAATTAATGCTCAGTAGTGTCTTAAATTACCTATTAATTCTATAAACCACTGTCCAAAATTTATTATAAGTAACTTATATTTATTTATACACTAGCTGTTACCCGCGGCTGCGCACGCGTTTATTTTGTAGTGTGACATGGTAAGTATGTTTTCCAAGATAGCATTACTTGAAAACCAAAAAGTTGTCCATACTAAAGGACATTGTTCTGCCTGCGCCCATACATGATTTGCCTCAGAACCAATAGCAATGAAAAAATACTGATTCTTTTAAGGCATTTATTATTAAACGGACAAGATCGCAATATTGCACAAAAAGTATTAGATTTTGAGGTTATAATTCAGTAGCTATTAATACGTATGAGGTTATATTGTGTGTTGACATTCAGTAAAGATGTCGGCAAATTCTATATAAGTACTTACAATACTTTGAAAAATTCGTTTTATATTGCAAATTGTCGGTTAGATACGGATATTTGCCATTATTTTAATAAAATGGATAAATAATGATGGAGTGGGTCATGTGTTTGTTGGTTTTGGGGCATTTTCGACAGTGTCCTTTCTCTTAAATCCATTCATCCCTTTAATATGCAGAAATAAAAACTATCCCGCGGGATCTATCTATACCATTACGCCAGTTTCCTTGCGGGGTAGGCAGAGAGTACGGAGTTCCAACAGGTTCTTTCCTTACATACCGATCTGGCTTTCTCCACTCTCATAGCTAGATAGTTTTTATTTCTGTATATAGTCATATGAGCTTAGCAAATAGTCATCTAAGCATAAATTACTTCAAAATCACAAAATAAGCCATCAATTTTGTTTATTTGTATTCCCGTGCGCCGTGCGGCGTTGGACCTGTAACTTCAAAGTAAGGTTAGCGGTCTACGTTTTGCAATAATGTCTAAAAAGTCTATCTATCTATATCATCACGCTAGATCCCTTGCGGGGTAGGCAGAGAGTACAGAGTTCCTACAGGTTCTTTTCTTACATACTCAGCCTTACTCTTTATTAAAAAAAAAACGTAGCCCCACACTAGGATTTATTCCTGTGTAGTGGGTGCGTTTACAAACATGAAAATTCACATACACAAATACCCAGACCGGAACAAATAATTGTGGATCACACAAAGATTTGTCCTGTGCGGGAATCGAACCCGCGTCTATTAGACACAGTGGGCGGAGCGGCTTAAGCTCTTAACCTCTGCGCTAAATCGTCCGTCGCAACGTCCCTTCCTCCACTCTCATAGCTCGCCTCATACACCTTTGCCGGTTACAGAGACTCTTGCCCTTCAGATGGGACACCGTCCATTTGGTCATGATAAGATAGTCTAGGTCGTCCCCAGTACCTACATCCTTCCACTTTATCATTGTATATTTGTTGTGTTATTCTTTTTTTCGACATTCTTCCTATATGCCCAAACCAACGAAGCATGCCCTTTCTCATCTTCACACCGATACTATATTTCATACCTACTCGCTTTTTTACTACGCTGTTGCGAATATTTAACACCTCCCCAGTCCTCCAAGCACCTGTGAACATAGAGGGAAATCGAAGGGTTGCAAGGCTTCTGTTTAGCCAAAATAAGATTGATATCTTTGGGCCTTCATGCAGGCCGGTAAAAAAATGCATATTGTATTCATATGCATATTTTACGTTTAAAAAAATGCATATCCACTTTTTATGTATTACTTATACTGTTAATATTAGCATGATCTTGTGTGTAAACAAAGTATTTATCTTGTATTATTATTTTACGACGTAAGATACTTTGATACTAAGTTTCTTTAAAATCCATTCAGCCATTTTAGTATGAAGAACTAATAGCTATTCTGTAGGAGCTGTGCTATTTTTCGGGTTATAAAGTGTTTTGTTTATGATGTAGCGATGTAAGACACCTTCATATAAAGTTTCAATTAAATGCGACCAGCAATTTTAGTATTATTAACAGCTATCCCGCAAGAACGATGTAGCGTTAACTTTTATATTTATCAAATATATTTTATCAACTTCCATCAGATGCATTCTATACATCCATCTCTATGAACAATTTCCATCACCAGGGTCAGTCTTAACCCGTGCACATAGTTTTTGTAAAATATAAACAAATACAATACCTGGGAACTTTCTTTTTGAGCAGGATTACCAGTTTATCTATTTATTATAAAATTATTTGTACAATGGCTTTTGATGTAAACCTTCTCCAACTACCCTGCCATACATCGTAACCTAGCGTAATAATATTTCAAAAAGGTAACAAAGTTTTATCTGTACGTTTCGAGTCAGTCTTCTCCTAAGAGTATACCGTTTATGTTCATGATCAGAATCATGGTTAGATATTAAGATAACCCGGACAAAAAACTTTTCATATTCATTTATTTAAGAATAAATGAATATGAAAAGTTTTTTGTCCGGGCTATTCGTCGTTAAAGAGTATTCTCCAGAAGCGATAATCTTGAATGCATCATCGGTTCATGCACGAAATCATGTTTGAGTGTTTAAAACAAACGTGTATGCACAATTTCAGGTAAGTGTTTTTAACTACCGAAGAGTTTCTCGTGAGGAGACGAACCATGTCCACCACGAGTCCATGAAGGAATTCATGTATGTGTAGACAAAATTGCAGCCTGAGTCTAACAATAATAAAAAATTTAGGGATAAGCCACACAATTTTAATATTTTAATAGTTTTGTGGTTTAGTAAGTTTATTAAGTTATGGTAAAAGTTATTACTATACTAAATGCGAAAGTGGAAGGATGTAGGTGCCGGGGAAGACCTAGACTATCTTACCATGACCAAATAGACGTGTCTTAGCTGAAGGGCAAGTCAAGAGTCTCCGTAACCGGCGAGTGTGTATGAGACGAACTATGAGAGTGGAGGAAGCCAGAGAGGTATGTAAGGAAAGAACCTGTTGGAACTCTGTACTCTCTGCCTACCCCGCGAGGGAGCTGGCGTGATAATATAGATAGATAGATAGACTATACTAAATTTCATCAAAATCCGTCCCGGTAGTTTTTGATTGAAACACAAAGAAACAAACAGACGGATAAACAATAATTCCGAAATAAATGTTTCGGCCTCTATATCGATAAGGAAATGTACCCCAATTAAAATTTTAAAATTATTCAAATACAGATTCGGCTCGGTTACAGTTTTATTATATGTATAGATCTTAATTAGACACCGAACTTATAGGAAATGGTTTGACTAATCAACATGATCTTGTCTCCAAAGATAGTTTATCTGTTATACAAGCTTTCTAAAAGATAAAAGTCAAATTTTAGATTATGAAGTATAATAATGTTAGTTATAAAACTTGGTTTTATTATGCCATCAATCTTGTATTCGGTCCGCTGGATATGTCTCGTGGACGAACGAATCGTGTGAGGTTTCATATAATTTTTTAATTATAGTTTCGTAAAACATTATGAAAAAATTTACTAAATGATTATTTAGCTATCGTTAAACGGAAATAAAGTTGTGGCTAAGTTGGTGGTATGTGGGTTAGGATATGGGTAGGTTATGATTTCTTTCTTTCTTTGATTTGTTAGCGGCATTTTCTTACAATTGTTATCTGTAATCCTTGGTTTTACACTTCCCCCCTTTCTATCTACTAGATGACACACATCACAAAGAATGCAACATCTTCCCTTGTACAGATGGTGAGGCGCAAGGGGCAGACCGGTAAGTGCGAAATAATCTATAAGGATGTACCGCCATAGCCCGCGCCGTATTGAAAAAAGTGACGTTCTCTGCCACCAGGAACTGCTAGGGTCCCGGCACTCTGGCTTTTTTATACTTTGATAGTATAACCATAAACATGCTCAATTTAGCCATCATACCAGTTATAAAAAGCACATATTAAAGTAACAATAGTACAACAGAATTATATCTAACCTGTATCATACCTATAAAGATTAGTACCAGCGGTTTAAATCATTACTGAACTGCGCATATCTTACTTATGCATGTACTTCATTATAACTGTTACTTTATTCAGTTTAGTCGACATATGGGACCAGTTTGTTTTTAATAATTTCAGTTTTATCGCTATCTTTGTTATAGCTAATTTAAATATATTACTAATGCAAATAACGTACTATAGGTGAGTAAATTTACGAGTATTATTTATTAGTCATAATCGGGTTTTTTATGTCACCGTGGAAGACCTGTTATAAGTAATGATATTTACTAAGATATTCTAAGTGTAATTCATATGCGCTGTTGATATGAATATTGCTATTTCCATAATATACCTTCAGGAACCGTAAATAACATATTAATAGAGTTACTTAAAGTAATTTCTTACGCTTCTCAATATAAATTCAGACATGAGATATGGGTAAGTTCTTAGATTAAAAGGCATTCTTATTGACATTGGTGATTCGTTTTCTTATCCCATACTCTTTTCTCACGGCTCGGACGAGTCAGCGTCGGATGTTTAATAAATTCATTGATATAATAAATATTTTGACATCAACGGTCTTTAGAGCTATCTATCGAGTGGTTTATCTTAACCACGCCAGTAATCTATAATAGAATAAGCGCCGGACGATCCCTTCAAGAGGTCGATCATTTTATCTTATCTTCGATTGTGTCCGTCGTGCGAGTATTGTGTCATATTACAAGTCAAATCTTTTAAAGGGACCGATTTTTTGGAGGCTGTTAACTTTATTTTCTAAATATAAATATCAGATGAAACAAAAAGTTGATAATTGGATTGTGGCTAAATTATATTAAAAATCGTTTGTTTTAAGTTACACTAATATCTCGCTTTAAAGAAAACCTCCTCCAGAGGGTTTCATCTTCATCTCAATCTATGTTACCACAAAAAAGACTAGAAAAATTTTGCGGGAGTGGCTAGTGTTATCTGTACCCCACTTTTCGCCAATGATGTTAGGTCTCAGTCTCCAGACTGATACTGAAAACTAATTCGACCTACTATTTGACCTCATGAGTGTTACGCGCATTATTCGCCCCTAGACTAACGAAGCAGCCACAAAATACTACAAGTTTTTAATACCTTACGCTTCGTTTCTTAATTGAGATAATAAAATAATATTGGTTGGGTTATTGTACATATAAATAAAAAGAACAAACAACACGCATCTTGATTTCATCTTTGATTGGAAACGAACCCCTTCCTTATTCTGGAATCAAACATGAGGCTCACTAATTAGTCCTGTTAATATTCTTTCGTATCCGCAGTGCTTTAAAACTAGGCTTATCCTAGTTGTAGTCTCCTTCTCTATGGCTGATCTGCCAATATTTTGTGTCTCCCGCTTTGCAAAGGAGGGAAGTGGAATTTTATTTTTCTTCTCCTCTTGTTTTTCTTGCTAATTAAATTTGTTGCAGGTTTCAGGACAATTAAAGCGCTTGACACCCCGAGATTCAAACCTTGGTGTCATGTTAGGATACCATTGTGGATCCTGCTTACAGAAGTTACAATGGTGGGAATGTGTGGCGGTCTTAGTCCCGAAAATAAAATGATATAAATATTTGCATATCCCCGTCAAACTTGAAAATTACTACATATTATAAATCCCCCCGTCGCGTCTGTCTGTCTGGATGGAGTGATTCAAGAGCAAGGTTTATGTGTATAATTAGCCCGTTCGAATCCGGGGCGGGTCACTAATCACTAATAAAATAAATCAGACATACGTTTTAAAAATTGTATTAAACTCTTGATACAGCCTGGTCTACTAGTTTAGTGCGTAGGCTCTCCGTTTATCAAGAAGTCACGGGTTTCATCCCTGCCCGAGACAAATATTTGTGCTATCTGGAACAGTTTGTTTCAGGCTGGGCGTGTGTTAGGTTTATGATAGCACCTATAATATAAGAATGAAAAAATACGTTGCTACGAGGCATGCCTTTTAAGTTTTGTCGTTTGAAGAAAAAAAAATAACTAGAACCTTATAGTACTTTTTATTGTTTTTCAAAGTATTCACCACGTAGCTTAATACACTTTTCCATTCGCTCAAACCAGTTATTATAACATTTATTCCACTCTAAAGTGGGGGTGTTCAAAATGGCTGACATGAAAGCGTCGATTGCTTCTTCACCGGATTGGAACCTTTGACCACGAAGACTTTTCTTAATTTTAGGAAATGTAAAGAAATCGTTAGGGCTTAGGTCAGGACTGTATGGAGGATGGTCAAGAGTTTCTACTTTTCCTGCTTCAAATACTCAATCGTTTGACGAGCGCTGTGTGAGCTTGCGTTGTCGTGGTGCAGGATGATGCGTCGCTTTGAGTAATATTTTCGAAGTTCGGCGATGACTTGTGGTAAACAAACTGTGGTATACCACTCTGCGTTAACCGTTCTACGATCTTCAAGTGCAATAGTCGCAACATGGCCGGTTTTTCCAACGAGCGTGGCCACCATCTTCTTTGAAGTGCTTCGAGAACGAACAACTTTAGTCGGCTTTGGCTCGTCTTGAAAGACACAGATTGTAGATTGTTGTTTGGAATCAGGATCGTAGGCATAGATCCAAGATTCGTCACCACTGATGATGTGGTAGACGTGATTTGACTCTCCTCGGTTGAACCTTTGCAGAGTTTTCTTACACCATCTGACGCGGCCCGCCTTGTGATCGTCGGAAAGCAGACGCTGTATCCAACGGCAAACTAGCTTTCTCACACCAAGATCTTCTGAATGGTTCTCTCTAAGACGCCTAATAGAGCCTCTATCTCTCGATACGTCACATGACGATCTTCGAGAATTAGTTGTCCCACAGCAATGATGTTATCTTCAGTGAAGGCGGATTTTGGGCGTCCTTCGCGAGATTAGTCACTAACACTAGTATGGAATTCTAAATACCGGGAAATATGGAAACGACAGAACTTAAAAGGCTAGGCATGCCTACGTGTAAAAAATAAGATTTTCATGTATTTTGGGTTTCTGGAAAGATTACTTTCAGTAATAAGGCCGTTAATTGTAACATTGTCTTTACCTTCTTTATTTCCAAAATACTATCTACTACTATAGTGACTGGTATTTAGAATTCCAGCGTTCGACAGTCCGCAGACATGGGGCTTCATTACTGAACACAGATGTTAGCTCTTCAAGACACTAAAGACGTGTCAGGCCTCTTCTAAAGTTGTAGAAAATTATTGCACGAACATTTTCCTTAGAAAGATTCATTTTCGTACGTAACCTGACAGATTCCAATCGACGCTGTGACTAAACAATAGCATTAATCCTAATACTTTCAACTGTTTTGAGATTCAAAATTTAAACACATTCGAATAGAGAACAGTTCCAAATTCCAAATTGCCGGGAAATATGGAAACGACAGAACTTAAAAGGCATGCCTAGTACGTGTAAAAAAATAAGATTTTCATGTATTTTGGGTTTCTGGAAAGATTACTTTCAGTAATAAGGTCGTTAATTGTAACATTGTCTTTACCTTCTTTATTTCCAAAATACTATCTACTACTGTAGTGACTTTTTGGTTGTAAAAAGTGAATTGTGTGTGTGTGAATGATCTACGCTGTTGGCGCGGGGCCTTTACAGCTTCACTGTACAAGAATTAAGAGTGAAATGTCGTTGACATCTACAGGAATTAGATGATTGTTTGTCTTCCACAGAAAGGGTAACGTGTCATCGGTATGAAACTTTAGACTTATTTTCCGGGAACCTAAAGGGTCGAAAGTCAGAAACCGTTGACATCCGTCCAAATATTGACATGTTTCGATTTCAACATGCCTGTGCAGCTACTGGAATTCAAAGTGTCCATTAGGTAATAATTACTAATATTTAGTTACTTTTTTAAATAATGGGGGATTTGTAGATACTATTCACTTAAACAAGGGAAGGGGGTCCGGCGTGATGATATAGATAGATAGATAGATAGATTCACTTAAAAATCCAGTATATAAGTAACCATTAAAATTACTATCATGTGGCGTTTTAGGTAAATGTTATTATTTTAGGTAAGCTCATTTAAAAATATTCACTATATAAAAGTTTATTATTGCATTTGATATATGAAAGTAGAAGGATGCAGGTAACAGGAAACCATAGAATATTTTATTATAATCAAGTAGATTGTGTCTATGATAACAGTATATTATGTCTAATCTAATTATTTTTCAAGAGTTTCCAAAATCAAACTGTAAGATCGAAGGATGCGAGAGAGTTCTGTAGGGAAGACAAAACCTGTCAGAACTCTACACTTATTACTAACTTACCTAACACTTATTATCACAAAAAGTAATTTAAAAGATCTTTATCCTACACCTATTTATTATGTATCCCTTATATGGGGCCAAGTAACTTTTTAACTTCACTTATATTATTTATCAAGACTTTATAAACCTTTTAGACAAAAAATCTTACTAAAAGCAGTGGCATACATGAAGCTATTAACATGTTTCTTAACATTACGAATATACTTATTGACAAGACATTAAAGTTATCAGATTCAGTAGTAGCTGACAGTAATGTAAGCAAATGAGTAGTAACAGCAAATTTTAGCATATCTTAATAAGATATTAATTCTAGAAATATAAAATTAACAATTTATTGTGATAAAACCTACACTCTGCATTAAGATAAATTTAATATATTGACGTAAATGTGCCTGATAATTTACAGAGCCTTCGCATTCCTCTGTCGTCGCCACGCGACTGGGAACCTTCCACAAAAACTCAAATGTCATTGCGCAAGCTTATAATAAGGCCCATTCACACGGCACCCTGGTAGATATTTTTTTTCAATGTCAAACCGGGACGGGCATGCAATTTTGTACAAAAAACGGCAAAATCAATAATAGCTGTGTGCACGTGTTGCCGATGGATTATAGATTATGTTTTTGGGAGATTTTCTCAGCGCTTCGTGTCGAGGTCGAGTCAGGTACGACGGTTCACGGAACAAAAATGCTTAGAGTAGACGCAATACAGAGAGTTCCTTAATGTTATAAAATTAATTAAAACGCGTTTATAGAGTAGGTAGCTGAGTAATAAATGTGTGGTTACTATGTGTGTACTATAGGGCTTTTTTAATAATATCGTTCTTACAGTTTATATTCATTAATATTTTATATAGGTTTAATTATTTTACCAATAATGCTTTACTATTAAAAAAAACTTGAACAAATCTACGTATTTAAATGATTTCGGCGAGGTATTTTGATGAACTGCATACTAAGAAAATTACTTTTAATTTTGACAACTCCATAGTTTTCGCTGTTTCATTCTTTAATTCTTGCTGAGCACAAAGAAATTCTATACAATTATAACGGCCGAAATTGTAACTGTCTTCTAACAAAACTCAGATGTAGTGTTTTTTTCTAACAAAACCTTACAAAAGCAGGTAATTTTACTGAAACACGTCGCTATATTTTTAAAATGTTATAAAAAACTAAACAGTTATTTCATCAAGATATCGAGTGCAATATATTTTATAATAAATAGGTCAGCGGAGTATTAAGCGAAATTCGTATTATTAAGCTTTCGACAATAGGCACTTTAGTAAAATTTATTGTTTTTTAATCAATAGACGTGTCATCAAAATGGGAATGACTCGAGGAAAACAGATTGGTTGAAATAAGGGAGATAAAATCTAGTAACAAACCAAAACTGCAAAAAAACGCATCTATCCGATTAAAGTGATGATGGCTTATTTGAAAATTACTGAATGCATGGATTATGATTGCCAAAAATGAGGCTCCTAAATTATTCCCTGATTAATATCGGCTAGGAAGGAAAGTAAAGTACTTGATACCAAAAAATATGTAATATACAATTATCGTTTTTCTCTTTAAGGCGCCTGCTTGCTACACGGAAGCCCTATACTTAGCTCAAAATACGAGATTTTAACAAGCTTTAACGCTAAAATCCTAATTTGGACTTTATATCCTGGTACATACGAGGAGTTTTCCATTAGTAAAAGCTCATATTTTTTTCGTATCATGATTGCGGTATGAAGTTATTAATTAACTTGATGCAGAATTTTTCAGACTATGGCAAGCGAAATCGATTTCTATGCCCCTCTTGACAATGATGATTAGCACACATTTGTGTTACCACAGGTTTAATCAATATAGGGCCAAGCGTAATTTGTAATTTTTTTTGAAGAGTTACTTCCTAATATTCTATTATGCAAATAATTTACATACTCTATGTATACACCCTTCCTAAACCTTTAAAACATAGTTGTAATCGTTAATACATACACATTTTGGAGACGTTCGAATCGTTTTGATATAAAAATCGACCGGACTCGAATGGAGGCATAAAAGCAATTATGTATAAAAAACACCCTGGCACGCTTATATTCCCCAAGCGGGGTTGACAGAGGTACAATGTGTACACTACCCACATTTTACTAATGATTTAATAGAGTATACTAGGGAGATACTAAGAGATTGTGTTAAATAAGCTGCAACAGTACTTTGCCCGATTCTGGCTTCGAACCCAGGACCATGTCGCAGCCGCATCACCACCATGCACCTCTATATCATCAAAATAGTATATTAATGTTTTTACGTACCATCAGATACAATTGACCGCGTAATTATTTCATGAGACCATAAGTACGGTTTTCTTGCAAAAAAGTACGAATAGCGACAGTGCACGAATTAAGTTAAAGATCACGAACCGATGTAATATACGTGGTCCAATTAACCATAGTATGGACGATTAAAATGGTTCGTTTACTGTTACAGTAATTAGGTACGGGAAATATCATAAACATCTTGGACCAAGGATACTGTTTTACAATCCTGTGTGCGGTGCGCCATTCCGCTGAGTGAAGATTTCCTGTCACAGTTTCTTTTTTTGGTTTCACTTACACGTTCACCTACATAACAAACATTTTTAGGGTTAATCTTAGTATAATAAAAATTTCCCCCGTGGTGGGAGAGATTTGCGCGAAGTACATTAAAGCCGTTCATTTTTTATATAAAATAGCGGCTTAAAGATTCATCATCATACCTTTCTGCAGCAATTTTTTCACTCTATTACATAACGTTCTGGACTATTCGAATTATCTATAGATACAGATACTTTTTATTGTACACCAATACATTTGCATTGAAAAAAAAAACGAAAGACTGATGTATAATTGGCGGTCTTATTCAGAATCAGAATCAGTATATTTTTTATTCATGTAAACCATTACAGTATTTATGAATCGTCAAAATAGTAACAAAGACTCTACCACCACTTCGGAATGTCATTCCTGTGGAGAAGATGGGCAAGAAACTCCACGGTTACTCTTTTAAAATAGTATTTTACAATTTATCCATCTACATTTTGCTGTGGGGTATGGGAGAACAATGTAGTACTCGTATCAGGTGAGTCTAAATTAAATTAACCAAGTTAAACTATTTATGAGAATGGCTACATGGTTCTCCCATTTACAGATAAAGAAATGAGGAAGAAAAATGATCAATTTTAATTTAACTACTAGAAGGAAAAGAGGGAATAATAAATAATAATAGACGCCGTGGTCGGCCGAGACGAAGATGGCGTGACGACTTGAACACTTATGCGGGAAAGACATATTACAGGCCCAGGATCGATTTGTATGGGAACGTAAAGGGGAGGCCTTTGCTCAGCAGTGGGATACAGAATAGGCTATAAAAAAATAGCTTAACATGTTATCCACATTCTGATGGAGCTGGAACAACACCTATCCAAGCATTTTTATCTTTTAAATAATCATCTAGAGTATAGTAAGCTCGCTTGCAGAGCGTACGTTTAAGACAAGACTTGAATTTATTTTCACTAAGTTGAGTGACGTCAAGTGGAATTTTATTATAAAATCTAACACAGGACCCTATGAAAGACGTGTGAATTTTAGACAGACGAAATTGCGGTTGATCCAATTTATTTCTATGTCGCGTGTGCCTATCACCTAGCTGCTTAAATAGATCTAAATTTTTCCGTATGTACGTTATGTTTCCATAAATATACTGACATGGGACTGTCATAACATTGGCTTCTTTAAACGATTCTCTTCAAGAGTCACGACTACCTAAGTTATTGATAACAGAGTTCTCTTCCAGACAACCACAACTGATAGAACAAGAAAAAAATATACATAATATAGGGCAGTAGGTGGCGTAAATTTATTATTTATATTTGTTTTACATAATTATTATAATGTAATTTAGGTTCGTGTGTTTACAAACTCAAACTCAAATAATCTATTTTGTATAAGCCCTGCGGGGGGCTTCAAAATCGTTATATTTTAAAATCTAATTTATCTACTACGAGTATTCTACCACCGGATTGGAACGTGGCCTCCACTTAGAAGATCCGGCGGCGAATTGGTAGCCACTTGAGCTTAGCATGAAATTCAGAAACATGATCATATTTCGGCAAACCAAATATGAATCTTATACAGAATTTTTGAAGTTGCTTAAGTTTATTAAGTTGAAACTCAGTTAACATAATTTGCTGAATACGTCTCACGGTGGATTTTACGATTTTTCTATCTATATCATTACGCCAGATCCCTTACACACCTCTCTGGCTTCCTCCACTCTCATAGTTCGGCTCATACACGCTCGCCGGTTACGGAGACTCTTGACTTGTCCTTCAGATAAGACTCGGTCTGTTTGTCATGGTAAGATAGCCTAGGTCTTCCCCGGTACCTACATCCTTCCACTTTTGCATGGTCTATCTGTTTTGTCATTCTTTCTTCTGACATTCTTTCTATAAACTGAGTTCTTAGATTTACGCGAATAGTACACATGAAATAAAGCTATTTTCGGATTTTATCGCGGTTTCTTTTTGATTTTTAAGTTCCAGAGTTTTCAGTCCAGTTTCGAGTGCTGTGCAGCACCCATGATCACGGGAAGGACTGAGGTGTTAGACGTCTAAAAGGCATAGTTGGTTTATAAGCCGCCGAAGAAGTGTCACATCCCTCTACAAGATGCAGGAGTATACAAGCTTGATTGTGAATGTGGTATCTCTTATATAGGACAAACAATAGAAAAAAACTTTCTATATGCTACTCTTTGTTTGTAATTATTATAGTTTCCATATCGAAAGATAAACTTTGGATATAATACTACACTATAATCATGACAACTTGTAAATTAAAAATATGTAGGCGCTTGTAGCGGTATGGAACCATGGTATTCTCGATCACCAAGCTTACGGCCACGAAGATAAGTAATGTTTGGTTCGAATGGTGACCGTTTATAGCAATTCCATTCTCCATCGTATTCGTGCTTCGAAAGGTGCTTCAAGCTGTTGGTCCCAGTTCCCACTTAATTTGGTAATCGTTGGATGTCTTATACGTATCAATTGCAGTTGACTACAAACCTGCTTCCACCAATACGCACTATTGCACATTATAAAAAAAAGTAACACTATGTTACCTATGCCGCTGGTGGTAGATTGAAAAAGAAATAATTGAACACTTAAAATTCGTGAAGCAGTGTACCAGATATGAACTGAGATGGCATTAAAAAGCTGTCGTATCATTTCGCGTGCTGCGCCGACGTCAGCGCAGGCGTCGCGGGCCGAGGCGGGGAGCGACAATAATCGTGAATGAATTGTAATGGCGACCAGTTTATAGGGCGCCAGTCCATCGCAACTGAAAGGTAAGCTATAAAATATAAATAAAATAAACGCACCTTAATTCCAAACGGTGGTATTGAAGGTGTCTGTAATATGGGGCAAGATAGGTTTAGTTTAGGTTAGGCAATGTAAAAAATTGTCCTTTCTTTTATTTGACTTATTTTTATAATTAGGTCGGACAAATGTAGTTTTTCTAACGAAAAATTCCCAGTATGAGTCCGGAGTCTGGAATTGTGCCCGGTATAAGGCAATAGGCTCGCCCCCTATTACATGGGACTTAACATCATCGGCGGAACGTGGGTGTACTCAGTACACCTCTGCCACCCCGTCTGGGGAATATAGACGTGACGGTGTTTTTTTTTTTTCACAATTTGTTTGATGTAATACAGATTGCATTTATCATAAGTAGAGAGGATTCTGGCGTGGTGATATAGATAGATAAATAAAAAGGTTAGATTTATGTACATTTTATTATTTTTTATAGCACCCATTTAAGCTCAAGTAAAATCAGAGGCAGTGTTGCTATCAAAATGTGAATGCGTAGCAGCGGAACACTAGTTCATCTTAAATCTCTCTTTTGTGTTGTAATTAGTATTAAAAGGAGAAAAAAATGTTGAGATGAAATTGTGTATTCGTAATAGAAATGTAACGTATTCGTAATAGAAATATAATGTAATTTTTATTCGTCAAAGTATAAGTTAGATTCAAACAGTAATATAAAGTAATTAATTGACATATCATTAGAGTAGCTAGGTGTAGCATCCGCTATCTGTGGAATGCTAGCGTACCGGTGCGCTCGCGCCGCCTTGCCGACCGCCGGTCCGCCGGACTTGTCCCAGAGAGTTGAGACCCGAGTCGATAAATATTAATAGCTAATCGATATTCGATACTATCCTCGTGGGTCTGTAATTGAAAGAAAATATAGCGTACATGAGCCCGTTCCGATTATCTATTACATGTTGTATGTCTTACATGATGGTTTTTCTCTGGCTTACAAGCTATAGCAACACTTAGATCCAGACGTTCGATTATTGCTTGGCATGTGTACCTATAACCAGAAATATATGGGTCCATCTATTAAGTTCTTAGATGAACGCGAATATTACTCATGAAATAAAACTATTTTTTGGAAGGACTCCGTCCCAGCCATGACTATGGGTGCAACAAACTTAAATCTCAAAAATAATCTATCTATATTATCACGCCAGATTCCTTGCGGGGTAGGCAGAGAGTACAGAGTCCTAACAGGCCCTTTCCTTGTAAAAATATTCCTTCCTTTTTATATCCAGAAAATAGTTTTATTTCTTTATAAAGGAAGCTGCTAGTGAGAAACTTTACCCACTAATTTTTATTTAAAATTATTTCTCTCAAATATGATAAAACACCAAGAAACGTTTACTTACTCTTTTGTTTAACACCATAAACAGCTTTGTGAGTAAATTATTATTATTGCTACTAATTACAGGCTTTTTCCCATACCCGTTTTCAAAATATAATGCTAAACGCGTAACACACTTAAACGGGCTTTTAATCTTTTTAACTTTTAAGTGATAGTATGAAAAATATTGTAATTTTCGTGTAAATTATTATGGTTTTAGCGGACACTAATAATTATATGTCCGTGAGTCTATAGCATAAGTTTGACGTTATATCATCGATTTTAAACGTTTTTTCACTAGACATCTATACTGATGTAGTAGTGAAGTTATGAGTTCAGATTTTAATCAAAGTAGGTATTTACTTGAGGACCTATTTCTCATTATTAATATATTACAAGTCGTAAGGAATTTAAATTTAAATATAGTCATCGTAAAAATAATTGTCAATGCGCAACGATGTAAGCTCTATCTAATGGGAGACCTATTGCCATTATAACGGACAAAATCCTACAGAACATTTTTGCAATTTAACTATCCCTGGCTGTAAATATAGATATGACTAAAATCCCTACTATATAACACTGTTATATGGCAGTGAGAGCTGGGTATATAAGAAGGAGAATAAAAGTAGGATAAATGCGGTGGAAATGCGAGCTCTGCGGAAGATGTGCGGAGTGAAGCTGATCGACCGTATTCGCAACAGCGTAGTAAGAAAGCGAGTAGGTATGAAATATATTATCGGTGTAAGATGAGAAAGGGTATGCTCTGTTGGTTCGGGCATATAGAAAGAATGTCAGAAGAAAGAATGATAAAAGGTATGTTGGGTTCATGCAGGGTTGGCAGAGAGTACGAAGTTCCAACAGTTTTTTTCCTTACAAAACTCTCTAGTTTCCTCCACTTTCATAGTTCGCCTCAAACACGCTCGAATAGAGTAGGTATATCTATATCATCACGATAGATCTATTGCGGGGTAGGCAGAGAGTAAAGTGTTCCAACAGGTTCTTTCCTTACTACCTCTCTGGCTTCCTCCACTCTCATAGTTCGTCTCATACACTCTCGCCGGTTACGTAGACACTTGACTTGCCCTTCAGATAAGACACGATCTATTTGGTCATGGTAAGATAGTCTAGGTCTTCCCCGATTTCTACCGACATTCTTTTTATATGTCCGAACCAACGGACTATATCAATCAATCAGCCTATCGTAGTCCACTGCTGGACATAGGCCTCTCCTAACACGCGCCATTGCACACGGTCCTCCGCCTTCCGCATCCAGTCTGTCCCAGCGACCTTTTTGAGGTCGTCGGTCCATCTAGCTGGGGGCCGTCCTACCTTACGCTTACCAAGTCGCGGTCTCCACTCTAGGACACGCTTGCTCCATCGGCCGTCGGTCCTTCTGCAGATGTGACCAGCCCATTGCCACTTTAGCTTACTGAGTCTGCGAGCTATGTCGGTAACTTTGGTTCTATATGGTAAGTGTAATACCTATCAAAAAAACAATTAGTAAACAATAAGATAGGAGAATGCAATGCCACGGAAATGAAGAAAACTTCATTTGCTTTGTATCAGTAGAGCATCATACTAATATATAATAATATCAGCCTATACTGCCCACTGCTGGGCAAAGGCCTTCTCTCACAAATCGAGGTGAGAGAGATTAGGTCATACTCTACCACGCGGATCCAGTGCAGATTGGTGGAGGCAGGTTTGTAGCCACCTGCTGTTGGAACTTATCAAACCGCCTTTAAGGCTTCCAACTCGGCTTAACGACTACCACATTAAGTGGTAACCGGGACCAACGGCTTAACGTGCCTTCCAAAGCACGGAGACGCTCGAATATGAAAATGCCAGAAACGGTCACCCATCTCAGGCCGGTCGAGCCGAACGCTGCTTAACCTTGGTGATCGGTAAGAACACCGCGGTCGCACAGCACTACGAGCGCCTTATCATCGTACGCAGTATTACTATTAAAATGTCTTATACGACCGACGCCATTTAAATTAATGCATTCGACTCAATTCGCACAAGTTCAATTCGATTGACATCCATCCTTGACACCCAATCGGAAGTTGTACAAATTGAAGACGCAATTCTTAGCATAACTGTTTGAACCCGAGACAATTGCATCATCGAATGATGCGTCGAGTCATCGGCCGGGCACTTACTGAGCGGATGTTGTTAACCGTGGCTTGATTAGCTGAGACGATGTTAAACGGCAGCCCGGGCAAGTTCAAACAATTAACTGGATAGAAGTGTCCGACTCTAATGAATGATACAGACTTGCTCCGTTTCATTATACAAACACCGTGACAAGACGCGGCTTACAAATTGAGATTAATTCAAGACTCTTGGACTTCGAAGTGTGGTGTCTACGTTTTACTGTTGAAGCGATTTCCACCCTTATGGTAGGCGGTATAAGGTAGTATCGTGTGTATTATAGTAGAAAATTTTTAATTATATCTGTTCCGCAACTAAACTATTTAATCTTAGCGATTTAATGTCCTGCAGCTATTATATCTATAACTTATCTGATTCTGAATTTCTTTGTTAAGTGACATTTTTAGTTTCTTTGTATATTTTAAAGATTAGAACTCTTGTAAATACTGTCTACCGTACTCTTGTTGTATAAGGGATTGTTAGCTTTATAGAGAATTGGTGATTTTAAAGGATTTATGTGAGCATGGCGTGGTTTATGTTTGTACGGCAGTTCTGTAAATTGAAAGACATTTACTATGATATACATAACATTATAAAACAGTCTTGTATCATTATGTTTTCAAAAATGTTTTGGATTAATAGTTATAAATGACCAAATGGTTTGTAATTTTATCATTTCCGTTCATTTTTGTATTGCTCCACTTGTTTACACTACTCTTTTCTTAAAAAAAAAAAACAAAACTTAGCCCCCCACTAAGGATTATTCCTGTGTCATGGGTACGTTAACAAACATGAAATTCACATGTACAAACACCCAGACCGAAACAAACATTTGTGGGCCACACAAAAATTTGTCACGTGCGGGAATCGAACCCGCGACTAGTCAATCCAGTGGGCGGAGCGACTCAAGCTCCTAACCACTGGACCAAGCCGCCTATCATTCTTACATTGTTTGCTATTAGTTTTACATTAGAATCAGAATCAGAATATTTTTTATTCATGTAAATGTTTTTTTCATACCTGTAATACATATTACAGGTATGAAAGATAGTATCGGTGTAAAGACGAGAAAGGGCATGCTCCGTTGGTTCGGGCATATAGAAAGAATGCCAGAGGAAAGAATGACAAAACAGATATACAATGTGAAAGTGGAAGGATGCAGGTACCGGGGAAGACCTAGACTATCTTACCACGACCAAATAAACCGAGTCTTATCTGATGGAAAAGTCAAGAGTCTCCGTAACCGGCGAGCGTGTATGAGACGAACTATGAGAGTCGAGGAAGCCAGAGAGGTATGTAAGGAAAGAACCTGTTGGAACTCTGTACTCTCTGCCTACCCGCAAGGGATCTGGCGTGAGGTTATAGATAGATAGATAGATAAATGTATTACAGTATTTATGAATCGTCAGAAAAGTAACAAAGACTCTACCACCACTTCGGAATGTCATTCCTGTGGAGAAGAAGGGCAAGAAACTCCACGGTTAATCATTTAAAATAAAAATTTCACAATCTTTTTCATGTTTCTTGTTGTGGGGAATGGGAGAACAATGTAGGTTGGTCATCAGGTGAGCCTTAAGTTAAAAAAAACGCAAATTATACTATTTATGAGAATGGCTACATGGTTCCCTCATTTACAAAAAAAAAGTACATACATAAAACAAATATGCGACATTTCATGAACGATTTGTTAAGGTACTAGTTGCTAGTAGTATTCGAAGCACTATGAATACCAGTTCAAAAATCCGAACACTTAATTTCAACAACAATGTTCTCAAACAACTTATCTAATAAAAGTTTATTCACGCAGGTCTTAAAGGTATCTCTAGTCTTAAGTACTGTAATGAAAATATACACTGTGGTCCCTATAGTCGACTCGGTTAATACGACATTCTTTATAATTGCTTTGTATAATTTTGTACGTTAACATAAGTAAGATATCATCTGATTTTATTCGCCAGCAATCCCCGTTCTACATGAGGCTGTTAATTCCCCCGTACTTTGTTGGAGATAAACAGATAAATACTTTAATTCTGAGGTACTAATTACAACCCGTGTCTTTACATTGTACATATTTTAATTATTATGCGGATTTCTTTATTTAAATGAATTCCAGGGTAGATGAGAAAGATATTTGAAATGAGTGCATATTTATTTTAAGTTCTGTAGGAACTATATAAGTCTATAGCGACGAGTGTTCTGAATTAAGTATTGATGTCGCCGTTAAAATTCGGAGTCACGGTTTTTTAAATACTGGCAACACTGCGAAAGGTACTTGAAACCGCCATGTGGGCTGATCGTCGGGTGTAGACGGATTCTCGTCCATTTCGTTTTGATCAAGCAACAAGGAAGGTTGTCGTGACAACTCCGTTGAGTAAGATCTACCCTCAGTCATTAAGTTATAGGAAATTATAATTGTGGTGATTATTGTAATAAGTGTGTTCAGAATTTTAAAATTAGTTAAAAGATTAAATCTGTATCTTCGTTACTCGCCATTTTTATTCTATAAATATATCTAAAAGTCCCTGTGTAGAAGTAAATAATGAGTGAATATTGGTGGTGTTTGAACTGATTTTACTTTATAGAATTCTAATAATAATACTATCAATCCTAAATTCCTCATGCGGAGGTAGCAAAGTTTTCTCGAGAATGCTAGGTTTAAACAACGATTTGGCGCAGTGGTTAAGAGCTTAAACTACTCCGCCCACTGTGTTGAATAGTTGCTGTCCCGCACGGGACAAATCTTTGTGTCATCATCATCATCATCTCAGCCTATACTTGTCCACTGCTGAATATAGGCCTTCCTAATCGCTTTCCAGCGTAACCGGTCCGATGCCACCTGCATCCAACGACTTCCTGCGATTTTCACAAGATTGTCGGTCCATCTGGCAGGCGGTCGTCCCACGCTGCGCTTGCCAATACGTGGTCTCCACTCTAGAATCTTTCTGCCCCAACGCCCGTCCGATCTACGCGCTATGTGGCCCGCCCATTGCCACTTCAGCTTGCTAATCTTAAGGGCTATGTCGGTGACCTTGGTTCTTCTACGAATCTCCTCATTCCTGATTCGATCGCGTAGAGAAACGCCGAGCATAGCTCTTTCCATAGCTCGCTGAGCAACTCTGAGCTTTTTTATGAGACCTATTGTAAGAGACCACGTCTCTGATCCATATGTCATCACTCGTAACACACATTGACTAACTTTAGTCTTAAGGCACTGAGATATTTTGGATGAGAAGATGTTGTGCAGTTTCCCGAACGCTGCTCAGCCAAGTTGGATTCGTCGATTGACCTCTCTCTCAAAGTTGGATCTATCGGTACGTTGAAGTGTTGAAGTGCTCGTATAATAACAAGCACTTCAACACTTCAATGTACCGATAGTCAATGCGGCGTCGCTGGAGAGATCTAAGAACCGCCCAAGTCTCGATCGAATCGAAGGCTTTCTCATAGTCCACAAACGCCAAGCATAGTAGCCGATTATACTCCTCGGTCTTCTGTATAATCTGCCGCAGCGTATGTATGTGGTCTATGGTACTAAAGCCTTTCCGGAAACCGGCTTGTTCGGGAGGCTGAAAGTCATCAAACCTGCGTTCGAGACGATTCGTGATGACTCTCGAAAACAACTTATAAACATGGCTCAGCAGTGTGATGGGCCTATTATTCTTTAGTAAAGTGTTATCACCTTTCTTGCAAAAAATAGTACCACCACACCCCTGTTCCATGCTTCCGGAGTTTTCTCTTCTAGCAAGACGGAATTAAACAGCCTCTGAAGGACTTTAAGTACCGGCGTTCCGCCCGCTTTCAGAAGCTCTGCGGTAATTCCGTCTTCGCCCGGCGCTTTGTTATTTTTGAGTTGTTGGAGAGCCATCCTAATCTACAGGCTGATGTCCGGGATATCTTCAGTGTAGTGTCGGGTTAGCTTGGCTCTTGGGTCTTTTACCAAGTCAACAACAGGTTCAGCTACTGAGGTATACAACTGCCCATAAAACCTCTCTATCTCCCTGAGCACCTCTGACCTACACGACGTCACGTTTCCGTCCTCCGTCTTCAGTTTCGTCAACTGGCTTTGCCCAATAGACGCGTCTCTTGCGAACACTTTGGGGCCCTTGTTCTGTGCTATGGTCTCCTCAATACGCCTTGTATTGAAGGACCGTAAATCATGTCGCAAGGACTTCAATATCTGTCCATTGAGCTGCCTATAGGACTTAGCATCATCGGAGGTTTGAAGCGTCATGGAACGTCGCTCAGCCATGAGGTTTCGGGTGTAGTTAGATAGTTTTTGAAGTCTATTTTTACGGTGGGGCTTAAAATACTTGGACCTGACCGTATGGACAGACTCTACCAGCCTGTTGTTGATTTCGTCCACTGATGCGCTGCTGTCTAGCAATTCGAAGCAGTTTGCCAATTCGAGTTGAAAGTTCTCGGGGTTTTGGATATGAGCATAAGAAGGTCGGAGCGTAGACTTCATCAGACGCGATCTTTCCATTTTGAAATTAATATTTAATATGCCTCTGACCATTCGGTGATCACAGCCGGTTTTGACCCTGTGAATCACAGAGACATCATTAAATATTTGTCGCTTGGTACTCATGATGAAGTCTATCTCATTTTTTGTGGAACAATCAGGGTTCATCCAGGTCCATTTCTTATGAGGCGGCTTCTGGAAGAAAGAATTCATCATAAAGAGTCCCTCCTTCTCCAGAAATTCGGCCAGCCTCTGACCCCTAAGGTTGCACTGCCCATATCCAAATTGCCCCACTCTGATCTCATCATCGCCCCGTTTGCCCAGCCGCGCATTGAAGTCACCCATAACCACTGTAAAGTGTGCTTTGGAAGTATGTATGGCTCTACTAATGTCCTACATAACTTCGACGTCATCATCTGAGTATGGCGAGGTCGGTGCGTAGACCTGTATAACCGTAGAAAATATCTTTTGGATATTCTGAGTATCAGGTACGCTACCCTGCTCGACACACTAGTGATGGACACAACGTTGTCTATGAGTGACTTGTGTACTCCCGGTAGTAAAACAAGTTGCCGGATTTTAAGGTTATCGTGTCCTCGCCCTTTCTTCGGACCTCCGATAAACCAACAATATTCCACCGCAGCTTGTTTATCTCTTCTTCCAGCTCAACAAGCTTCTCATCTGTCCTCAACGTACGTGCGTTGTATGTTACCAGGCCCAATTTTCGTTGTTGGTGGTAGCCGAATCTCTGCCAGAGATTCTTAGCACCCCTTGTCCTGTTGTTACCACGGCTGCTCCCGTGGCCGGGACGAACAGGACCGCCGGGGACTAGGGGCCTGGTTTTCCTCTGTTCTTCCATAATATTAATTTGGGGGGTTTGCCATACTCGCCACGCTTGGCAAGCGGGTTGGCGAGCGCAGTTTTTGGTCGTAGAAGTGTTAAGGGAACGCTGCTGCCCATTCCCTAGTATTCCCTTAGTGGCTTTGTACGACACCCGATGGGATGAGATGGGTTGGTCCTATTCTAAGCCGGGGACCACGCGGCGACCAATCTTTGTGTGACCCACAATTATTTGTTTCGGTCTGGGTATTTGTGTATGTGAATTCTCATTTTTTTAAACGCACCCAAGACACATGAATAAATCATAGATTGGGGATACGTTTTCATTTTTTTTAAAAGTCCATTTGTAATAAGGTCCTGTAATAATTATACCGCCGGACGCAAATTAACATGCCAAACTGTTCCTGAGAATGTTTCGATAGAAAAACAAAATAAAATTTTCTAACCTAAGATTCCAACCGAAGACCTCGTCGGCAGCTGCATCATGCGCCTACATCATCAAGGCATTTCCTATGAGAATCACAACTAACATTTTCTTCGTATGCAAGCAGTATCGTAAATAACGTTAGACCTTAGACAACCCAATTAGATTATGGCCTTACGAATTCAATCTGACATACAAATTTCCAATTTCAAGAAGTTTTTTGCCATTTTTATTAACCTCTTTGTTACCCAAATTAATTATGCAAATCAATAAGTAATTATATTTTGCATGCATATTGAGGTGTGTGTAATAGAAATGCATGTAAAATAGCTATAATGTTTTAAATATGTTTAATGTAAGGAAAGAGCCTGTTGGAACTCTGTACTCTCTGCCTACCCCGTAAGGGATCTGGCGTGATGATATAGATAGATAGATGTTTTAAATAATAATTAAATTTTGTCGAATAAAGCGAAATGAATGAGTAGCAGCATTATTCCATAATTAAAAAAAATGTAATATACTTTAAAAATAGTTGGAATCGATTCAGTTGCCGATTTAGAACAGACTACTTTCAGGTCTTGCGTTAATTATGTTACACCTTGTATATACTGCCTCGTTGGTCTAGTGGCAAAGCGCATCGCTTTGTGATCACGAGGTCCTGGGTTCGGGATCCTAGTTCGGACAAATGTAGTTTTTCTAACGAAAACCTCCCAGTATGAGTCCGGATTTTGGAATTGTGCCCGGTGTATGACAATAGGCTCGCCCCCTATTACATGAGACCTAACATCGTCGGCGCAACGTGGGTGTACTCAGTACACCTCTGCCACCCTCGCTGGGGAATATAGGCGTGACGGTGTCACATTGTATATTGTGTATTAGCGGTTATTTAGATTTTTTTATTTTATTTAAAATCACTAACTTACATATGTAGGTTATTCTATTAATATAAGTTGGTTGAGAAATAAATAAATCATCGATAATAAAATGTAATTATTTGGTTTTACAACAATTACTTACCAAATAATTACATTGTAGATTTGTTTTAGATTAGGGTCGATAACGTAGACGACAAGTAAATACTGATAAAAAGGTCATGGCCATTTTTATTACAGCTGTACGTTTTACCTTACAGAATTAAAAACCCCTTGGTAGTCATTAATTTTTCTTACATTTTCCATTATCTTATGTCGGCGCAATATCCTTTATCCTACTAATATAATAAATGTACAAGTTTTTATGTTTGGATGTTTCGCACTCTAAAACTCCCGAATGGATTTGGATGAAATTTGGCACACCGATAGTTTATTACCTGAATTAATACATAGGATACTTTTTATCCCGGCAAAATGTTAGGTTCCTATCTAAAGTCAACGGAAAAGAAGTCGCGGGCAGAAACCAGTTTACAATATTAGGCACACCAGCATAACAGGCACCCAAAGGGTGATGGAGAGAGCTATGCACGGAGTTACCCTGCGGGATCGAATCAGAAACGAGGAGATCCGCAGGAGGTCGAAAGTCACTGACATAGCCCTTAGAATTGCTAAACTTAAGTGGCAGTGGGCGGGGCAAATCGCTCGTAGAATTGACGGCCGTTGGGGCGGAAAGAATCTCGAATGGCGACCACGTACCGGAAGATTTGGAGTGGGTAGGCCCCCTACAAAATGGACCGATGACCTGGTGAAGGTCGCGGGTAGAAGTTGGATGCGTACAGCACAAATCTGGTCGTTGTGGCGGTCTTTAGGGGAGCCCTTTGTCCTGCAGTGGACGTCTTTCGGCTAAAGAAGAACAGGCACTGATTTGGTATTGTTTTAACGTTTTTCAAGACTCAGGGCTTATCCGTATTCTGACTATGGTTTTGGATGCTATAGATAGTAACGAAGCGCTCGTAAGGCGGTGCTACCGCGGTGTTCTTAGCGATCACCAAGGTTAAGCAACTTTCGGCTCGGTTGATCTGAGATGGGTGGTCGTTTGCGGTATTTATATATTCAAGCGTCTCCGTGCTTAAGGTTATACATTAAGTCTTCAAGGCAAGACAGAAACCTTATAAGCAGCTTGATAAGTTCCAGCAGCAGGTGGCCACAAACATGCCTTATCCAATCCGCACTGGGTCCGCATGGTGGAGTATACCTAATCTCTCTCACCTCAATTTGTGAGACACGGCCAAGCAGTGGGCAGTCTAGACTGATTTTTTTTATTGTATTATAAATACACACGGGTGGTAGTCTTAAGTAAGCTCTAGCCTTTCTTGACAATTCATAAGTACGTTTCGGTCTACATGAATGAGAAACTTTTGATTTTGATTCCAAAGAGGGTTGTCCTGTTTGCTTTGTAGGTGGCACAAATTGTTCAATTTGTCGCCATGCACCAACGTAAGCACTTCGCTATCATCAACTCTATGCTTATGCGATATCGATTTTAAATTGATACTCACGCCTACGCTCGATCAATATTGACTCGAGATACAAGACGACGGCGAGGAAGTGTTACTTAGAAATTTGTACTGATAACAACACTTTACATTTGATTATAACGGGTGTATATTCAGTTATGGAGTAATGATAAGTTCGTGGATGCACGTGCTCTTACAGTTAAAAATGTACCTGATGTGTGCTTTTATTAACTTGTTTTTCCACGCAACTCTGAACATAAACCGAGTGCATTGAAGAACAATAGAACACATTATTTTATGGTCTGACTTAAAAACTGCAATATCTAGAAATAAACCTAATAGCTTGATCCCTTCTAGTACCCGCCAAATATCTATTATGAAGAAGTCACGTTGTTGATCTGAATCGATTCAAAAGAGCGCCAAGCACAATCAGATTGGCATTAGCGTACTGATGTCGAGTTGATATGCTATTATTGTTTTTACATTACAAATTTACTAAATAAGTAAGAATGTGACAGTACGATTTCTCAACAACGTTATATCATAGATATAGTTCTTACTATGTTGTCAAATGCCCTCAAACGTCAACCTTGTCAGATTACATGTTATCTAAATGAGAATCAAGGTCCGTCTCGTCGTCCAACTAAATACAAAATTCTGATCTGAAAACATACAATACCTGGTCAATGTAATTTAGTCGCACTAAAAATAGGATTTGTTATTTATACGTTATGTTCTAAAATAGACGATTAAAGATACACACTTGCGATTATACGCTAGTTCTTTATCATAATCATTTATTTATTACATCAAATTATTTGCCATCGCTGCTTTTATTTGAAAGGTGGCCATTGTAGTACAGTCACGACTATAAATCAATATTCTCCCAACAAAGTATTAAAGATTTATAATCCAGAAATTGATCGTTTACAATCGGAGGACAATTGAAGAAGCAGCGCGTTGAAATAAATAAATTCCACGACTTTCCCGTGCGTTTTCGACATTTGTAATTTAAACCTTCAATTGTGATGCTCATTAAAATTTTAAAACGGCTATTCATCGGAGGGCTTAGCACAAACGTATTGACGTTAGTGCGTCGCTTTCGTGAAAATGTGCTCTCACGTTCATTCTTACTTAATAAAACAGTAGTTTGAAAAGGTTGGTATGTCAAATTGTCAATCTGTCCATGTTAGAGCCTTTGGACCTATTTTTTATTGGTCAGTCAGTGCTCTAGTTGTTGATAATAGTAGGGGCTGACATACCCAGGTTACCATTTTTTTCTTATGTTGGAATTGTTAATTTAGTAATTGTTTCAGGCACAGGCTTCGATCTATCTTTAGCGCTTTATACTTACATAGTAAAAAAAACACATTGTGGACGTATCATCAGTATAATATATTTCTTTGTAAGTTCTCTTTTTTTAATTTTGCATTTATTTGTTATCGCAATTTTTAGTTAAAATAAATTTCACCACGTTAAAATGAGGTTTACTAATTCGCTGATTTAATATTTTTTTTGTTTAACTACAATGATAACAACACAAAATATATAAAAGCCACAAACATAAAAACAATTCTAATATCAATTATCGTGAAAATAAACAGGTAACTTTGAAATTTTTAAATAAGGCATTATGTTAGGACGTTGACTTTACCGCGTTGTTACCAAAAGATATAAACGGAATACAGAAGGAAAGCAAAATAAATTCATTTTGTTAATTGTCGCGATTGTAATCAGTGATTTTTACCTTAATAATTAAACTGGAGCAGTGAAATCTGTTAAACCTGGAGAAGTTATGAACTCAATTGAGTTAAAGTAATTGTTTGCCGCCAAAATGCCACATGGGAGAGTAATTAATTCAGTTTTTTTTCTCTGGAAATAAGTGGCTGTAGAGACGGTAACAAGTTTTGAAGAGTTACTTGTTATATTGACCTCATCCTAATAAATGGTAAACATTTTGATGTTTAGGTGTTTGTTAACGAATCACGCCACCATCAAATGACCGCGCTTAAATGCATGAACCAATTTAGATGAAAGAAAGAATTTTTGATTATAAGCCGGATCAACACATGAGCGTTGGGTATTATGGTACGTTTGTTGTAGTTTGACCTTATATATTGGGCGGTATGAGTATCGTTTGCTACGTTTTTTAAAGTAACTGATTATGAATATGTTATCTAATTTGAAATCAGGTATAGGTGCATATAATATCACTTCATATAGAATCTATTAATATATTTTTTTTTACAGAATCCTACAAAAATGAGGGAGCATTTGTCAGAAAAAATGTAATGAACGATTTTGTACAGGTGTGAAATCATCACATTGTATTTATTTGTATAAGTGCTCCACTTGTCACGCGACAAAACCTATTCATTCACAATTTACACCCTCGACCAATTATTTCAGAAACGTCTCAACTCCAATTCAACATGCACTCAAATTTAAGAAATGTAGAAATAGCTTAAGGTTTAAATTGTAATGCAGTAACCAGAAGTGTGTTCTGGAATCATGAATTGTAAGCGGTATCAAAGCAAACATAACGCCTTCACTTGCTCCCCCCGACGAAGAAACAATAATTGGAAATAAATGGGCTGCTTTACGCCACAATGGTTAGAAAAGATAAAAGGGAGAATTACACGGAAATTTGGATGTCCTTCACTAGATAACAATTTGCACGTCGAGTGTGTCGTGTATTGTTACAACCATTGTAAATAAACATTACAATGATGCTACCAGATGTGTGGAGTTCCAAAACGTCCTTTGGCGCAAGCCTTTGAGAGAACCATTTACAATGGAATTAGGTTAAACTTGTTCTGACTTTTCTGCTTTGGGTAACTGCTATTCGTTATTTATTACGTAGATAACCTTTACTTATGTTGGGCGGCAAGTCAGGATCAGGTTTTTGTAAGAAATTACCTATCTTTAAGAGTCATATTTTATTAGACTATTCATCTTATTTTTTTTTTTTTTATTTCATTGACAAGTGATTATGGTGATCGAAATAGTTGAGTCAAATTGTAGAATAATAAATAAGAAAGTTATTTATATACATAACTCCATTTCCTCTGTAAGTAGGTACTATAGCAAAAATTGTTTTGCATTTTGCATAAAAATTATCCTTCATCATTCCGCGTATGACCTATTCTCTCTCTCACCTCGATTTGTGAGAAACCCTTGCCTAATAGTGATTAGTATAAACGTGTAGTTATGAGAACTTATAGACACGAAGGTAAATACTAGAGATAACTCTTTTCTGTATGCATTTTTTCCTAACGTAATTATAATCACAAAAAGAAATTAAATACCAGATTTTTGTATAGATATACGTTATTTTATTTCTAGTTAATATCTTTACCTTATAGGGGCTCGTAGTGCTGTGACCGCGGTTCCTAGCCAACTCCAAGGTTAAGCGGCGTTCGACTCGGTCGGCCTGAGATGGGTGACCGATTGTAGCATTTCATACTCGAGCGGCTCCATGCTTCGGAAAGTACGTTAAGCTGTTAATTTAGGTAACCACTTAATGTGGTAGTCGTTAAGCCAAGTTCCAACAGCAGGTGGCCACCAAACCTGCCTCCAGCAATTTCCACTGAGTCTGCGTGGTGGAGAATGACCTAAACTCTCTCACCCCCGTTTGTGAGAAAAGGCCTTTGCTCATCAGTGGGTCAGTATAGGCTGATATTATTATTATAATATCTTTACGCAAATCAGACAATACAGTTATGGTGTAACGAATATTTTCCGGTCGCACTGAATCGCCTGCAGGCACAACAGGAAGTAGCACCGCAATAACACCATTAAAACCATTATGCTGTTGTAAAATATTTATGGCTATTCGTTAACAAAAATTAAAGCGTTAAACACTATAAGTTGGGGTAACAAAGCGTTTACAAGCATGATTTACAATATTTTCAAGGGTGATAATTCTTAGTAGCTATATAGATTAGATTTATCTATAGGCAGAAATATATTTACAAGAAACTACACACACTACACTTCCTGTAAGTGTATTTGGAAGCCGTGTAGTTACCGTAATAGTATAACCAAATTTTAGGCTCTGGATGTTTTGAAATTATACTAATCAATATAAAACTAGAGTAACATGATGACAGTGAAATTACCCTTTTTTGAACTCATAGTTTTCAAAGTGTCATAGATTTATCCTGTCTCCAAAGTGTGTTGTGATAAGTGGCGATTTAGCGCAGTGGTTAAGAGCTCAAGCCGCTCCGCCCACTGATTAACACAGTCGTGGGTTCAATTCCCGCAAGGGACAAATCTTTGTGTGATCCACAATTATTTGTTCCGGTCTGGGTATTTGTGTATGTGAATTTTCGTGTTTGTAAACGCACCCACGACACAGGAATATATCCTAGAGTGGGGCAACGTTTTAAAAAGAAAATATTATCTGTAGGTAGGTAACAGTGGAGTTTTTAGCCACTCTTCTCAAAATAAATAACATTTTGAACGGGTGGTAGAGTATTAATTAATAAATAGTCTTCTCTCACGACTGGGTACTTACTAAATACAGACATACAATATAACAGAAAATTGAAACATTACTAAAATATACGCACACATATTGATGTTATCAACTCCGGACGTAACAGAAGTTAAAACAAAAACGTAAAAGAATTGAAATATGAGCGAGAAACACAATAAAAACACGCATACATTTAATATAGCCGCAGAGATGAAGATGTGCTTCCTCATTAAGCTGGTCCAATCATCGGAGGCTCTACGAGCTTGTTGTTATTAATTTATAGAAAGTCATCGTGCGCCCATTAGAGGAGATAACCATATTGATCAGACCGCTGATATTTTAAACTATGCACGGTGCTCCTGCTTTTGTATGATTGCCCTAATGATCACGTGCCGCTTGTTAGCGATCATCAGTGGTTGTTATTACCGACGATTGATTTCGTATCACCGCCGACGATATCGTTAGATTTATAGCTTTCACAGTTCCTAATGGTGCAATTATGACCACAATGGAGTCCGAATCAAAAATGAGTTCTGAAGGGTTAGCACGAACAGGGTGATGTTAGCATAACGCTATCGTGTTTAATTGCCATCCTTTTCGTACTACAAATTTGCTAAATAAGCGTGAACGTGACAGCGTGATTTCTCGGGAACGTTACTATAACATCAACTTGTTTGTGTTTAGATCTCAGTTAGCGACGGGGTTGATGTTGAAGATATTCTTAACGAATCGGAAGCTGATTATCATCGTCGAAAAAATATAGAAGTAATTAAAATACATCGCGATGTTTGAAGTGAGTAATGATAACCGAAAATCGGAAGTCACTCATTAATGTCATGAAAGGCCCCCTATTACCGTTTTATCGATTAAATCTTGATTATCTGTGCGTGGATCTCACGGATTAATTCTCTAACACCTCATTAGTGTCCAAGGAGGCAGCGTTTACAAACAAAATGCAAATTTGATTGAGTTGCTCGAGCATTCTCATTTAAAGGCTTTCATCCAATCAACATCTATTAATGGTCAGTTTTATTGTGGCCTTAGATGGGTTCAGGGGTAAATAAATTTTTGTTTTGGACGCTATTAGTTCGGCCGCTTTGTGTCAGTGTGGCGTGTCGTATATTCTGATCGTATTTCTCGAAGGCACAACGTTTTTTCGGACACAAACGTCTTAATTAGGGTCAAAAGTTTTATGGTATAAAATATTGTTTGATATCGTTTTGTTTTAGAAACTCGAGCCTTACATTATTTCTCGCATTACGTAAAACTTATTTTTTTTTCCTTTTTTCATAATTGGTAGACAGAGGATTACTCCCACATTTTTCAGGTATTTTTGATCATGGGTACATATTTTGTTTTAATTTCTTAGGCTCTTGGACATAAAGGTTTCCTCGCGATTATTCCGTCTAGCTAGTGAAATCAGTTTCGATTAGAAGATAGATTAAAAAAAACAGACAGAATTCAAGCGTGGACATCAAATCTAGCGTTCAACCAAATGGCCTATCAAACGATCACCCACACATTAATGGCAGGTTTCAATATTTAACTAAGGATAGAATTGTAGATAGATGAAGGTGCCGGGGAAGACCTAGACGATCTTACCATGACCAAATAGACCAGGTCTTAGCTGAAGGACAAGTCAGGAGTCTCCATAACCGGCGAGCGTGTATGAGACGAACTATGAGAGTGGAGGAAGCCAGAGAGGTATGTAAGGAAAGAACCTGTTGGAACTCTGTACTCGCTGCCTACCACGTAAGGGATCTGGCGTGATGATATAGATAGATAGATAGAAAATCTGTAAATATTCTACATACATATTTTGACGAGTTAGCGCAGTGGTTAAGAGCTTAAGCCGCTCCGCCCACTGTGTCTAATAGTCGCGGGTTCGATTCCCGCACGGGACAAATCTTTGTGTGATCCACAATTATTTGTTTCGGTCTGGGTATTTGTGTGCGTGAACTTTCATGTTTGTAAACGCACCCACGACACAGGAATAAATCCTAGTGTGGGAATACGTTTAAAAAAAAAGACAGTAAGCAAATCTATCCCTGAGTTGAATATCGAAACCAGCCGTAAGCTATCAACAACAATAAAACTTAAAAATAGATCGAGATCTACCCGCAGAGCTGTTTCATATCAGATTTTAATTCGCGTATTCATAAAATGTTGCCTATAATTCGAATAAAAATTAACGAGACCATTAACAAATCAATGGAAGCGTTCCAATTAAGTAGCCGGGGTTATTACGTGGCGTTCTCCGCTCCGGTAACTATCGCAGAATGAGATCTTGGATAGTGCCCCGTTACGTGTGATATCAGTCGTGCATTCATTACTGTTCGCCAACGGATGCAAATCCGGACTGGTCCATAAGTCAATGGTCGCAATATTAATTCCAGTAATTTACAAAATTTCATTAAAAAAAGGTTGGTCTAGTGGCAAAGCGCTTCGCTTTGTGATCTTGAGATCCTGAGTTCAAATTCTGCGTCGGAAAAATGTAGTTTTTCTAACGAAAAATTCCTAGTATAAGTCCGAAGTCTGGAATTGTGCCCGGTGTATGGCAATAGGCTCGCCGCTTATTATATGGGACCTAACATCGTCGGCGAAAAGTGGGTGTACTCAGTACACCTCTGCCACCCCCGCTTGGGGAATATAGGCGTGCAGGTGGTGTTAAAAAAAGGTATTACCTCTATTGTGACTTAATTAGTTAAGTAATCTATTGTAATTTTTTATAAACCACATAAAATTTAAAAAAAGAAGCATAGTCGTTAAAATACCTAGTTACTTTTTAATTGCGAGGTACAGGTTTCAAAATTAAAATAGCTACAAAATAACTAAAATAAAATTTATTGTCTTGAGGAAATGTAGGAACGTAGATAAATCGAAACAGGTGTATCCGGATCGTAGTATGTGGCGAACTGTAGTCTCTGCTTACCCCACTGAGATTTATTGTCTTCATGTCGAAATTTACCTTAACAAATACCTTATACTTTGGTGAATAATAATAAATATTATGTACATTCAAGGTTCCTAAGGTCATCGGAGAATCTCAGACTAAAAACACCCATGCATTCCACAAATTTCTATGATAAATCCTTTTCAGTTCAAGCTGTCCGTTTGTGGAATGCATTACCTCTGACAATTAAACGTGCACAGACATTGGCTAGTTTTAAAACGATGGTTAAGAACCACTTCCTCTCTGCTGTCACTAGTGAGACGCTGTCATGATTAAGTAAATACTGTATATAAAAATTATTATATTTTTTATTTCTTAGTATATATATATCATATATATATGTGTGTATATGTATATATATGTATGTGTATGTATGTGTGTATATGTATGTATATATATGTATATATGTATATATATATATATATATATATATATATATATATATATATATATATATATATATATATATATATATATATATATATATACACATATATTACTTTTATTAGTTACTTTTAATCTTAATGAATGTACGCCACCAACTGCCCTCTACTATGTTATATTTCTTTCGACTTGGTTGCCTGGAAGAAATTGCTATAAGCAATAAGGCCGCCAATTGTGCCCTATATTGTTTTGTACCTTACATTATTGTTTATTTATAATTTGGTGTACAATAAAGAGTTTTTTATTCTATTCTACATTTCTGCCTGTCCTTTTACGAGTGTCAATCCTGGAAGGTATTTAGGTATATTTTTTTTGCGTTCTCATATTCACAGTTAATTTTACCACAGCATATGCTGTCCCATGAAGCCTTAGAAAGTCGCAAAAAGATAACGTACACGGGCAGATGCTTACAGCTTCTTTATTCTCATAAACAATACATAATTATAGTACATTGGTTTAACGAATAGCCTAGTCGTGTTCGTTGTAAACGATTATCCCTTGTGTTTTTATTTTTGAGCGTACGTGTTGTAAACGGATTTTTTTGTATAATTGAACGGTGGTACTTTTTTAAGAAGAACAACTGGTTGCTTACTTATTAACGGACGATTTGTTGCAGTGGTTAAGAGCTTAAGCCGCTCCACCCACTGGGTCGAATAGTTGCTAGTTCAATTCCTGCACGGGTCTAATCTGTGTGTGATTCACAATTATTTGTTCCGGTCTGGGTATTTGTGAATGTGAATTTTCATGTTTGTAGCCGCACCCACGACACAGGAACAAATGTGACGCTATGATTTAAAAAAAATACTACAGAGTTTTTATTCGCTATGAGCTATTTATACACGTAACGCGGTGTCTTGCGATAACTTCTAAAATGATCGTTCAGTAGTACTCCTGTAGCATGGTACTCACCATTACTACACGACAATTTCAGGAATTATCGTAACGCGTCGCATTTGGTCATAGCGAATTGGCCCAAAGGACATTATTCTGCGTCCATACATGATTCACCCCAGCACCAACAGCAATGAAAAAATGCTTGCATGATTTCAAATCACCTATAAATTATCTTTATGTATTTATTATTGAACAGACAAGTGGGACAATTGCATTATTGCAAAAGAAACTATTAGATTTTGAGGTTATAATTTAGTAGCCAACAATACATCTATAAAGTCGTTATGTAAAATATATTATCAATAATGGAATCGATTATGGTTGAATGTAATCGATTGAATATAACTGATTGATAGGATTGACATCTCCAACTGTAATTCAATATCAACTTTGTCATTCGGTAAAGATGTCGGTGACTTCCAGTAAAAAAAACACATTTAACAACTACAAATATTAAACATTCTATTTATTTTAATTCTAAGTAACACAAAATAACCTTCAAACAAAATTAAAACGTTTTTATCGAAATCATTTATGTAATTATAATACTTCCTGAATTTCTTCTGAACAACGATGTCGCATTTTGAAACGGTGATGTTTAATTTACGCGTATTTTTTTGTGTTCCGCCCCCCTTCATATCTCTCTACGACCCCCAAGTCCCCCCTCTCCTGATTGGGAACTTCAGAGATAGATAGACAGATAAAAACGTGTACATTTTTGTATCAATCTGTTCATTATACTTTTCTCAGTAAATTATTCAGTTAATTTTACTAATCAACTTTACTTTTTTTACTAATCAAAAGAAATAATTATAAACCGAAATGAAAATAGAGCTACTAAAGTTTCTTATTGGAATCCGCCAGAATTAATCAATCAGAGCTACTAATCATCACAAAACCGACAAAATAGACTAAAGTACAACAATCAAACCGACAATTCCCTAGTGATTTAATCAACCCCTAAAATAGGTATATTATAAATTACAAAAGAAACATAACCAACTACTTGACGCAACCGAAATCGGCGCCATCTCTCCCGTTCTGATAAAACATTAGCCGCCTTTAATAAAACACATTATGTTGTTATAAACTAACTAAATGAAGCCTAATGTATTCGCCTCTATATTTAATAATATCCAATCAAACATTATGAGTTCATATAAAATGGTCTTATACACTGTGTATTATTATTTTAAACATTACTATTCATGACATGCTTTTACAGGTTTCTGGCTTAATAATAATAGGTATAATGATCTTTAATAGACATGATTGGCGTCGTAAAATCGGGAAGGCAGGGAGGCCCATTCGAGCGCTCTAACTGAATTTTACTATGAAAAGTGAGTGGGAGTCATGATACACAAATAAAAACATCTAACAATAATTTGTTTTTCTTTATATATTATATATATATTTTCGTAATATTTTTAATTATCTATACAAATAAATAAAATTGAAATGTCTGTTTGTAATGTGAAAATAACAGCGTTTTACTAAATGCATATGAAAATATATACGGTACTTAAATATAAATACATTTTTTTTTAATTTTTGTCTGTCTGTTTGTTCTGGCTAAGCTGTTCTTATGAGGAGTCACTAAAGCATCTTTAATTTTAAAAAAAGCACGCGGGCGAAATCGCCGGGCACAGCTACTTTATTAAAAAAACCCTACTAACGCTAAATTCGAACACAAGAAATCGTTGTTTTGGGGAGCAGTACCTATTTGCGTAAATTGGACAAATATTTTTATTTTAGTTATTAGAAATTGCTGTTTTTATCGGTTGGATTAAGTTTAATAAATTAGTATAAGTACAAATAAATACAAAACAATAAAATACCGATTTATTTAGATCTTTGATCTTACTTAAGATTTTTTTAATAGAACCATTTTCATGACGCCCTTCAAGAACCCATGACAGGCGTATTTAAATTTGTGTCTTCTTCTACCCTTAATAAAGCCCACTCATATAGTTACTGAATCATATAATCAGACATAATATAAGATATTTAAAGAAATTAAGTTCGCCAAGTACATTTTATAGCTACATGGTAATAAATGTTACCACAAATTTTACGGGGCATTCTGCTCCTCTTTTATAGGTTTTAATTCAGTTTTAAATCAATCATGGGCGGTACATCAAAGACGCCACCTGTGCCCCCCGTGCGGTAAAACAAATAAGAAATAAAAAATATGAACATTTACTAAAACTATAAATATTAATAACGCGTTTGAGAACCGTTAAAAATTGCTATAGGGTGACCATGAGAGCATGGTTTGATTTTTTTAATAGCCTGACACCCTGTACAGTCTCTACCAATTATGGACAAAAACCCCTCCTTTATTTTTCTCGAAAATTTTAATGAAGGACTTAAGAGCTTCATGCTTCGGAACTTCGAAGCTCCCGTAAAGAGGTCAAAATCTCCGTACCACCTCTTTTTAGGTCTACCCCGTTGTTTGCGACCACCTAACTCTGGATTAAAATTTGACGCAAGCAGTTACTTATTTTAATTCTGATATCACACATGTTTTTTTTATTTACTAATGGTGTGATGGACAGGCCTTTTTTATTTTTATTTAGTTGGTGGTTAACTTGGTCTCAAAGTAAATCCAGGCTCAAAAATTTCAAAGTAAATAACGCATCTGGTACTTGTATACCATGATTTCCAAATATAGAGATATTCTAGTTGCAATACTAATTGATGCAGATCTTAGTATTTGAAATCAAAAACATCACAAAATATTTGACGTTATAGTAATGCTGTCGAGAAATCTTGCTGTCATGTTCATCTTTATCTAGTAAATTTATCGTGTGAATATCTTACTTAATAGCGTTGCGCTGTTCGTACCCTAAGCTTTATAAGTAAGTTCGTCATTTATTCGTTTATTTGCAGTAAAAATATAAGTGTACAATAGACCGTGTCCTACTAGTTTGATAATGATGGTCGCCCTTCACATATGCCGCGTCAATTTTGACAATATGCGTTGCCAATTCGTTACCGCACACTCGCGCACCGATGCGCCCACAAAATTAATCAACACGCCTCTTTTTCGGACCTTGTTTGTTTTTAATCGCCATTTTTGCCCTTCTACCCTTTACGTTCCGCCGCTGATTAAGATTTTATTCATAAGATTTCTTTTTTTCGCGGAAACCTATATCACAGTATAAAATGAGTGTATTAATTTAGGATGATATTTATTTTTCATTTAGCAGTTTTGGACATGGTCCATTTAGGCATATTATTAGTTCTGTTAGCGCCACACACTGTTTTGTATGACGCTGTCTTGCGGTAATTTAGCGGACGATTTAGCGCAGTGGTTAAGAGCTTAAGCCGCTCCGCCCACTGTGTCTAATAGTCGCGGGTTCGATTCCCGCACGGGACAAATTTTTGTGTGATCCACAATTATTTCTTCCGGTCTGGGTATTTGTTTGTGAATTTTCATGTTTATAAACGCACTCACGATACAGGAATAAATCCTAGTGTGGGGCTACGTTTTTAAAAAAATTAAAATAAAATAAATAAAGTATACCTATATACAATCTTTCCGTGATAATAGTGTCACGGAAAAGAAAAAATCCTATTGCACTACCTATTAGTTGTGCCATGGAGTATAAACGGTTATTGTGGATGCGCAGCTCAAAAATGATAATCAATTCATTTAAAATTATGACTACGTTATGAAATTAGTTATATTTAATTGTATAGAGCATTTTTCCCCCGGAAAAAAAAGGATAGCGTATGGGTATTTTTAGATAAAACGTAGTCTTGTTACCTATCTATATTGAATCCGATATACCATTGTACCTATAAATATCTGCGAAATATACATATACCTCACGGATCACACGCGCAGTACCGCAGATATCTGATTGACAATGTCATTATGGCGCTATTCTATAAATAATGTTCAAAACACGGCGCTTTATAGGACAGCTGTCCCTGACCACAAGGACAAAAAGTGTCCAGATACGATCAGGTCGAATTACATTCGGCCAAGGGTCTTGCGACGGTGGTGATGGAAAAAAAGGACCGAAACTGCCGCCGCCGCGGTGTAAACAACTCACTGTTTATGAGGAACTTATAGTTTTTGTTACGGATAAATCCAGTATGCTGTTTGCGTTGACGCTCCGCAAACAATTACCCACAAAGTCTCCAAGGTACTGATGGACGCGATGAAGCCACTTTGATACGCCGACTGCGGTCGTTTGATATTTAGGGTGACATCTCAGAATAGTACAATGATTTAGACAGATTGCGGAAGCTGTATACCTACTTAGTCGCAATTTGGATTTGTGTTGTAAAAACGCTCGAGTCAGCGCTTAAAACGCTCGCGTCTTCTACGTGTTTCAACGCTCGTGAGCGTCCACTCAGCGTTAAATGCTCGCCTTCAGCGCTCATTTTTACAACACTCGTACGCCTATACAACACTTAAAGTAGTTTATTTCAACAAAACGGTACCAAGTAGACTTCTGAAGACAAACATCGAGAGCATGTAAAACGTGCGTATACATGAAGCCAGAACAGACGTCAAACAAATTGCACTTTTTCGAAAGCATGAAAGTTTCATTTACGATGGCATTAGTAGTGTCTTTACTAAGCTAAGCTCAAAATTCACCACGCGATTCAGTTTTTTTTTAAACCTCCATTAACTTGTTTCATATTGCCGATATTATAGGATTCTATTGAATCTTTTGCCACAGGGTAAACCATATTGTCTATCTCATTCTTTGAGTCTGAAGGTGACATAAATAAAATTATCGATGTCAGAAATTTTCGGCAATGGCTATTTATTACTGCGTCCAAGAAAGCTCATCGATTTTAACGGTCGCCCGCGATACTCGAATACATCGAATACACTGCATATCGCGAAATAATACGATTCTAATATCGCCACCGCATTCGACCCGCGAACAATGCGCGTTTCTCTACGGCTTTTAAACTTCAATAGGACGGTATTTAGATGATATTTTTTCGATATGCGGAGGTACTGTTCTCTTATTTGCCTTTTGTCGAGTTGTGGGCGCGACAAAGCCACAAACATACCCTGCTGTGTGCCCGATTCATTTTTTGTTAGAAATTTCGTATTTTATTCCGTATACTTGCAGAAAAAGTACATTTTGTACGATGAAAAAATTTATAGAAAATGCATTGTGATATATCGTTGAGGTAGACGTTTGTATTGTCAAACGATTTTGTGGTGGCTCGGGGTGAACTACAACGGCGCTGACTGACCATTAACCTTTAGTATAAGCAGGTATGTATCATATATCTAACAAAAAATTCTTGAAAATTTTCCAGTGAGTATACACAAAAAAACCATCAAGTCGATTCAAACAGCTTATGTGAGAGGATGATGAGCTTATTTCCGAAATGATAGCCCAAGGTAGTGTATCTATTTCAAATTTTCTTATTTAGCTTTTGTTATATTATTACGAGACAAAAATAAGAGAGTTATCATAGATATCTTGTTTTTTCCGTGACCTAGATAGATAATTTTACATACCAAGAAAATCAATGACAATTTATTACTTCACTTACTTCAGTGGAACATTAGATTAAAAAAGAAACAATTCTAAATACGTTTGTTTATTGGATTTATACAATCTATTCAACAAAAATCATTATCCACTAACTAGCTTACCTCTGAAAATATACACCTAAAGCTTGTTAAGGCTTTCACTGCCATTTGGCAGTAGTGCAGGGGCGTGCACAAAACCCTCCGGAACACGTGCAACTTCGCACAATGCGAGTTTGCATTTCCGCCCGCCGTGCACTTCCTCTACACACATTTTACTTTTATTTGGAACCTTTTTATTGCGCGGTCTGGACGCTTTTGTACACCGTCATTGTGTGCAGGACATTCAGCCACATAACGCATCGTAGGTTTCGATTTCGTTAATGATATCGAAAGATTTTTAATCGCGGTCGAAATCGAAAGGAAATAATAAGGAACACATCAATTCGCTTTCAGACAAAGGCACTTTTGATCAGTTCCGGTAATAATAATGTTGGCTTTGAAACTTCCGTTTTTCGTTGGTTTTGAAATTTCTGTTTGGCCGAATAGGGGTATTCAAGGTATTAATTTGCTTTAACTAATGAAATTCGTATCGCGGCGCGTTATGATAATTACGTGAAATGATTAATAAAAAGTACTTAAATGGCATACAGAATAGCATTACACTATCGTGTTACAAAGAAATCGTATTAAACCGAATTTGGTCAAAATATATAACTCCTAGGCACAGTTCCTAGCCAACGATAAAGGCCTCATGCAGGTTGACAGACATATTTTACAAGTATTACGAAAAAATACCATATTTGTTTTTACTAGTCAAGAAATTCCGTCTTAGAAAAAATACCGCCAACTATTTTAATCTTAACATGGAAAGCGTGTTTGGGGTAAATTTAACACCTTTAATCTTGGTGACCAGCTCACGTCAAGATAAGACCCTCGCTTCCATGAGGGCCCTTTCTTGCTAAATTTATTTGCACACCCATTTACAATCCGGGATTTAAAACAAAAAGTCAACACAATACAAGAACAATACAAAGCAAAAAATAGCACAAATAAGTAGATCAGATAGTACGAACGCCGTTTGGGTTTGGGAATGATAAATTGTTTTTGTTGCGAATAGAAATGAAACTTTACTCCTAAAGTAAGAACCTTTTTGTGTTTACATAAGGTTCAAAATATTTTGTGACATGTAGCATTGTACGTAGAATTGCTTTTATGGTCAAACCTTGATTATTTTTATCGGATTCGCATCTCTAATGGTGTCAAAACTTGTGTCCAGTTCTCTGCGTGATACAGGAAGGTGGAGGTTGGTGGCATCTGCCCACACACGGTGATATCTTATTTTTCCCATAATGAACATATAAGGGTTGATATTTGACAAATTGGGTAATTTATTGACTACAAAACGCAGGAGGTCCAATTGTTGGAAGCAATAAGATTTTGCCACATAGATTACTAATAATAACCACGCTTCGGACCTTTTCGTGACAATGATTTCGTGATCGGAAGTAATCATGACGTGGGTGTCCTTTAAATTTAATAATGCAAAAAGTCACAGTAATAATCTAATTTTCAGAAATAAAAGGTGTAAAAATTATATACTTCGAAATACTTTTTTCTTTTTCTCATAAGCTACTGCATTGAAGGCTTTAGTCCGTAATCATTATAGTACTAATATATTTAATTTTAAAATTATTAATATCACAATAGTTTTTGTCCAAGAAATATGTTATTCTGACAATGATTTTAGTGGAAATGTATATAGATATTTATGTTTTGAGAACGGCTTAGGCAAGTGGTAAGAGCGTAGGCTGCTCCATTAACTGGATCGTCTAGTCGCGATTCAATTCCCGCACGGGACCAATCTTTGTATGCACCAACATTTTTATTGGTCTGGATGTTTTTATATGTAAATTTCATGTTTGTAAACCCATCCACATACAAGAATTGAATACCTAGTTTGGGGCTACTTATTGACATAAAAATAGGTGCAAAAGTGACGTCAAAATTCTGAGAATGTTGTAATAGCATGCGCATTATAACAGTGCATACAATGAACATTATTATCATCGCACTATCAACAGAACCGGTACGGTATCACTGCATACATCTAACAAAAGATAGCATTGGCTAATACCATTTATGAACATTTCATGTGTGACCAGTTCGTTAGCGAGTTTGTGTTAAGATAAAATCTCCACACGTCTCAGTTCGGATACCAAAGTATTGACCAGTTTTACCATGTACAGTCTATGTAACGAACGAAGTAAGGTAGACTTAGTGAAAGCGAACGAAATTATATGTGCATTTTAATTTCGTTGATAAGTGCGGATACAAATATCAAAGATGATAGAGTTTAGTGTACCCAGCGGAACACATTTGTATTATAACGTAGGCTTCGTTCACTTTCGTTCGCCCTATTTTTCTGTACAATACCTGTGTTGTTCAGATCCTCCTATAATGTCCTGATATTTCAGTGTGACGTATATAGGATGTATCTTCGAAATTTAGTTCTGTGTTTAGATCAAATTTGCCATTAGTTGTTATGAGAACTGCGTCTAATACGCATTATGTGGCTGATGAATACGAGATACTAGAGAGTTTTAATATCGACTTAGATTATCTTAGTAGCAGATTCGAGTCTGGATTTGTTCTCGGTACAATGACAATAAATTTTCCCTGTGGAACCTAAAAGTTTCATCAGCGAAATGGTGTCGTACAGTAAACCTCTGCCACTACCTCTGGGAATGTAGGAATTACTATCATGATATCTATCAGATCTATCAGATAAACTTTTACACCAACAAAACTTGAAGCTACTGCGCCTTAATGAATTAATTAATACATTTAGTAGTCATTTTATTTGTATGAGATGACTTATGTAATATTGACATTAAGAAATGTATCGGATGCAAGAGATATTTCGCTCGACGGATGAATATATTTCAACTGCGGCGAATGCAAGCCGTTCGTCTTTTTAATTGACTAATTCAGGATTCCTCATATTTTATGATAGAGTTCTGTATCGGTCACTGTAACGCATTCAAATGGAAATTATTTTAATACAAAGTATGGACGACTATAGATTTGAGTAAGATAGGTTCAGGTTTACTTTTTGAGAAAAACTTTCAGTGTAAATACAGTTTGTCTGTAAGCGAAAACCATCCTTAGAGTCCTAGAAAAAATGCAGACCGAAACAAAAATTCACTATTTTGCACGAATGCTACATTGATTAAATTCTATTAATAGAACTATCCATCACTTTCTTCCTACACAAAGATACAGAATGACCGTATAAAACAAACTTACTCTTCAACGAATACCTAAGTAAACGTGATGGTGTTGTTACATAAACGATTTCAGTCTTATATACATATTTAATTGATACAATATTCAGTTGGTAACTATTCGCCTCAGGTTAGATTTTACATTAGGTACGCCTCCGTCAAATCGAGTTGCATCGCATGAAATGCTTGTAAAATCTACTAAAGACCAACCCGGTTCTATACACGGGACAGCATTAAATTCCATTTTACATGAAATTTCACAAATATCAACCTTATTTTGATATGGATATAAGTTAGGGTATGTGCAGCAGTTAATTTGTAAGTACGTAATGCGTGTAATCAGCCCCTGATTGGCTTGAATTAATCGTGGCGAGCATGCGTGACCGCTACCACTCGGGCCATGAGTGAGGCTTATGAGATACACAAGACACAGTGCCCTTATTCGCTATCCGCGGTACCTTATCTAACCGCGGTTAGTTATGATAACTTCGTGAAATGATTGTGTAATGGCAATCTGTACGCGACTGGAGTACCATTAAAGGAACATACCTCGAAATTATCGTGAAGTGCCGTGTTGCGAGTTTAGCTGGTCATGGTGAATAAGGGATCAGATGTGAATTAAAAGTAATGGCGCCATTAAAGCTCATACTTCGTGCGCATGATATAATATTCCTTTATTATTTTATTTGCATTGAACGCGTTTGTAAATTGAGAAATTGATGTTTTGATAACATTTAAGGGACCGCAATTGTACAATGTGTTCGATCCTCCTGATCATATTTCGTGTAAGTATTTATTATTTTTATAAGCAAGTCATACTTGGAATACTCCTTAGAAATTTAGAATATATAACAAATAATTAAGCTATTTAATTATTTACCTTGTACGTCGGGCTTACAATAATAAAAATATAAATACCTAAATTTCGTAAACTTGGTTTTTTGATCACGAGCCGCTTCATATTATCATCATTACCATTAAAGTATATTGGTAACTTAGAGTTTCAAAAATAAAAATATGGTTACCAAAGTATAATCGAACTGAGAATTGATTTTAGGACTGCACAATCGACCCCAATCAATTGGTACGACCGACCCCTACCCGAACATACCGTCAAGACAATCAGATATTCCATAAATTTTCAAAGCTTAGTAATGAGCGTAGAAAATCAATAAACTAGCCTCTGTTGCTCATAATATACGGTAGTAAATCCATTAAAATAACAGCGGTCGGAAGATGGTTTGATTCGTCACCGTCATTACATAGAACATTTATAGGCTACCTCTACTACATTGAGACCACCGACTGTAAATAAAATACTTTTTATTATCTTAAAATGTTACTACAGAACTATGAGAGTGGAGAAGCCGGCGAGGTATGTAAAGGAATAACCTGTTGAAACTCTGTACTGTCTAACCCGCAAAGGCTCTGGCGTGATGTTATAGTTAGCTATAGATAGTCCACAAATCAATAAAATCCTTGCTGGTCTTAAAAATTTAATTTGACGGAACAAGATCTGCCGCCACCTGCGCTAGCGCTAGCTAGCGTCACACTAACGTCAATCTTTTCGTGCTAAGCTTTCTGAACGCATAGCACGAATAGTCGAGGTGTCGGGAAAGAAGAGGTCTCTCGTTCATATTTAATTCTTTGTTTGTGTGAATACGATGGCATCGTCGTTAACATCAATCCTCGTGCTAAGCCCTTTGGTCATCATGATTCTTGATTAGTGAAACTTTAAAGTTATTGGCCTGTGTGCTCTACATATGTAGAGTTGATATTTGCAAAAAATATCGTTAAAAATAGCACGAAATCTTTGCTTAATGCTACATTAAAACGTAAAAAGTCTATCGGCCTAACTAATAAACGTTGTATAGCGCGTGAATGCTATCTGTCATTTGACATTTGAAAGAAGAAAACAAACCATTGTGTCAATTTTAGGTATAACTATACCGCCGCTATACAGTGTTCATTAGTATAGGGGTAAGAATATACAAGCTCTACATCCTAAAGCATTTCATCGACTGAATATAAAGCCTCAACTCGTTTCGAACACAAAACTATCAGATTCATCGTCCGCCGATTAGTTCCGTGGCTTTCACACCGCTGGCTTTGATTGTCTCATTCGATATGCGACTACCGCCCATTAAGCGATTGCTACTGATTGCTACCCACAGCGCATTCTCTATGGTTTTACTCCGCGCTGACACTAGCCTTAACGACAATTATAATCATTAAGATTTGTTACAGCTCATTAATTAAGATGTTCGAACGATCAATTGTGTTTTTGTTGTAATGTTCTGTGTTTTTTATTTGATAAGTTTATGTAAATATCTGTTAAATGTGTTTGTGAGTGCGTGTGAGTGATCGACGCTGTTGGCCGCGGGGGCTTTACAGCTTCACCGGACAAGACTGTTGAATGTTTATATTGTAGTGTATATTAAAATAGTGTTTTTTTTTACATATTTTCAAATTCAAACCTCAGACGTTGTATTTCTAAGTTTGTTACAATAGCTACATGAATCGGAAATATATTTATATAACAAAATGAGCAGTGATAGCCTTGTGGTTGACCGTTGGACTGCAAAGTCAGGGGTCTCGGATTCAAACCCAGGCACGCACCTCTGTCTTTTCCAAAGCATGAGCGTGTTGAAAGTTAACTATCACTTGCTTTAACGGTGAAGGAAAACATCGTGAGGAAACCTGCATGCCTAAGAGTTTCTCGAAGGTGTGTGAAGTTCGCCAACCAGCACTGGGCCAGCGTGGTAGACTATGGCCTAAACACTCTCAGTTTTTAGAGGAGGCCCGTGCCCAACAGTGGGACAGTTTCTTAACAGGGCTAATATTATATATTATTAAAAAACAAATTCTTCTGCCTCGTTGGTCTAGTGGCGAATGATACGCAAAGCGCGATCGCTTTGATGCTCGAGGTCCCAGATTTCAATCCTATGTAAGACAAAGTGTAGATTTTCTATTGCAAAAAAAAATTCAAGTATCTAAGAGTCTGACATTGTGGCCGGTATAATGGCCTCCTATTACATGATACCTAACGTCGTCGGTGAAAATTGGGTTTACACAGTACAACTCTGGCAGTCCTGGGAATATAGGCGTGACTGTGTTAATATTAAAAAACATATCTACATTACACCTAAGTAGTAGGTCCTTTATAAACTACGTTGTTACGATCCCGTTTGGGAATCGAAACCACCACCCATAGCGCAGAAGCCCACTGTGCTAATTGAAGTATGAAATAATCGACAAAACGGCTTATATATAACAAAACGATGGGGTTGTTTGGCGTTTCGTCAATTTGTTTAAATTTCCAAAACTTGTGTTATTACATTAAATAATGTGTAATGTTGGTGGAATATTGACCATTATGTATTCTTATATGTGCATGAGTGAAGGTAATTGTAACAAAGTGATAAAACGTGCCTTTTGGATTTCCCTCAAAACAACCGTCGTAATTGGTATGTAAAGTATCCATCGCTTTACTATCCAGGGTGGGGTACTTCATCAATTTCATTAACATCGTTATTATCAAGTTCATCGGGGAGTTGAATTAATTTTTGAAATGAATATTCGTAATACTTGACATTGGCAAAATACGCGTCGTCGTGGTGCCATAAACAAAAAAAAACAAAACGTATCTACATTATTCTCTGCCTATAAACCATATATTCAGTGATAGAATATTCATATTAACAGTTAAACGAACGTTCGATAAAAATATGCGTTTAGGTGTAATTAATGAAAATCTTAATAATTGTAATTGTTTATTTGAAATTGCTTTTAGTAATAATAAATAATAATAATTTGACGGACGATTTAGTGCAGTGGTTAAGAGCTTAAGCTGCTCCGCCCGCTGTGTCTAATAGGTTCGATTCCCATACGGGACAAATCTTTGTGTGATCCACAATTATTTGTTCCGGTCTGGGTATTTGTGTATGTGAATTTTCATGTTTGTAAACGCACCCACGACACAGGATTAAATCTAGTGTGAGGTTACTTTTTCTTTTTTAAATAATAATAATAGAACTCCATGCCAATCAATACCAATCAGTGTGTTAATTAATCGTAATTTAACTAGTGTACAAGATAGAGTACTATTTAATATATTGTATCTATCTATATTATCATGTCAGTCTCTGACGGGGTAGGCAGTACGGAACTACAATAGATAGATATCTACCTAGGTATAACCAAAGAATCGACTCAATTAACGATGTTTAAACGGTGGCACGTTGCGGTGCCGGAACTACGCAGTGTTCAAGTTCTTAACCCTTAATTAAGATACCGGCGACTCGCACTTCCACAGACGCTGGTGGTCCGATTCTTTTTTCTATATTCCTTCCGTAATTATTATTCGAGCGAGTGATGTGTCAGGATCTTAAGTATCTTAATATTTTATAAGTTTACGTGAAGATGTAAATTTATACTCGCTTTGTGATCTCGAGCTCCTGGGTTCAAATCCTAGGTCGGACAAATGTAGTTTTTCTAACGGTATATGGCAAAAGGCTCGCCCCCTATTACATGAGACCTAACATCGTCCGCGAAAACTGGGTGTAATCAATACACCTCTGCCACCCTCGCTTGGGTAATATAGGTGTGACGGTGTAAGTATATTAAAATCGAGTTGTTGGAAGAACGATTGTACGAAAATTTGAGTTTACACGAAGATTTAAAAGCAGTCTTAACTATTCGAAGATTTTTCCTAAAGGAATAGACCAAGACTATCTTAGCATGACCAAATAGACCGTATCTTATCTGAAGGACAAATCAAGAGTCTTCGTAAGTGGCGAGCGTGTATGAGACGGACTATGAGAGTGGAAGAAGCCAGAGAGGTATGTAAGATAAAAACCTGTTGGAACCCTGTTCTTTCTGTTACCCCACAAGGGATCTGGCGTGATGATATAGATAGATAGAATAGACCAAGGCAAAATATATTTCGGAAATATTCCAACACAGCAATCACTCCGTCACAGTTGAACAACTTTGACTCGTGCCTTACCTTGCTTTGCGCAGTGAAATAGAAAATTAGTGAGAAAATTGATGCGGTCAGAATAATCCTTCCAGACAATGATCCGCTACTCAGAAGTAGTTTTTGAATGTCACTGACATCGGCAAATCTATCGCTTTAGTGGCGTATGATCTTCACCGGCGCGATGCGGTTGGGATAACCAGAAAATAGGTAATGGGCCGCGAAATTAACAAAACAATAGGTACATAAAATATGAACAATACTTGCTATATAATAATATTAGCCCTGTTAAGAAACTGTCCCACCGCAGGGCTCGGGCCTCCTCTCAAACTGAAAGGGCTTAGGCCATAGTCCACCACGCTGGCCCAGTGCGGGTTGGCGAACTTCACACACCTTCGAAAAATTCTTAGGCAAGCAGGTTTCCTCACGATGTTTTCCTTCACCGTTAAAGCAAGTGATAATTAATTTGTAATACTCACATGCTTTTTGAAAAGACAGAGGTGCGTGCCTGGGTTTGAACCCGAGACCTCTGACCTTGCAGTCCAACGGTCTAACCACTAGGCTATCACTGCGTACCTACCATCTATCTATCTACCTATAATAAATATTAATTAAATAATTTATAATGAATTAATTTTACTGTCTTGTTGATTTAGTGGTGAATAATGCGCGTAGTGACCATGGTCTTGGGTTTGAATTCTGGGTCGTACAAAATGTACGTTTTGTAGTGTAATACAAAAATTGCCTGTACCAGTCCGGGGTCTATTGTGTTTGGTAAAATTCCATAAGGCTCGCCCCCTGTTACATGGAACCTAATATCGTCGGTGAAAAGTCGATGTCCGCGGTACACTCTACCAGGCCCGCTTGGAGGATCATAGGCATGACAGTGTTTATTTTTTTATTATTATATATCATCTCGCCAAACCCCTCGTGGAATAGGGTACAGACTAATCTATTTTTTTTTGTTCTAAAGTTTTTTCATTCAGAAGGTTAACATATATTTCGTGGAAAAGATCAGCATTGATATCCAGCGGGTAAACGTTGCCTGCCTCTTTGCCTGCCTCCGATTATTTCCCACACTAAGAATTATACCTATGCGTTTACAAACATGAAATTTACATACACAAATCGGACTCATACATATTTGTGGATCACACAAATATTTGTCTCGCGTGGAGATCGAACCACTGCTCGATCCAGTATGTGGAGCGGATTAATCTTATACACACTCGCCCAAGTCATCCGTCAGAACAAACGGAACGTAATGAATTGTTTAAGCAGATCTTTTTTATAATAAAATAATATTATCTCTGTTAAGAAAATCCCACCGTTGGGCAAGAGAACTCCTCTTAAACTGAGAGGGTTTAGGCCATAGTCCACCACGCTGGCTTAGTGCGGGTTGGCGAACTTCACACACCTTCGAGAAACTCTTAGGTTTCCTCACGATATTTTCCTTCACCGTGAAAGCAAGTGATCATTAATTTTTAATACGCACATGCTTTCGAAAAGACAGGTACGTGCCTGGGTTTCGGGTAGAAGTTTCGGATTCAACCCCGAGACCTCTGACTTTGCAGGCCAACGGTCTAACCACTAGGCTATCACTGATATTTTTTATCATAATCAAATTACAAAAAAAAAACTATATTCAGTATATCTATGTATTTGGTAAATGTTTGTAAAGTTCCTTAATTACAAACATCGATTTGAGCTTAAGTTTATTTTACCTTAATTTTGATACATTTAATCTCTTGGTATAAACTATTACAAAACTTTGTGGGAACGACGATCCAGATAACGCTATCTAAGTCAAAGAGAAAAAAAAATAATATATGAAACTTAATTTGAATTAGTATAATATCCTGTACGTTATCTCCTCACTTTGTCAATGTGGCTCTTTATCAAATTTAAAATCCTACGAAGCATTTATAAAGTAAACCAAGTTACGACGGAGCGCTACCTTTTAAGAATAACCATAAACAAATTGCTTTTCGAAAGATATTTTTGTAACTTTACTTGTTTGTGAACTATCTCTAGTGATCAATTTATCGGCTCGTTAACGTTTGATAAATATGATTCGATTTATTTGTGATTATAATGCTATTTATTACGATGAGAGCATTGATTACCACGGTGAGAATGTCCATGTTTATGCCAGTTATCGCTCCTGTGAGCTGACCGCAGCACTTTATGATTGCGTGATTACGGAAAAGTTTGCACTACGATTACCTCGTATCTGATTCCCTGCCTTATAATCGTGAATTTCATCGTACAAAGCCAGACTTCTGGGCGTTACCGAAGTAATGAATACCCACCAGTACCAACACGTTAACGTTTAATATACTTTAAGTACCGTAGCGGCTCGAATACACTGAGTAGTGTAGTCGATTATTAGCAAATTTAGGATCGGAAACATTCGACCGTGAAAGGGGAAATTAGCCACAAGGCCTTTATGATTGCTGGTCATTATTCAGGAGCAGCTATGACACGATATGCCGGCGACTATTGATTAAAGATCACATTCTCAAGGAAGACATGCGACGCAATTATTTTTCTGGTTCTTAAACATGGAGTACTTTTAATGAATACGAAGTGAAATAAAACCCGAGACTATTAAATAAAAACGGTTCTTTAAAGATAACGTTTCTGTTTAAGTGTCAGCTTTGTAAATGGAACTCAGATAACTGATAGATGCGTGATACTAGTGTTAAAAGTTGGACGACCTTGTCTTGTAAGATAAAACAAAACTGATTATAACAGATATTGTGTTGTGATATTGGTGGTTTATTATTTTTTTATTGATAGACCAATTATGTTTTAAAAGCTCCAATTATTCTATAAAACATATTGCTGTGATAAAATGTTTCTACCTTTATTTAAGTTTTTATTATATAAAGATACAGTTATCGTTTATACACAATTAGTTCCATGTTTGCTGCTGCTAGCTATTAGCCATGTAATTGCCTGTGAGGTAATTCAAATCGGTATTGTTGCATAACGAGACTTGAGACGCTGACAGGCCATCCTGACAGCGTCGGACCACCGGAGACGAGGTGCGTTTTTTGAGTGGTGTACGTAAAGTTGCGTTCGTTAGAGCCAGACACGATGACATGCGAGCAACTACAGAGTTTTTCCTGGGGGCTTAGCACGGAAATATTACACAGGCCTACAATATTTTTTTTTTTGGTGCAGTTCTGTTTTTGCTTATGGTCGATAAAGTAGGTAATGTAAAATATATTGTCATACGTTATTTTTAGCCATCAGCTATAGTTTACCTTCTACCCTGTTTTAATTTTTTTCCCGGTCTTTTTCGTATATTGTCATTATTACAATAACATCAACATTATAGCTGTTGTGTGTGTATACGTCCAGATATTGTGTTAACAATCCTGATACATTTTGTTATGTTTGTGGTGAATACATACTGAAAGATCAGCGTAAATCGATAACAGACACCGTGAATCGTCTGTATTTTGCTTACTTAAGTATTGAAATTCGACACCAAGATAAAGTGGGGGCGCCTCATAGTGTATGTAAACTATGCGTTGAACATTTGCGACAATGGGAGAAAGGGACACGTAAGTCTTTGAATTTTGGAGTGCCTATGATATGGCGACTGTTACTTTTGTATGACTAATATAGTGGGCATCAACAAAAACAATCGCCGTTAATGGAAATACGCTAATATTTCTTCAGCACAAAGACCTACTCCGCATTCAGAAAATGTTCCAATACCAGCTTTTCACCAGGTAGTGCAGCAATCTCAGTAGGAAAAAGCTGAAACACCTATTTCTTCTCAAGTAGATGATGACTTTGAATACTGCGGAAACACATCAAATCCTAAGCCATTTTCGCAGAATGAGCTTAATGATCTCATCAGAGACTTAGATCTTTCTAAGAAACGTGCTAAGCTACTAGCGTCCAGATTAAAAGAAAAAAAAATTGCTTTTCCTCAGATGTTCGAGTGTCTACATATCGCACGAGAGAACGAAGCTTATTACAGTTTTTTTCATCTGATAAAAATTTTGTGTATTGCTGTTATGTGAGTGGTATGCTGATATTCATGGATTTGACGATCTACCAGCCCAAAAAAAAAAATAGGGCTGATGAAACAGTTTGTTAAGGCTCTCGACAGAAATGGTCAATGTTTTTAGTTGATTTCACAGAAATTTCCTGGTTTAGTACTGAAAAACTGAAAGCAGGTATCTTTGATGGACCTCAAATACGAGGCATGCCTTTTAAGTTTTGTCGTTTGAAGAAAAAAACACAACTAGAACCTTATAGTACTTTTTATTGTTTTTCAAAGTATTCACCACGTAGCTTAATACACTTTTCCATTCGCTCATACCAGTTATTATAACATTTATTCCACTCTAAAGTGGGGGTGTTCAAAATGGCTGTCTTGAAAGCGTCGACTGCTTCTTCACCGGACTGGAACCTTTGACCACGAAGACTTTTCTTAATTTAAGGAAATGTAAAGAAATCGTTAGGGCTTAAGTCAGGACTGTATGGAGGATGGTCATGAATTTCTACTTTTTCCTGCTTCAAATACTCAATCATTTGACGAGCGCTGTGTGAGCTTGCGTTGTCATGGTGCAGGATGATGCGTCGCTTTGAGTTAGATTTTCGAAGTTCGGCGATGACTTGTGGTAAACAAACTCTGGTATACCACTCTGCGTTAGCCGTTCCACGATCTTCAAGTGCAATAGTCGCAACATGGCCGGTTTTTCCAATGAACGTCTGTTCAATCTTCTTTGAAGTGCTTCGAGAACGAACAACTTTAGTCGGGGTTGGCTCGTCTTGAAAGACCCAGATTGTAGATTGTTGTTTGGAATCAGGATCGTAGGCATAGATCCAAGATTCGTCACCACTGATGATGTCGTAGACGTGATTTGACTCTCCTTGGTTGAACCTTTGCAGAGTTTTCTTACACCATCTGACGCGGGCCGCCTTGTGATCGTCGGAAAGCAGATGCGGTATCCAACGGCAAACTAGCTTCCTCACACCAAGCGCTTCATGCAAGATGTTCTGAATGGTTGTCCCTGAGATGCCTAATAGAGCCTCTATCTCTCGATACGTCACATGACGTTTATACTATCTCAATAGTCATCTAAATCAATTTCAACACAATTTAGGAGATTTAAGCGAAGAACAAGGAGAACGTTTCCACCAAAACAAAAACGATGGACAATAGATACCAAGGAAGGTGGGGCACCCATATGATGGCCGAGAATTGCTGGGGAATCATTAAAGATCATAGAAAATCACGTAAAGGGCAATTTCTTGATGTTTAATACCAATAAAATATTATGTTTTTCTAAAAACTGTATTTTTTATATCTCGGGAACTCAAGCTGATAGAAAAAAACCGGTATAATTTTTGATATCACCATGCAAGACATACTTAAAATCAGGTCTAAAATCCCCGGCACCAAAATCGTTGTAAGCCTGTGTTATCGTTAGCTTGACGCTGACGAGTAATCGTGCTATCACGATCATGTTAATTAAGTAAATTTGCCCTGTAACAAGGATGGCAAATCAACAAGCCTCAGGCCCACTTAAATTTTTAATGCTAATTACTCTGAACAATCATATATTACGACGCTAAACGTCACGACATTTTAACGTAAAGTGCACCATTCTATACATAATAATATTTTAATAGACAACCCCAGATACGATGAATAATCTTGTATCATTAATTTAACGACCGCTCTCTATAGTAAATATTTAAAAAATAAGGAACTTAAAAACATTTTTTTGTATTTTTAAGAATAAAATTAGTGTTTAATATCCACGCACGGGTGATTGAAGCCTTTATATTAATATGCATAGTATAAATATTAAACTTTAATTTATTTATCAATTCATTTGACAGCTGTCCGGTTCAGACGGACCGATAAAATTAAATCTATTGTGGGCATTATTGAGTTAGGACGTAATCTAGAGCGCATTATGAAAGGTCAGTTATGTGTGGACTGACACCAATAGTAACGTAATTTCTTCCGATTATTGATAAGTAATATTTGCTGTCACGGCACCTGGGCCGGTCGATGAACTCAAGACGAGTTTCCATTTTGATCTCCACAGTATTATCTACCAAAATTGGTAACGTAAACACATAATCGGCGTGACCGAACACCGTACATTTCTGGAGAATTCAGTGATAATAAGTGATCATTATTTTTGTGTTCGATAAGGGTTTGCAGGATACATGTGTAAATAATCGTCAGTCAGTCGAGCGCTATACATTATCAGCTCTGTTGGTTGGATGTTTTTGTGGTGGTCGAGTCTCGGAATGATTTTATGTAGTTTAATTCATTGGAAGCAAGTGGTTGTATCAGCCCTAATTATTTGAATAGCGCGACATGACGACGGCCCTTTGACTAAAGCCGATAAATTGTTTGAATAGGAAAATGAGTAGAGTAGACTTTGAATGGGACATGTGTTAATTGTTTTGACAATAAATGAAATGTGGTAATGACTAAATTAAACACTGTATATCGTCAAGAATATCTATTCCATATTAATACAGCTCAATATAAAAATAATACTTTATACTTATTGTATTTCACGGTCTAATTTTGAGTAAGGTAAATCTTTATTATATTATTTTTAGGCATTAAAGAACTAGTAGATAAGGAAAGGATTAAGGTTTAATTATAAAATTAAAAACGCAGTTGAAAACTTTTCAGCCCTAATCACAAATAAATAATAATTCGGTTGGAAACTCCTGCGACTCTACATCTTTTAGTTTATAAGTTTTTCTGTTGCATGTGCAAATCGCAATTGGTATAAAATTATAATGACAACCATATTATTGATTTTATTGACTACTGTTATTTTATAGTTTGTAATTTTATTTATATAATATTGGATAGACAGTATTTTAAACCAATACTTAAGGTAGCCCTAAGGACTAAAAAGAATTCATGCCCAAATATTTGGGGTTTGGCAATTAAATGCAATGTTTAGGTGTGGTATTCAGAAAACGTTGACTTGACGCACCCCATGAGAACATAACAGTTATTTTTATAAGAATTTCGACGGAGATATTCGAGATATTTTAGATAAAACTACCTGCAACTGGGGTCCAATTCATTAAAGGCCATTAATGAGTTTTATTGCGGACTCATAATTTACTGTGTAAGCATGCCGACTGATTAATTGAATAGTTATTGAATGGGACATTATCTGTGAATTTGAAAGCGTATATCTAAGTGTAAGCTTTGTTTGGTATCTAGTATTTTTATTGTAAGGCATTTGATTCGCTTACCCTAAATAACAAATCTCGCCTGCATTTTAACAAGACACCCAAATTAGGCATGTTTTTTTCATATTTTTCTTCAGTTCTATTAGAATCTAATGTCGGAAGTTCTGTGACCACTGGTTTTTTAAGAAATATCAGAATAACGTAAGAAAATGTCGCCTCTGACAAAGTTGCGAAATGATAAAATTCACGTCAGTGAGTATAGATTCCTATAATCTGATTACATAAGAGCAGTGCGTATTTTTGACTTTAAATACTCTTATTATTTAATAAGAGCATGTAAAGTAAAAAAAACGCAGCAGGCTCGCATTGCTTTGTCATGTAAATATACATATACTTGCTCATTGCTGCACGAGTGGGGTAAATGTAAGCAGCGAGTTGTCAGATATCTGCATCGGTACGATGGCATCCGCTTCACTTTCTAAATTTGTCTGACTCGAAATCATTATCATCAGTAGCCTACAACAGTCCACTGTTAGACATAGACCTCATTAATGGCACAGCACTGACTACAACCCTCATCAGTCGAAATGATTGCAATTCCGAAATTTTGTATAACAGTAATTGCAGGACTTGATACTGTACTGCAACAAAACCATTGTAAAGATATTAAACTGTAGAGCATCATAGTACCGGGTCCTATTAGGAATCACGCACACAGCGCTATCCACTAGCTGGCTATCCACCAAGAAGCCGGATAGAGCGTGCGTCTGTGTCACGATTCTTAATCGGACCGCTAGTAATAACACGTTATACTGATTACAGCATAAATAACTGTGACAGAGCTAAAAAAGTAATAAACTGACTTTGCACCAGCTACAGCAATACTCGGACTTGTTCGATATTCAAAAATAACTGCATCGGCGCCGGCGCATGACCCAAGGGATTTAGGTCACATAATGTGTGCTTATTGGCGGCGACGTTACACGGTTGACCAAGGCCACTAGGCCCTTGAGGTTTCAATCTGCATGCTTATTGTAAAGCTATTTTCGATCTTAAGAGCTTTTCTGAGCGACACTTCTTGTTTATTTTAGTTAATGGTCTTTTTGGTCTTTCTTAAAAAAACAGTGCCTCGTTCTTATTTTAAGAAAATATTGTAAGTTTTCTACAAGAAACGTATGTATGTCAAAATCGGGAATTTGAAAAGTAAATTGATCTATCATTATCTATCTATATCATCACACTAGATCCTTTGCGGAGTAGGCAGAGAGAACAGAGTTTCAACAACTTTCCCTGTAAACCTCTCTTGCTACTTCCAGTCTTATGTTCGTCTCAAACATCCTTTTAGTTACGGAGACTCTTTACTTGCCCTTCAAATGAGAGATGGTCTGTTTGATTATGGTAAGATAGTCTAGAATCTAAACTATCTTTATCTATTACCAGATCTAGACTCTAGATCTGCCCCGATACCTACATCGTTCCAATTTCTGTTATCAGGAAAAGATTTTTAAGTACACAAAAAGTATGCTTTTGGCCATTTTGAACCAGGCCTAAAATAATTCGATCTTGAAATAATTTACGATTCATTGTTTTCGTTAAAAAACGGAAAGCAAAATCAAAATTATGTCAAGGTTAAGCCAAATTCGTTCCATTAAGTATTTCAGACCCACAGTGTTGTTGATGTATTGTTTTATGATAAAAAAAATCAATAAAAATTAGTAGGTAATTGAGACTATATATGATATATCAATCTATATATAATTTATACATCTATATCATATATATTTATCTCAAAGCCTAGTTTTGGTTTCGAAGGCTTTTATGTCTGAAACGGGTAGTTAATCAACTAAATAGTAGAGGAAGCAAAAAATGTAGAGTAGCTGTGAGAGCTTCAGAGAACCTGTTAGCACTCCTTTACCCATCTCACAAGAGCCTTTCAGATGTAAATATTCAAACTTATATTCGTAAAGTTATAATCAAAGCTAAATAATGTGCATTAAGTATTTATTACTAAAGGTTAATGTTACGCGAGTAATTAAGGAATTCGCGTTCTTAAAATAATGTTGTTTGGTTGGAATTCTTAATTTCGAGCAGATTCAAGTTGCAGAGCCGACAAAGCTGAGGGCAGGTGTGACGGGCGGCGCGCGCGACGGTCGCGTGCCCGCGGACGCACGAGCGGAGCCGAGCGCGCACGAGTCGCCCGCGTCGCCGGCGCAAGTGCGTCCCGTGCTGCGACGCCTGCGCAGTGCCCGCGTCCGTCAGCCACTTGAAACCCCCACAGGTCACATTGCACTGAGTTTATACTCAGGGCGCTAAGTTATACCTAATTTCTATTGACTTGGATTCTTTGCTGGATTGATACCTATTATTATTGTTATACTGAACTGTAACTTCAATTAAAAATATTTAGCAATAATAATTAATAATAAACTCAATTTATTCTAATCTAAAGAAACAATCACAAATAGCAATGAACCTTGCATTATGCGTACCTGTATCGGAGGAGAACTCGAGAGATAATACAAAGAAAGATTTTCTTAAAGACAGGAAATTTTCCAAAATTTGATATATAACAATTAGACATTTCCATAAACTGATCCCTACATTTCGCGTCACCTGTCACGTGAGAGATTGAGATTGTCGCCTATTTTTATTGTCATTATTCATAAATCTTGTCTTATTATTTATATTCATAATATTTTATGTAGGTAGTTACTTAGTAGGTGATCGTACTTATAAATCTAAACAACTTCTTATTTTTTGCAAATTTTTTTGTTTTCAATATCAGTTGATCAGCTGATTGAGAAACCTCTATGGAAACTTAAAAAGAATCACAAATACAAATAAAAAGTTGTTTAGATAGACTTGTATATTCAGCAATTTGCGGCATGATACCCTAATTCGAGGTCACTCAGTAAATATTAGCTATTTATCATTTATTATATTTTATACTGCTTCATGTAATAGCATTTTAAATTATTATTACATGAATGATAAAACTTCTTCTAATATTAAATTTAGACAATGATCAGTTGAAATTGCTGACGCGATGTTTAAAACAAAATAAACAATGCTCCTACATGCCAACGAAGACAAGATAATGAGAAAACAAGTTTGTTGCAAAAGGATACAACGCTGCATACTAACTAACAATTAAATTCTTAAGAAAAATTAACCTAAATGACCGACAAAGTAGTTCGCAATACACATGTGTACACGTCCCACAATCTAGTCGATCTTGTGCCGTATTAAATAAGTTCAAATAATTAATATCCCCGACGGAAATATCCACCCATTAAAAAGCGAGCTTCCCTTGCATTATCAAAAATTACTATTGCAATTTTATTTCGATGGGCGGGTAAGGAACGTGATCCAGTTGTAGTAGTTGTCTTTTCAAAATTAAATGCACCCAAATCTCTTTGGGGCCCCCCATTTTGTGTATTTCGCATACCTATATTATTATTTTTTTTCTTTTGCGAAATGTAACGTGAGGCGAGGCACGTGTGGAAAAGGCACCTTTTGTTATTTTAATTTTGCAGTCTTGTGTTTTGTTTGGGATTGTTGTTTGATCTTTAATGTATGTATGTAGTAGCAGTGATAGCCTACTGGCTAGACCGTTGGACTGCAAAGTCTCGGGTTCCAACTCAGGCACGCACGCCTGTCTTTACGAGAGCATATGCGTAAAAAAATAATTATCACTTGCTTTAACGGTGAAGGAAAAACATCGTGAGGAAACCTGCATGCCTAAGAGTTTCTCGAAGGTGTGTAAAGTTTGCCAACCCGCACTGGGCCAGCGTGGTGGGCTATGGCCTAAGTTCTCAGTTTGAGACGAGGCCCGTGCCCAAGGGTGGGACAGTTTCTTAATACGACTATTATTATTATTATTAGTATGTATGTAGTATTTGACTACCATATTGGTTTAATTTTGTAAGGTGCGGCTGACAATCACGAGATTCTAGGTTCAATACTAGGCTAAGTGTTCTTGAGCATTCGGTATTCGTCTGAAAACATTCGTTGTAGGAGTCCAGATTCTGCTCTGACAATACTGCCAACTCTATCGAATGTAATAACATTAGGAAATAAATATTGTCGGCAATATGCGAATGTACATAGTACACCTCGGCCATGGGTTATAGGCGTTTTCTTTTTACAAGCTTTTCATTTGGACTGGTCATTTGTCTGTCTGTCTTTCCAGTTCAAATTTGTGATCCATTTTTCAAGCACTGACCGACTCTATAATAATACCGTACCTTTTTTTAATACGTAGCCCCACACTAGTATGTATTACTGTGTCGTGGATGCATTTACAAACACGGAAATTCACATACACATATACCCAAACCGAAACAAATAATTGTAGGTCACACAAATATTTGTCCCGTGCGAGAATCGAACCCGCGAATATTAGACACAGTGGGTGGAGCGGCTTAAGCTCTTAAACACTGCGCTAAATCGCCTGTGAACCTTGGAGCTGATTTGATGATGGAGTCGGAAGGTGGCAATCGGAACATGGCAACTATACGAAAATGTCCCATCGTGTTTGGGATTATTGGTTTGGTTTGTTTGTTGTTGGATGTACAGGGTTGATATTAAGCCAAAAGGTAATCAATAGAACTATCCAACACTCAACAAAACCCCGACGGGCGTCGTGATTTTGTTGTCGTCGTATTTGGGCGTGTTGAATTAGTCTTAATGAACACTGTAGATCCACATGGTATCCAGAGTCTGATTATGAAGTCTGAACGTGACTAATGGAATTATCCGACTACTCTACATAAACCCGTGTTGTTTGAGCCTTCCAATGGATACAAATGGTAATGAATATCGTTGCATTCAAGTGTTTGTTCCTTAACTCGGATCGGCAATAGAATGTACAAGGGTTTTAGGCAAAGTAATTTTCCAGTCTCCTCAAAATATCCTTTCGGTTAACTTTCGTATGAACCAGAATAAACGCGAATAAACTTATAATTTCTGAAAATGTTTGATCTGTGGTTTCATAATCGATGTAATTACTATTTTTTACTTATCTAGAACAATATAGTCAATCTCGTTTTAAAATTTGATCTCATCTTTAAAATTTATAATTTTTTTAGTTTTATTCACTTTATTCTGGAGAGGTCTACATTTTTTAAACATTTTCTCAGAATATAAGATATATTAAAACGCGTAGCATGGTGTAATCACAAGCCATACTCGTAATAACGGCCAGATTTCGCTCCTTATTCTCAAATTAGGCGCCTATCTTACAAAGTCTGGAACTTCGTTACTTACTTTGTATTTTCTGTATATCCTTATTCATATTCATCCAGTATGTTGCCTTTATGAATTTGTTTTTCTTATATTTTGTAGTATTTTCTTTTATACCTATTATGCGTAGATGTATTAATCATAACTGATTGAGTCCACATCAATCAGTAAATTGTCATTAAAATATTATCAACAGGCAGGTGCTAATTTTTTATTCGTAAATACAGGTGGATGTAGAAAAAAGAAAGTAGTTAGAATTTCATGTGTGTATTTATTTACAGAAACAACCAACAGGTTGATTACTGGTATTTTTCTTCATAACTCTTATAATATTAGGAATCTGTCTTAAGGTACTACATTATTTATTTACACTAAAGTCTTTGTCTCAAGATATTCCAAAAATATTATGCATATCTTAATTTACTTCACAGAACGAGGTGTCGTTCGTTCAGTCTCATATGTACAATAAACTATTCTTAAATACTAATGACTAGATAACATTAATAAAATATAGTAGGTATAACTAAAATCCTAAATGGAAGTTCTAACATTATGTAAGGCTACACTAAGGCACAGCGTTTTTGATTCACCAACAACTTAATGCTAAAGCGGAAAAGTAATGTTAGGTTCAGTCTTCTTAGTACTATTCCATCTATTTGTGAAATGCAGTAAGGGTATTCGTTCGGTGTTTATTCGCTCAGCGGAATGCATCGATAGGGTCGTTACAGTCCACCATTATCCCCTCTCATTAGGAATATACTGATTGCGCTTAATTAGAGGTTCTCTCGGAGCCTTTGCGCTCCAGTGTTCGGGACTCTCTGGAGGATAACTCGTTTTTTCATAATCACCAAGCCGCTGATTGGCCGCACTTTGATCACAGCAACTTTAGTTCCTGGAAAAAAGGAAAAATAATTTTAGTATTAAAAACTTAGTTCGTCAGTTCTATAGATTACTTAATCTAAAGATTCTAAAGTCGCTTTCGAGTACCGAGTGACGCGCTTGAATTCCCATGAGCACTACGTGATATCACCAGATGTTTGCATAAAGCTTAGCAAATATTGTAACACGTGTGCTTCGCCCGCCGCCCTACTATTTCCTCTTGAGATTTCGTCTTCCGGTACAATAAATTAATAGTCGACGAAGCGTTTCAAAACATTTTTTGCGAGTTTTTAATTTGTGTTTTAGATACGGCGCTACCGGTTCTACTTAATTCATCAAGATCGGCCATATGGCGACTATTTGGCAAGATGGTATGCTGAAAGCTCGCACTGACCGGACGTGACGCATTAAGAATATTAATAAAAAAATTGACATAACGTGTTTTCACTTGACTAGCCATTTGTTATAGATACATGTTATGATCGCGACAGTCATATTATGGTAGATAATATATGTGCAGCACTATTAGAATAGTTCACTTTTAATGCGCTTTTCTCTACATGCGGGGCAAACCACAAGATTGTTAGAAGTAATTGCCGTTTGACTATTGTAGCAAATATGAAGCCAGAATGCGGGTCCTTACAATTTTTTACAAGTTAAAATAGAAAATTATAACTTTGATAGAAAAGAACAGATACCAGTTTCTTATAAAAGCGACATTTTAAGATTTACCGTTGACAAAAGCTCTATTGTGTCCCTAATTTTACAATGAGAAGATGCAAGTCTATGTTACGGTTCAATGCTTAACCATAATATTATATGTGTTTACCTTTTGCTTAGGATGAAGGCGAATCTCTATTGAAATTGTGCAACATAAAAGATTGGGTCCCTACGCTAACCGCGACTAAAGAACGATATTAGAAAAAAGTTACTCGCCTAAAATATCTACCTGACTCGATACGAAGTTTGCTAGCATGAATAACAATAATAATGTTCGTCAACGTAATATGTTAACTACAATAAGGTCTTGGTAGGTATACTTCGACCGACAAAATAACTAAGTACTTTAATAAAAAACCTAATAACCTTGAACCTTATAATAACAAACGGCCCGACGAAAGCAAATGTTGACATAAGAAATTCGTTATCAAAATTCTGTAGATTATGTAAACACACTAAAATTAATGATTAAAAATATTGTATAGGAAACGATATTAGATAAATTAAATAATCTTAAATTAATATCTTCAACAAAACAAACTAATCGAGAAAAGAATGATTAAGATCTTTTGGTATCAAATTATGTAAAACTTACCTTTAGTCACTGTTGTTGCCACCAAGAAATTACATCTAAAAGCTCTTCATCTTCTGGACTCATCGGCTCATAAGAATCATAAGCATCATGACAACTTGGTCCCGCTGAACTTTCTGACACGAACGAGGGAGCTGGTGAATGAGATTCTTCGGACAAAGGTGGAGTATGGGTGCCACTAGATGTCAAAACAAGACCTGACTGTGATTCGGAACATCCTTCCTCGCTTTCCTCCAACAACCGTTTTAAGCTTTTGATGTATTCTACAGCCAGTCTCAACGTATCCACTTTGCTTAGTTTCCTCGATGATCCTCTACCTCCAGCCAGAGCAGCAGAGACAGCCGAAGGGATGTGTTGACGGAGAGCTGCGAATCCATTGTTAACTTGCTTAACTCTATTCCGCTCGCGGGCATTCCTCCGGGCCACAGAAGCGGGCTGGGTCGGATACGGCTGGTGCAGATAAGATCTCTTCTTGCAGCGGCTCGCGTCAATGGGAGCGGGCGCGAGTCTTCGAGGTGCAACATTCTGCAGGTGCGTCAGTTTCTGATCAACACCGAGATTTTGATAACTGTGAATAGCCGCCATCGGCATCGCGATTGTATATCTGTCGGGAGTTTATCGGGAGTGTATCGAGAGCGCACGAGTGCGTGCCGCGAAGGTCGCCGGTGGATTGGCGGAGGTGGCGCGCACCCCCGACGCTAAGTAGCGCTCGCGCCGGCGCGGGCGCGGCGGGCGCGGGCACAGCGGTGGGGCGGTGGGGCGCGTGCCGCGCGCGCGCCGCACGCACGGCCGCTCGCTACTTGTTGCGCCCGCGCCGATCAAAATAAGCCGGCGCTTATTATGCCATAGAGTAGTAAGCTCGCGCCGCTATTGTTGCACGTCGTTGCGCGTAATTATCCCGTCCATTACCATGTTCGGAAGACGGGATTCTGTTCGCCTCTTCTATTTAGAAGTCGTTATGGTGAATAGACGCAGTAAAGCGATCGGCGACGATATTGTGTTATTAATGTTCCGAAGGTTTTGTTTTGTTAAATGAGCGTTGTATACTTTTTGGGTTGTTGCGACATCCAGCTAATTGCATATGTTCTTGTTGAATATCGATATTGATAAGATATGTATTTATTTAGCAACATGTAGATATATTAGTTGTAGTACAAAGTAAAATCAAGCAGCTTTAAGCTCTACTGGTTTATCCTCTTTATTTATTAGCAAATTTATAATGCAGTGGTCACTTGAGGAGTGCGTGGGCAGGTGCATCGCCAACATCAATGCGTATCCTAGACCTATGAGTTGCCAATGGCACTTTATTTGATGACTTACTCTCCTGATAGGCACGTTAGACGTTCGGATGCTTATAATGTACAAGCCGGTTCCACGGTATTTTCTGGTATAAGTAGTAAATGGTCAAAAAAAGAATGTTGGTAAGTTATAAATTCAGTTAGAAACTTATATTAAGCGAATGATTTTACATTTCTTATTCCATGTCGATAGTAACAGAATAATTTCGACGTTCTCCAGCTGTGGTATGATATAGGGCGTCTAGTAACTAGACGGAAGATACTTCAATAGATATGTCATAACGATATGTCATTCAATAGAAAAGTCTCCGCAAGATGGGTGCCGAGAATGTTAACCGACAGTCAGAAACAATATCGACTTGACAAGATATTGTTGGACAAGTTTCAAGAAGATTCTGAAAACTTTTTGTCTCGTTTCGTAACAATGGACGAAACATGGGTCCATCATTTTGATCCCGAGACAAAACAGCAATCTTCGCAATGGAAACGGCCATCATCACCGACCCCGAAGAAGTTTTGTGTCGTGGCATCGGCTGGCTGGCTCAATATTTTGGCACTCAGAAGGAATATTGTTGATTGATTACCTGGAGCGTGGAACCACTATTACAGGCCAATATTATGCAGCTTTAATTCCCAAGTTGAGGAATGCCATCAAAGAGAAAAGGAGAGGGAAAGTTCGAAGGGGCGTGCTGTTTCATCACGACAACGCACCCGCGCACAGGTCGGCAGTTGCGATGGCTGCCATTCAGCAAGCTGGCTTCGAATTGGTTGACCACCCCCCTTATTCACCAGGTCTGGCGGCTAGCGATTTTTATCTGTTCCCCAAATTGAAAAAATACTTAAGGGGAAACAGGTACGGAGACGATAACGAGGTGATGGATGCCGTGGAGAGCTTTTTGTAGGATCAAGACAAAACTTTTTTTGTGAAAGGGATTGAAGCCTTGGAAAAGCGCTGGACTCGGTGTGTAGAAAGACTCGGAAACTATGTAGAAAAATAAATTATTAAGTTATCAATAGTCATTATATTCTATCTCATTCTCACTACTTTTTGATCCCTCCTCGTATAATGCTTTTTACTACTTCATGATGAAAATTCTTTAACCAAGTTGCGGGTTGAATCGGATTGCTACTAAAAGTCAGCTTTTTTGTTCTATTGCAGGACAAAAGCCTACTCTCGCAAATTAAAGTGGGTCTGTAGATATTTAGAAATTAATTACAACTCTATTTGCATTAGATAAGGATGATGTTTAATTACCAGTAGGAAAATAGGCGTGCTGTTTACCGTCCAGACTATGTTTAATGTTGCCAACGCAAAATCTATCATCAATTATGGTAAAAAGTAATGTAAACTTCTTCGTCCTTCTAAGAGCGCCGTGTATGGATGTATATTCAGTTAAAGTACAGTAATATAGGTAATAATAATGTTAGCCCTGTTGAGAAACTGTCCCATTGTTGGCCACGGGTCTTCTCTCAAACTGAGAGAGTTTAGGCCATAGTCCCCCACGCTGGCCCAGTGCGGGTTGGCGAACTTCACACACCTTCGAGAAACTCTTAGGCATGCAGGTTTCCTCATGATGTTTTCCTTTACCGTTAAAGCAAGTGATAGTTAATTTCTAATACGCACATGCCTTAGAAAAGACAGAGGTGCGTGAATAATTAATTAATTGTATAATTAATGAACAGTGATTTAACATCAACATACATAGACCGCTCCCAAAGATTGCATACGTAAAAATATTTTTTTTATTGTAACCTATGAAGACAACATTATGCTTAGCTTCAATCTAATTTATCTCTATTGATATCAAAGTGATATCGACTTGTCCCCTTGTACCGTAAGCGGCACAAGCGCGCAGGTTTGGCAGGTGCGAGCCGGCGCGGCGTTCGACACCGACTCCAACCAGCGGACACTTATTACTACGGTCACCTGACATTATTTGTTAATTAAATACTAAGATTTGGTATTCCCCGTGCAGATGCCGGAAAATCGAATAGTTTCTTCACTTTATAGTGTATGTTAGTAGAAGGCGAGTAAAAAAAACGATCTCTGATTTGGGATCATCATACGGTGAAGGTGTCAGATAATTATAAGAAAAATAACTCCGTTGCAATTCGATCGCTAGCCGTAAGCTAGCGTCTTGTTTAATTCAATACCGAGATTTGATATGGCCCCTATAGTTACTCGAAAAAATAAGTTCCGCTCTATTTTATGCATGTTAGTAGTAGGCATGGAATAAAAACAATCATTGATCAACGATTCCTTCATGGTCGTAATATGCTCACCCATAGAATGTATCATTTTACAGACCATAGGAAAAATAATTCCGATGCAATTCTATCGTTAGTAACTACGACGATGTGATACACTGACTCCAGCCAGCGGACACTTAGGTCCTGATCAAGTCAAATCACCTGACATGATTTTTAATTAAAACTGAGATTTGATATTGCCCTGAATAGCATTGTATAAATGAACTATTCTTACCATGACCAAATAGACCGTGTCTTAGCTGAAGGGCAAGTCAAGAGTCTCCGTAACCGGCGAGTGTGTATGAGACGAACTATGAGAGTGGAGGAAGCCAGAGAGGTATGTAAGGAAAGAACCTGTTGGAACTCTGTACTCTCTGCCTACCCCGCGAGGGAGCTGGCGTGATGATATAGATAGATAGATAGAACTATTCAGAAAAATATCGTGTATTGTGTGTTTAACACAATCTTCTTGAGACCCGTGACCTAAATTGGAACTAAGTGAAATGTCACTTCGTGACAGAGTTGTCGTTTGCTATTAAATTTACCAAAGTTCTTTTTTTAATTAGTAACCGTGCGAACCCACCTGGTGAAATATTATCCTCGATGTACGAAAATTTGACTAAATGGTAACCCAATGGTGTCAATGTCATCCACTGGCCAAAATATCCTTGTAGCACTATACTGTTGATTGGCAACGCTTATAACTTGCTAAAATTTTAGATTGCCAACTTTAAAAAAGGGAAACGTCTTCAAAAAGCAAAATTAAATATTTGATTTCAGTGCCGGTTAATGCAGTCGGTTACTTGGCACCAACTTCAAATATTTATATTTTTTGCATTATGAAGTCCGTTTCCCGTTAAAAAAAAGTTAATTATGAAAAAAAAACTATTTTTAGGAATTAATCGTGGTTTATTTATGATTTTTAAGTTCCCGAAGCGTCGGGATATTTATGTGTAATATTTGCGTAGAACTCAGTAAAGGTATTTATTTTTAAATAATGTGATGAGTGAGTGATTCAAATAAAAATTAACTTAATAATTCGTGTTATTTGCCATTAAAGGGTACCTGTTGGAACTCTGTACTCTCTGCCTATCCCGCAAGGGATCTGGCGTGATGATATAGATAGAAAGGGTACCCTGTTGTATCTTCAAAGTCCAAGGTTCATTACCAATTCCATTGAAATGGGACCACCTCGAAGTTATCAACATCAATCCATAAATAAAGACGTTACGAAACAAAACAGACGAAATATAAGCTTCCTCCTTTTTTGAAGTCGGTTAAAGTTCTGATTAGTTTCATGGTAGGGTACCTATAGGATTAACACAATATTATATAATAACTCAATCTACATATTCGTATGATTTGCCGTGAAGGAGTTCCCTGGTGTATCTTCAAATTTCAAGGGCCGATACCGATGAAATTGAAATAGGACCGCCTTGGAGCTATATTCAATCCAATGCAAAAAGAATCATCCGAATCGGTCCACATTTGACGGAAATATCACATAAAAGAAACATTAAAAAAATACATATAGTAGATGAACATAGAACCGAACACATTTTTACTTAGCACTTTTTTTATATTTTTATAACAACGGCTCGTTGGTCTAGTGCGATTAATGCCCATTGCGATCACAACGGACTGGGTTCAAATTTTGGGTCGGACATAAAGTAGTATTTCTTCCAAAAAATTACCAGAATCAGTCCGCCCGTGCCCGATTTATGGAAACTCGCCCTCTATTAAATGGAACATGGCGAAACGCGGGCGTACATAGTACACCTCTGTCACTCCCGCTTAGGGATATAAGCATGACGTGATATACATAGATTTTGACTTTTGTTTCAGTTTTAGTAGGGGGGCAAGTAAAATAAAAAAAACCACTGATCTACACACAAAATAAAACTAAATCAACCCCTATAAGAAACAATAATGACATCTACACTACCCTTAAAAATTTTGAAACTAATATCGATCATGGTTTTCGACAACCATGAATTATTATTTATCTATGAATGTAGATGGCGCTCCATTGCTACTTTACCTTTAAGGGTTGTTTATAGGGGTGGCTGTTAGATCAAATAAATTATTGCGGGTTTCTTCATAGATGGCGTTGGTAACAAAAGAATTGTGTATTTATCAACAGTTTTTAATCCAATAAGAATTGGATTAAAAATAGTTGACTTTTGATATACCTATTTAAGTTCTACCTGTAAGACTTTGTATAAAAAACCATAAGGCTTTGTTTAATTCTAATAAGAATATGTATTAGAAATTTAATTAGATATGTTGTGTCCTAAAATATATTTTATAGTGCTACAAGGATCTTTTGGTCGATGGATGACATTGTCAGGGCGTTGCTGTGAGATAGGGTTAACATGTAGTAATTTTTTTCTACTTCCAAGAAGATATTTTATTTATTTAACAGGTGGGTGTGTGTGAGTGATGTACGCTGTTGGCCGCGAGGCCTTTACAGCTTCACCGGACTTAAGGGCGAGCGTGCAACCACTACGCTCGAGCCAGAAAGGCAAGGGGCGACATACTCGAGGGCACCTTGAAGAGGCGCCCTCGGTTGGGACAGTCGCTGTGGGGGGACGGGGTGCACTACTAAGTGCACCGGTCAACCGCCGGCTATGGGAGGGGATCTACGACCACGTCGTCGTCGCCCGTATTCTGAGCGAAAAGAATGGATGACAAAGCACCGGGGGATCGGTGAGAACATGTCGCGGCCGACGGTGGCGGCAGGGGTCGGGGGGGGGGGATCGTAGTCGGCGGCGGCTACGATTAACGGATTCGCATGGGTAGATGCGTTCGCGAAGTGTCGTGTTGTCGCCTTTTTAATATAGGCGCGAATAGGTTCGAGACCTAGATCGGAGTGGAGATCGACATTCCGTACGAACCAGGGGGCTCCTACGGCTATACGCAGGAAGCGGTTTTGAACCGCTTGGAGTTTATCGATATGAGAGGGGGCCGAATGCCCGAACACAACACACGCATAAGTCATGATGGGTCGAACGCAAGTTTTGTAAAGCGTCACCTTATTTCTAAGGGGCATTTGACTCCGCTTGCAGATTAGGGCGTTGGTGTGAAATAGAATATAAATTTCATAGCAAACGACATTCTGCTACTGTCATGTCAGTGACATTTCACTTGATGACAGTATTAGTTCTGATTTGGGCCGCTAGCCAAAACTGGAATTTTACACACCGCCACGCCTATATTCCCCAAGCGGGGGTGGCAGAGGTGTACTGAGTACACCCATTTTTCACCGACGATGTTTGGTCCCATATAATAGGGAGGTAGCAGCCATGGTAACGACAGGACAAGGGGTGCTAAGAATCTCCGGCAGAGATTCGGCTACCACCAAAACCGAAAATTGGCCCTGGTGACATACAACGCACGCACATTGAGGACAGATGAGAAGCTAGTTGAGCTGGAAGAAGAGTTAAACAAGTTGCGGTGGAGTATTGTTGGTTTATCGGAGGTCCGAAGAGAGGGCGAGGACACGATAACCTTAAAATCCGGCAACTTGTTTTACTACCGGGAGGGCGAACAGCAGTCCCAAGGTGGTGTCGGATTTATCGTCCACAAGTCACTCATAAACAACGTTGTGTCCATCACTAGTGTGTCGAGCAGGGTAGCGTACCTTATACTCAGAATATCCAAAAGATATTCGCTGAAGGTCATACAGGTCTACGCACCGACCTCGGCATACTCAGATGATGACGTCGAAGTTATGTATGAGGACATTAGTAGAGCCATACATACTTCCAAAACACACTTTACAGTGGTTATGGGTGACTTCAATGCGCGGCTGGGCAAACGGGGCGATGATGAGTTGAGAGTGGGGCAATTTGGATATGGGCAGCGCAACCCCAGGGGTCAGAGGCTGGCCGAATTTCTGGAGAAAGAGGGACTCTTTATGATGAACTCTTTCTTCCAGAAGCCGCCTCATAGAAAATGGACCTGGATGAGCCCTGATGGTTCCACAAAAAATGAGATAGACTTCATCATGAGCACCAAGCGACAAATATTTAATGATGTCTCCGTGATTCATAGGGTAAAAACCGGCAGTGATCACCGAATGGTCAGAGGCACATTAAATATTAATGTCAAAATGGAAAGATCGCGTCTGATGAAGTCTACGCTCCGACCTACTCATGCATATATCCAAAACCCCGAGAACTTTCAACTCGAATTGTCAAACCGCTTCGAATTGCTAGACAGCAGCGCATCAGTGGACGAAATCAACAACAGGCTGGTAGAGACTGTTCATACAGTCGGGTCCAAGTATTTTAAGACCCACCGTAAAAATAGGCCTCAAAAACTATCTGACTACACCCGAAACCTCATGACTGAGCGACGTTCCATGACGCTCCAAACCTCCGATGATGCTAAGTCCTATAGGCAGCTTAATGGACAGATATTGAAGTCCTTGCGACACGACTTACGGTCCTTCAATGCAAGGCGTATTGAGGAGACCATAGAGCAGAACAAGGGCTCTAAAGTGTTCGCAAGAGACGCGTCTATTGGGCAGAGCCAGTTGACGAAGCTGAAGACGGAGGACGGAAACGTAACGTCGAATAGGTCAGAGGTGCTCAGGGAGATAGAGAGGTTCTATGGACAGTTATATACCTCAGTAGCTAAACCTGTTGTTGACTTGGTAAAAGACCCAAGAGCCAAGCTAACCCGACACTGCACTGAAGATATCCCGGACATCAGCCTGTGCGAAATTAGGATGGCTCTCAAACAACTAAAAAACAACAAAGCGCCGGGTGAAGACGGAATTACTGCAGAACTTCTGAAGGCGGGCGGATCGCCGGTACTTAAAGTCCTTCAGAGGCTATTTGATTCCGTCTTGCTTGAAGGGAAAACGCCGGAAGCATGGAACAGGGGTGTGGTGGTGCTGTTTTTCAAGAAAGGTGATAACACCTTATTGAAGAACTATAGGCCCATCACACTGCTGAGCCATGTTTATAAGTTGTTTTCGAGAGTCATTACGAATCGTCTCGAACGAAGGCTTGATGACTTCCAGCCTCCCGAACAAGCCGGTTTCCGGAAAGGTTTTAGTACCATAGACCACATACATACGCTGCGGCAGGTTATACAGAAGACTGAGGAGTATAATCGGCCACTATGCTTGGCGTTTGTGGACTATGAGAAAGCCTTTGATTCGATCGAGACTTGGGCGGTTCTTAGATCTCTCCAGCGATGCCGCATTGACTATAGGTACATCGAAGTGTTGAAGTACTTGTATAATAACGCCACCATGTCAGTCCGAGTACAGGGGCAGTGCACGAAGGTGATCCCCATAAAAAGAGGAGTAAGACAGGGAGACGTCATTTCTCCGAAACTGTTTACGGCCACCTTAGAGGACGCCTTCAAGCTCTTGGAATGGCAAGGACTTGGCATCAACATCAATGGCGAATACATCACTCACCTTCGATTTGCCGACGACATTGTGGTCATGGCGGAGTCGCTGGAAGATCTAGGACGAATGCTCGGTGACCTCAATAGAGTATCCCAACAAGTGGGTCTTAAAATGAATATGGACAAAACAAAAGTAATGTTTAATGTCCATGTCGTACCCACCGCACTCACCGTTGGGAACTCTACTCTTGAAGTTGTCGACGAATACATTTACCTGGGACAGGCAGTCCGGTTAGGTAGGTCCAACTTTGAGAGAGAGGTCAATCGACGAATCCAACTCGGCTGGGCAGCGTTCGGGAAACTGCGCAACATCTTCTCATCCAAAATACCTCAGTGCCTAAAGACTAAAGTTTTTAGTCAATGTGTGTTACCAGTGATGACATATGGATCAGAGACGTGGTCTCTTACAATAGGTCTCATAAAAAAGCTCAAAGTTGCTCAGCGAGCTATGGAAAGAGCTATGCTCGGCGTTTCTCTACGTGATCGAATCAGGAATGAGGAGATTCGTAGAAGAACCAAGGTCACCGACATAGCCCTCAGGATTAGCATGCTGAAGTGGCAATGGGCTGGCCACATAGCGCGAAGATCGGACGGGCGTTGGGGCAGAAAGATTCTAGAGTGGAGACCACGTATTGGCAAGCGCAGCGTAGGACGACCGCCTGCCAGATGGACCGACGATCTTGTGAAAGTCGCAGGAAATCGTTGGATGCAGGTGGCATCGGACCGGGTACGCTGGAAAGCGATTGGGGAGGCCTATGTTCAGCAGTGGACAAGTATAGGCTGAAATGACGATGATGATGATGAATAGGGAGGGAGCCTATTGCTATATACCGAGCAGAATTCCAGACTCCAGACTTATACTGTGAATTTTTCGTTAGAAAAACTACATTTGTCCGACCTAGGTCTTAAACCGAGGACCTCGTAATTATAAAGCGATGCGCTTTGCCACTAAACCAACGAGGCAGTCTGTATTTTTTTTTTTTGTGGTTTTGTAATGACAGACTTAAATGACACGTGTTTAACTATCTTCGGCCAAAAGACGTCCACTACATGACAAAGGCCTAGTAAAAACCGCCATGATGCCCGGCTTTGGCTTTACCCATCCACCTTTTACCCGCGATCTTGACCAGGTCATCACATGTATGAATACTTTATTTACTATATTTATTGGTCTACCAACAATACTTACACTATAATAATATCAGCCTATACTGCCCACTGCTGAACAAAGGCCTTCTCTCACATATCGAGGTGAGAGAGGTCATACTCCACCACGCGGACCCAGTGTGGATTGGAAGCAGGTTTGTTGCCTGCTGTTAGAACTTATCAAGCCGCCTTTAAGGCTTCCAACTCGGCTTAACGACTACCACATTAAGTGGTAGCCGGGACCAAAGGCTTAGCGTGCTTTCCAAAGCATGGAGACCTCTAATATGAAAATGCCACAAACGGTCACCCATCTCGGGCCAACCGAGTCGAACGCTGCTTAACTTTGGTAATCGGTAAGAACACCACGGTCGCACAGCGCTACGAGCGTCCCGTTACACTATAACTTACTATCATTAACTAGGGTTACTAAAGACACAATTTCAATGGGCAAATCCAGCATGCAAGTTTATGGCATTGTTAATTAATAAAAGATAACCAATTCGACTGCAGTGGTAAAAGTGATAGGATGAACTAAAAATAAATAAAAAGAGAGCAACAAATTGACTTATTACATTTTATTAGACACTAGTTTCTGCCCGCGATTTTGTCCACGTTGAGTCTAGACAGGAACCTAACTTTTTTCTGAGATAAAAAGTATTATATGTTTTAATCCAAGTAATAGACTATGTGTGTGCCAAATTTCATTTAAATCCATTCAGCCGTTTTTGCGTGATTGAGTTACAAACATTCAAACATCTAACCATACCAACTTTTTCATATATAATATTAGTAGGATACTTCTGTGGACTTGGTTATTAAGATTATTAATTGATATGCCAAACACATCAATGTGCTTGTCGTATTGGTTGGTTTATAATTCACATGACCTTGACAAAGGGGAGCTACTATCTACCTAAATATATGTAGTTTGTAGATATAATGTCTACAAACTACATACGTGTTTTTGGCCATAGGCTTAGGTGTACACTACATTTAAATACATACTTTTCAAATCTCTTTACGCAATAAATAAATTCAACAATTTTACGACAACAATATTGTTCACACCTGTTAATTGTGTAAATATCTATAATTAAAATAACACATCGAAAGTGCTACGAAACGCTACAAATTAAAATATTTTAGTTCCCCAAACGCCATTACCTCTTATTGATACGGTAGCTAACAGCCAATTAGAGGCACAGGAGCCCTTAAAATTGACCTTCACGCCTGAACTCACACATGTGAGGCCATTAATTAAAAAATATAATAAACCATTCTGTGCAATGCTCATTATCTCGTGGTTAATTACTCGCGTCTTCGGTAAAGGGTTTGACACACGAAAAGTGCGTGTTCGCTGCGTTGTTTGCGTAGAAAACTTGAAACCAAAACTGCTGACGGTATCTTATGAAACCGATTATGTATTATTCTTCTACATCCAGAAATATTGTAGGTCTGACATAATGTAATTTTTCTATCTATATACATCATTACGTCAAATCCCTTGCAAGGTAAACAGGGGTACAGAAAAATATTGGCATAGCGGCCGGTATGATGGCAATAGACTCGCCCCCTATTACAAGGGACCTATCATCGTCGGTGAAAAGTGGGCGTACATGGTACATCTCTGCCACCCTCACCTGAGGAATATAGGCGTGAGAGTGTTTCTTTTTAATTTTTATAAAGAAATAAAAATATTCCTACCAGTGCAATGGATAAGCTGTTGATTTCTGCGTTCGTGTTTACGGATTTGGATCCATTTAAGTAAAAGCTTACCTATTGTATTATGCATAGATGATTGTGCATGTGCTAGTGTTAGTAGTTGCCAGCGTGAAATGGAACATCCTTCAAAGCCATATTAAACGCTATATCAGTCTGTAAGAACCTTAATCTTTTTGATACCATCGACGCCAGATTTTACGAGCGAAGGAATCGATGAGGATGTATAAAATAGGTGTAGAGAGGCGACTATGACCATTTAATTAAGTATTTCGTAATTTGAAGATGCCGTGGGAACATAAATAAAATTTTAAAAACGTCTATAGAATACAATACTCAGCGCTATGGCTAAGCTTCTAGCATTTTTATTTACCTATATTAAATGTATAACCATAATAAAGCGGCATATTTTAGCTGTATTGAAGGCAACATGTAGTGTGTTGTAGTCCTAGTAGATTTTGTCTTTGATTTATGAATAAATTTTCACAAATCACTGTCAGAAATGACATACAGCGTAATTAAGACAATAATGTAATTTTTATCTCGATCTACAAAAGTAACTCAATCGGATCGCAAAGTCTTTGGCTTAATGGACCAAGAAAGGCGGTCAAACACTTTGATTGGAAGCAAGCATCTCAGGTTTGCCGACACCAGACATTTTAAATAGGCCTTCACAGTAATTATGCCGTCAATTCGCAAATTTATTAATATTTTTAATAACCGCATCGGTTTCGCGTTATTAAAATAATTTATACCGATGCTCACTCTCGGTATAAACGTCTCCGTGCAAATAGTTATTTAACGCGTTATTTAATAAATTGCACAGTCGGTTAGAGTTACGTCGGAGTTGTAGCTGTGGCTACAAGCAATACAAATGATAATACCACGTCGCGGGACACAGACAGATTCCGATTGTCATCGAAACAAACGTTGTGCGAGTCTTTCTCTCCGTAAATAACTTTGGGTTCCCGACTATAACTTTTCTAGGCGCGCGTCGGCTATCATTTACGAAATAACAATCGCAAATAAAAGGCGATGGGTACGCGTCGGCTATTAGCGATTGGTGCGCGCAAACACTGCGGTCGACTGTGTAATTTTACGTGCGCTGACACGGAGGCCGTTCGGCGCGGTCGCCATACCACGATATATCACGCATTCGCGTACGCGCCGCACTGTATAATTCGTGTAATTTATGGTGCTTCGTCGACTAGTAGCGAGGCGGCCGACACAGTTAATAGTGCGTAACCACGCGACATACACATTCAAACAGTCGCGGTGGAGTAGCGCCGCAGGCGAGCCCCAGCGAAGCGCTGGAGGAAAAGCCCATTTGATTAAGAGGCTCTACATGATAGTTCTGCGTAATTATCTAAGCTAGATACTCATTCTAGCCTGCTGTATCGACTAGCAGTTAAATATGATTAATATTTTTAAGCAGTAAGTGTCTGTAACATATCATGTTTTAATGACCTATCACATACCTGTAAAATATATTTTCATATTTTATCTCATACTGGATATAAATAGCTCAGTTAATAGGAGGTAAATATGCCGATTGTTCTTACAATACTCTTTCTGAGATTAATTTGGTCGGAGGCGTTATTTTTCTTAACCCGTTTACTGCCAGGCACAGTTCCAACTTGGGAGTCGAGGTGGTAGCCAAAATTATCTATATAAAGTGACAATCATTTTTTAAATCTTATATTTTTTTAATATAGTTAGCATTTATATCTGTAGGCACGTGAGCCAAAATGAGCTAGGATGATCCTATATGATGTGATGTGATGGCCTGGTCACTGGGAATAAAAACATAGGTATCAGAATAAATGTATTAGTTTTTTTGATATGTGATGACGACAACAAAACACGTTGATTGGAAATTAACATTTCAATCTTCTAACACAGAGAAGTATATTCAAAGAACAGTAAATGTGTTTATGAATGATTGCTCTTATAATTTATTTCTACCATCGTCCGACGGCTAGCGAACAATAAACGTCACTTTAATATTATTAATATTGCAATAAATTTTAAGTGGTGACTGTACAACACTTCGATACCAAGTGTATTTAAACAAGAAGGCATTATTTATTTATATCCTTAGCATAGAGTTCGCACACGATAGTGTTGCACTTTTGTATTTATTTTCGTTTCGACTCTGGCGATTATTCATTTATCAAACAAATGGTGGAGCTTCATCAAACGATATATCTTTCTGGTCTTAAGGTCCGCGTATTATTAATTATGAATTATATATTAGATGTCGATTGAAGCGAAGGGTGTTTAAGTCTTCGCTTGTTTGCAAAGAAATTACTAAAAATATTATATCTCCAGATGCTTTTGCTGCAGCTTATGTGTAGGCGATCATAATACCTATTAATTTATGTTTATTTGAAATGATGCGTCCGTCTTAAAATAATTTGCAAATATAGCCGTAGAATAATTATATAGCTTAGGTTTCCATAGTTCCCAGGGAATTTCAAGATACTTATTTTTCCTTAACTCAGCATATGGTGTATATTATGAATATTATTATTTCTATGTTTATGAACTATTTAAATTTTTTTTAATTATTTCATATTTTTCTTGCCCTTTTTGGTTTAAACCCACATAAAAATGCACAATTACACTTTTCTAGTTACAAATCTGGTAATATAAATTGTGAAGAAAATTAAAAAGAAAAGTAAAAAACCTGAAAACCATATTCACAAGTTTATAGAGCGTAGCTGATGTTTGAAATTTAGGTGTTCAAAATCGACAAATTTGCGAAACGCAATTGAAATAATAATCAGACATAAATATGCTCTCGGAAAGTTAAGGAATATACAAACACATAATACTTATAAATCAACGAGAAACTACAAAGTTTTACATTAAACATAAAATCAGTTGTAATTTTAATGTGGTCAAATAAAACAACAAAAATAATAAACAACAATTTGTTAATCACACAGAATTGTCCCAGCACTGTAATCGACAACTTTCTTTTGCCTCATCTTGTAGCCGATTGGAGGCAAAGATGTCCAAATTAGAGGGCGCAAAACAATTATCCATATTTAACGTGTTACTCTAATTGAGGTCCAAGCTAACTGCCTGGGGCAGATAATACGTCAGCATCCAAGTGTACGCACGTGAGCCTAATGACAGGAACAACTTTATTAATTAATCATTTTGCACGATTTAAATAGATCTTAAGGTAATTATTATTAGGGGTATTATTATGTACATGTAGTTGGATATTATTATACGGCCGTCGGATAAGTTTAGTAGCGTATAGTAAAAGTTGCACCAGGTCAGGGCTCAACTGTAAGATTTGGACAAATTCAAAGGGCAAAAGGGGCAGTTTAAAATTCGGACCGATATAATGGCAATAGACTTGTCCCCTGATACAACAACGCATCATCACTCAATGCGGGGCAGGCAGAGAGTAAAGACAGGTTCTTTCCTTACATACCTCTCTAGCTTCCTCCACTCTCATAGTTCGTCTTATACACGCTCGCCGATTACGAAGACTCATGACTTGTCCTTCAGATAAGACTCGGTCTATTTGGTCATATATAAGGACGTAATATCATCGACGTTGTGTGGGTGTACACAGTAGACCTCTGTCATCGGCTGCCGGGGAATACAGGCTTGTTTGTGTTAAATAATTCGAGTAGCCTGCTTTCAAACCTCTAAAACAGGCAGAATCAGAATTAGAGTATTTTTATTGGCAAGGCGCATCGCTTTGTGATCACGAGGTCCTGGGTTCAAATCCTAGGTTGTACAAGTGTAGTTTTTCTAGCGAAATTTTCCAGTATGGGTCCGGAGTCTGAAATTGTGCCCGGTATATGGCAATAGGCGAGCCTATTGCCCCCTATTACTCGGGACCTATCATCGTCGGCGAAACGTGGGTGTACTCAGTACACCTCTGCCACCCCCGCTTGGGGAATATAGGCGTGACGGTGTTTTTTATTTTATTCATGTAAAACCATTATAGTATTTATGAATCGTCAGAAAAATAACAAAGACTCGCCCTCCATTTCGGAATGTCATTCTTGTGGAGAAAAAGGGCAAGGGCAGCTTTTTTACATTTTTTTCCATCTATAAAATTGCTGTAGGGTATGGGAGAACAATGTAGGCTGGTCTATCAGGAGGGTCTTAGTTAAATTCACCAAATTATACTCTTTATGAATAAAGCTACATAGTTCCCTCATTTACAGAGAAAGAAATGAGAAAAAATGATCAATTTTACTAAATGGAAAAACGGAAGAATGGAAGAATGAATGAGGGATTATTAAATAATAATAGCTAAACGTGTTATCAATATTCAGGTGGAGCTGGTACTACACCTATAGACCAAGCTTTTTCTTCTTTTGAATAATCATCTAGAGTATTTACAGAGCGTACGTTTAATACAGGATTTGAATTTATTTTCACTAAGTGAAAAGTTCAGTGACGTCAAATTTTATTATAACTTCTATCACAGTAAAACAATAATAGGCTGTCGTAAATATTATTTGATTGATATTGCTTGACATAAACCAATATTTTTTCCAGTTTTAGTATAATTAGGACGTTTTGATGTTAGTCTTGTGCAGGGTTTTAATTCGCGTCTAATTGATAGTGGAAGGGCTAGAGGACTCCGTCGTATGACTATATGACGGAGGATTTAGCGCAGTGGTTAAGAGCTTAAGACGCTCCGTCCATTGTGTTTAATAGTCGCGGGTTCGATTCCCGTACGGGACAAATCTTTGTGTGATCCACAATTATTTGTTCCGGTCTGGGTATTTGTTTATGTCAATTTTCAAGTTTGTAAGCGCACCCACGACACAGGAATAAATCCTAGTGAGGCTACGTTTTTTTTTAAATTAATAATATGGCCTATTAAAATTATGTCCGATATTAGATATTTTCTTCTATTATGTCTAGTAAATTTGCCATCGACAATATACGCGACTAGGCTAACAATGTAAGCTTATTTATTTTACCTATAGATTACCTATAGTTGTTAGAATTAATGTTGTTATGTAAGGTTTTTTTTTTTAAAAACGTAGCCCCACACTTGGATTTATTCCTGTGTCGTGGGTGGGTTCACAAACATGAAAATTTACATACACAAATACCCAGACCTGAACAAATAGTTGTGGATCACACAAAGATTTGTCTCGTGCGGGAATCGAACCCGCGACTATTAGACACAGTGGTCGGAGCGGCTTAAGCTCTTAACCACTGCGCTAAATAGAAGAATAAATACTTCAATATTTGTACACTTACCTACACACATTATTCGAAAAACAAATATCATTTACTACCTTTTACTGATATGATTAACCTATCTAAGCTCTTTTTTGCCACACCGATTCTGGATAGAAATCGCAATTGCCTTACTATAAACAGAAAGCTTTCAAACTATTTCAAACGCGTTTCATACGACCCAAACAGTATAAATCACTACATGTTTAACTAACAACAAACGTATTCTAAGTGGGACTAACCATTATTACCGTTACAGGCGTTCCTAAGCAACGGCTATTGTTGCGCCAACGAACCTCATTGGTGGTGTTACAAATTCTCGCGAGTCGCTCCTCCAATCAGAATCAAAGCTGTACCTAGTAATAGATTTGCAGTCGTCAGTACACACCGCGCATGCCTAGTACTGAATAGGTATTTTATTGGATTTAATTAGTGAATATTTCTTATAAGGCTGATTTGTTGGTAAGATCACTTTGTCAGATTGGACGATGCTTATTGGAATATTGGTTGTTAGTGTGAAATATCATATAAGAAATGGCAAAGTATTTAGTTTTCAGAAAAGTGTGTTTATAAGAGTGAGGGACGGCAGATAGGTATGTAAGGAAAGAACCTATTAGGACTCTTTATTACTGTCTGGAGTACTTCTAAAGAGATTTATATAATAATAATATAAGCCCTGTTAAGTAACTGTCCCACTGTTGGGCACGGGCCTCCTCTCAAACAGAGAGGGTTTAGGCCATAGTCCACCACGCTGGCCCAGTGCGGGTTGGCGAACTTCACACACCTTCGAGAAACTCTTAGGCATGCAGGTTTCCTCACGATGTTTTTCCTTCACTGTTAAAGCAAGTGATAATTAATTTTTACGCTAAAGAGATTTATCGTATATAAATAGACAGATGTGATTCTCGTTAGAAAGACACGTGGTTATAAAGTTTTCTAATAGGAGCAGTAGTTAAGGCAAAGCGCAGATGCTTCACGTGTTTCATCTTGCGTGTTTTTATATTCCGTGTTATTAATATGTATGAAACTCTAAAATTTTATGAGGAGCAATATGTTTATCATATTTTAATTTATTTGAGATTAATGCACTCTTTATATAATTTATTATAATTATCTTTCATTTAATAAAAACAATAAAAGAATATGTGTTTAAAAATTAATTATAGGTTAATTTATCGTTTATGTCGTACTTACACGATTCCAAAAAAGGACAACGATTACTAAGAAATAATTCCATTCAAAGTTTAATTTATGATTCAAGTCACATTGTCGATTTCAACTTCCGAATACGCTCAATGGGATAGAGAGTGGAACTTTTACTTTTGTGTGTGAAAAAAATAAAAGGAGTGCGTACTATCACGTAGAGGCGATTTCCCCATCATTAATGCGAACGTGTCATAATTTGTGAAAGACGCAGGCGCCAGATTTTTATTGTCCTCTCGGGTGGTTGTGTCGGCACGTGGTCGGATTATTGATGTTGGCAAACACCCTTAAAAACGAGCTTTGGAATACTTACTACAAATTAGAAGTAACGTAATGAATACATAACAGAATTCGTGATTGTGGTATTCAGAGCCTTGTTTCTCTGCAAGTAAGTGCACATTAAACTATTAATTTGAAAGCGTATTTAATTTTAATTTAAGTATTTTTTCTAATCATTGGTTTTGAAAACGATATCTTAATTACATACACCATTTCTTCTATGAAAAGACATCAACGCGTATCTAATTTTATTCACAACTTTTGTTAGTAGGTAAATGCTTCTATGGTTTTACAAAATGTGATATTTAATATGTGATATCATACGTCATTATATAAAGATAGTCCTATGGGGTATGGTTCGGCAGGCGAACATGCGGCCCTGTTTCCGGATTATGTGACTAATAGTGTTATTGGGGCTTCTCTATAAAAATTCTGAATAGTAAAGCCTTAAATTGGCTTTGATAATGGCATGCTTCCTTTTATGTTATAGGGAATTTAGGCGTAACGGTGTCGATTTTTTAACACATATATATGTAGTAAATGTAAATATTAAATTCGGCATAAATACTTTGTTGTAATCTGCGGTTTCACTAAGTAGAACGCTGACATTCGCTCATCACAAAGCTGAAATACACACGTAATAACTCTCCAAATTCATATGAGGTAACGATCTCTAATTACACACTGCTACAAAACTCTGCAAGTAGCAATTTGACAATGGTAAATGTGGCCAATTCCATGAGATGCGAGCGACCACGTGATTTCATTCATTGTACTTACAAAAAGAAACGTATGAACCTTAAGCAGAGATGTGTAATTTAAAATGATTACTGGTCATTTATAAAGCGCCTTTTAAATGTAATGGGAACTTACTTTGGTGAGTAAGGACAGCTAAAATACGTTTATGAAATCAAATTAAGTATTAAAAATTATTGTCATTAATATTTTGTTAATAATTTTGCATTTTTAATTAACAATTGACCACCGGGTACTGGATATCATAGGTACTGGATATCGTCTATATTAACGCAAAACCTGAAAGTAGTTTATTCTTAATCGGTAACCGAATTGATTTCAACTATTTTTAATGTATCTTACATTATTTTTAAATTCGAAAAAAAATGTTGATACACTTTCCATACGCTATAATGAACTAAATTCATTTTTGATTCAGAGAAATACGGAGATTTCAAATACATTTCTAAAACGTATTTCTCAATACGCACACATACACGCACACGTTTCATTGATGATTCGGGTGTAAAAGTACTTAAAAAAAATGGTAAAAGATATAAATTTGGAAATTTGGTTTTTCCATTAAATTTGTGAAGCAATTATCTAATAGGGGTGTCTGAGGTCATGCGTTATTTACGATACATCTTGTAGAGATCAGCGACTTGACTCCCTGTTAATATGGATCCCTTAAGTGAAAGCTATTTAACATCGATTAAACAGCTATAATCACAGCTATCGGCGCATCCTTTATTACACGAACAGTTCGATATCACCGGTGAAGTGTGGACACAGCGGTGGCAATAATCATAAATTTTATCTATTTATGTTTATTGGTACAGGGTACTTTGTATAAAATAAATAAATAGCTTTTCGTTTATGTTCCTTAATCCGACATTTAATATAGTAAGTAACCTTATTTAATAATTCTAAATAACGCAACGACAGAATTTTTATGTACGTATCGTAGAAATTAAATTTTCATCTCCAGCTGTTATTTCTCATTTAATTTAATAACTTTATTACTGCATAATTTTATTATAATTACCACTTACAAATCTTTAATTAAAACTTCGATTAATACTTTACACGTATGTTTGTATTTTAATTACTTTTTTATATTGTAATAATAAATTATTATTTTATAATAAGTAATCTAATTAAATAAAAAATTAGTAATCTAATAATGTCCAAACAGTATATAGCACCACAGTTTAATATTGCTTTGCTTGGGTATTGGTTGTCAGATTCATGAGTTTAAGTGATAACATAATAATAGAATATTGTGGAATAAAAAATGACCCATTTCCAGCCAAGAATCGATACACATAAATTATTTCACCGCATTTTAATGTTTTATTTTCCATACTTTACACTATCACAATCAATAAAGATAATTCTGGGTAGTAATGAACGTATGAAGGGTCATAAATTATAAGACCACTCCTTATTAAATAAAAATCGTGAGGTTTTATACATCTTTAAAACCATGCATCTAATATATCTTTTTAGTATATTAGGTTCAAGTTACCTGAAATAAATTATTTGTTATTATTGTTATAAACATTCATCACTGCCTTGTTGGTCTAGTGGCGTTAACGCGCGCAGCGATCATGATGTCTTGGGTTCGAATCCTAGCTCTGATGAAATGTAATTTTCGATAGAAACATTTCCAATATAAATTCAGAGTCTGTGTTCGATATAACGGCTATAGAAACGCCCCCTGTGACTTGGGTCCTAATACCGTCGATGAAAAACGTGTTTATACTGTACATCCCTACCACCCCGCTTGGAGAATATATGCGTGATGGCGCTTATTTTTTTGTTAGTCATCATTCATCAGTAACATATGCCTTTTTTCAGTCAACATAAAAAAGTCGATTTATTGCTAACAGCATTTTCATTTCGATGTCTTCGGAAGTATTGTCGCCTATATATCATATTTGTTATAGATTACAATCACAATTGACTGCCTAGTTGGTTTGGTGGCAAAGCACATCGCTTTGTGATCCCGAGGTCCTGGGTTCAAATCCTAGGTCGGACAAATGTAGTTATTCTAGCGAAAAATTCCCAGTATGAGTCCGGAGTCTAGAATTGTGCCCGGTATATGGCAATAGGCTCGCCCATTACATGGGACCTAACATCGTCGGCGAAACGTGGGTGTACTCAGTACACCTCTGCCACCCTCGCTTGGGGAATATAGGCGTGACGGTGTGTACAATCACAACTAAAACATATAAAAATCGTGATGGTTTGTTTAAAGAGTTTTAAGGTTTGATTGGAATAGACTATAAATGTATATATGAGTATCGAAATAAATAATTGCAATAAATCCGACGCGACGCTTTTATTTTGCGAAACGTAAAAAAATTAAACGCGTTTGTAAGATACCACCCGCGTCGCAAACATTGTGGCATTGATCACATACGGTCGCCGCCATTTCTCTAGGTATAGACGACAGTGCTAAATGCCGGCATTTGTCAGGCTCAGAAAGGAATGACGTTATATTGAAATCTTTAGCCAGTTAAAACACTATGCCTTTTTACAAGCTTTTATTTAACTTGCAATATTGGCATGTTTGTCTGTCTGTCTTTCTGGTTCATCCATTTCTGATCCATTTTTGAAGCACTTGCGGGTATCAGATTGAGCTGAAATTTGGCATATGTATGTATAGTCGATGACAATGCAACAATATGGTACCACGGAGTTGGTCTGATGCTGGAGTCGAAAGGTGACCATAGGGACATATAAACTATACAACCTAACCCCGAGGGGGTTGAGACTCGTTTGATTGGTATTGACAAGTAACTAAATAGTGTTCAGGGTCTGATGATGAAGTCGAAGGGTGGCCAATGGAACTACCCGACTACTCAATATGGCCCCACCGTGTTTGGACTCGTTCGATTTATCTTGATGAGTATTTTAGACCCGGATGGTGTCTACAGTCGGATGATGGAGCCGGAAGGAAGTCATAGGAACTCCTCAACGAAGCAAGATATCTTTGTTGTGTTTTTGCTATAAAAGCTTGTTTTTAAAAAGGCCTTTTTGCATTAAAATTTTATAGATTACGATAACATGCAAATGGTAAAGATAGGGATGAAAATCGAATTCTTGCATTATGAACTTAGGCCATAGAGATATGGAAAGTATTTTAGGAGTAAATGCTGAATTAAATCAAACCATCGGTCTAGTAGGTGAATTATTTTCGAGCGATTAGTGTTTCGGAAATACCAAAAAAAATTATATCACAGCTGTTATTCTGGACACTGGTAATACATAGAAACCTAAAATTTGTCACTGTGATGATAATGCAAATACATATTCTGATTAAAAGAAGCTCACTGAGCAGCTATATTGCGACAAGGTTCTTTTGGCCCTAGAATAACATTGGTAGGGGGGTGTTGGTGTGAAATAAGGGTTATCATTTACTAAAATTTTCCTACTTCCAGCGGAATATGTCAACAGGTGGGTACGCACGGTTACTAACAAAAAAAACTTGAATAAATTTCATTTCAAATTCAAACGGTATACTTTGCGACTGTCTGGAGAGTTACGGCTGTTTCTCAAGTCATGCTCGTGAACGGGGGCTGCTAGTGGGGACTGGTCCGTCCTCTATCCTTTGACTGAATAAACATGTACTGTAGTACTCTTGAATTTTGTCTCGTTCGGTATCACACTGGAGCTATAACCAATTATTTTGTACGCACTCTTTACATATTTCACTAGGAGGGATCAAAAGTAGTGAAAACGACATATTCCTTGGTAAAAAAAAAAATACTGGCAGGCATAGCTCAGATACATATTTGTAATATTAATAAAAAAAAAAATCTTCGATTCTCTTTTGTTTTGAATGTAGTCATTTGTTTGCTTCGTGTCGGAACGTGTTCTCGAAAATGGAGAAAAACGAAGTACGAGCTGTTATTAAATACCTCTGTTTAAAAAAGTTAACGACGCAAGAGATTCATTGCGATTTCGAGAGTCTGCTTCGCCGTATTCCACTGTCGCAAGGTGGGCTTCTCAATTTCGAGTAGGGAGAACGAGCACGGAAGACGAACATCGTTGCGGACGTCCATCGACGTCAGTCACCCAAGAAATATCGAAGAGCGATCGAAGAGTTACCATCCGATACTTAATTCAAGAAACGGGCATTTCATATGGAAGTATTTAATCCATATTGTAACAATCTTTGAATATGAGAAAAGTCTCCGCAAGATGGGTGCCGAGAATGTTAACCGACAGTCAGAAACAAAATCGACTTGACATTTCGAAGATATTGTTGGACAAGTTTCAAGAAGATTCTGAAAACTTTTTGTCTCGTTTCGTAACAATGGACGAAACACGGGTCCATCAATCTTCGCAATGGAAACGGTCATCATGACCGACCCTGAAGAAGTTTCGTGTCGTGGCATCGGCTGGCAAGGTTATGGCCTCAATATTTTGGGACTCAGAAGGAATATTGTTGATTGATTACCTGGAGCGTGGAACCACTATTACAGGCCAATATTATGCAGCTTTAATTTCCAAGTTGAGGAATGCCATCAAAGAGAAAAGGAGAGGAAAACTTCGGAGGGGCGTGCTGTTTCATCACGACAACGCACCCGCGCACAGGTCGGCAGTTGCGATGGCTGCCATTCAGCAAGCTGGCTTCGAATTGGTTTACCACCCCCCTTATTCACCAGATCTGGCGGCTAGCGATTTTTATCTGTTCCCCAAATTGAAAAAATACTTAAGGGGAAACAGGTACGAAGACGATAACGAGGTGATGGATGCCGTGGAGAGCTTTTTGAAGGACCAAGACAAAACTTTTTTTGTGAAAGGGATTGAAGCCTTGTAAAAGCGCTGGACTCGGTGTGTAGAGAGACTCGAAAACTATGTAGAAAAATAAATTATTAAGTTATCAATAGTCATTATATTCTATCTCATTCTCACTACTTCTTGATCCCTCCTCGTAAAGTACAATTTTTTTCTCTTATCATACTTTTTATTACATACCTTTACAAAATCTCTATTTAGTAAATGAGAGGACTATGTAGACACTGACCGATACCATGAATCTACGTACACTTATGATTCATTTATACTTAAGCACATCTATTTAGCTCGTTCTGCATTTTTAAAAATAGTAACCGTGGAGTTGTCCTTCTTCTCCACAGGAATAACTTTCCGAACAGGTGGTAGAGTCTTAAGTAATCAATAATTTTCTCCTTTTGAATATTCATAAGTGCTTTTAGTTCTACATGAACAAAGATCTTTTGATTTTGATTTGCTAAAAGTGTATTTTCACTTAATGACAGAATTAGTTCTGATTTTGCCCACGGGCCAAAATATGTATATATATGACTGTACGATACGAATATCAAAATCAAGAGAATCTTTTTAATGTGATAGTGCACATTATATAGACTTAAATTTAAAGCGCCACTACCGTTATTACTAAAGTAAAACGTAGCCCTAACTTTATGAATTATTCCTGTAGCATGGGCGCGTTTACGAATAGGAAACTCCTAGACCGAAACAAACATTTGTGAGTCACACAGAGACTGGTCCTATGCGGGTATTGAACCCGCGGCTGCTTAATCCAATGAGCGAAGCGGTTTAAACTCTTAACTATTGGACAAATTTTAAATAAACTACTAAAGTCAATCACACACTCCAACTCCTCCTTCATCAGGCAGTTAAAGATCTTCGACGTCATGTCACTAAAATAAACGGCCCATAAAACTAATTAGCAATCTAAAAGTTTATGGCGCCATATATAAATAAAATAGAACCCGGGACCGAACAGTTCACATGAGTTTACCATCGCTTTTTGTCTTAGAAATCCAATGAAGACATTTTAACTAATTAAAAATCTAAGTCTGAATGCGGAGCATATCAATATGCATGAACTTGGCTTTCACCCATTGGCATTGTCTCATAATTGATTCTAAATAAGATTCAAGTACATCATGAGAATAGAATATTTAAACGACAAAAAGCTTCAGCACCTCCTAAACGATCGTCCAATGATACTTTGATTATAATTAAGCGTAGAACCCGCGACCGTGCTACGGGAGGTCGAATAAAAAATTAAAACAGTGCATCGTAACAATGAGGTATTAATGAAAGGCCGATCAATTAACATGATGCCGCGGTGGGGTGCGCGTCTATAAGTGATGCATAAATAACACATTTCCCATATTCTACAAATGGTCGGGTTATACCGTAAAAAGCGATTTGCCGCTCGTAGCGATCGCCACGTGACGCCAGTCAGCGGGGAGTTACCGTTCTAGTGAGAATTTACTACGAGACTATAAACATAATGCTATTCAACTTTTGATGCCTCGTAAAAACTTTCGCAGTATTTATCGAGCATCGAATGCAGTAACACCTCAAAAATGTTGGGAAACAACACGTTTGAGCTAATTAAAACACTTATCAGCCGACAAAATGTCTTATCTTTTGGTACAGTAATAGATTTTAATAGAAATACCACGTTTGCCTCGTAAAATTCTAAGTTAATGCCACTTCATATCAGTGAAGACGCGCTCTGAAGTGAGTAAGGTTGATTTCTTTTTTTATCCGCGCATCCGAGTCCGAGATCGCTTAATACGGCTCACGAAATAAAGTACCAATGAAATTACCGGATCGCTTAGTGAGTATGCTTACCATTACGCGAATATAAAAGTTCCTCACTTAATAAAGAAGTAGATTTTACACAGAAACCAGATATACAACATTTGCAAGCGAGTCCAGTTCCGAAATAATCGTCAGTAGGAATTTAAATAAGGTGCCAATTAGAAGGGAGGTTCTGGAGGCTGGTATTATTATAATTTCTTATAATAACTTTATGTGAGCGACATTAAACGTTTGACGTTTATTGGTTGTTTGTAAAATGTTGGAAGCGGTCGCGCTTTTGGGATCGGATTTTGAAGGAAGCTCAGGCCTTAAAAAGTACATATGTTCATTACAACTTTCTGGTATTCGGTTGATGTGGTTCAAATTTCAGGTAATATAAACAGGTATCATGGTTATACATTTATGTATAATTTATATTTAAGAAATTATTTGTTGTAAAATTTACAAGAGAGTTGAGCCTCATAGGTTTCATTCCTTATTTCCATTTACATAGGTTTTAAGTCGTTATCTATCTATCTATATCATCACGCCAGATCCTTTGTAGGCAGAGAGTACAGAGCTCCAAAAAGTTCTTTCCTAACAGAACTCTCTCTGGCTTCCTCCACTCTCATAGTTCGTCTCATACACGCTCGCCGGTTACGGACCTCTTGACTTGCCCATCAGATAAGACATGGTCAAAAAACGACGTGTTGATATAGATACTAAAACTATTTCTCTTACTCAAATAACAACTACGCGTTTTATTACCTTACTATTCCTTAACTTATGACCTGTGCAAAACACATATTTATAAATAAAATAGTCTAAACAGAAATATAACCTTTAATTACACACGGCATTCGTATTAAATGCCAATAATTCATTTTTTAAATAAACAATTTTACATACATCAAGGTCTCAGACCGTGCGTGTGTGGCGCGAGGTAAAAACCAACTTTTGAAACATGAAACAATAAATCAAAGTACAAAAACACGTGTTACCGCCGTCCGTTGTTTACACATATCGACATTGTCGCGCGGCCTAAAAACAACGAGCTACGCACTTGATACTTTTAAGGAGAAGCCCTTATAATAATAACTGTAAGGTGTATTTTATTTATCTTGAGCTTCTGAATTCCATAGTTAGCGTTAAACATCTTCGTGAGTCATGATTGCCTAGTAAACCAAGTAACGTGGTCATGAAGTATCTGGTCATCACAAAATCCTGGATTTCAATCCTAGAAGTCGCAATGGTACGTGAGGTACAAAACATTTGTCTTCAGTTTCCAAAATTTAGGGCTTCCAATCTAGTTCGTTTATTATTGTAATTAACTCAAAAAAGAAAACTGACTTCAAAGAATGCAAAATAACTAAAAAGCAAGAAAATATTTTTTTAAGTCGGTGCCATGTTATGGACAACACTGACCGACTGGAGGGACTGAGCTGTTTGACGTTCAATGCCATCGTTTTTCCACGATACTAGAAGTATCTTTTAATTATTTTTGTTGATCCGATCTATGCAAAATGAGCCCTCTGTGTCTTGAGGTCCGATAGTACATATTCGCATAAATGGGACAAATCAATACGGATAAAAAATACACTTATCCAACTTACGTTTCATACCCAGAAACCTAGTAATTGCTACGCATATTATACGCTACTATGGCAGTAAGGTTGTAAATTTATATATCTATACAAAAACATGTGCCTTAACAACCCACTGTTGTAATAAATACTTCTCTTTCCTCATTACCCTACCGCCCAAACCGACGACATGAGTCGCACAAAAACAGAAAATGACATACATGAACAACGCCAATACACGAACGGTGCATTCACTTAGCCAAATTGAGAAATAAAGAGATTCTTTACCGATCAAAACGCGCTCTAATTGATATTTTATTCAACGCTTTTACTCTTTGGGTGGCGGACATGGAAATATCAATAATGAATATGACACCAACGACGTTGCGGCTCTTTTGTTTATGTAAATTTTATGTATTTTCATATATTTTGTACTAAGAATTTGGTAAGGCATATTGCATGTAAGGAATTATGCGGAAGTTATTTAAATAGGATTGTTAGAGGTAACATTTTTTGGGATAAGATATATAATATTCTTCGATGAATACTTTATTAATTTACTATTTATACTTTACGATATTTCAGTGTGCCCGGTATAACAGCAATAGGCTCGCCCCCTATTACACGGGACTTAACATCGTCGATAAAAAGTAGATGTATACAGTATACCTCTGCCACCCCCGCTTGAGGAATATAGGCTTGACGGTGTTTAATTAAATTTGTTGCATCAACGTTGGCAAAATCATATTGTAAATACGCAAGTCGGGTTGACTTGAATAAAAACTCTTACCCAATAAATAACACAATACCTGCCACAAAAGACACCAGAACGATCAAAACAAGCAGATGTTACATCATATTACATGGTCAATTAAAACTAATAACATGATTGATTCCTACAAAAACAAACCCTTTTCAACAGTACAATCCATTTGACGTCTTATTCGATGTCTTCCAAATTACACGTTCCGTTTTGGTAGCTTATTTTGACTATGAACTTGCGTGTGGTAAGACTGAGCCTACCTTATTAATAGTAATCGTTTTCTTGACATTACCTATTAATAATACTTGAAACAGTATACAGAAATCAAATGATAGAAATTAACAACACTGTTTACCGTCCCATTTTTTATCGTTTAAAGATAATCGCGTGCCTTAATAATAATTTGTATCAACCCTTTCGGATGTCGGTAATATTTTTTGTAGGTACGTTTCATGTAGCACTGATTGGATCAGTTAAACAGTGACAAAATACTCGGGACATAGCTCCTTTGTCGTGACGTTCGGTTTTGTGGGTCCCGAGATGTATCTCACGATATTTAACCTCATGTCATTATTAAGACATCACTTGCCCGGTGGCTGGGAGATCGTCTTGCAGATAAAATTTCGGTCATTTAAATAAAGCCCTCGATAAATTTTTGGAGTGAAGGTACAATGAATGTATTGTGCATTCCATTAACAATAGTAAACTATTTTAATTAGAAATACTTGCTTATTTAAATGAGGATAACTTGTTTATACTTATACGTCCGTATGAGTAAATATTATAAGACTAAATAAATAAAAACGGCATCTAATGGGGAAATGTCTGTCACCCAAAAATGTCCTAAAAAAAAAAACTATCGCTACTAAAGTAAATAACGTTAACGGACATTAAACTGAGAGAAACGCAGGAATGAGACTTTTTCTTCCTTTAAAGAGAAAAATATTTCAAATATTATTACATACTATAACAGTGTGCTTTTTACCTTATTTTATTAATGTTTTAGTTATACTCATTGAAACTATTATAGAATAATGTGTCCACAAAACAAAAAATAATTTAACATACAGAGTTCTTTAATTTACGCGAACATTAAACATGAAATAAAAATATTTATTATTTAAAGTAGTCACGGTCAAGATTGGCTACATCTTGAAGCGTGCTTCAATTAAAACATTTTATAAGCCGCCGAAGAAGATCAGTCAATGTTGACCATATGGCATGTGTCAAATCTCTCTAAAAGACGTAGGATTATACCAGCTTGATTGTGAATGCCATGTCTCTATATAGGACAAACAAAAAGACCGGTAAAACACGGGTTTAAGAACACATATCTGACCTAAAACACCGTCGCTCAAAGAAGTCTGCAGTCTGTGAACCTATCCTAAACCGCACCCACCATAACAACGAATTTGATAGACCACAAATCCTCGTGAAAGAACACCGATCCCTACCAAGGATGGTTCGCGAGGCTATTGGAATTAAAAAACATCCTAATTTCAATAGGGAAGATGGCTGGGTACATCTGTCGACTTGGGATCCGGTAATTAATATAATCAAATCCAAAACCAAGTATAACACTGCGAGGCCTCAAGACACCATGCGCTCATTCTGCGTAGATCGGACCAACAAAAATAACTAAAAAGTTTGAGGGTACCCCGGAATAACTATACCTTTTGGACGTGTAACACCTAAGTCCTTCCTGTAGCCATGAGTGCTGCAAAGCACTCGAAACGTCGGGACTTTAAAATCAAAAATAAACTGCGATAAAATCCGAAAATTAGTTCTATTTCATAAATAATTTTACATTCAAAATAATTCACGGTACTTTAAACAATCAACGTAAATTTGAACAGGTTTGTCACCAAAACGCCAACAAATCGTTGCTCAATCGCTCGTGAATTGACAAAATGCGCCTAACTGTCGGCAAAGGAAACATTAATTAAGAGTTCGGCCTTAATTAAATTGTAACGTCTCAGCGAATTTCCCTGATGCCCTCGCTCGGTGGTCTTGCAGGTAAACGTTAGGACTGAATGTTAACTTTATAGCTACGGTAGTAAATGTAACATTTTAATGATTATTCAGCACAGTCTTCTATGGTACGCTCATTAATCGAGTTGTAAAATAAAAGCGCACACGACAGTTTTATTTGCTGGGAATTTAGGAAGGAAGCAATAAGATATCGTGAGCATTGACTGCTTCGAATGATTTATAGGAACCACAAAAACGGCAAAAGATCTAGTGTTTCTAATAAACTTTAAATGGAGTTTACTTTTCATATATATTTATATGAGTTTATTTTTCTATACAGAAATTATGAAAAAAATGGATGCAAATTTATTCAAAAAGACGAGCCCGCTGAGTTTCCTGCCGGATTTTCTCAGGGGAGGCCGCGTTCCGATCCGGTGGTAGATTTATAATATAAGCCCAGTTAAGAAACTGTCCCACCGTTGGGCGCGGGCCTTCTCTTAAACTGAGAGGGTTTAGGCCATAGTCCACCACGCTGGCCCAGTGCGGGTTGGCGAAGTTCACACACCTTCAAGAAACTCTTAGGCATGCAGGTTTTCTTACGACGTTTTGCTTCACCGTTAAAGCAAGTGATAGTTAATTTTTAATATGACGACAGAAGACAGAAGTGTGTGTCTGGGTTTGAACCCGAGACCTCTGACTTTGCAGTCCAACGGTCTAACCACTAGGCTATCACTGATTGATACTGGTAGATCTAAAAAATCTAAATACGACCATTTGTAAATACCCCCGCAGGGTTTTTTTTTTTTTATTAACCTATTGTATCCCACTGCAGGGCAAAGGTCTCCCCCTCCTTTCTCCAACGATCTCTATCCTCTGTCAATAATGGCCAATCTATTCGATACGCGTCGAGGTCATCGCGCCACCGCTTCCTGGGCCTGCCTCGGCGACGATGACCTTGTTGTGGAACCCACTCGGTACACAGTTTGGCCCACCTATTTGTATCCATTCGGCTCAGGTGACCCGCCCAATTCCATTTTAATGTCGCGGTTTTAACTCCGACGTCTACAATGCTGGTCATGGAGCGTAACACCGTGTTCCGTACTCGATCGATACGTTTTAGGCCTAAGATGCTACGCTCCAGGGTTTATATAAAATAAATCATTTGAGTGTGAGTTTGATAGCAATAATCACGCATTTAATATTTTAGCTTATTGTTTACTGAACAACAGAATTAGCCTTTGCAAAGCACATCTATAATATGATCTGTAAATGCTACCTGTGTTATCTATAAGAAAAAAAAATCTAGAAAAAGAATGCTGCAACCAATGTCGTAAATTTAAATAACTTGACTAATTATTATAAGTCCATTTCGAAGTACGACAGTTATTAGATTTTCGTACGGCAATTAAAGTATATATTACATTGATATTTCAATAGAACCACAGGCAATCGTGATTAACACCAACTCTCAGTTTTTTTCTTTACAATATGCAATAAAAAACACAATACAGGCTTGAACCCAAAAATAGATTATTACACATCAAAAAATAAGTTATTAAATTGATGAGCGGCAATATCCTTTAACAAAAAAGGCGTAAACCACAAAGAATAGATTCGTATTTGTTGTTTAATTAAGGAATTTTTATGCTATAAAAGGTATCTTGTAATTTGAAAAAAAGGAGTCGAGGCGGAGCAGGCAAGAATAAAAGAATTCGGAAGCTTTAATAACAAATTATACGGGACTTAGCTTTTGTTACCCTAGTTCTGATTATTAGTAGATCAGCTGAGTCGTTACTTCTAATAGGAATTTTAAAGATGTTCTGGTTTCGTATTGAGACTTATGTTCTAATTAAAGAAAAATGTTCGTACTAGGGCTACTGTCTACTTTGTATAGCATTGTATCTGTATTCAGTATAACATAAATATTTTTAAGTTTACGCTTATACGCACAATTTACCCACGGTAATATAACCCTAATAACATTCATATGGACTAGGATTCAAACCAAGGGCCTCGTGATTGCCAGCCGAACCTTGCACGTAGTGAGACTAGGTCTATAAAAAAATATGATGTATTTTTTTATCATATTTTACTTACATTTGATAAGTATACAAGTGTACTACCACAACGGGTAAGTACCCGCAGAAATATATATGTATATGTACCTACTTATATACCAAGGTTTAGGTAGGTACATCTAGACATTGTAAAAATATTAGTATTTTCTAGTGCCCGACCGAAGGTCGATTTTTTAGCCGAAGCCGATTTATAGGCCATCGCCAAAACCTACGGCCAAAGCCAAAGGTTTAATAACCCTAAGAAATTTGGTTAATGATTGGCTAAATTTAAAAAAGTTATGTTAACTGTATTAATTTATAAAGATATTTAAATTGCTTGCAACTGGTTAAAAATAATAAAACTGATATAATAATATTTTTAATATTCATTTATTTTAAAGTAATTTAACAGACACAATCAGTCTCACTTTTCACGATTAGTGTGTATTAAACTAGACTTGCAAATATACTCTTTTAAACGTTTTTTAAACTTTGGTCAAATAAATGTACATTTATCGTAACTTTTTATCGTAACTTGAGCAAATTAAAATTAAAAGTATATAACAATTACAATCGACGACCTCAGTAGAGTCTCTCAACAGGTCTTAAAATGAACATGGACAAGACGAAGATCATGCCAAACGTCCATGTAGTACCAACTTCTATATAGGTTAGAGACTCTACGCTCGAAGTTGTTGACGATTATATATACCTGGGACAAAGAATTCAATTAGGTAGGTTCAATTTCGAGAAAGAGGTCAATCGTCGAATCCAGGTCGGATGGGTGGCGTTCGGGAAGCTACGTAACATCTTCTCGTCCAAAATTCTGCAGTGACTCAAGACAAAAGTCTTTGACCAGTGTGTTGCCAGTGATGACTTACGGCACTGAGGCATGGTCGCTTACGATGGGCCTCATAAGAAGGCTCAAGGTCACCCAAAGGGCGATGGAGAGAGCTATGCTCGGACTTACCCTGCGGGATCAAATCAGAAACGAGGAGATCGCAGGAGGACGAAAGTCACTGACATAGCACTCAGAATTGCTAAACTTAAGTGGCAGTGGGCGGGGCACATTGCTCGTAGAACTGACGGCCGTTGGGGCATAAAGGTTCTCGAATGGCGACCACGTACCGGAAGACGTGGAGTGGGTAGGCCCCGTACAAGATGGACCGATGACCTGGTGAAGGTCGCGGATAGAAGTTGAATGCGTACAGCACAAAGCCGGTCATTGTGGCGGTCTTTAGGGGAGGTCTTTGTCCTGCAGTGGACCTCTTTCGACTGAAGAAGAAGAAGAACAATTACAACTCTTGCGCATTCGTATGTCGAAAATCGTATTATATCGTTCAATTTCGGTGCTTGCTATAAAATTCCGGCTTCAGCGCAAATGAGCCGAAGGTGGTATTTTTGGCCGAAGCCGAAGGTTCGGCCGGACACTAGTATTTTCCAACATTAGTCTGGAGTTTGGAATTGTGCCCGATAAATTACATGGAACCTAACATCGTCGGCGACAAATGGGAACACAGTACAGCTCTACCACACTTGCTTGAGAAATATAAGCATTCCCGGGCTTACTTTTTTTAAAATTTAATATTTTCAAGTCATGCCAAATGACTATATTATCTATAAAGAATTTGTACCAGAGAGCTTAGCACGAAAAGATTGCCGTAAGTGTAACGCCAGAGAGCTATATGCTATCCTTGCCACACTAGAGATTTATTAAATACTACAGTATTTTTCACATAGGATGGGTAGTGACAGTTCTAATTGCCAAACGAAATTATATGTTATTTAATGGTAATAAGAGGCATGACCCGTTTCTATACTTTTGGTTTTATGCCTTAACATCATTGAATTAAATATTAATTTCGTTTGGCAATTAGAACTGTCAATACCCATTCTATGTGAAAAATACTTCAGCAACCCGCCCCTACGTCGCACGGGTAAATTATACGCATACACCTTCCTCTTGAAGCACTCTTTCCATTGGTGAGAAAAGTATGAAAATCCGTCCGATAGTTATTGGCTTTATCGCGTTCAGACAGATATACGCAGCGTGGGGATTTTGTTTTATAATATGTAGTCATACATGAACGTCAAAGTTTTAGTGCTAATCCCTCTGTATCTTTACCAAAATAATCTGAATATTTTGTGTACAAAAGTTTACCGTTAAAGCTTGTTAAGAATGACACTCGAGAGTCATTAACTGCCTCCGTTGGTCGCTGCCGTGTCTAATTCACGCAGCAAGGGATCTGTCATGCTGCGCCATTGTCAATGCGATATCATTAATCAGGTTCAAATCATCGGTTCGGTGCGTTTTATTACCATTTGATTCGCTCTCGCGCTTTAATTTCTGGTTACTTTTGCTAGTATCACTTGGTAGTTACAAAAAAAATATAGTTGAATATATGTACATAAACTTGATGTGTACAGACGGCTATGCACAAATTATTCGGTGTTATCGTGACGTTGTCGAAAAAGCGTGCGGTCGCTTTTATCTTTACTTGGAAAAGGATGGCATATTAACTCTATATCATCACGCTAATGTCCATATTTTTGTGCTAAGCCATCTCAACTAATTAAAACAGGGGGCGTTGATGTGAAATTAGGATTAAAATTTAGTATAATTTTCCTACTACCAAGAAGATATTTCAACAGGTGGGTCCGAATGACTATTAATTAAAAAAAGAACTTGTTACATAGCAAGCGGCAACTCTGCGACTGCCAGTTACATTTCATTTGAAGACAGTTTTAGTTCCGATTTTGCTGCCGGCCAAAATATTCTTGTAGAACTTACACAACAAATTCCAATCAAACAAAACCATCGCATTAGTTTATAGGTGAAGGCATACATTAAAACAAAAAGGTTACTTAGACATCACTAGACCATTGCAATTATTTAACATATCTAAGTATGACAAGACTGCTCAAAAGAAAAAAACATAATATAAGTTTCTCGCAGTTGCCATCTCGTTTGTATGTTCCGACATACGTTTAAACGACTAACCCATGTACCCACATACGTAAGTATGTGGTCAAACACCGCTACAAGTTGCCAAACACGTCGGAGGCTGCGTTAAACTTGGGCATAGACTGTAGGGCGGGATCACTCGCTCCAGGAATACTAATGAGCAGTACTATTTTAGTACATATCATTAAGAAACAGGTCACATAATGTAAAATGCAGTGACTCTGAGGGATTAGCACAAAAAGATTGACGTTACCGTGACGCTAGCGAGTTGATATGCTATTCTTGTCACACTACACATTTACTAAATAAACATGAACGTGACGGCACGCTTACACACTAGCGTCACGCTGACGACACCTCTTGGTGCTAAGTCCTCTGATCTTGGGGTCGCATTTACATTACTTTGTTGGAATCAAAAATACGTATTATGAGACAGAGATGCTGATATGATATTTTGTGTGGGTGAAAGAGACGGATGGCCGTAAAGGCAGGTGTCACGATACAGCTGCGCGTGCGTACTGACCGGCACGTGCGCCGTCCAAGCTTTCAGGCCAACAGCTTTCGGCAGATTAGACGTTACTTTGCAATTAAAATATTCTTGTTATTAACTTCATTTGCATATTTTTGTACCGGTTGAGTTCATGATATCGATTTTATGTGCTTTTTCGGATATATTTTTTAATAAAACTGACCGCGTGACACTTTTTCATTCCGGTTTCTATGCTATCGAAAACTAAGATGGCTAAAAAAATATTAGAAAGTACCCCTTTATAATTTATTTCAAAGTCACAACGATTTCATTTTTGACTTAACACACCATCATGTCTATATTTCCCAAACGGGGGTGGCAGGTCCAGGCTCCGGACTCGTACTGGGAAGTTTTTGTTAGAAAAACTACACTTGTCCGACCTAGGATTTGGACCCAGGACCTCGTGATCACAAAGCGATGCGCTTTGCTACTAGACCAACGAGGTAGTCATTTTTGACTTGTCATTAAAATATTGTCATAATTCGAATACGGAAACTTAAAAACTGCAGTTAGCAAGATAAATTGCTGTCCATATGTCAATCTCGTATCATAATTGAAAAATAAAGTCATGTATATTTTTTTTTCGGTATCATTAACCTCCGCGCACGGCACGAGCTCTCGCCAATTTTATGACCAATTTTAAAAACGGGAAGGCTGTGCGACGGGCTGATTTCAATAATAAATCGATGCCTCCACAATTCACCGGTGGACAGCGTTTGTCCGGAGTACTAGCCTGAAATTATCGACATTGGCACAAAATGTAGAGGGCGGGGCCCAACGGTTTCTTGAAGCTCGACGAATTTTTATAGCGGGAGCAGCTTCACCGATTAGGGTGTTATTAAGCATTGGCACTTCGATTCACCATGATTGTAACATGTCAGCCTCGGATCCAGCGGTCTGAACATGTTAATGTTGCATAACGGCTTGTGGTCTTCCTTATTAAATACTTCTTAGTATACCCAGCCAGTATAAGCGTTGCAACCTTAGGTATTATCTTTATTTCTCCAAAGACTTGCCGCTTCTCGTACAGTAAGGTATAGTAGCTAAATATTTTTTTTTATTTACATTAAGGATTTTATCGCTAAGCGACAACGAACTTGAATATAACTGAATAACTAAATTAATGTTATTTCTATTCCAATTGAATAACTTAAATAATGCTAACTTTGCAACTGTAATGAACATTTTGGCTTCATTGGCAGAAAAAAATACTGTTTAGAAAACCAAGGAATACATTCCTGTTTGTACCGAAGCAAGATAATCTCAGTGTTTATGTAATCACTGACAACATCTTCAGTAATCCTGTATTTATTCCAAATTTATAAAAGGTAAATAAAAAAAATATATTAGCCCTCTTAAGAAACTGTCCCACCGTTGGGCACAGGCCTCCTTTTAAATTGAGCGGGTTTAGGCTATAGTCCACCACGCTGGCCTAGTGCGGGGTGGCGAACTTCACACACCTTCGACAAACTCTTAGGCATGCAGGTTTCCTCACGATGTTTTCCTTGCGTGCCTGGGTTTGAACTCGAGACCTCTGACTTTGCAGTCTAACGGTCTAACCACTAGGCTATCACTGCTTATTAAAAGGTAAAATATTCTTTATCTTATAAACGTCGGTGAATATTTTTAAATCCAAATATCACCAACTCGCAACTTTTATAAAACTGAGACTCTAAGTAACTTTTGCCACCGAACGTACATTATACTAAAGACCGCGAAATCAAATTTATACCGTCAGTTATCTGATATCGGATATAAAGGTGTCGTCGCAGACCCCACATTAATGTCTATCAACAGACCGATTATCTTAAAATATTTTAATAATTGAATCACAATATTCCCAAAGCCAGAAGATGAGATTTTTTTAAGTGACAAAAAACTTGATTGAAAAAACTTTAGGTTAACACCTAAAATAAGGCGTCGGCTTGTTAAAAAGCTATTAATAATATTTTATATGTATTCCAATAAACGTTTTAGCACCTTTTCTCTAGAGGTATTATTAGGGTTATTATTGCACGCCCTCGGACGATCTCGATCGCAGCGATTCTCGACGGGTTCGCTTTCGTATTCATTATGAACAAGAACCTATTATATGTAATTATTTGAAGCACCTTATTATATTTTAATATTACGAAATTTGCATTATTTGTAGAAGTTGTTTTGTGTCAAAAAAATAATTTTATATCATGCATATTGTTTTATATGCGTATAACGTAGCTGTTATATACGACCGATCCCGATCTATCTGATAGGGTAAGTAGAAAATTTTCACTAAAATACATTATTACCGGGCCATTGTGGGCCCATTCATTTACTTTTTTCCGAAACCTTCGTAGATATTTTTACGATATTTTTCTCACCGTTAGTAAATGATAATGAACAAATACAGACTGCTGTTTTGTATTCTCCCGGTATTAATGAAATACGTTATAGACGGTGCAGTTAATTATTTTATCTCTATTTCTCTATCTATATTATCACACCAGATCCCTTGCGGTGTAGGCAGGGAGGTAATTATTTTGTACTTCGAAAATTTCTCTATATTTGTTTTAGCACATATTTAATCTAATACTCGTTTAACAGTAAATCAGAATAACTCCTACCTAAAGTGCAAAATACCTTATCACAGGATTAGGCCATCAGAAACAACGAGACAAGCTTTTGTTTAACTTGCGAATGATAAAACATCATCTTTTTTAAGAATTTATGTTCTGTATAACCCGTACAGTTATTACAGCAAATTCCGCGAGGCGAGGATACAAAACCAAACCTCCGATCGTAATGATAATTAGTAAATCAAGAGTTTACAGTCCAGCAATGCGCAATGAGTCTCAGGATTACAATATTGGCTTCCGAGCTACGGTTGTATATTTACTTAACTAAATAAATAAATTTCATTTTACTTAAGCTTAAATTCATTTTCAACTGATACCATTTTCTCGGCTTATTCGCTATGACAAGTTTTTTTATTATGTTTATGGCATTACGACGACGCGTATTTTGCCAATGTAAAGTATTACGAATATTCATTTCTAAATTAATTCAACTCCCCAATGAACTTGATGGCAAATATTATTATGAAATTGGTGAAGTGCCCCACCCTGGATAGTAAAGTGACGGATACTTTACATACCAATTACAGCCGTTTTGAGGGAAATCGAAAAGGCACGTTTTATCACTTTGTTATAATTACTTTCACTTATGCACATATACATAATACACAATGATTAATATTCCACCATCATTACATTATAATTCGAAATAACACAAGTTTTGAAAATTAAAACAAATTGACGTCATCACTCTTCGATTTCCTGCCAAAAAAACCGCTATGAAAAGTTAGACATGAAACGTGGCGCCTTAGGATATCTTCGTGAACTGACCTAGGTTCATACAGAATACCATTACACGAGAATAATTTTTCGAGCACCATCACATAAGCATTTTGAGAAATTACTGTAACGCGACGCGTTTCGTCGTAGCGAATAAGAACCAAGATGGTAGAGACCACAGAAATCGTAATCTATACTTCTATACTAAATTCATAATGAGAAAAGATGTGCGGAGTCACGCTGACCGACCATATTCGCAACAGCGTAGTAAGAATGCGAGTAGGTATGAAAGATTCGTCATCGAAAAGCCTTTAATCAAACTAGCTACACATGTACGTAAAAAACAGTTGCGAATTGGAATATTAGGACTACGCGCGTCCTATATATAATTGTGGTATTTAATAAATAAGGATAATTTTGTCTTCATTTTTGTATCAGGAAACAAGACCTAGGGCATTTCGACAAACAAGGGTATACCATTTTAGTGCCACAATAAAAATTATTTAGACCTATCTGGCTTCCTACGCTTAAAAATAATCAGTAAATATTGTTTCCTTATTCATTCATACAATTATCATTCAGCAACATTTATAATATGCGGAGTGAAGCTGACCGACCCTATTCGCAACAGCGTAGTAAGAAAGCGAGTAGGTATGAAAGATAGTATCGGTGTAAAGATGAAAAAGGGCATGCACCGTTGGTTCGGGCATATAGAAAGAATGTCAGAAGAAAGAATGACAAAACAGATATACAATGCGAAAGTGGAAAGATGTAGGTACCGGAGAAAACCTAGACTATCTTACCATGACCAAATAGACCGAGTCTTATCTGAAGGGCAAGTCAAGAGTACTCCGTAACCGGCGAGCGTGTATGAGACGAACTATGAGAGTGGAGGAAGCCAGAGGGGTCTGTAAGGAAAGAACCTGTTGGAACTCTGTAATCTCTGCCTACTCCGTCGGGATCTGGCGTGATGATATAGATAGATAGATAGATAGATAGATAAAGAGGAAAGATTTGTATTTTTGTATGTTTGTAACGAATAAAATCAAAACCTACTGGACCGATTTCAACAATTCTTTCGCCATTATAAAGCTTTTTTTTTACCTGGGGAAAATCCTGCATAGGACTTCCGCGAGCCTCGGGGGAAACTCGCGGGGCGTGTCGGATCCTTACCGACTAAAAACCCCAGGGTGGCCGACATCAACACTTTGGAGGGGCTCCGGGATCTCCGTATGGAACGCACCGGTGCCCCTCTTGTGCCACGCTCTGAAGAGCCCGCCTTCGGGGGGAGACTTAATGACACGCTCCCCCCCGCACCAACGCGGTGCTCACGGCGACGTGGGCCACACCACGCCGCCGTCCTCCTCGGGGTTGCTCGTGAAGAACGCTCAAGGCCCCCGCCCCTTGCGTCCGCGACCCCGAAGGCCCCCCTGCTCGCCATTATAAAGCTACCTTATCCAGAAGTAACATAGGCTATATAACATGGACCCGGTAGGTGGCGCTGTTGTTGATCGAGTACGAAGTCGCGGGAAACTGTTAGTAATAAATAAAGCACTAGAAGTGATATAGCGGACGATTTTGTTTGAAACCACAAGCTTTGGCATGTATGCAAACTTAAAAAAAACATAATACTTTTTCTTTTCGTGTTAATGGTTCATATCAGTTCCGTTAAGTGAGTGGCTAGTACGATAAACACTGGTGAATGTACACTTACATTATTGTATTATATATTATCAGCCTATACTCTCCCACCGCTGGGCAAAGGCCTTCTCTCACAAATCGAGGTGAGAGAGATTAGGTCATACTCCATCAGGCGGACCTATGTTAGTCTGTAAGGTATACGAGAATACAAGGTGTAACATAATTAACGCAAGACCTGATAGTAGTTTGTCCTAAATCGGAAACTGAATCGATTCCAATTTTTTTTTATGTATGTTTTTTTCAAGTATATAAATTATCTAAAAATGAGTTAAACTCATTCCAAACCTTCGTAGATCCACTGTATTAAATACGTTTAACCATGATTAAAAGCAACACACCGATTTCAATTGTACTTATTAACATTCTTTTCCAATACGACCGGTTTTGTAATTAATTGGGTTATCTAAGTTCTTAAAAATGTGGTATATAACTCTAACCACTATAAGTGGTTTTCGAATTGAATTTGTGAAGTAATTATCTTATCGGGGTGTCTGTCAGTGTGTCTTGCGTTAATTACGATACACCTTGTATATGATATGGGCCCGTAAATTGTACAATTTCTGATGCTTGAAAAAAATAAATAATAATTATTATTATATTATTAGTGCGTATTAGCGGAGGCAGGTTTGTGGCACCTGCTGTTGGAATTTATCGAGCCGCCTATAAGGCTTCCAACTCGGCTTAACGACTACCACATGTGGTAACCGGGACCAACGGCTTAGCGTGCCTTCCGGAGCATAGAGACGCTCGAATATGAAAATGCTACAAACGGTCACTTATGTCAGGCTGACCGAGTCGGAAGCTGTCTAACCTTGATAATCTTTAAGAGCCCCGCGGTCGCAAAGCGCTACGAGTGGCACACATTATTGCTGTATAATATATTTTCCGATGAATTGTATTGCCTTATCGATACGGTTACAAGTTTTCAAAGACTTTCAACAACTCAAACTCAAATTATTTATTTTGTATTTACAAATGGACATATTTACATTTATTTTAACTTGCTAATCTAACTCCAGAACGAAACGTAGCCTCCACTGAGAAGATCCGGCGAGAAACTCAACGGACTGGTCTTCATGTCTAAATCTCTATTAATTTTTCATCATTTTCGGTGTAGATACATACATTTTTATATTATACAAAATCATTTATCCAATCCAGCTCCAATGCCTTACGCCTGAGATATAAGACAAATAATAATATTTTCAAATATATGTAAAAAAAAAGTAGTGACAGCCTAGTGGTTAGACCTTTGGACTGCAAAGTCAGAGGTCTCGGATTCAAACACACCTCTGTCGTTTAGAAAGCATGTGCGGTTTAAAAATTAACAATCATTTGTTTTAACGGTGAAGGAAAAAAACGTAAGGAAACCTGCATGCCTAAGAGTTTCTCGAAGGTGTGTGAAGTTCGCCAACCAGCACTGGGCCAGCGTGGTGGACTATGGCCTAAACCCTCTCAGTTTGAGAGGAGGCCCGTGCCCAACGGTGGGACAGTTCTTAACAGGGCTATTATTATATGTAATAATGATAAGCTAAAGGATTCTGGGTGGACCAGTCTCCACAAGCAGCACCCGTTCACGAGTATGACTACTTTAGCAGCCTCCCTCGACCATATTGACTGGACACTGCAAGCATACCAATTAAAGCCACTATATTACATACATTGTTCCACGCAGTGAAGCATTTCTTGTGATTTTTTTCGCACATGTGTAGCGCATAATTCACGCGGCCATGCAACTTCTTATTATTTCGGTTTCTTTGGTAAAGACGGATAAAAAAAATAAGTTGGAGTATAGATACCTAAAAATACATTTAGCATGCAAGTGTACTAACATATATGTAATAACAAAAATACTCGATGGTATCTGGCGTTAGGGCATGCGAACGAATACACTCGCGCCGCCAGAGCGCAAACGAAACACTGAAAATTTATTAATCTCAGAGTAAATAAAGCAATCCGTGAGTTCATTAAAAGGTTTAAATTTTATCTGTTGCAGTTTATGTTAACCACCGAGGGCAGGGCAGGCAGGCGCATCCGATACCGATTCGTACTAATTGGACTTTGTACCAACTAATTAGAATAAATTGTGAGCGAGCACCCGAAATTTATTTGGGATCTGTACCGCGGCGAAAGTGTTTTTACTTATTTTTTTTATGATCGATAATCGAATATCTTACTCGCATTAAGAATTCACACTTAAATTCGATTGTTGAATTATTTTATACTACCTGTAATAAGCGACTGCGTTTATTTTTTAATATTTTTGTATATTATCATATTATTATCTACCTATCTATCTATATCATCACGCCAGATCCCTTACGTGGTAGGCAGAGAGTACAGAGTTCCAACAGGTTCTTTCCTTACATACCTTTCTGGCTTCCTCTACTCTCATAGTTCGTCTCATACACGCTCGCCGGTTACGGAGATTCCTGACTTGTCCTTCAGATAAAACCCAGTCTATTTGGTCATGGTAAGATAGTCTAGGTCTTCCCCGGTACCTACATCCTTCCACTTTCGCATTGTATTCGCATATTATTACTAAATTATAATACAGCTGAGAGTCTTATCTGAAGGACAAGTCAAGAGTCTCCGTAACCGGCGAGCGTGTATGAGACGAACTATGAGAGTGTAGGAAGCCAGAGGTGTAAGGAAAGAACCTGTTAGAACTTTGTACTCTCTGCCTACCCCGCAAGGGATCTGGCGTGATGATATAGATAGACAGATAGAGATATAAGATAGCCTATGTTATTTCTGACGAATTTAGCTTTCTAATAGTGAAAAACTTATTAAAATCCGTTTTGGTAGTATCAAAGTTTATCGATTACACAGTTACGTCTATATTTCCCAAGCGGGAGTACCATAGGTGCACTGTGTACACTCACTTTTCGTCGACTATATTAGGTTCCATGAAATAGAGGGCGAGCTTATTGTCATAATACTGGGCACATTCCAGACTCCGGAATGATATTGGAAATTTTTCGATAGAACAAATAGATCCAGGACCTCGTGATCGCAAAGCACATTATTCGCAACCAGGCTTATCTAGCAGATTTATGAATTACAAACAAACAAATCTTTTCTCTTTGTATATACATAACATTTTAATGAACTTAAAATGCTACGACATTCGTCAAGTAAATGGCGCCAATAAAACGAATATCCGATGGATATTATTAAAATTCTCAAGCATTATGACCATTCGTATTCGTTGGAGGTCTCGCAAAAACCGACTGATCACGTATTTATATTAAACACTCCGTGGAAGGAATAAACACGGTTTTACCGGTGGTGTTCTTGTTGAAATATAAAAAAAAAACGTTTGAAAAACGCAGCAACAATGAGAACACAGACCAGAATAAGATGGTGGTAATAACATGAATAAATATAATAATTTTTTACGCCTATTATTCTTAGAGATTTATTCAGAAATGTGCGTAATATATACAGTGCGTAAGATTTTGCGAATTAGCACAAAGCCAGGCTTATCACGAACAAATTGACGTTAGAGTAATGCTATCGAGTTCATACGCCATCCTTTTCATACTACAAATTTACTAGATAAAAGAATTCTTAGCAATATTACCTTAGCGCCAGTCTGTTCGTACTATGCCCTCAGAAATAAGTTTGTTCAAAACAATTTCGTCGATTGCATTTTTTTAAATATTTATTACGTAGTCCGCTGTATAAAACAAAATTTATTTATATTCTTCCATGCCTTCGGGAGAGCACTACAGCTTACCAAATCACTCTCCGAAGCTCTTAAAACTTAAATGTTTAAACTTATACTATACTAACAACACCTATACATATTCTTAAAAAATAAATAAAAACATAAAAAACTGTAAAGCATTATATAATTAAACATATTAAACTATTAGATCTATCTATGTATAAAAACTTAAATACATTACGCCTAGCACTTTGGCCTCATAGCAAAAAAATCCGTGGCCGCCTTGTGAAACTCGCTACGAGTACAATAAAAAACGTCTAGTTGTTGGTGGTACTCAAGCATTGCATAAAACATGCGAATCGCTCTAGAGATCGGGGAATTCCTGCCCAATTTAGTATTGGACCACGGCTAACCTAGGAGCTTGTGTCGACGAGCCCTTAAATAATTATCTAGTACAGCCAAAGATATGCGCTCCAGTACTGCCGGTAGAACCTTACGTCGCCTAATTATATAATAGACATATTCTATAAGAGAGACTGTTCGTCTTAGTTCTAGCGTATTATAATCATATTTAAACTTATTCATAGCAATAGTAGTTCTAATACATAATATCCACATTAGTTTAAAACATCATTAACTTAATAAATGAAGAAATTTCGTTTTCGTATTGATTTATTAAGCAATAATTTAATTGGGAAGTTGAAAATATAATCGTGTTAACAAATCCAATGACAAGTTGACGTTTATAGTGATGTCAGGATTTGACACATTACAATGTTGTGAGGTACCACAATATATTTTTGTCGGTAATAGAAATTTAAAAAAGCAATCTTATGCAATAAAAGTTATATTTTAAAGTTTTTAGTGTTAAGGTTAAGGCGGTGTAAATGAAACATCCTTAGTATTTTATTTACCTGAATTACTTAGAAAATCTTAAGTAGAATTGATGCTTATTTTCAAAATAATTTTATTTACTACTTACACTAATATTTATTGATTGACCAGGAAAAAATAACATTAATTTTATAAAAATAATACATATTTTTATGTCGATAATTTATGTCGATTGATTTAGTTGTTAGTTATACACTAGTTGTCATAAGCTTGCAAAATTTTCTTTATTTTGACATTTGTAGCTGACATTGTTGTCCGTGGATTTGTGAACACGAGTTTAGAAGGGCTTACATAAACATTATACGTTGTATTTCTTGAAGGAATTTTGGGTCCAATATAACTAATAAGTCGCCATTTTGAACAGATATTAAAGCCCGAATATTATTTCCGTATATTCTATGTAATTATTTAGCCTTTTGACCTTAATGGGACTTCATTCTAAAACAGGAACTTTGCAGGAAGAAAGATAGGGTAGTTTACTGGACAATAGTATCATATTCTCACGGGACACCTATACTGTCATTAAATCACGTACAAATAGTTTGTCAACCCCAAAATGCGATTATGGTCAAAAGGGCAGCAACGGACATTGAGTTCCTGTAGTCATTACCTTGCGTATTATTATTAAAACCATTAACATTTCACACTATTCTATATTAGTATGGGATTTTATGAAACGACTGCTTCAAAACAAAACATTGGAATTGTGCTATTGAATTCAAGGTTCTTTTTTGAATTGAATAATGCTTGTTGGTCGCTGATGGCACAATTATATGTTTCGTATCGCTAGAACTTATGTTATCTTGAATAGAAAATAAGACTTTATTATTTAAATACTATTTAACACCAATAGGAGGAATTTGCTCACGCTATTAATAAGCTGTTTGAAATTTAATAAAATGTGACAATTTGCAATACTATTTATTCTACGTCTTTGTTTTGGTGTATGTTAAAAAAGATGTTATTTATGTAGAGATTGTATTAAACAAACTAAATCAAAATTCAAAGCAATAGGTACAATGATTACAAATACATTTCTAAAACATATTCTTTATTATATTTTACTAACGAATCATATGGGCATTGAAAGATTGGTTTTCGTATTAAATTTGTAAACCAATAATCTAATTCGGGAGTCTGAAGTCTTGTGTCATTGTGTAAAAAATCCAAAGAGAGAGTAAATGTGTAAATAAATATTATTTTTCCAAATAATGTATTCTCACGTCCAATGTGACACAAAAGCGTCACAGGATGATTTGGCAGTTTGATAAAGCGTTTAGTCATTATCGTTGTCCACGGAAATGTAGTAATGTCCACGCAATGTTTACACAGAGGCACCCTCGTGAGGGGTCTAAAATACCCACAATTAAGGGTTAAAAGCGATATCCGTGTTTACACATTCCCACGCATAGTTTGATTGAGTTGGTGGGAATAGAAATAGTTGTAGACTATTAAAAATGTACTATCTATCTATCTATATAGAGCCAGATCCCTTGCGGGGTAGGCGGAGAGTACAGAGTTCCAACAGGTTCTTTCCTTACATACCTCTCTGGCTTCTTCTACTCTCATAGTTCGTCTCATACATGCTCGCCGGTTACGGAGACTCTTGACTTGTCCTTCAGACAAGACTCGGTTTATTTGGACATGATAAGATAATTTATGCCCTCCTCGGTACCTACGTCCTTCCACTTTCGCATTGTATATCTGTTTTGTTATTTTTTCTTCTGACATTTTTCTATATGCCGGAACCAACGGAGCATGCCGTTTTTCACCTTTAAACCGATACTACCTTTCATACCTACTCGCTTTCTTACTACGCTGTTGCGAATAGGGTCGGTCAGCTTCACTGCGCATATTAAAAATGTTGCTGATTGATAATTGTATGAATGAAAAAGGAAACAATATTTACTGATTACTTTTAAGCGTCGGAAGCCAGAGAGGTATAAATAATTTTTATTGTAGCACTTTCGATAAACACCCTTGTTTATCGAAATGCAGTAGGTCTTGTTACCTGATACAAAAATTAAGACAAAATTATCCTTAGTTATTAAATATCACATTTTATATACTGCCTCGTTGGTCTGGACTGCCTCGTTGGTCTGGTGGCAAAGCACATCGCTTTGTGATCACGAGGTCCTGGGTTCAAATCCTAGGTCGGACAAATGTAGTTTTTCTAACGAAAAATTCCCAGTACGAGTCCGGAGTCTGGAATTGTGCCCGGTATATGGCAATAGGCTCGCCCCCTATTACATGGGACCTAACATCGTCGGCGAAACGTGGGTGTACTCAGTACACCTCTGCCACCCCCTCTGGGGAATATAGGCGTGAGGGTGTTTTTTTTTTAATATACTTCAAGCTAGCCACTATTAATTAGGACGCGCGTAGTCCTAATATTCCAATTCACAACTGTTTTTTACGTACATGTGTAGCTCGTATCTTTAAACGCTTTTCGATGACGTAAGAATCGTCCCCGCAAGATCCGCAACTGAGGACCACCATCTCGACATCGACAGATCTGTCCACAATTTGCCTTTGAAACAGCCGGCGATCAGTTCTTATCAGTGCATAGAAACGATAAAATCTCCGTCGACGACGATTTCATCATTGTCCCGCCCATTAAAATTCCAATCAACAAACACATTCACCTGTCGGCGGTACATCGCGGACAACGTCACGTCATTTACCCTACGTCAGAAATTACATTGAGAAATTACTTGTTTATTTTTTTTGACCACAACCGCTAACCTGTCAGCGGTTGACCCAATGTCTCTCATGATGAAGAGTGACAATAAGGCTGAAGATGTAGCTCGCTAAAGCATGATCTACATCTCCATTTACTTAATTTTTGTAGAACATCCTATTTATATAACATTTTCCTTCTTAAAGCTTTAAGGTTTCGCCATATAATCGACGCAGCGCGACGGGAGCGCGACGGTGGCGCGGCTTAAGAAGTTGTAATGTACTGAAATGTACGACCCCACATAGCGACAGCAAACGTCACAACAGAACGTTGCCGAGCGCTTCCGTCGCGTTTCGTCGGCTATTTGAAGACAAACCTTAAGATAAAGACGATAGGCTGTCTAATCTAATCTCTAAATAATACTAAAGTTAGAACAATTGTGCTACACATTTCCTAATCTAGGAGTAAAGATGAGTTAGGATAGGAATGTCTGATTCGTACTTAACTTAGAATAGCCTTCTCACTCTGACATACGCTGAAAAGACAAAAGTGGTCTTACTTTCCGTAAGTTACGAAGTTCCGACTCGTTATAATCAGGTAGAAATTAATGTCACGTCAACATTAATTGGTGCCACCGACTTTGTATAGAATACGATCGATTTCCTTCCAAAAAAATTCAATCCTTTCCTGTGATCCTATAAAGTTGGATCAATTTAATTTTGACTGTGACTAATTTTGTTAGTTTAACGCTGCGCTTGCGGCGCCAGTTGTAGTAAAAAACAAACAAACATTCCGTAGAACTAATGAGTGTGTAATTTCGTTAGGGAGGCTCTATGTAGGCGGTCCGTGGGTGCACGGCGCGGGGTTGAGGAAATTAATAGTCTAGTCTCAAATACACCATATTAGTTCCCAATTATCTTCTGGAGTAAAAACCATCTGCAGCTAATCCTCCTAATATTTTAAATGCAAAAGATTGTGAGGATGGATGTACATGTTCAACTCCTTTATGCAAAAACTGCATAAAGGAGTTGAAACTTTACAGTAATATCCTACTAATATTATAAATGTAAAAGTTTGTATGTTTGGATGTTTGTTACTCAATCTCGCAAAAATCGCTTAACGGATTTGAACGAAATTTGGCACACAGATAGTTTATTATCTGGATTAACACATAGGATACTTTTTAGTAAAATTTTCCTATTTCCAGGAAAATGATTTAACACCTAGATCCGTATGGTTAAGAAAAGAATTTGGGTAAATTTCATAGCAAACGGCTACTCTGCGACTGTGATGACATTTCACTTGATGTCAGCGTTAGTTCCAATTTTGGCCGCGGGCCAAAAGAACCTTGTGTGACTGTGGAGTCGCTGATTTATAACAAAAGAAAATCTGATTTTACCATTTTGTATTATTTTCATAATTAGTTTATTGATTGATAATAATAATATCAGCCTAAATTGCCCACTAATTGAGGTGAGAGAGATTAGGTCATACTCCACCACGAGGACCCAGTGTGGATTGGTGGAGGTAGGTTTGTGGCCACCTGCTGTTGGAACTTATCAAGCCGCCTTTAAGGCTTCCAACTCGGCTTAACGACTACCACATATAGCCGGGACCAGCGGCTTAACGTGCCTTTTGAAGCACGGAGACGCTCGAATATGAAAATACCACAAACGGTCACCCATCTCGGGCCAACCGAGTCGAACGCTGCTTAACCTTGGTAATCGGTAAGAACACCGCGGTCGCACAGCGCTACGAGCGCCTCAATTGATCGATATGTCAATGTTAATACTCGGATCCAAAAACAAAAGAGTATTATAAAAATAGATCAAATTTTTTGTCAACCTATTTTGTCCCACTGCATAATAATGACAACATTTTAATTTGTAATTAAAAAAATATATTAGAAAAAAATAAACACCGTCATGCCTATATTCACCATGCGGGGGTGACCGAGGTGTACTGTGTGCACCCAATTTTCGCAAGCGACGTTAGGCCCCATGTAATAGGAGGTGAGCCTATAGTAATTATATGTGAACAAAGCCAGACACTTACTTCCAATGGTACTGGAAATTGTTACAGTGAAAAATTACATAACCTTATGATTGTTACGTGCATTATTTTCCACTAAACCAACGAGGTAGTTATTTTTTATTAGAAAGGAATAAAAAATACTTTGAACACTGGCTGTGGTTATTATATTCATTTCTCTGTAATAGTGACGGTGAAGGAAAACATCGTAAAGAAACCTGCATGCCTGAGAGTTTCCCGAAGGTGTGTAAAGCTCGGCAACCCGCATTGGGCCAGCGTGGAGGACTATAGCCTAAACCCTCTCAGTCTGAGAGAAAGCCCGTGCCCAACGGTGGGACAGTTTCTTAACAGGGTTAACATTATTATTATATTATCTGCAATAGAGTGCATATTTGCAGCAAAATTAATATAATCCAATCCATCATCATCAACAGCCTATAGCAGTCCACTGCTAATCATAGGCCTCTACAAGTTAACGCCACTGGGTACGTTCCTCGGCTACTCAATCCAATTATGACCGCATAAATACATTCAAACGGTACATTAATAGAGTTAGGAAACATTAATATTTAAGCCCATAAGGTTTCTAGTACCGATACTTAAATTAGGAGTACAAGTATTTAAGTATGTACGTACTTATACACCGTTGAATGGAACCGTGGTGATCTTATCTTCATTTAATTTAGAGCACAGTAACGCATTGAAGATAGCCTATAAAAGCCGGACTTTAAATGAGACCGTAAAATGGTCACATTAACCTTTCACCGGTTCTATTTAAGTGGAGTAATTGATTTTTTTCTCATGACGTTCATTTAAAACCGTCCACACATTTTGTTCCTTTGATCATTCTAAAATGTGTAGTTATAATCATTTTTATGGTATTGTTGTGTTCATTTTTTGGTCCCAGTCTCGGGTGATATTGTCTTTAATAATAAAGACACTTTTTACGATTGAAAATAAAGTCATAAACTTTTGTAAATAAGAGCCATTATTATGACCGTAAAGAAGCAATGATCATCAATCTGAATAAAAAATGATAATATGGTAGGTATAATATTTTCGGAGAATTTTTTGAAGAGGGTAAATTTTTTATTAGAGATGACTTAGTTTTTATTTCGTTGAAATAAATAAATGAAACACATTTTAGGGACTAATACTTTAGAGTAGAACTGTTAAGGTTTGGTTAAATAGCCGACGGAGCGTGACGGGAGCGCAACGGAAGTGCTCGGCTAGTTCGGTTGTGACGTTTGCCGTCGTGCCAAGCGGGGCTGCGCTATGTAGCGTCTCCCGTACATTACAACTCCCGAAACCACCGTCGCGCTCCCGTCGCGCTGCGTTGGATATGTGGCGAAACTTTTACTCTTCCCATAATAACTATATGTTATGTTATAAAACGCCATCTATATTTACTAAATTATAATTTAGTATATACTATAGTATAGTGCGACAAGAATATTATGGCCCGTGGATGACACTGACAGGTAGGCGTTGGTGTGAAATTAGGGTTTACATTTAATAAATTTTCCTACTTCCAAGGAGATATTTCAACAGGTAGGTACATTATATATGATTATATGATTACAAATTAAAAAAAGAACTTGAGTAATTTCATAGCAAACTCTGCGACTGATGTGACATTCGATGAGTGTCAGTCTGTTGTGTGACTGTAGTATCATTATAGGAATCCCGATTTTATAGTTGCATCTGCAAAGAACAACGATGTAATGTGATGATGTGGCCGTTACATATTTGTTTCTGGGAATGATCAATTTGCGGCCGATTTGCCATTTTAATGTCCAGCTGTTACTAGTACATATTTTGTCAAACAATACGAGTTTCGTGGACTGCACTATGGAAAATTGGAAAATTCGGAAAATTGTTTGGTTTTTTATGACCGACTGCCATTTATTACAATAAAGCCAGCCAGCGTACCAGTGCCAGGATATTAATCCTGGCGCTGGTACGATGTTTTCATAGTTATGGCATGTCCATATATATTACGTCGTTGGCATACAATAATATTTGATGACTGACATATTCCTCTCATTAATTAACATTTCCCATTCTATTTCATTAGTCAAATTAGACTTTTTATATAGATCAGGATGTACTGAACATTTAGTAAAACACTGTATATTAGGTACCTATATTGCATTCTTATCTGGTCCCAATAGTATAAGAGGGCTAGTATGGTCGAATACTGTCGAGGATAGTGCAAAACGGCGTAACTAACAACAGACAATACGGCGTAAATTAGGTATGGCAACACTTTACAGGGTAGCTAAAAATCTAAATATTTTCTCTTTTACCCATCTAATGCGTGCTTTTACTTTTAGATATTAAAAAGGTAAAACAACGCATATTTAACGAGTTCAGACACTTATTAGATAAGCGGAAGAGAAGATATTTAGTTCTTCGGTTCAGGAGAACCAAAGAACTAAATGTTTCCTCTTCCGCTTCGGTAAGGTACGGTAAAATCAGGTATGACAAAATTACAGAAGTAAAGTTTGTCATACCTAATTTGAGCTGTATTATTAGTTGTTAGTACCCAGTTTTGCACTATCCCCGACGATATGGTAAAACGAAATCCGGTCGGGTCCGCAATGAAATGTTTATTGGGTGCCGAAGCTTCGCGCCTCGAGCGTGGATAACGAGTTGCAAATGACGTTTACAGACATTCAATCAAAGCTGTGATTGGAGGATTGATAGTCCCGGCGCGCACTTGCAGGCATTTCGGGCGAATTTCGTGTAAGTACCTAATTACGATTCTGTATAGTTCCATTGAACTTGCTAAAAGACATTTTACTTTTATCGAAATATTTTATAGGGTTTTATTTCTTTTCTAATTTCCTTTAAAAAAAGTTACACTGCTATAGGAATCCTGTTCAGGTTCAGGTTTAAGTCGGGTCGATATTTCACTGCGGGCGTTACATATTCGGATTCTCCATACGCCCACTATGAAATACAGAACGAAATATCTGTGAGTCGCACAAAAATGTATCTTATCGGAGATTAAACCCGTAACCACTCGATCCAGTGAGCTGAATTGTCTTTAGTCAGAACATTAGACCGACAATTTATAACAATATAACATATGAACAATACGAGACTAGATTAATTCGAGTGAAAAAATTAAAACTTCAAGGTGTATTCTGTAAATAGGTACTTTTCGCCGACGATGTTAGGTCCCATCTAATAAGGGTCTATTGCCACTATATCAATCAGAATCTGGACAGATGCTAAAAGTTTTAGTGGCAATTTTTTTTATTTTGTCCAACCTATAATTCGAATCTAGGGCCTCGTGATCGCTACACGCATTATGCGATACTAGACCAATGTGGCAGTAAAGTAACTAAACTTTTTGTTGGCATGATATACTTTTATAAGTTACTTAATTACTTACTTACTTGCTTTAACGGTGAAGGAAAACATCGTGAGGAAAGCTGCAAGCCTAAGAGTTTCTCGAAGGTGTGTGAAGTTCGCCAACCCGCACTGGGCCAGCATGGTGGACTATGGCCTAAACCCTCTCAGTTTAAGAGGAGGCCCGTGCCCAACAGTTTGTTAACAGGGCCAATATTATTATTACTTAATTACTTTTTGAAATTCTTAAATACACAACCAACTGTTACCAGAGCTAGCAATTATTACGGGGACAGAACACTTAAAAAACGGCTACCTTATTTACTTAACAGTCTACCAAATGAAATCAGACATGAAACTGATAAACTAACTTTTAAAAGAAAACTAAACAAGTTTCTGATGAGTAAGTGCTAAAAATGTCAGAACGGTTAGAACTAATAACAAGATATTATTATAAAACAATGTATATTGATACAACTCAAGCGATGAATTTTTAAAGAGGCACCCGTTGAATGATCCCACAGTCAAACCAATAACATGGGTTAGTGGGGCAATATCTTAACACAGTATTTAGTTATAGAAAGATATTAAATAAATAAATAAATTATAACAGTAAGTTGAATAGAATCGAATTTTATTCTCTATTTGTTCCAACAAAACTTCTTATCATTGAAAAAAATTGGATAATTTTCTTAGCAATTTGCGTATTCAAAATCCACAGCTACACGTTTAAATTATTCTCCCATTCCACACAATTCCCAATAGAGATACGTCAAATTCTGTCGTTCGCTGGTAACAGTGAATAACAGTGGGAACAATCAGTGAGACGGACGCGCGTCATTCACTCTGCGATGCGTTAACGAGCACATGCAAATACCTTGTGCTTCGCGCTAACAATATCCACGCTGTATACTAGCGTGCCGGCTTATAACGTCGAATAACTGAGAGCTTATTCGCTATTAGAACGGTTCGTATTTGTCTTAGCTGCTTGTAGCCACAGAAATCGCAATAATAAGACACTAGAAGTGAAATAGCGCACGATTTCATTCGAAACCGCTTTTGCCATACATGAGCAGTCTGAAAAAAAATAGACACGGTTTTATACAGTCACGTTATTGCTGTACAAATATTTACCGATGTTTGACCTTATAAGTACGAGAATAGTTACAAGTTTTGAAAAACTCATACCAATATTAGTCGCTGTATACATTGGTCCACGCAGTCCTGAAGCATTTTGTGGTAATTTTCCCACATGTGTCGCGATAAGTTCACGCGGCGATATGACCTCTACTGTCTCATTATTACGATATCTAGAATCACAGCGAATACATTGAATAAAGAACTACCTACTAGTCTTTTTTGTTCTGTGATCGAAAAACCTTAAGAACTTAGCAAGAACAGATTTATTTCAATCAAATGAATCTTACTCAATGTACAAGTAACCTCTAAAACTAAGAAACATTTCAGTTAGTGGCCCAATATAATAATTCAGCGAAGATAGTCGGCACTTACAGCAATTTTCTACTGCAGTTACATTTGTATAGTTTGTTGGATATTCGCAAATATTTGCAAATCGCTCTCACGTCGCAATACTAAACGTTACTAGTCGCTATGTTAACGAGATGATTAAATGAACGATGGAGCGTATTAACATATAAGAAGTTCAAGTGCTTACTTGAAAAATACATACAGTTTATATTAAGTTGTAAAAGGAATGACTGCCTCGTTGGATTTTTTTTCCAATATCAGTCCAGAGTCTGGCATTGTTTGTATTATCAATAGGCTCTCCCCTACACGGGACCTAACATCGTCAGCGAAAAGTGGGTGTACACAGTACACCACTGCTACCCCCGCTTGGGGAACACGTGACGCTTATTTTTTTAAGGAAAGGGCTAGCTGCCCTTGCTTGCTAAATTGATTGTATGTAAAAGATGACAATTAAATTGTTTCATTTATGGATCTAATAGAAGCTTACTATTAAAATAGATTACTAACATTTATTTTGCTTGGCTTGACATTATATTTGGGATTTTTTCAAACCAAAACCTACATATATTACTATTTACTTAAGTGGCTTTGCAAGCGAAAACAATCAATTATTATAATAATAAGTTATAGAGACGATACTACTATTGAAAAATGTTATCCCTGTAGATAAATCTGGATTATCACCTGAGAGCCTAACACGAAAAGGTTGATGTTAGCGTATCGCTAGCGTATTGATATGCCATCCTTATCGCATTACAAATAGACTGAATAAGCATGAACGAGACAGCATGATTACTCTCTCTGATCGCATTCTGTATAGTCCTCAGTCCTCATTTGCTTATGTGCTTATTGCTTCCCATTTATAAAATTATAAAGCCGCGAGAAAAAACATATCGTATATCGTGTTATCTCTTCTATATGGGATACTATTAAGATATTAATTATAAGACACATTACATACTATTATTTCAGACAAACACTTCTTCTTCTTCTTCTTCAGCCGAAAGACGTCCACTGCAGGACAAAGGCCTCCCCAAAGACCGCCACAACGACCGGCTTTGTGCTGTTTGCATCCAACTTCTACCCGCGACCTTCACTAAGTCATCGGTCCATCTTGTAGGGGGCCTACCCACTCCACGAACACTTAAATATGTCAAACTTCTACATTTCATTGAAATGATCGTGACCTGACGTGATTAAGCTACACGAATGATACCAAATCATGTTTTTACGTAATCCATAGGAAATGTTATGTACAAAAAATAAAATACACACATAAATAAACAGTATACTAAAAAAACAACTTATAATTATGAAGTGTCTCATCGAATATAAATAACTAAATTTAATTTAAATACATTTATTAGATTATCCCTATTGTTAAAACTTACTTTCTCTTTCAAACGCTATAAATAACGATTCGCAGCGGGAATTTTGACCTTATTTGTTTTAAATCACCATAAATTATGCGGAATGAATGGATTCCAGGCTCCGCGTGATTCCTGCGCGTGTATGCGCCAAGATTCCTATAAAAATGATAAACGCTTGTCGCCTCAATCGAAACAAAAAGTAGACCCATATAAGGGAGTTACCAAGAATATATTCGCACTACATTGAGGATCACGAACAAAATGATTAGTAAAAAACGTTAGTTTTTGCATATCTTTCTTTTCAGCATTTAGGGCCGTGTTGTCTAAAGCGCACTTCGACCTTATGGGATTTTTTCTGATGCCCCTTGGCCTTAATGCTCTAATGTCCCTGGAGTTCCAAATGCTCCCTGTATCAGGCTGTAGATTCCACCAAGAAGGATGAGCCTATATTCCTCTTGTGGTGGAAAGGCCACCTCCAGTAGATTCAATCGCTGTGCTGCCAATGCTTTGTACTCGTAGCTAGCAATAGTTGTAAATAACAATTTAAAACTATTAAATGATTTCAGATCATTATTGATTAGTTTTATTAGTTTTTTCTTATTCTTCTTATTTTTAATAAATACTTGTTCTCCTACTTTTCGGGCCGACTGTCATCTTTAATTTACTTAGAGTAATAAATCGATGGGAATAACGAAGACTGTAAGTAATCATAATTTGATTATTGATCGAGTTTTGGTCGAAGTTGCTTCATAATATTTCCACAACAAGACAAGAAACATTTCGGGTTATTCCTCTTAGATCCCCTGCTATTTATTATTATTATTTAATTCCTGTCGGATCCACTTAATATATTTTGCATTTTCAATTGGATCCCCTAACATTTTCGGAAGGTGGATTAGATCGGAATAGAAAATAATTTAAAATAACCCAACATTAATTACATGCTCGAACAATTAAACAGATTGTCAATTATTCATTCATATCGTGGGATACTTGAAATTAATTTTATTAAAAATGTTCTCGTCAATAATCTTGTGAAATGGTGTACCAATAATCATCTATAGGGAAATAACATGACGAATTACCAAGAAATCTTCTACGTTTGTGGAATAGAATCACGTTCGATTTTAATGTCTACGGCTTTTTTGTAGAGTCTACAGCAATGTCAATATCTGTAATATATATTCGGCCGTGTTATAATTCGATTTAGTTAGAAATGTCCACACCTCTGGGTGGGCGCCGGCCTCCCGCTAACACCAGATTAAAACTCCAAATAGCGTGGGTTATAAACATTAATCGACCTTAGATATTTGTTTTAAAGTCATTTTTCTTGGACTGGCTACAGATCTAAATAAATAAGGTTATTATTTTTCCACTCTTAGGCACAAAGCCATCTCTCATATATCTTGGTGATTAGGTCATTCTTCGCGGATCCAAGAACATCTAAGTACCACCGGTTCGATAAGAAACACGCACACAGACGCACGTCCAGCCTGTCAATTTAAAACAAATGTTAATTTATTATCCCTTTAGAAGGTGCATTACTAAACACAATTAGCGTTGTTTCCTCTGTGGCGTTCCATATTCCAAAATGAACACAATTAAACTCGAAATATGCCAAGTTTAAACAAGTCGGCTAGGTGACCAGAAAATAATATTCATGGCTAAATTTTCACTGGATAAAGATCGATAAGTATGTTTCTGTTATAAAACTATATTTTACATTCATTTACAGGCATTATAGTTCTTGCGGCTCAGATATAAAAAAATATTAAAACAATAGTGATGTACAGTCATGTTATCGATACCTTTCATTCTTAATGTTAATAATATAAATTTATGATACTAAAGCTTCTAGTACCTACTATGCGTTTTTCTATTTTTTTACAGATGTAAACAATGAGTGGTGTTACGTGGAATATGAAGACTTGTGTATATTTCTACAAAAAGCTGTATCAATTAAATAAATTAATTCTTTCTGTTAAATTTTTGTATAGTAGTTAATGGTAAATTTATCGTTCTGTATATTCACATCATTGGAAATTCAGTGTGATTACGTAAAATCATGATTCTGTTTTTTATTTCATTGTAAGCGGCAGTACTACCTGCTGAAACTAGTAAGCTACGGAACCCTAAAAATGTTACATATCGATAGATCCATTAAATTTAACGTGAAGGCTACATCCCTATTCTTTTTTTTATGTTGGCAGTATTGTTTTATTAGGTTGGCAGCATATCATAATTTTATGTTGGCAGCAATAACATTAAATCTTATCATGGTGGTAGACCTTTGCGCGTAATTTCCATACAGTATTCAATTTCGTGCTTTAGTATGAAGTCCTGCCTCTTAAAACGTAGTGATTATATTCTCCTTGGCACGTTCTACGCAGGCTTCAGCGAATAGCTAATAAAATGCTCTACTGATTACATATTTTTATAATGTAATCTTGTCATTCTGTGTTCTTGGCACATAATACAGACAAATCGACGTGTCCAACGAACAAAGTCTTTTAATCCAGTATTTATATTTGGCTGAAATAACCTTATTAAGAGGCACGAAAGATGTAAATGCCATTTATTTTGTTAGGCATATGTAACTTTGTTCTATTGGACCGTCGAAATATTAACGTGCCTTTCGAAGCCTTTTGACGCTCGGCTACTAGGAGACCTAAGAGTAAGCCAATGCTACTTAAACTAGTGTTGTAATTAGAGCTGTAACAAACCGTATGTATTCGGTACCGAGTAACGGGTACGCCATCTAGTACCGGGTACCGAAACGTTACTCACGAATGCATTTCGTTCCTCGCTTTTTTCGTATTTTCGTACTGATGTTAGTTTGATTGATTCTTTACACAAACAAATACAACCATTTCAGTTCGCGCAAGTACCATTGATAAGTAAATTAGGTATTTGCATGAAAACAATATAACTCTAAAAATAAAATAAAACAATACTTTGATATATATATATATCAAATTTTAGAATAAAATTTAATATCAATTTAAACAAATTATTTTTAAATTAATAAAAATGACCGGATATTGTATAAAAGTCACGTGACGTGAAACGCAATCTGATTGGTATGACGTCAGTGTGCATATTTCCAGCGCGTAATTTGAATCCATATTGTCATGGATTCATATTTCGCGCTAGAAATATCAGGCTCAAAATAGGGTAAAGTTAAGTATGTTTTCTAGAAAGTACGCACGACGTCACTTCAACGTCATACCGTACGCAATACGACTCGATGCAATGCTCTATGTTATTAGATATCAAATGATAACGAGTACTGATTGTTATAATAACGAATACATACGGGTACGCGATTATTACTAAAAACAAACGAATCATTCGATTGTTCCGTTTATTCGAATGCATTCGAATGACAATCCCAAATCCTCGATTGTTGGTCGATTGTTGCTAAGCGTTTTGACCGCGCGCGCGTAACGTTGTTAATAACGAGTATGCAATCGACAGACGAATCGATTGCACCGTCGATTGTTTTGCCATCGTTCAATAGATTTGAATCGGGACTTGTTTTTTTTTAGTTTTCTATATAATAATTTATATGCATAAGTATAATTTCTTATGTACATAAATTATTAAATACAAAATTAGTTATTAAGTACAATTCATAAAAAATACTTTGGAATTTGAAATTTGTGGTAATCTATCATCACGCCACATCTCCTGCAGGGTAGATTTAGTGATAATAACAATGTTAGATTTGTTTATATTTGTCTATAATTTACTCGATATTTATAACTTAATCCCTTTATTGACATAACCTTCACTGACAAAAATTACTGATCAATTAAAAATTATTGCTAACAATCGAAACCTTCAGGGTACAATCGTTAGGGGGCGATAGTACCCTGCGCGTTGGCGACGCACCGTCGATTTTCATTCGTACGTCGATTGTTATTCGATTGTTTTTTTTTTGGGAACGAATGAATCGACAATCGAATGCGTGTACCCACAATTGTCGATTCATTCGATAGTTTTTTTTATATTATAACAATCGCACATCGCTACCTCAGTTGTCATACTATTCAATCCCTAAAGCACCTTAGCTAAAGGGTATATGTCAAAAATATTCTAGATTCAAACCCAGGACCTTAAAATCATGAAAATAAAACCAGAATTTTAACTACTACAGTGACTTGTAACAAACTGATACCGCTTTTGAATTCGTTGCTGCGCCATCTATCGGAGACATTGGTAATAATGTACGTAATCACATAACATAAAATCTCATTAACTAGATGACCTCTTGATTATAACTCTTCATAAGCACACTATTTATTAAAAGTAATCCGAAGTAACAATTCTCATTCAAATTTACCAAATCTGATTTTTTTTCCAAATTTTCTTTTTCCTAAGCCACTCTAGTATTGAGGCGAATAACACAAAAGTAGTTTAGTAGACTAACGCACGGTAAATGATTTTTTATACAGATATCGTTTTAGATTTTTATATAAATCGCAGTTTTAGTTTGAGGTTTTATTTGGATTAGAGTCTGATAAAAGCTGCCTTATTGTGGGCGGCGATCACGTGGTCTTACTATAGGAGTTTGTGTCCAGCAGAAACTCACTCCTATTACATTAGATTAGACCTCAAGTAATCTTCATACAACGTGTGAAACAATGAACGCAAGACCTGAAAGTAGTTTATCCTAATCAACAACTGAATCGATTTCAACTAGTTTTGGTGTATATAACATTTTTTTTCTAGCCTATTTTTCTGCCCCACCGCTGAGCAAAGGCCTCCCCTTTATGTCTCCACAACGGTCAATCTACGGCCATTTTTGCGGGTACTTCACAAAAAGGCCGCGCGATTTTTTTTAATTAGCAAAACTTGCTGCTACTCATTCAGTCTGCCGTATTAAACAAAATTAAATCGTAATTCAAAGCCATACGGTCATTGCAAATGCATTTAAAAAGCGTTTCAAACACATATTCCTAGATATGGACACATTTCGTGATTAATTCGGACATTAAAGTGCTTAAAAATCGTGATAACTCTTTAAAATTGGTTAGGGTCTTTATTCAATTTGTAAAGCAATAATCTGATCGCCTCATTGAGCTAATGGCGAACAATGAGCTTTGTGGTCAGGTCCTGGATTTGAATCCCGGGTCTGACAAATGTATTTTTTCTAACGAAAAATTCCCAGTATCAATCCGGAGTCTGGAATTGTGCCTACGGGGACAAAAAGTGGGTGTACTCAGTTCACCTGCAACCTCTCTGCACCCCTATTTGGGGAGTATAGGCATGACGGTGTTTGTTTTTGATTTGTAATCTAACTAGGGTGTCTGAGATCTTGCTTCATTCATATTACTCCTTGAATATAAAATCACAACATGACCGATTTTGATATTTTTTTTGTACTTATCGGTTTACTTGGATGGTTCTCTGCTATAGTTGGAATGCGTAGCTTGGAATCCGCTGTTTTAGACCGGGTGCAAAGATGCGGGAAACTGCTCATATAATTCATCATCAGGGTGTGTCAGTGTCTTCTTCCAATCCCTACCCGCTGCCTTACGAATATCGTCGCCCCACCTAGCTACAGGGCACCCTACACAACGTTTGCCGACACGCTGTCTCTACTCAAGAACCAGTGCCATCGGTTCCGCGGCATGTGTGACCTGCCCGTTGCTACTTCAGCTTGCTAATTCGCTGATCTACGTCGGTAACCTTGGTTCTCTACCGAATAACTCTGTTCTGAATCGAATTTGATTACTAAGAGAAACTCCGAGCGTAGCTCTCTCCATAGCTCGCTGAGTGACCTTGAACTGGTGGACAAGCTGCACGGTGAGTGGCCACATTTCGACTTCGATATGTCATTACAGGTAGGACGCAGTGATTAAAAACTTTCGTTTTTTGGCATTGGGGTATGGGTGAAGAGAAGACTCGACGAAGTTTTCCAAGCGCTGCCCAGCCCAGCTGTATCCGTCTCTTAACTTCCTTGTCGAAGTTGTTTCTATCTAGTTAGAGCAACTGCCCTAGGTATACATACTCGGAAACAACTTCGAGGAAGACTCAGTTTACGGCGATCGGTCCCGGGTCAACATACTTGTTGATCATAACTTTGATTTCGCTGAGACGAAATAGCAAGGCTGTCCAACGTCTGTTGTAGGTCTTGCAACGTTTCAGCCATGATGACGATAATTATTGTGTATAAAATTCCGGTGTGGGTGTTTGTCTGTGTTCCTAATTACCTGCCCTGGGAAGGCCCTTAATAAAAAAAAATAAAAAAGTCTTTATTTTTTCAAGTAAATTTTGTAAAGTGCATTCGTACGAATTGTTAAATCACATCTACTACTAGATCAGAACTCCATCGGAAGTACCGACGAGAAACGCAGCATGCTTGTCTTTTTTATTCATTTCTCTACATTTTTTATTATATGGTGCAAGTAATTGTACTTGCACCATATAATAAAAAATATAGATTTAGGTTACAGTTAATTTGACGGACGATTTATCGCAGTGGTTAAGAGCTTAAGCCGCTCCGCCCACTGTGTCTAATAGCCGCGGGTTCGATTCCCGCGCGGGACAAATCTTTGTGTGATCCACAATTATTTGTTCCGGTCTGGGTATTATCATGTTTGTAAACGCACCCACGACGCAGGAATAAATCCTAGTTTTTTTTTTTTTAATTTTATGGGGCCAGGTTTATAAAAAAAAAATTGTTTTACGATCTTGCTCCAGTACCTTATGCCTGAGATACGAGACTAATGATATTAAATGTGAAGTGTCTTAATTTCCGGATCTATTCGTCTGAAATTAAGACCTATCGTATACAATACATGGAATATAGAATTAACAGTATAAATGTATTCTATTTATTACTTTTGACGCCCGAATCGTATCAATATTTTGGTTTATCTATACAATGTAGACATGTGTAGTTCTTTATCGACATTATACAATGATATGAAACATGAACGAGAACTACAAGATTCAAAACAGTTGTATAGAATAAAATGCCACATTTGTATCTGAATCTCGATCTTACATTCACCAGTCTGTATAGACTGTATGTACAAAGGCTCTAATTTTACAGAATCACCAAAATGCTTCATAGTTCATTCCAATCTGAAACTGAATCTTGATCTTACATTTACTAAACTATACTATACTTACCGAACGAACGAATAGGCGACGCGCCAAGGGTCGGTAGGCCGACTATCCTTAAATTAAGCAGATTCAAATGTTGCAAATGAGACAAATTGGGAATAGAATTTTTGCACTGTTTTAGATACAAATGATATAATGTATTTGAGATATCGGTAGGTATTAACCAGACTTTAACCATAGACTCATTGTGTAATGGAAAACTAAAGATTTCCAAAAAATACCAGTGAGTGTGTAAACACATATTTAGCTAATTTCTTCGAGTAACACACACGAGGTCTTCGCACACACCCGCAAGGGTGTGGGGAATCGGCTTCGGGGCAACGGCCCCCTGGCCGCGGTGGCTGTCGCCGGCCATAAACATGGCCGGGTCATTGTGGGGGGACTATGTCCCTTGAAGGGGCGGCGACACGTAGATCCCGCGTGGGGGGCCATCATGAGAGTGTTCACGCCGCACTCCGCGACCAACCCTGTCAGGTGGAACCTATGGCGAACCATAGGAAGCCCGACAAAGCGATCAGCAGGAGGCGGCGACTTCCCGAGGCCCCTCTTCTTTCTTCGCCCGGCAGCGCGATACAGCACCACTAGGGCGACCTAGCGGGCGATCAAACGCCACCGGGCTGTTTCAGGTGTATTATGGGGGGTAGGGATGTTTCAAAAGGGGAGGTGGGTGGCATTAGGGGGTTGGGAAATGTAAATCCGGTGGTGTGGAAGATAGTGGGGGTGTTGCGATGTGGCGCTCTTCACACCGCCGTGCGGTCAAGCTCTACCGGGTGAGACTCGTTGGAGAAGCCCAGCAGGCGACCAGCTACGACGGTGACTTCGTCCAGTCCCTCTTCTGTCTTCCACGGTGTCATGTCCAGTGTCATCGCCGCGCACGCGTTCAGGCCCCAACGGCTAGCCGTTAGGGCGAACTGCAGTGGGCGGCGGAGGTCTAGTCCGGTGCAGGCCCCACGGGGTCGAGGATGGGCGCGACCCAGTCGCGCGGGTAGGGCCTCCTGTCCGGCGGGCGCGCATGCCATGGCGCAAGGTCCTGGATATGAGCCCAGGACGAAGCCTCGGCACGCGCGAACATGTTGGTGGACAGGCGGCGGATGAAGTCCTCGAGGCTCTCGACTCGAAGATCCCTCTGGATCGTGGAATTTCTCACGTACCTTGGCGCCCGGACGATGGTGCGCAAAGTGGCGGACTGCTGTGATGCCAACGATTTGCGCATCGAGGGGCTCAGCAGGTGTGCCCAGGCCGGCGCCGCGTACGTGAGGCGGCTACGAATGTAGGTCTTGTAGACCGCAATCTTCACTCGTAGAGGGAGTCTAGAGGAGAGCACTGGTTGGAGGAGCGCGCGGGCGCGTCTCGCCTGCGCGGTGATGGTCTTGGTGTGGGGCCTGAAAGTTAGGTTTCTGTCGATGGTCACCCCAAGGTATTTGACCGTGGGGGACCAATCGATGTCCTGGTCGTGGAGTCGGAGTGGTGGTGGATGATGATAACGTCCCATCGTTATCGCCTGTGTTTTGCGCACGTTCGCTGAGAGCCTCCACTTGGACAGCCAGTCCGGGAGGAGGTCGAGGGTCCGTTGTAATTTCCTGGCCGCGTGCTCTGTAGTAAGTGACGACGCGTAGTAGGCTGCGTCGTCAGCGAAGAGGGCCAGGTGGACGTCTGGGGTTGTGGGGATGTCGTCCGTGTAGTGCGCATAGAGCACAGGCGAGAGGCAGCTGCCTTGAGGGACTCCGGCGGCGATGGGGCGCAGGGAAGATAGCGCTCCATCCACCACCACTCTGAATTGTCGAGTCCGGAGGAAGGATGAGACCACCTGCACGATGCGACGGGGGAGGCTGGTGTGCGACAGCTTGTAGAGCAGACCGTGATGCCATACGCGGTCGAACGCCTTCTCCATGTCGAGGGACACCAGGACGGCCTTCTCACGCTTGTTAGCGGAGGCCGTCAGATCGTGTATCACCCTCGACAGCTGTAAGGTGGTGCTGTGTTTCGACCGAAAACCGAACTGCTCCGGGCGGGGAACGATGTGGTCGTTGATGTGAGCCAACAGGAGCTTCTCGAAGATCTTAGAGAGTGTCGGCAGTAGTGTGATGGGCCGATAGCTTTCAGGTTTTCGCGGGTTTTTCCCGGGTTTGGGCAACATGATGACGTGCCCGATCTTCCAGGACTCTGGGAACTTCCCGGTGCGGACGATCCCTGTGAAGAGGCGAGCTACCGCCGCCACTTTCGAGTTACAGATGCGAAAGAAAGTATAATATTTTCGCTTTTAACGAAACGATACCGCTTCTAACACCGATACAGTGCCATCTATCGGAGACTATGTTTATTTAAATAAACTTATGGGCGTAGCATCCATTAAATACAGTTACCAGAAAGCTTGGCACGAATAATACTATACTAAAATAACTCTCTTTCTCTTAAATCTATCCTCCTATCTCTCTCTCCTTTTCGTTATTCCTGCCTTTGCATCTTCTTCTTCGAGCGCCTTTCCATTACTGGAGGTTGCCTAACGACATTGCCAAAAATATTCTAATTTATATCTATTTCTCTAAAATTACTGGTTTATAGCCCGATTTACATTTTGTGCTAATAAGCCTACTGAAATCGCCATTTTTTTTTCAATTCCTAAATCTCGCGTTACTTTAAATAAAATATTTAATTTAGTAAGATTTCAACAATTACTTACTAAATTTATACTGTTTTTGAAAGTGCATGACAGAATGCACACAATAATATCACCGAACAAAGAAGCAACTTGTTTTCTTTTATCTGTGCATATCTTAGGTGCATTATGTATATAATAATATAATTAAACATTCAAATGCACTAAAACCTAGGAGTGGGCGATACAAAACGTATATAGATATTGTATCTATATATTGTTGCAATATCGTAAATCGGATATCGGCTTGGGATAAAACTATATATTTGACATAACGCTATACTGTCAATACGTGTATCGAATCGGATTCTGTCATTGACAAGGGTTGCTAACGGTTGTTTTTTTGACGTGTGCCAAATTCAATTTAATTTTTTTCCATTTTAACTTGTGGCTTTAAATTTTTGATATTGTGTTTCTCAAGGATTGGACGAGGTATTTGTCGAATCTTTCTATTTTAACCTCTCTATCCCTTAGGGGAATGAGTGTAGATGAACCCCCTGATGGGGGCGGAGGTTCTTCTCCGGACGTAACTACTAGTACTAGACCCTCTTTAAAGCGCTCAGCTGGTCCTGAGGTTTCCAATGAAGGGAAAAAATCTAGATCCCCAGCAGAATCTATCCAGTCGGTCTACATTAAACCAGGCTTCGAGAACGGCTCTATCCAGCGGTACAATGATTGGGACAAGGGTCCATTCGTGGTTTATGTCTCTCGCTCGGAGAGTGATCCCTCCTCTGGTTCTCCCATAAAATTATTAAAATTTGCCCAATTCCTGCACAAGAATAAAGTATCTGGTATTTTGGAGGGCGGCATCAAATCGGTTGGCAGAAATAAAATATCGATTGAATTTAGTTGTGCTGAATCTGCCAACAAATTTGTATCCAGTGATGTTTATGAGGGGTTCTCAGCCTACATACCAAAATTTTTAATATCCCGTATGGGCGTGATTCGGGACATCCCGACTGAATGGTCATTAGAAGATCTGGTGGCTGGGATTGTGATGCCTGCTAATTGTGGCAAGGTAGTTAAAGCGAGGCGCCTTAACATAAAATCAAAGAAAGGTGACACAGTACAATGGATTCCATCAAGCACAGTGATGTTGACGTTCACTGGACAGACCCTCCCTGAGAGGGTTTATTGCTATAACACATCTTTACCTGTTTCCGTCTATCATTTGCTTACCATCATTTGCTATAACTGTTGCAGATTTGGCCACACTAAAACCCAATGTAGATCTCAACCACGTTGTTTTCGGTGTGCTCAGCCGCATCCAGGTGACAGCTGTTCCGTGTCGGATGCAGATGTCACCTGTTTGCTTTGCCGGGGTGGTAGCCACAAGGCTACGGATTCTAAATGTCCAGAGCATTCCAGGCAAAAATCTATTAAAATTGTAATGTCCCAGGAAAACGTCAGTTACAGGGAAGCATCAGCTAGATTCCCTTCTATTCGTAGAGTATCCTATTCGGATGCTGTCGCCAACCACAGCCAGTCAAGTTCGTTCCAAAGCTCGCAATGTTTATCCCCTTCTTCGTTGCCAGACTCTCCTTCCTTACCACTTACTAGCTCTTATAGAAAGACTGTTTTCCTCTCCCCAAAACCTCGACCGCAGCCTGGTAAGTCGTATGACTTGGCGGCTCACCAATCTATTACTAGGTTACCTAAATCTGCCCAGCCCAATGGCTGCGCGTTTCGTGAGAATGTTGTCCTCTCTCCTTCTTCTCCATCTGATATAGTCGAATTATTGGTGTGTAGCTTAATTAAGCTCCTGTCCAATTCTTCGGATGATCTACCGAACAATGTTGTGATATTAGTTAAACAGCTCCTTCAATCGTTGATTGACAAAAATGGCTCGAGCAATCCTGCAATGGAACTGTAGGAGTATCCGGCAAAAAAAACATGAGATTTTATATTTAATAAATCGCCTAAATCCTGTGGTTTTTGCTATCTCGGAGACTTGGCTCAGACCGGGCTCTCGCTTTAGGGTGTCTGGCTTCTCTTGCCTGCGGGATGACAGAAATGACGGCAGGGCGGGATGTGCTTTACTAGTAAGTCGTTCAATTATATATTCTCAAATTTTTATTCCTATCCATGATCCTGGCTTACATATTGTAGCTGTTAAGGCCTTAGGCTTTTCTTTTATTTCCGTGTACATTCCTCACCCTAATCAATCTATTCTCAGAGAGTTTAGATCAATCTTAGGTTCTATTGCTGGTTCTGTAATAGTACTTGGTGATTTTAATTGTCGCCATTCTTTGTGGGGATCGCATACTAACGACCCTTGTTCTTCCTTATTGTTAGATATATTGGATGATATAAATCTGTGTGTACTGAATGACGGTTCTCCTACTCGTAGAGTTTCACCTTCCCAGAATGCAAGCGCTCCTGACCTGTCATTAGTCTCCCCTTCTCTAGTTTCTATCTTATCTTGGTCTGTTCTGTCTTGTACTCATGGTAGTGATCACTTCCCCATTTTAATTAGGTTTTCCAATTCTACTCCTTCCTTACCCGCTGCGAATCCTCTTCTGAAATACCGATTATCTCAAGCAGACTGGGACAGATACTCTTTGGTTTTAGATCAGGAAATTAAAGCTATTCCTCCTGGCAACTCGGATTTTATTTGGCAGTATGAACAATTTATGTTATGTGTTCTTCGCGCCGCTGATCAGACTATTCCTGTTAAAAACTCTGTTAGGAATCAGGTTTCCTCTCCTCCCTGGTGGGATGCGGATTGCTCTCAAAGTGTTCGTCTGCGTAAAGAAGCAGAGCGAAGGTTTGCTGCTGATTTAAGCGTTGAAAATTATTTAAACTTGAAGCATACTTCTGCTCGAACTAAAAGGCTTCTTGCGGGGAAAAAACGTTCAGGTTGGCATCAATTTTGCGACTCTCTGTCTCCTCGATCTCCACCTTCTCTTATATGGAAGAAGATAAAGATGTATCGCCGTTCATATGTTGATTCTAACGCTTCCTCTAATGATCCCAGCCCTTGGCTGGAGAGCTTTATGAACAAGTTAGCCCCTCCATTTGTTCCTTTCTTTGATTGCTTTCCATCCTTGGACTCCTCTTCCTCCGCCTCTTCAAACGATCCCATGAATGATCTGTTTTCTTTTGCTGAACTTCATTGTGCCCTCGATCATCTACGGGATTCTACCCCTGGCATCGATGGTATTCCTTACTCATTTATCTCAAAGTCTTCCCGTTCAAGCCAGCTTTTCCTCCTAAGTATATTTAATTCTATTCTTGATTCCGCTCGGATTCCGGATGCGTGGAAATCCCAGATTGTTATTCCAATTTTGAAACCTGGAAAAGATCCAAAGGTGGCGTCTTCTTATAGGCCAATTGCTTTATCCTCGGTTTTAGCTAAAATTATGGAAACTCTTATAAAAAATCGTCTGGAATGGATTTTGGAGAATAAGGGTTTATTACCCAAAAGCCAGTTTGGCTTTAGAAGGGGTGTTGGTACTCTAGACAGTCTTAGTATCCTCGTCTCTGAAATACGGTTAGCTTTCTCTGACAATAATAATGTGGTAGGTGTTTTCTTGGATGTGTCTTCCGCATATGATAATGTTCTTCTTCCTGTTCTCAGAGAAAAATTGTTTCGGCTAAGTATCCCAGTGAGGTTGATAAATGTCATTTGCAACCTCCTTATGATGCGCTTTATTTTAGTTCGTCATCAAAATAGTCTCCTCCCCTCTCGACTGGTTTGGAGAGGTCTTCCTCAGGGTTCGGTTTTAAGTCCTCTTCTGTACAATATTTACACTTCTGATTTGGATTTATGTGTCAATTCCTTTTGTTGTATTTTACAATATGCTGATGATATTGCTCTTTATGTTAAATCACCCTCTTTTGTGGATGCTTCTTCTCGGCTGAATTCAGCGTTACGTTATCTCGACCTTTGGTTAACGGATCATGGGTTGAGTCTTTCGGTGGAAAAGTGTAGTGCTGTGGTCTTCTCTCGCAAGCGCAATATCCCTTCTCTAGATTTGTCCGTAAATGGGGAGCCAATTGTAGTACAGGACCGGGTAAAATTTTTAGGTATGATCTTAGACTCCAAGTTATCTGGTTTACACCATTTAAACCATGTGATTAAAAAATGTGAAGCTAGTGTTAATGTCATGAGGGCGCTTTCTGGTGTTCGTTGGGGCTCTCATCCTATGACTCAAAGGATTCTGTATAATGCTATTATCCGTAGTCACTTCGATTATGGCTGCTTTCTCTTTGAACCTTGTAATAAACTTGCTCTAGCGAAATTGGACAAAATCCAGTCAATATGCCTGCGTATCATTACTGGAGCTATGAAGTGCTCTCCTATAAATGCTCTTCAGGTTGAGTGTGTTGAACCTCCGTTATGTTTGCGAAGGCAATATTTGTCTGATAGGTTTTTTATAATCTTATTCAGACTAGATGTCATCCTCTTTTATCTGTTCTTAATCTTCTTTCTCAGGCCATGGTTTCTTCAAGTTATTGGACTCATAAAGATTCTCCTCGTCTTGTAAACAGCTTCAATAAGTTTAAAAATTTACCTTCTTCTGTTTTTCAACTGAATAAACACCCCTTGTTTGAGGTAGATTTTGCTTCTTTAGTCTTTAAGCCAGAAGTTATTGTAAATTTTGGTATAAGTAAACATTGCCCTGAGGCTAACAAATGCTTTAACAATATAATTTTTTCGGAGTGGTCCGACTGGCTTACAATTTTCACAGATGCTTCTAAGCTTTCAGAGGTTGATAGCGTTGGAGCAGCCGTCTGGATTCCAAAGTTCAAAATCATCTTAAGCTTTAAGTGTCCTTCAGTCTGCTCGGTTTTCGCTAGAGAAGCATTAGCTATTCTTGAGGCAATTCTTTATGCAGAGTCGCACAAGTTAAACAGAACCATCATTTTTTCTGATAGTTTAAGCTGCCTTCAGGACATATCCAAAGTCCCGTTTCGTTCCCGGGATAACTTTATCATTACCCTCAAAATCAAAGAAGCTTTACTGAGGTGTAACCGTAACAATATTCTCGTTTGTTTAGCATGGATCCCTGGGCACGCAGGCATTTCGGGTAACGAAACAGTGGATGCATGTGCTAAAGCTGCATCTCATACTGGATGTGACACCTATTTTAACTGTTTTTCCCGAGATCTCCGGTCTCTTGTCAAGCCCTCGCTTTTCAAATCTTGGCTCAATTTGTGGCAAAAATCTCAAGCCATCAAGGGAAAATATTATGGCAGTATTCAGCCTACTATCCCAACAAGACCATGGTTTTTTAAACATAACGTTAATAAGTTAGCAACTTCTGTGATAATTAGACTACGATTAGGCTTTGTTTGCACCCCGGTATTTTTGGAGAAGATTCGAGTGAGGGATCATTCTCTGTGCGAGTGTGGACTGGCGGAGGGCTCCTTAGAGCACCTGTTCTTTTTCTGCCCTCGACTTAGAACCCATTTATATGATTTGTTACCAGCCAATATACCTCGTCCGGTAAACATCCCATATATGCTGTCTTTGGCGCATTCACCGTTAATTAATACTTTGTACAAATTTATCAGTGTAAATCATATTAGGTTATAGCTTATATTTGTTTTCATATTATGCTTCATAAGCGTTTCTTTCATCCGCTTTTTTTACTTTTACTTATTTTGACTTTGCCGCAATTCATTAAAAAAAAACCAGGTTTCGTACCTACTTTACCAAGTTTTCTTTATTGCCCAAGTTAATTTGATGTTCTGGTGTTTTATCGTTAAGTTTACCGCTCATACATACTTAAACCGATTGTTCGTCACTTGTTTTTTTTCTTTTTTAAACTTGGCAAACTTGACATTGGCAGAATCATCGGTTAACGATGGAGCCACAGATTATAAATTGGATTGGATTGGTGTATCGAATCGAACCGAAGGACTGCCGAGTTGCGCCGAGCGGATACGAATGCTGACGGCGACGGCACTTCACGCGAAGCGCGCGACTCGCGAGCGGGTACTACGAACGAACGATTTCATACCTTACGCGTAAGGTTAGTTATGATTTCACAAGCGTTTTCATAGAAATTTTCATACAAATATTATGCGGAATTTCCACCTCACTCATATGTATTTCATGATGCGTTATGCAACAATTAGTGACCTTTTGGACTTGAATTAGAAAGCGATGAATTTGGCGATATTTACCTATTATTTGATTTGTTTTACAATTAGTTTCATTTTGTGCCAAAAATTGAGTGGCCGCATTGATTTTGTATTGTTGAGTTTTCTTTGCTTTATTAAAAGTTATTTTTTATTGCATAAAATGCACTTTTAAAAACCCCTGCAATACCAATCGTGTTTATATACTTAATAGGGTTAGGTATCGATAATTCCATATCTGAATAAAACATGTTATATCGTAAATTATAGATACAAACCCTACAATATTGCAGCCAGTCCTAAGCCTGGTAAAAGTATGAAGGGTGGTTCATTGATGTTAACGATTACATTATATTCATACAAAAATATTGTATATCAATAGTCTAAACTTAGTCAGTAACATAAAATCATATATAAAGTAAATATTATTACGATATATGATTTTATGTTATTGACTAATGTCATTCATTAAATCAAATCATACGTAAGTATTAGGTATAAATCTATTTTCGTTACGATATATTACGAATACAGTGCATCGCGTATATCTCACATTATAGATATTAGATCGATATATAGTTTCAGAATATATAGCGTTACAAAATCCGTTATCAAATATCGATATATAGTTTCGATTTGATATTCGTAAAAAGCTATATTACCCACTGCTACTAAAACCACACTTATTATATTTTTTAATATTAAAGTAAATAATACCAAAGAGTACGTAATCACTACGTGATAACACTTAGACAGAATTTTATCGTCAGAGTCTCATTAAAGTCATTAAGCTGATTAGACAATTGCCAGATATTGTTATGTTTAAAAACCACCTTGCCTTTAATTCTAACCGAATTAGTCAGAATGCAATTAAAATGTGCTGTAACAAAATGTTAGCGCTTTTAAAATCGATGTAGCGACATCTATCGGAGAGAATATATTTATTTATAAACTAATTATGAATGTAAAGTCTATACTTGAATAGGCTTATGTCTACTGATCTTTATCATCACAGGGAAGGTACAGAGGAGACGCAGAAAGCCAATATAGCCTCAATAAGCTGTTTCCTTGCAAACCGCCCTCGCCTCCTTCACTTTCGCAGTTCGTCTCATACTCGCTCGCCAGCTACGGACTCTTGAATAATTCTAGTCTATCAAATAAAATATGGTCTGTTAGTTCATGGAAGGTCAGTCTAGGTCTTCCTTTCACCTTTAACTTTCTACTTTAGCATTACATATCTATTGTTCTTTCCTCCGACATTCTTAGAATAAATATATTTATTTTAAGCGGACATTGTGTCCGAACCACCGAAGCATATAATTTTTCATCTTTAGACTTAACTTATGTAAATATGCAATCATGTAACAGGCACCAACACGTTGTCTTAAGTCATTGAAATAAGTGAAAGTAAGTCAGAACCTTATTACTTAAATATATTAGACAGCTTTAATAAATCAGCCCATACTGTCCCACCGCTGGGCATAGTTTTTTTTCTTCATACTCCACCACGTGGACCACCTGGTCGCGTGCCTAACTCCATCAAAACGCACTAGCGTATTGACATAGGCAGGTTTGTGGCCACCTGCTGCTGTAACCTATTAAGCCGCCTATAACGCTTCCAACTTGGCTCAACGACTGCCACATTTAGTGTTAACCAGGACCAATGGCGTATCTTCCAAAGCACGTAGACGTTCGATTATTTCAAATGGTTACCCATCTCAGACCGATCGAGCTGAACGCTGCTTAGCTTTGGTGATCGTTCAGAACACCGCGGTCGCCCAGCGCTACATCTCAATCGTTGCGCAGCATACAATTTTATATTTGACAGCTTAATATGATTTTTGATAACTTTTCATTCGATTCAGTACTTCTTTGAGATACCCAATTTAGTGGCGGTGTAAGGCCGTCACTTTTCGATGTTAGGTCCCATGTAACAGCTGGCGAACTATAGCCACTGTATCGGGCACAAAGCGAGACTCCAGCTTAATACTGGAAATTATTATATCGAATAATGTGCATAGCGATCAAGTCCAACGAAACAAAAGTTAGCTTCTTTGTAAATGCTAAATTCTGATATTGCGACACGTATTCTTATTTTTTGTTGCTTACATTTGCCCAATTTATTGCGATTACATGGCAAGTTGTAAGAGTTTTTGCTACGAGACGAGCAGTTTAATGGCAGCCCACAACAGTAGCGAGATGGTCTATTGTAGTCGAAGATATGGTAAACCTTCACCGATGAGCTGTATAATTTAGCACACGCGTTTACCGAGAACAATAAATATTTATGAGACCACTTTTCCATGTCTGGTAAATTGCGGTGTAATCGAGTCAACTTTTATCACAACAATGTTTTTACATTGATCCGAATCATGTACGATATACTGCTCAATTACTTATGGAGGCATCGAGAAGAAGGTTGTTATATATGTTATGAACGATTTTAAAAAAATATATACGTTTTTTGTCCGCAGCTGTAAACTATTTTTTGCGTAATACTGAGTAGGTATATTATGGACTTTTCTTGTTGCTACCGTTTATTCTGAAGTTCTGTATTAAGAAACCATGCAGGTACGTGCCATTGGATCAATAATTTTATTTAATTCTGCCTTCCAATTTGGAAGTTTGGGCAATATGTTTTATTGTTGAGTTACAAGAATGATACTTAAGTATTGGAAAATTAAGGTTATTTTAATAAATCAATTACTGGCGTTGCTATCGTAAAAAGTCACGAGTTAACAAGAGATTTAGAGTCTAAACAAATGGCACGTGACCTGCAAAATTGCTGTTTGGATGTAGTATTTGTGCAGTTATCATAACTGCATGAAACTGCTAACAGCCCGCTTGTAGTATGTTTATACCCTTACAGTTTACCTACTTGAGTAGTACTGTAAAAATTTACGCTAATGACGAGCATTTAGCGCTAACGCTTACGAGCGTTGCAACACGTAGAAGACGCGAGCGTTTTAAGCGGCGACTCGAGCGTTTTCACAACACTATACTTGAGACTCTTTTTAATATATCATAAATATACATCGTCAAGCCTTCACTCCCTCAGTGAGGTTGGCAAAGGTGAATTTTGTATACATATAACGCCAACGATATTTGGTCCAAATGTAGGTAGGAAGCAGTAGACGACGCTATTGCCATTATACCGGTATTAAAAATAAGATTTTTGTTTTATAAACCCAATAATACTTAATCTGATCTAGGATTCAAAACCTCCCGATCAAAACACATATATGTGGTTAGAAAAAATGTACTTACCCTTAATGTTCATACATATTCAACACATCAAGCACCGTTAGTACAAGCGCTTGTTAACGCTGTATGTAAACCACAGACCAGTTTTAATGAATATACATACAAAATATTTTGATCATGTACACTTCAACGTCAGTCAGTAAACATAAAAGTTGCGAAATACTAAACAAAATATGCAAAATATAAACGTGCAAGGAAATGGAAAATTTAATCTGAATTAGGTACTTCTTGAAATAAAACTATTTTTTCGGATTTTACCGCGATTTATTTTTGATTTTTAAGTTCCCGACGTTTCGAGTGCTTTGCAGCACCCATGGTCACGGGAAGGGCTGAGGTGTTAGACGACCAAAAGGCATAGTTGTTCCGGGGTACCTTCAAACTTCTTAATTATTTTTGTTGGTTCGATCTACGCAGGATGAGCTCACGGTGTCTTGAGGTCTTGCAGTGTTATGCTTGGTTTTGGAATTGATTATATTAATTACGGGTTCCCAAGTCGATGGAAGCACCCAGCTATCATCTCTATTGAAAAGAGGATGTTTTTTTAATTTCAATAGCCTCGCGAACCATCCTTGGTAGGAATCGGTGTTTTTCACGAGGATTTGTGGTCTATCAAATCTGATGTTATGGCGGGAGCTGTCAAGGACATGTTCACAGACTGTAGACTTCTTTGAGCGACGGTGTTTTAGGTCAGCTATGTGTTTTTCAACCCGAGTTTTTACTGGTCTTTTTGTTTGTCCTATGTAAGAGAGACCACATTCACAATCAAGCTTGTATACTCTTGCATCTTGTAGAGGGATGTGACACTTGTAATGGTAAAAACTGACTGATCTTCTTCGGCGGCTTATAAAATGTTTTAATTAAAGCACGCGTCAAGATGTAGCCAATCTTGTCCGTGACTCCTCTTAAGTAAGGTAGTACAGCAGGGAGACGCTCGACTGTGGCTAGTTCCACTCGGTCACTGTGACGTTGGCGTGGGACTCGAAGCTTATTGTCGTGCAGGACGTGCTTGACATGTTGAAGCTCGGCAGCCAGATGTTTCTTGTCACAGATCCCTTGTGCTCTCTGAAGCAAAGATTTACCCACAGTAGCTAATTGTGATGGATGGTGGTGAGATTCACCGTTTAATTACCCTATCAGTTTGGGTCTTTTTTCTATAAACCGTATGGCTTAAGCTGTTGTTGGGGTTACGGATTACTGAGAAAACTAGGAAAGCTAGGGAATTGATGGCCACCAACTCCATTGTAAACTGAATTTTAGGGTTAATGGAGTTAAGATGATTAAGGAATACATTAATTTTATCAGATGGTAATATTGTGAAAGTATTATTTACGTACCGCTTGTAGAAACTTTACAGGTGAGGTACGAAGGGCTGTCTCCTCAAAGTCTTCCATGAATATATCGGCAACAATGGAAGATATTTTCCGTGTGGCGACGGATCAAGAATACAGTCTCCCCACCGCATGCTGGCCTAACAGCGGGACGTAAGAGGCGACCAAATCCAGCAACAAATACCGCAAGCGGTAGTTCAAGCGAGGCAGTACTCTGGTGCCACACCGGAAGAGGGCTCGCTAGGGCTGAGTGTTGCCGGAAGCAGGGCACCACTCTCTGGAATGGCGATACACATGGCATCCAAAGCCCTAGTTAGTTGGGTTACTGCTAGGAGATCATAGCCCACAGGTGCCGTAAGTGGTGCCTAAGGGGCTTGTAAGATGAGAGGATGGGCAGCAGCGTCCTCTTAATACCTACTAACGCTATACTGCGATCGCCAACCTGCCTGCCAAGCGTGGCGATTATGGCATCATCCCCCTAATGACATCCACAAATATTAAACGGCCCCCAGTCCCCGGCGGCCCCGCTAGTCCTGGCCACGGTAGCAGCCACGGTAACGGCGGGGCAGGGGGTGCTAAGAATCCCCGGAAGAGGCATGGCTACCGACAACGAAGACCATTGGCCCTGGCACCTTTTAACACGCGCACACTGCGAACTGACGAAAAGATCGACGATTTAGAGGAAGAATTGAGCAAGTTACACTGGGATATCATAGGATTATCTGAAGTCCGAAGAGAGGGTGAGGACTCGATAACACTTAAATCCGGTAACTTACTCTATTTCCGGGAGGGCGACCAGCAGTCCCAGGGTGGTGTCGGGTTTATAGTCCACAGGTATCTCGTGAACAACGTTGTCAAGATCGAGAGTGTGTCGACCAGGGTAGCGTACCTGATATTCAAAATGACTGACAGGTATTCACTGAAAATTATACAGGTATACGCACCGACTTCGACACGCCCCGACGATGAGGTAGAGGCTATGTATGAGGATATATCTAGAGCCATACATACTTCTAAAACTCACTACATCGTTGTCATGGGGGACTTTAACGCGAAACTGGGCAGACGAGGCGACGATGAGCTGAGAGTGGGAACCTTTGGTACTGGACAACGGAATCCCCGGGGCCAAATGCTGGCTGACTTTATGGAGAAGGAGGGACCTGTTCATGATGAACTCCTTCTTCCAGAAGCGGGAACATCGTAAATGGACCTGGGTGAGCCCCGATGGTGTTACAAGAAACGAGATAGACTTCATCATGTCGACGAGGCGGCACATATTCAATGATGTCTCTGTGATTAACGCAGTTAAAACTGGAAGTGATCACCGACTAGTAAGAGGCACATTGAATATCAACTTCAAGCTTGAAAGGTCTAAACTGATAAAGTCTACACTCCGTCCAGCACCGGTCCAGATTCAGGAGCCCGATAGCTTTCAGCTCGAACTGCAGAATCGTTTCGAAGGTCTAGGTGAGTGCATAAACGTGGACGATTATAACAGCAGGGTAGTGGAAACTGTCCATACGGTCGGGCTCAAGTTCTTTAAAACCCATCGTACAAAAAGAACCAAAAAGCTCTCAGGCGTTACCCTCAAGCTCATGGAGGAAAGACGCAGGATGATCTTGCAGTCTCCAGAAGAAGTTTCCGAATGCCAGCGGCTCAATAGGCAGATCTCTAAGTCTCTGACTCGCGATGTACGCGAGTATAATACTGAAAAAATAAGAGAGACTATCGAGCGCAACAAAGGCCCTAAAGTGTTTGCAAGGGATCTGGCTATCGGACAGAGCCGGCTGAGTAAGCTGAAGACCGGAGACAGCAGGATTGTATCCTCTACACCGGAACTCTTGAGGGAAGTCGAGAAGTTCTACGGCCAGCTTTACACATCAGCACAATCACCTGTCTGCAATCCGGCTATAGACCCAAGAGCTAAATTGACCCGACACTATACCGATGACATCCCGGACATCAGTCTGTGCGAGATTAGTATGGCTCTCAAACAGCTCAAGAACAACAAGGCGCCAGGCGATGACGGTATAACAGCCGAGCTTCTCAAGGCTAGTGGAAAGCCGATATTGAGGGCTCTCCAGAAACTATTCAACACCGTCATTCTCGAGGGTAAAACGCCACAGTCACGGCGTGGAAGTGTGGTGGTTCTCTTCTTCAAAAAAGGTGATAAAACCCTCTTGAAGAATTATAGACCCATCTCACTTTTGAGCCACGTCTATAAACTGTTTTTGAGAGTCATCACGAATCGTCTCGCGCGCAGACTAGATGACTTCCAGCCTCCCGAACAAGCCGGTTTCCGAAAAGGCTTCAACACCAAAGACCACATTCATACGCTGCGACAGGTCATACAGAAGACTGAAGAGTATAACCTGCCACTATGCTTAGCGTTTGTGGATTATGATAAGGCCTTCCATTCGATCGAGACTTGGGCTGTACTACAGTCTCTCCAGCGGTGACAAGTTGACTACCGGCATATCGAGGTGCTGAAGAGTTTGTACGAAAACGATACTATGTCAGTCCGCCTTCAGGACCAGAGCTCGAAACCTATTCAACTGCAGCGTGGTGTGAGACAGGGAGACGTTATATCCCCGAAACTGTTCACCGCCGCGCTGGAAGATGTCTTTAAGCTTCTGGACTGGAGAGGACTAGGTATCAACATCAACGGCGAGTACATCTCTCACCTTCGATTTGCCGATGATATCGTGCTCATGGCGGATACCCTGGAAGACCTCAGTGCCATGCTCGACGACCTCAGTAGAGTCTCTCAACAAGTAGGTCTTAAAATGAACATGGACAAGACGAAGATCATGTCAAACGTCCATGTAGTACCGACTTCTATAAAGGTTGGAGACTCTACGCTCGAAGTTGTTGACGATTATATATACCTGGGACAAAGAATCCAATTAGGTAGGTCCAACTTAGAGAAAGAGGTAAATCGTCGAATCCAGCTCGGTTGGGCGGCGTTCGGGAAGCTACGTAACATCTTCTCGTCCAAAATTCCGCAGTGTCTCAAGACAAAAGTCTTTGACCTGTGTGTGTTGCCAGTGATGACTTACGGCACTGAGACATGGTCGCTTACGATGGGCCTCATAAGAAGGCTCAAGGTCACCCAAAGGGTGATGGAGAGAGCTATGCTCGGAGTTACCCTGCGGGATCGAATCAGAAACGAGGAGATCCGCAGGAGGACGAAAGTCACTGACATAGCACTCAGAATTGCTAAACTTAAGTGGCAGTGGGCGGGGCACATCGCTCGTAGAACTGACGGCCGTTGGGGCAGAAAGGTTCTCGAATGGCGACCACGTACCGGAAGACGTGGAGTGGGTAGGCCCCCTACAAGATGGACCGATGACCTGGTGAAGGTCGCGGGTAGAAGTTGGATGCGTACAGCACAAAGCCGGTCGTTGTGGCGGTCTTTAGGGGAGGCCTTTGTCCGCAGTGGACGTCTTTTGGCTGAAGAATAATGGAAGATACAGGGGAGCCCATCGCCACACCATCTACTTACTTGCTTGTAGAACTGCTCCTTCCACAGTAAGTAGCCAGATGTTAGGCAGTGTCTCAATAGTTCTGAGTATTCGGCTGGCATGTTGTTCTCCGCTAGTTTCTTTTCTACAATTTCGACACAGTCTTGTACATGTCTTGTACATGTGATGTGAATAGTGGCTGGACATCGAAACTGACCGTAGTTTCATTGTCAGTAAGATGTATTTTTGATCTCACTAACAAATGGTATGAATCTTTAACATGTGCTTTTGTGTGTCCTCTTAGTGGCGAGAGCACCTTCGCTACGTGCTGAGTCAATATATAGGTTGGTGTGTCGATTTGGCTAGCAATTGGACGTAGGGGAGCATTCGGTTTATGTATTTTTGAGAGCCCATACAACTGAGGTGGTTTTGCGCACGAAGGTATTAGTGATTTGACGTCCAGATTCAATGTTTTGGAGTATTTCTTTATTAAATCAGTAGTTTGTTTTAATATACTGGTGGTTGGGTCTGTCTTGACCTTTTTATGTGTTTACATCCGATAAAAGTTCTTGTATTTTGACATTGTAATCTGACGTATCCATAATGACCGTAGCATTTCCTTTATCCGCGCAGAGAATAGTGATATCCTTTCTATTGCGTAAAGTTTTCAACGCTAAATATTGATTTTAGGAAGATTTAGTTTGGGCACTGAACTTCGACGTAACGTATTGCCTCCGAATTTTCCCTCCCTATACTATTTTTGGATAGGACGTCTTCAACGGCGCTGATAATTTGCTCATAAAATCAAAAATAAACCGCGATAAAATCCGAAAAAATAGTTTTATTTCATGTGTAATATTCGCGTAAATCTTAGAACTCAGTATAGGTACTTACTGCTAATAAAACTAGATTTCTTTTTATTTAAGAATTCTTTTTCTGTTTTTGCTTTTGTCGCTGATTATAAAAGATTTCAGGGTATGAGCCAACGCTACCTAAGCATAATACGAATTCCTGTATTATTGAATTTTTTCATCTTTTAAAAACAAAGCCCCGCACTAGGAATCATTTAGTAGGTGCCTTTTAACCAACTTCAAAAAGGAGGAGGTTCTATGTACGTCTGTTTCCGTCAATTGTGGATCGATTGTAATGATTGTTTTTGCATTGGTTTCAGTATATCTTCAAAGTGGTTCCATTTTAAATTTGGTATTGGACCATAGACTTTAAATATACACCGGAGAGCTCCTTAACGACAAGTAATACGAATCTGTAGATTTGGTGATTATAAGCATAGGTACCCTACCATAGAACTAAATTAAATATTAACCGACTTCAATAAACGAGGTTACAATACACTCACAATACACTGTTTTTTAAAACTTCTTAATTTATGAACTGATTTTGATGATTCTTTTTACATTGAGCTTACTAAATATTATGATATATAATCTGTGTCTGTCTGTTTGTTTGTTGAGCCATGTTGATAGCTCAAAGTAGTCTTATGCAGTGCAATTAAACGCGATAACACAGTTGGCCACATTTTTGTTCTTATTTTTGTAGTTGATTATATTTTTTAATGTACAATGTGTTTGCTCTAGTTTTATGACCTATTCATGCTTATGCATATATATATATATATATATCTAGCGAAAACTGCCGCTCGTGTGACACCATTCAGAACCTGCTAGCATAGGGTAGTTAATTCTGGTCTTTATCGCCCAAAAATGTGTGTTTTCAATGAAAAAAACATTTGAGTCACTGCCTTGATTATCTGCACTTATCGGGATCGTTCGGCGAATATGCACCACACTTGATTTATATAGATAATAATTTATTTTTTTTTGTTTTAATGTCATCTAATTTATTTATAAAAAAAATGGTAACTTTTTAATGCAATACGTATCATTTAAGTGTTCTTTATGGAGCATAACGTATAGGCAAAATTTTGGTTTGAAACCTGTAATGGTTTTTGAAAATTGATTGTGTGAATTTGAATTTTAACGGCTGTCCTTATACATGTCTCTGCATCATATAATTTGTCGTATAAGTTAAAAGATTCGTGTAGCTGACATCTGGCATTCAAGTATGCTTCTATTTAGCAACAGCGATGAGATAATGATGACAACCTATAAAATAATAAATATATATTACAATAATTAGATTAATTAAAATATCTTTGAGGTGGTCCCTTTTTAATTTTATCGGTTTTGGAACTTGGACTTTAAAGATACACTAGGGGACTCCTTAACTATTCGGTTATTATATCAGTCCTGTGGGCACCTTACTGTAGAACTAAGCAGAATAATAAAATATAGGTATATCAATTTTTAATAATTAATTCACTCATCACTTTAAATTGTAAAATAAATAACTTTCCGCTGGTGCAGTCGGTTACTTGGAACCAACTTCAAATATCTATTTTTCCTCTTTTAAGTCGGTTTCCCTTTTTTAAAAAGTACACAAATAAGTACAAAACAGGAAATTTCCATATACAAACACCCCGACCGAAAGGATTATTTGTGGGTCACACCAAGATTTGTCTCGTATGAGGATCAAATCCGCGACGACTCGATCTAGTAGGCAGAGCGGTTTAAGCTCTTGACTCGAGCAAGCAATCGAAAATTGTCAGTCTATTCATTGAAACTGATCTGAGACGTAAACATACAAAATTATTGTTACAAAGTAGGCACCACAAGTCATTTTAAGACAATGTTAAGGGCGGTTTAAGGGCCAATCAAGTTGCATCAAATTACTTTATTATCATTGTTTGCGCCGTTTATAAACTTTGAACTGATAAAAATTAATGCAACGTAACTTTTTTGCTTGAAAAAATATTTATGCGAACATTTCGAACATCATTGTAAACTTTATTGATCATTGTTACGGTCACAACACGTCATTGCCAATTTCTTAAGAAATACAAAATAAGCGATGGCTAATTGTGATTATGTAATTACGTACTTAATATCTATTGCTATTTAACGAGATTTTCTTACAATTTTTCACGGATGGCTTGGTCCAGTGATTAAGAGCTTAAGTCGGTCCGTCCACTGGATTGAGTAGTTATAGGTTCGATATCCGCACGGGACAAATCTTTCTGTGAACCACAAATAATTGGATACGTTCTGGGTGTCTGTGCATGTTTTAACACACCCACGATACAGGATTAAATCCTAGTGAGGAACTACGTTTTATAAATAGAATAAGAAAAAAAAACAGAAATCGACAGTTTTCCCTTCTTTAGTATTTGACTGCCTCGTTGGTCTGGTGGCAAAGCGCATGGCTTTGTGATCACGAGGTTCTGGGTTTAAATCCTAGGTCGGACCAATGTAGTTTTTCTTACGAAAAATTGCCAGTATGAGTCCGGAGTCTGGAATTGTGCCCGGTATATGGCAATAGGCTCGCCCCCTATTACATGGGACCTAACATGGTCGGCGAAACTTGGGTGTACTGAGTACACCTCTGCCACCCCCGCTTGGGGAATATAGGCGTGACGGTGTTAGTATTACAATACTTTCGATAGTATTACAATACTTGAATGCTTGTAAAATTCGATCTGATACTGCCCTAGTTCCACAATTAACTGCAAAGTATGAAGCAAATTAAAAATATCGATAAAATCTTGAAGCGCAAAATAAATTCTCTTCACACGTTACCTTGTTTAAAATATTTGCATCTACATGTACACAAACGAGCTATAAATTAAAGTTATGATCAATAATGAACCTGTTTTAATTTATTACTTGATGAATAATCAAGGTGGTTGGTAAGAAAAAAAAGTCATCGATGTAGCTGGATGCGACAATTTTGAGCCTACAACTATAATCAAAATAACAGCTTACACTGTCCCACGCAAAGGCCTTCGCACACAAATTGAGGTGAAAGAGATTAGGTTGTACACGAGGATCCAGTGCAGATTGACTGAGGCAGGATTGTGGCCACCTGCTGCAGTTGAAACTTATCAAGCGGCCTATAAGGCTTATCAACTACCACATTAAGTGGTAACCGGGACCAACGGATTAACCTGCCTTCCATGGCACGCAGACGCTCGCATATGAAAATGCCACAAACGGTCCCCCACATCAGTTCGACCCAGTCGAACGCTACTTAACCTTTATCGGTAAAACACCGCGGTCGCACAGCACTACGAGCGCTTAAACCCTTAAGATTAAGCTTTAATAAATTAATAAATAAACACCGTCACGTCTTTATTTCCCAAGCCAGAGTAGCAGAAGAGAACAGTGTATACTTTTTGGCGACGATATTAAGTCTCATAGGACACAAATTCCAGACTCCAGCCTAATACAATACAGCCTGACAAATTTTCGTTAGAAAAACAACATTTGCCCGACCTAGGATTTGAAACAAGGACCCCGTGAAAGACAAGCGCATTATTCGCGACTAGACTATTGAGGCAGTCGAGGCAGTGAACCATAATATCCCCATTTATTATAAAAGCTATATAAATCGAGCTATGTAAAATAAATTGCAACACCTATCCCTTCATGAATACGAAAATAAAACTGCGCCATAACATATAACACAAGGCTGGAAGATTTAATTGTGTGAATTAATCATGCGTTAATTAATTGCTGGCCTATCTCATGCTATCACTGGGTAGTTTGTTTTCTTAATGTCCCATTAAGAAGACAAATTATCGTCTAAAAAGGTTAATGGGGTTATAAAAATGACAACCTTTTGCTGAAGTCATTAAATCGTTTATGATAGTTTTCGACTTTTACTTTAAATGTATGCATATGGTTCATAGTCCATACAAATAATATAAATTCGAAAGTAAGTCTTTCTGTCTGTTTTACTGCTAGCTTTTTACGCTCAAACCGCGGAACAGATTTTGATCATATTCGGCAAGGAAATAAATATATCCAGGTGCAGGACATATGGTACTTTTTGTCTAAAAAAAAGCTTCAAAGGGTGTGGAATACACGCACGAAAATCAAAATGCAATCGATTTTGTGGGTACAGCAAGCTTTACTATAAATGACACATAGCCTAAAAATTTACTATGATTAGATACTATATGACCCTTACCCTTCCAATAACCTAATGAGAGCCTACTATCATTACAAAGGGGGCAATGCCAGTCTTCGGTCTAAAACTCAAAAGTTTTCTATCGAAAAATTACATTTTTGATCTACCTAGGGTTTGAATCCAGGATCTCGTGATCATTATGCACATTATTTACGACTAGACCAATTAAGACTATATACCTGGTGTATAAATTTGAAATGAGGATTTCAGATGGCGAAATATTTGACACTGCGCCATTTTCTTGTCATCCAGAAGTGTCATTTTGCACGAGTGATAAATGTGAATAGTGTATGCAAATTTATACCGAACGAAGCGCACGCGGACAGATGTTGTTTTAGTTTTCAACTTTATGAAGCTTATGGTGAACATGCTTCATCGCAAGATGCATGTGAATGATGGTTTCGGCATTTCAAAAGTGGTGACATAGATGTTGACAATTCCCCGAGCAATTGAGCGTTAGTCAACAAGCTGTTTCTAATCGACTACAAGAGTTGTGAAAGATTCAGAAGACCGAAAGATTGATATCACATAAGTTGAACGACAGTCTTTTTCATGATACTGCTCCATCACGGCAAAACCGGTTCGCGACGTTGGAAGCACTCACCTGGGTTCTACCGCATGGGGCTTACCCACCAAACATGGCTCCTTCCGATTACATGTTTGCATCGATGGGTCACGCACTTGCTGAGCAGCGCTCGGGTTTGTACGAAGATGTGAAAACATGACTCTATGAATGGTTCGCAGCGAAAGAGGAAGATTTTTACTAAAGATTTTTTTAAGTATTTACAAATTGCACGAAACACTTTGACTGCCTCGTTGGTCTAGCGGCAAAGCGCATCGCTTTGTGGTCACAAAATCAAATGTGGTTTTTCTAACGAAAACTTCCCAGTATAAGGCCGGAGTCGGGAATTGTGCCCGGTATATAGCAATAGGCCCCCTATTACGTGGGACCTAACATCATCGGCGAAACGTGGGTATACTCAGTACACCTCTGCCACCCCCGCTTGGGGAATATAGGCGTGACGGTGTATTATCGAAAAAATCGATGGTGCATACTTTGAATAAAACACTTTTTATATTTCTTTGGAACAAAACATGTTTTTTAAGAAAAAAAATCTTCATTTTATCCTTGTATACCCATGTATAGTATAGACTGCAAACGTGTTTAATTCCATTTATTTTGTAATATATTTAAAAAGCATAGCCCAAATATATTTTCTTGTCTCTACAAGCTGTAACATAATAAACGCAAGACCTCAGACACCCCGATTAGAGAATTTCTTCATCAATTCAAAACAATAACCACATTTCCAAAATTAAACGTTTTACAAGGGGGGTTTTAAGCACTTTTATACCCGAATTATCAATGAAACTTGCACGTGTATGTGTCCAATTTCAGAAATACGTTTTAGGAATGCATTTGAAATGTCCTTATTGCTCCGAATTAAGAATAAGTTTATTTTTTTATAGCGCACTGAAGGGGTAAAAGCATTTTTGGCAAATTAAAAAAAAAAATAGATACATTAACAATTGTTGGAATCAATTCAGTTACCGATTTAGAACAAACTACTTTCAGGTCTTGCGTTTATTATGTTACACCTTGTATAAGGTATATTACTGTTAAATTCATCAAAACCCGTGTAGAGGTCTTAGCACAAAAAGATTTCCATGACGTGGTGCTTGGAAGTAACTTTCATGTTTACTTAGTAAATTTGTAGTTAGACGGGGATCTATCTATCTATATCATCACGCCATATCCCAGCGCTCGTAGCGCTGTGCGACCGCGGTGTTCTTACCGATCACCAAGGTTAAGCAGCGTTCGACTCGGTCGGCCTGAGATGGGTGACCGTTTGTGGCATTTTCATATTCGTGCATCTCCGTGCTTCGGAAGGCACGTTAAGCCGTTGGTCCCGGTCACCACTTAATGTGATGGTCGTTAAGCCGAGTTGGAAGCCTTAAGGGCGGCTTGATAAGTTCCAACAGCAGGTGGCCACAAACCTGCCTCCCCCAATCCGCACTGGGTCCGCGTGGTGGAGTATGACCTAATCTCTCTCACCTCGATTTGTGAGAGAAGGCCTTTGCCCAGCAGTGGGCAGTATAGGCCGATATTATTAATCCCTAAGTAGTTTTCGCGGGAAAGGGCAATAAACATCCAGGCATCCATCCTTATAATTTTTCACGTTTATAATATTCGTAGGTCTGTGATCGCGATTTAAATCTTCAGTAATTTGTCACTACGGGGCTATCTTGTCAAATGAGGGAATGTAATACGTAACAATCAGAGATGGTCGGGCCCAATCCGTCGCCGTATCGATGCCCTGTCACCGCTCTGTCATTTTTACATGTTGAATGATGACAGCGATGAATGCCGACAGAGTGGGCCTCATAGTGGGACCCACGGCGAATTGAAATTGACCCATTTAAATCAAAAAGATTTGACAAAATAACACCAGAAAAAAGAAAAACAAACTCTAAATAAATGAACTTATAACTTATTTTTAAGTATCGACGTCTTGTAGATTAGATCTATTTAGTTTAACTACGTCCAACTTAACTAAGATCCTACTGGCATACTTTTCTAGGTATATGTAGATATGGTAAAAAAGGGGAAATTTTCAATTTATTAAATACCTCTGTAAAAGTTATACATCTTTGTTCTTGACTACCCCTAGAAAATAATGCATAATTTTTGGATAATATCCTTTAAATAATTTAGTTTACATTTAACTTTTAGATGATACTATCAGAACTTCTGTGAAAGTTTTTTTTAACGTAATAATACATACAGAAGTAGTTTTTTTTATCTACAATTATTAACTACAATTTCCTATTTGACCTGAACTTTTTTTATTTCCCATTTGTTTATGTGAAACTAGCACGCAAATAAGAACAAATAGTAAAAAATAACTATGTAAGTAACCTATTTCAATGACTTAATTAGCAATTATAAAAATATGTTGTACCTAAAGTTTACTTTTTAATAAATCCAACGTGTCATTGAGTTCGATTCCCACGAGTAATGGATCGCGCGATTCGCGGATCAAAGTGCGCGGACGCAGGTATCGCGATTATCACGTCACGCGCGATCGACCGTGATCGCATATGTGACAGCTATGCCTGTTAATTTAAGCGGACGTATTCAATATAGAGAATTATCACTTCATCAATACATTGGGATGCTATGAATCTTTGTAATGTATGCTCCGGTTGTCTGGGCATGTAAAATGAATATTGAAACAAATATAGAGTTTCCTATTTAATTTACTAACTTGTATTCCTATTAGTTTATGTGCATTTAGGTAAGTTACTAAATTGACAATTAAAAATATGCTGTAACGTCCATCTTTTTATGAATCGAACGTCGTTATATAGATCGTATGATCCGCGGATCAAAGTCCGCGGACGTGGGTATCGTGAACATCGCATCGCGTGCAAACGCCCGTGTTCGCGTATGTGACTGTGTAATTTAACACGTGACGTGATCAATATAGAAAATTGTGACAACTATACATTGAGACATTATGAATCTTTGCTATGCTTTCTATACACCACCATATAGAAAGAATGTCAATAAGCTAGAATAAGCTGTTACTACTGCTAGCAACGTTTGCCTCGGTGTGAGCTGTGCCGAAAGGCATTTGGCTAAGCAGGCGCTGGAGGGGAACAAGATATGTCAAAAAACTATACTGGGAATGGAATGGGATAGTCTATATATATGGGATATGGAAATAACTATATTTCAACGTAGTGTAAATTCAGTAAATTAAATAAAGGTAAAATATTTATATTTAAAATCTTATTGAGTTCTTAGATTTACGCGAATATTACACATGAAATAAAACTATTTTACGGATTTTATCGCGGTTTATTTTTTTATTTTTCACGGGAGGAACCATGGTCACGGGAGGAACCATGGTCACGGGAGGGACCATGGTCCCTCCCGTGACCATGGGTGCTGCAAAGCACTCGAAACGTCGGGAACTAAAAATAAAAAAATAAACCGCGATAAAATCCGTAAAATAGTTTTATTTCATTTAAAATCTTTCTCGTCTTATGCTTATACCTTTACTTTTCGCACATTAATAAAGAAAACATACGAATAGTGCAAGTTAAAAAAAGCTTGTTATAAGTACCTACTTTCTGAAGCCAGTACGTCAATTTTATCTATAATCATTTAATATTTCTATACCTACACGCAATCCTTCACATCATTTTTACGAATAATATATCAATGATTACAAACGACCCTTTTAATTTTTCGTATTTCTGTCCAGTAATATTTTTATTTTTTCAATCATATGTTTTTGGTAAACAGATTTCAAATTAGAAATTCGAGGAATTATTGAATGAACTAAGTAAATCGGTATTAATATTATTAACCGACATGGATTATTAATATTGTCTTCGAGATTAAAATTTTTATGCATGCAATGAATTTATTTTTTGAAACAAGGTGCAAGCAATTACGTATTTATATATGTGTTGTTTGATTTTCATATTGAGTTCATAGTTTTATGCGAATATTATACATGAAATAAAACAATTTCGAATGAAATCCGGAAAACAGTGTTTATTTGCGCCTTGGTAAGTTGTTAATTAAAACTAACAAAATATTTCAAAAGCATATGTAATGTGATAAATCTGGCACACAGATATGATATAAAAATCCTGCCGACGTGTTAAAAAGAAAAAGGAAAATAAAAACATACTTTTTATCGATTTTTGTTTAATCTAATATCAATACATATGCTAAGGACGTCATGCACGAAAAGAAGGAGAAAGAAAAGGATGGAATTGGTGGTTTGACATATATTATGTACACTAATATTAAAACGAGGAAAAATTTGTATTTGTAGTATTTTTGTATGTATGTAACGAATAAACTCAAAAACTACTGGACCGATTTCGAAACTTCTTTCACCATTAGAAAGCTACCTTATCCAGAAGTGACATAGGCTATATAACATAGACCCGGTAGGTGTCGACCGGGTACGAGGTCGCGGGAAACTGCTTAGTACATAATAAATATGACTTAAAACTTGAAGCATAAGAGTCTTTTCCCATTAATTTACACAATTACGTATGGAATTTTGTGTTGCTTAATTACTACAGTATTGATTTAAATATTTGATATTATCAGCTTACATATATCTCAATTAGATTACGCTTACAACAATTTGTTAAGAATGGCAATCATGAATGAATCCAAACACTTGGATATAGGAGAGCTAAAGTTAAAGGTGTAGGTACTGGAGAAGACCTAGACTAACTTACTTGATGACCGAACAGACCGTGTCTTATCGGAAGAGTCTTCGTAATGCGCGAGTTTGTATGAAACGAACTATGAGAGTTAGGTAAGCTACAGAAGTCTTAAGGATAAAGCCTGTTGGAACTCTGTACTCTCTGCCTACCCCGCAAGAGAGTTGGCGTGATGTAGTTAGATGTATGAGTTGCTCGTCTCCTTATGCTAGTGTGGGTACCGAGCCAAATGTAATTTTTGATATTCTGAATAATATATACCTACAATTACGTCGTTACTCTCTTGAAACACGCAGATCTAGGCAGGAATAAAAAAAAATTGTAACAAGAAAAGACATGTCTGTAATTTCTTTGTTCATAATTTTACAATTTGATTGTCAAGAAATTTAAACTTTCAAGCCCGAATCCTTAAGCTCTTTGGCTTTACGAATTCCCTTAATAGTAACGCAATCAGTCAGTATTGCATATACAATATACACCTAATTATGTATTATAAATGTGTAAAAAGCAGTAATAGCCTAGTGGTTAGACCGTTGGACTGCAAAGTCAAAGGTCTCGGGTTCAAACCCAGGCACGCACCTCTGTATTTTCGTAATCATCATCATCATCATCATCTCAGCCTATACTTGTCCACTGCTGAACATAGGCCTCCCCAATCGCTTTCCAGCGTAACCGGTCCGATGCCACCTGCATCCAACGACTTCCTGCGATTTTCACAAGATCGTCGGTCCATCTGGCAGGCGGTCGTCCCACACTGCGCTTGCCAATACGTGGTCTCCACTCTAGAATCTTTCTGCCCCAACGCCCGTCCGATCTACGCGCTATGTGGCCCGCCCATTGCCACTTCAGCTTGCTAATCTTAACGGCTATGTCGGTGACCTTGGTTCTTCTACGAATCTCCTCATTCCTGATTCGATCGCGTAGAGAAACGCCGAGCATAGCTCTCTCCATAGCTCGCTGAGCAACTCTGAGCTTTTTTATGAGACCTATAGTAAGAGACCACGTCTCTGATCCATATATCATCACTGGTAACACACACTGACTAAAAACTTTAGTCTTAAGGCACTGAGGTATTTTGGATGAGAAGATGTTGCGCAGTTTCCCGAACGCTGCCCAGCCGAGTTGGATTCGTCGATTGAACTCTCTCTCAAAGTTGGACCTACCTAACCGGACTACCTGTCCCAGGTAAATGTATTCGTCGACAACTTCAAGAGTAGAGTTCCCAACGGTGAGTGCGGTGGGTACGACATGGACGTTACACATTATTTTCGTTTTGTCCATGTTCATTTTAAGACCCACTTGTTGAGATACTCTGTTGAGGTCACCGAGCATTCGTCCTAGATCTTCCAGCGACTCCGCCACGACCACAATGTCGTCGGCAAATCGAAGGTGAGTGATGTATTCGCCATTGATGTTGATGCCAAGTCCTTGCCATTCCAAGAGCTTGAAGGCGTCCTCTAAGGTGGCCGTAAACAGTTTCGGAGAAATGACGTCTCCCTGCCTTACTCCTCTTTTTATGGGGATCGCCTTCGTGCACTGCCCCTGTACTCGGACTGACATGGTGGCGTTATTATACAAGCACTTCAACACTTCAATGTACCGATAGTCAATGCGGCATCGCTGGAGAGATCTAAGAACCGCCCAAGTCTCGATCGAATCGAAGGCTTTCTCATAGTCCACAAACGCCAAGCATAGTGGCCGATTATACTCCTCGGTCTTCTGTATAATCTGCCGCAGCGTATGTATGTGGTCTATGGTACTAAAGCCTTTCCGGAAACCGGCTTGTTCGGGAGGCTGGAAGTCATCAAGCCTGCGTTCGAGACGATTCGTGATGACTCTCGAAAACAACTTATAAACATGGCTCAGCAGTGTGATGGGCCTATAATTCTTCAGTAAAGTGTTATCACCTTTCTTGAAAAACAGTACCACCACTCCCCTGTTCCATGCTTCCGGCGTTTTCTCTTCGAGCAAGACGGAATTAAACAGCCTCTGAAGGACTTTAAGTACCGGCGTTCCGCCCGCTTTCAGAAGCTCTGCGGTAATTCCGTCTTCGCCTGGTGTTTTGTTATTTTTGAGTTGTTTGAGAGCCATCGTAATCTCGTACAGGCTGATGTCCGGGATATCTTCAGTGTAGTGTCGGGTTAGCTTGGCTCTTGGGTCTTTTACCAAGTCAACAACAGGTTCAGCTACTGAGGTGTACAACTGCCCATAGAACCTCTCTATCTCCCTGAGCACCTCTGACCTATTCGACGTTACGTTTCCGTCCTCCGTCTTCAGCTTCGTCAACTGGCTTTGCCCAATAGACGCGTCTCTTGCGAACACTTTGGAGCCCTTGTTCTGTGCTATGGTCTCCTCAATACGCCTTGTATTGAAGGACCGTAAATCGTGACGCAAGGACTTCAGTATCTGTCCATTGAGCTGCCTATAGGACTTAGCATCATCGGAGGTTTGGAGCGTCATGGAACGTCGCTCAGCCATGAGATTTCGGGTGGAGTTAGATAGTTTTTGAGGTCTATTTTTACGGTGGGGCTTATAATACTTGGACCCGACCGTATGGACAGTCTCTACCAGCCTGTTGTTGATTTCGTCCACCGATGCGCTGCTGTCTAGCAATTCGAATCGGTTTGCCAATTCGAGTTGAAAGTTCTCGGGGTTTTGGATGTGTGCATAAGAAGGTCGGAGCGTAGACTTCATCAGACGCGATCTTTCCATTTTGACATTAATATTTAATGTGCCTCTGACCATTCGGTGATCACTGCCGGTTTTTACCCTGTGAATCACGGAGACATCATTAAATATTTGTCGCTTGGTGCTCATGATGAAGTCTATCTCATTTTTTGTGGAACCATCAGGGCTCATCCAGGTCCATTTTCTATGAGGCGGCTTCCGGAAGAAAGAGTTCATCATAAAGAGTCCCTCCTTCTCCAGATATTCGGCCAGCCTCTGACCCCTGGGGTTGCGCTGCCCATATCCAAATTGCCCCACTCTCAACTCATCATCGCCCCGTTTGCCCAGCCGCGCATTGAAGTCACCCATAACCACTGTAAAGTGTGCTTTGGAAGTATGTATGGCTCTACTAATGTCCTCATACATTACTTCGACGTCATCATCTGAGTATGCCGAGGTCGGTGCGTAGACCTGTATGACCTTCAGCGAATATCTTTTGGATATTCTGAGTATCAGGTACGCTACCCTGCTCGACACACTAGTGATGGACACAATGTTGTCTATGAGTGACTTGTGGACGATAAATCCGACACCACCTTGGGACTGCTGTTCACCCTCCCGGTAGTAAAACAAGTTGCCGGATTTTAAGGTTATCGTGTCCTCGCCCTTTCTTCGGACCTCCGATAAACCAACAACATTCCACCGCAACTTGTTTATCTCTTCTTCCAGCTCAACAAGCTTCTCATCTGTCCTTAACGTGCGTGCATTGTATGTCACCAGGGCCAATTTTCGATGTTGGTGGTAGCCGAATCTCTGCCGGAGATTCTTAGCACCCCTTGTCCTGTCGTTACCATAGCTGCTACCGTGGCCAGGACGAACAGGACCGCCGGGGACTAGGGGCCTGGTTTTATTCTTATCTTCCATTTTAATAAATTGGGGGTGTTTGCCATACTCGCCACGCTTGGCAGGCGGGTTGGCGAGCGCAGTTTTTGATGGTAGAAGTGTTAAGGGAACGCTGCTGCCCATTCCCTAGTTTTCCCTTAGTCGCCTTGTACGACACCCGATGGGATGAGATGGGTTGGTCCTATTCTAAGCCGGGAACCACGCGGCATTTTCGTAATGCATGTGCGTATTAAAAATAATTTATCACTTGCTTTAACGGTGAAGGAAAAACATCGTGAGGAAACCTGCATGCCTAAGAATTTCTCGAAGGTGTGTGAAGTTCGCCAACCCGCACTAGGCCAGCGTGGTGGACCATGGCCTAAACCCTCTCAGTTTGAAAGGAAGGCCCGTGCCCAACAGTGGGACAGTTCCTTAACAGGGCTAATATTATTATTATAATTGTGTAAATAAAGGAAGAAATATACAATGCAAAAGCAGGATGTCGGTACCGGGCACGACCTGCACTATCTTACCATGACCAGTTAGACCGTTTTTATCTGAAGGGCTAGTCAAGACTCTTCGTAACCGGCGGGTGTATATGCGTCGAAAGCTAGAAAGGTATGAAGAAATGAACCTGATGGAACTCAGTACCCCGCAAAAGTGCCCACCTACGTAACTTACCCCGCAAGGCACCGTGATGATAATATAGATGAAAGTTTGTTTCTTTTCCTCTTTGAGGCTTGTGGATTAAAATGTCTGAAATATCTTTTGTATAATTTGTGTAACATTTTGAAATGTAATTTAAATACTATCAGCGTCGAAAGTCGCTTTATTTTCAGATCAACTCTCTAGTTGTTCCATTTTAAATTATTTTTTTGTTTCTCTTGAACTAAATAAGTGTTTGATATACATATGTAATTTTTGTCGCGCAAATGAAATACGCTAATGGAATATTCCTTACCTTACACGTAAGTCTAAGTACTGGTTAGTTCGTAACTAACCAGTACTTTGACTTACGTGTACGACAAAAGTCAGCGAACTACATACATATAAATATTCATATTTAACGTCAAAAGAACATTGTCCATCTCTTTTCCTTTCCTAACTGCCTACTACGAATTATTTTGGCAATGCAACACGCATTCGTTATGAAAATTACATTCATAACAGAAATCTTTCTTCTTCTTTCTTCTTTTCTTTGTTAAAAACGTAGCCCCACACTAGGATTTATTCCTGTGTCGTGGGTGCGTTTACAAACATGAAAATTCATAAACACAAATACCTAGACTGGAACAAATAATTGTGGATCACACAAAGATTTGTCCCGTGCGGGAATCGAACCCGCGACTATTAGACACAGTGGGCGGAGCAGCTCAAGCTCTTAACCACTGCGCTAAATCGTCCGTCCGTCGCATTCAAATCAAACACGTCATAAAAAGCGACGTCGCTAACAACATCATCGCACCAACGAGCGTACCAAATGTTGTTTAAGTCGAAATATTGGATTTGAACCATGCAAAATCAATAATTACACTTGTTCAATGCGCAGCGATTTGGAGGAGAACTAATTGAGTCACACCTCACGATGCTAATATAAATTCTGATTTCAGAAGAAACTATAGCCAAATTTATAAGATAAGTTGTTTTTTTTTGTCCTTGCTAACTGGCAGTGAGTTTTTAAGTCCTCAAAAAATAAAAGAAGGTAAAATATTTCTGGAAATTAAGTAGTTAATGATTGTAATTTAATTAATGTAATTTTGTTGATATATTAATCCTGGATTACATTAAGCTTATTTGATTGGCAGAAATTAGAAACTAGCTTATGCAAGAACTTAAAACAAGTTACTAAGCAGCTGAGCTATGCGCAAAACTGAGCTATCTGGAATTGTGGAAAAAAGCATAGGTACTGTAATAATTACCTATTTCTATCTTTGCGCTGTACTTATCCAGTTTTTACCCAGGTCATCACATCATCAGTTCTCCAGGTCACCTGGAAGACGTGCTCAGCACTCAAGAACGTTTCTACCCCAGCGCTTTATGCGTAGAGCATAAATCTGGAAGCCAACTATTATGTATAATCAAATGCCTAGATTTTCAAGGATTGTTGGATGAAAAAATTACAAAACAGATATACAATGCGAAACTGGAAGGATGTAGATACCGGGGAAGACCTAAACTCTTTCACCATGACCAAATAGATCGTGTCTTGTCTGAAGGGCAAGTCAAGAGCCTCCGTAACCGACGTGCGTGTATGAGACGAACTATGAAAGTGGAGGAAGCTAGAGAAGTATGTAAGGACTCTCTGCCTACCCCGCAAGGGATCTAGCGTGATGATATAGATAAATTTTCAAATCTATTTATCTGTATATCTATCTATACCTTCACGATAAATCCTTTACGGAATAGGCAGAGAGTACAGAGTTCCAACTAGTTCTTTTCTCACAGACCTGTCTACGCCTCCACTTTCACTGATTGGTTCATATATGCTCGCCGGTCACGGAGAGTCCTGATTTGCCATTCAGATAAGACACGATCTATTTAGTCATGGTATGGTTGGGTCATTATTTCTTATGATTTTCAATTCTTGATTGAAAGATTGAAATTTACCTTTGATTATACCTAATACTGGATTAAGAACGCAAGGACTCAATCAATACCGATGTCCATAATAATATGAAAAACGACAACACAGGGTATAATCACAAACTCCTAGATCACAATTCCAGATAGCACCACTACAGTGGCACTAGTGTACTAATTTAATATCTCACGCGAGCTCTGCAAAACTCAAGTGATTGGCGCGTTAGATACCTGCAGTTAACAGCGGCTTAATAAACCGAATGATTCCTACCTCAGTCCCGACGCCTAGGCATAAACGTTCGCTTTAATTGAGTTACTTCAAAATTTATATACCACAATTGCTGGAACTGCCGATTGGTTTTGATATTTATGCAGCCTGTTTAGTGGAGGACACTCTAGGTGCTTGGCAATCAAATTCCTACTTAGGTTTTAAAACTCCTAGCGTCTTTAATTTGATGATATGGTGAGGTAGTACTTTATGTAACACGTCAATATTTTAGAATGAATTACTGCTATCAACATGCATTAAGGTTGATTTTGGACAGGGGTGTCCATAGTGTTTTGCATCGGCTAAGTATTAGTCTTCTGGATAAATTTCAAGTATGTCTACTCAAGGCTTATTTGAGTACTATAGATCTACTTATATGTATTCTTAAATAAAAAGAAGGAAGTGTAAATGGAAATAATCAAGACAGGCATGTAAAGTTCAGTAACTTCCTGCCACAGTTTATATTCTTCGCTGGCCATTTTCATGTCCATGTCTCTGTAAATTGTCATGTGAATAGTCTGAATATAATAAAGGGGTATAATACAATATATAATAAACGTAGATACTACGGAATACCACGGATATTCGACGATTTATCTTACATAAAACAATATGCTGTCTGTAACATTTTTTGTTTAAACTATTTTTTAGATCATGTGATACATTGATTAAAGAAAGGAAGAATTTTAACCCCGGCCATTTCAAGGTCTCGTATTTCCATTTCATCTTATCAACTGAAAAGAAGTTTTTAATACGACTTAATATTATAACGTGCAATTATAAGTATTTGGAAAAATCTGTTTAATATTTTTTTTTATATTCTCGTTGCATATTTTGTGTTAAAAAATAAACTTATAAACGGAGATTATCTTATAGATACAATAGAGTAAGAATAGAATTAAAGTTTTATTTAGTTCTTAAATAATACTACCATGCGAAATGCAAATACTTATATGACTTAATACCTCAGAAGCATAAAGTTAATAGTCTTTAATTCACCTCGGTCGGTTCCTTACCTTTTATTTCTTAATCCGGGAAGATGTTCCTGATTGCGTAAAAGACAATAGCCATTAAACTGAAATACGGCTTTTAGTCTACTTTAATTTCATCTGAGATCCCACCAGGTCACAATTAAACCTTTCGAAATCTGCATTAAATTTTCTTATGATACATTTTAAATTTTTAAGCATCGTTACGCGGAGCGCGCCGCCATGATTGGAGTGGTTATTAAAAATAACATTTACCGTTCCCTCATTATACAAGAACATTGATATCCAAAAGAATTAGGTTACTGCATTAATTTTACTTCCAATTTATTTAATCAGAACTTTTGATTATGATGTTTAAAGTAGAACATTCCATTTTAAGTAATTAAAATGTTTAGGAATGTAGTAATTTATCAGCATCACTATAATTAGAATCAGTATCGATTGAAAATAAAGGATTAGTAAGCTGGTTCAAATCCAAAAATAAAATAATTGTATTTCCAAATTTTTCATTAAACTAATACTTTTTACGATTTTAATAGATTTAACATTAAGGAATTAATTCTACAAACAAAATTCCATCAAAAACGAATCTTAAACGCCGCCAATCAAAGGCGTTTACCTAGCTGTTTTGGTATTCTAGTAGGATTCAAATAAGCTATACGCTGATATATCTGTTTTTTTCCAATTTATTAAATTGAACAAATATACCGTATCTTATCTGAAGGGCAAGTCAACAGTCTCCGTAACCGGCCTGCGTGTGTAAGACGAACTGCGAGAGTGGAGGAAGCCAGATAGGTCTGTAAGACTAGTATCTGTCGTAACTATGTTCTCTTTGCCTATCCCGCCAGTCCCTTGGCATGATCATATAGATGATCTACCGATCAAATCTCAAAATATATATACAGAAATATAATTCAAAGTGTTAATTTATTAACTTCTTTTAGCCTTCAGCGGCATCGTCGATCGTCTCGATTTACTTGTTGAGTCGAAGATCATGACTACCCTTATATTCTTTTATGTGAGAGCGTGGTTTACGGGCGGAACTTACCGGCAGGCGGGCAATGGCTAACTGACACGATCAAAGTGCACTGGGGTCTCAGTAACTGAAGTTTACAATAACTTACTGGTAGGGTCGCAGTGAATCAAAATTTGTATGGATTCGTCCAGTTTTCTACGAGAAATGCTCTTAGACATTTCATTTTCATTATCACGGGCTTTTATCACCAGCCAAAAGACGTCCACTGCTGGGCCAAGGCCTCTCCCGAAGATTACCACGACTTACCTACGAGCTTTACCGAGTCATCGGTCCACTTTATTGGGCCTGCCCAGTCCCCGTGCTTTGGGTAAAAAAATTACGATGAAATCTACAAGCTTACGAAAATCTCATTACTGAGCAAAGGGCCTTCTCGGACACAATACGGATTGGAGAAGAATACCTTTTCTTCTGCTCTCCAGTTCGCTTATAATAAAGAACGCGACAAGTTATATAACTTGTCGACGCTTGAGACGCAAAATCGGCCAGCAAGTCAACGGTTGAAAGGCTATAACAGGCTTAAGAGACATGTAACTGCACACAATACTTAATATAGATGACAACTTAGTGTAGTGGTTTGAGCGCAGGCGGCAAGGCTTCCTGGATTAAACCGTCATGAGTTTGATCGCAATATAGGGAAAACCTTTATGTATCCCACAAATATTATTTTCGTCGCTCTAAATGTATGTGTATGTAAAATCATTTTCGTTAACGTCGCAAGAATCATAACAAATGTGAGGCAAGATTTTTTATGAAAATCCAGTTAAGACGAACGATGAGAGTAAAAGCAAGAGAGGTCTGAAAGGTAAGAAGAAAGGAACGCGAAGAACAGGAAGAACCTGTTGAATTTAATGCACTCTTTAACTACCACGCACGGATTTAAAAAAAAAAGACCTTCACACCTATATTCCCTATGCGGGGGTGGCAGAGGTGTACTGAGTACATCCATGTTTCGCCGATGATGTTAGGCGAATGTAATAGGAGGCGAGCCTATTGTCTTATACCAGACACAATTCCAGACTCTGGACTCATGCTGGGAAGTTTTTTCGTTAGAAAAACTTCATTTATCTGACCTAGGATTTGAACCCAGGACCTCGTGAACACCAAGCGACGTACTTTGCCACTAAACAAACGATTTTTTTTTGTTTTTATTAAAAATGTTTGATTGAAATGCTTACCGCAAATATATTTGAATGAATGTAACTTTTCTATGAGACGCTCGTAGCGCTGTGCGACCACGGTGTCCTTACCGATTACCAAGGTTAAGCAGCGTTCGACTCGGCTGGCCCGAGATGGGTGACCGTTTGTGGCATTTTCATATTCGAGCGTCTCCGTGCTTCGGAAGGCACGTTAAGCCGTTGGTCCCGGCTACCACTTATGTGGTAGTCGTTAAGCCGAGTTGGAAGCCTTAAAGGCGGCTTGATAAGTTCCAACAGCAGGTGGCCACAAACCTGTCTCCACCTATCCGCACTGGGTCCGCGTGGTGGAGTATGACCTAATCTCTCTCACCTCGATTTGTGAGAGAAGGCCTTTGTCCAGCAGTGGGCAGTATAGTCTGATATTATTAACTTTTCTATAGGCATCGACATTAAGTCGTTATTTCCACATGCCGCTACCCATTGTTTTCATCTGAATAAAATTGTAAGCGTGTCGAAAAATCAAAAACACCAAGTACCTACCGAAAACTTTGGTATTATAAAGAAGTAAAATCCTAAGACATTATTACTACGTCCCATAGTATGGTGCCCCTATGTGTGTGAATACTTACGTTCATCTCTCTTTAATTGATGTCGGTTTTTGAGTGTAGCAATAAGCCGCCTGCGCACGTCGTTCCCGCACCTCTGTTCAACAGCAATGTATGGAATTTGTATTCAATAATTTAAACAGCCGCTATATGCTTTTGAATATTCACAAGTTATTTATTTAAGCGTAATTTATTCAACTGATTAAAAAATAGATTTTATCTGAACACAGTTTCGTCGTGGCGTAAATGTTTTATGGTGTACACGTTACATTACGCGCTCGGCGATGTTCGGTTCTTGTTTGTGTGTCGATCGACAGCATTAAGAACGAGCAGTCCGTGTTATCAAGAGTTGTGGGAATATAAATAAATATTATTACTGTTTAATTTTTCTTAGAGATGGTAATGCTTTTATGTTACTTAAACTTTCAAACAGTATTTATTAATAGGTATTTGATTAATAAAACAAAACTATGTTTTGGATTTTACAGCGATTTATCGTTGATTTTTAAGTTTCCGTCGTTTCGAGTGCTTTGCAGCACCCTTGCCATCTCTCCCGTAGACTGGATTATAGGTGTTTCAAAGCTCTCGAAACATCAGGAACTTAAAATCTAAACTAAAACGCGATGAAATCTGAAAAATAGTTTTATTTCCCTCCCGTGACCATGGGTGCTGCAAAGCACTCGATACGTCGGGAACTAAAAGTCAAAATAAACCGCGATAAAATCCGAAAAATAGTTTTGTTTCATCTATTGTCTATTTCAATCAAACTTTAAAACGTTTTAAACAAACCATCACCAATTTTAGTTATTTTAGTTGTGATTGCACTGTATAGCAAGTATGATATGAAGGCGACAGTATTTCCGAAGACATGTAAATGCTGTTAGCAAGAAATCAACGTTTTTATGTTGACTGATAAAAGTTTTAAGGCTTGATTGGAATATACTATACATTAATTTTATATCAAAATAATAACCCCTAAGAAAGTAACAAACCGGGGCGTCCATAATATGATGGACGACCCAACAAGACAAAGGTTTCATCCCCAATGTATTTTTTGTTCCCTTCCGTCCGTATCGAGGGTATACACCTCGCGTACTGTACTGTCTGTTAAGCACAAACCATTTAACGTTATAGTAACATTGCCGAGAACGCGTGCTGCCTCCTTCATCTTTATTCAGTAAATTTGCAGTGTGAAAAGGATGGAATATCAACTCGATAGTGCCAAGCTTTCGTAAATCTGCTTGTGCTAAGCCTTCTGTATTGTCTTACTTGCGTTGCTTTTCTTTGGCATAAATCAGGCCGTGTCAGTACCGGCGGAAGCAGGTGTCCCAGGAGGACACGCTGGTTCCAATGCCGCGCAAATACTGTGATTAACTTGGTTTCGGGGACTAGGAGACTTCTTAAAGAAAATTTGTGGAGAAAAATTAGAGCTATGGAAATGTGAAGAGATATCATGAAAAAAATGATATCCTTTTTTTAAATTGTGTGAATCGGTCAGTTAGTAGTGGGCGTCGGCAAATAACATCGAAAATGTGAAACCGCGTTTTGTAATGAAAATTTACTAGTTATGGCGGGCTTGACAAGCGATCTATGACAATACTTATTATTAAGTAGAAACAGAAACGATTTATGTAATATAGAGGAATCTTAAATTTTGTTTTTTGTTTATGTATATAAACAAAAAACAAAATTTAAGATTCCACACACTAGAAAGATGTCCATTTGATAGCAGGACATAAGCTTCCCAAAATTCATCCCAACGACAGCCATTATGCTATCACTAATACCTGCACATATACCATAAAATATTATAAGGTGGAAAAATTTGTATTTTTATATGTTTGTAGCGAATAAACTTAAAAATTACTAGACCGATTTTAAAAAATTCTTTCACCATTAGTAAGCTCTCTTATTTAGAAGTAAATAGGCTATATAACATAGACCCGGTAGGTGGCGCTGTTGTCGACCGGGTAAGAAGTCGCGGGAAACTGCTAGTATACCATAAAAAGGAACTTCTAAATCAAACAGAGCGCTACACAAATGTAGCGTACTCGTATAGCCATGTCTACCGATCTACCTTATGATCAAAAGAAAACAGGTCATGTAAAATGTTTTCCGCACCGTTCACGAGAATCCTTCTAAGGAAGAGCCTTGTTCTGTAAGCAAATACTTTGTACCAATAAATACATATAAAAATAATTTAGTAGACTCTATAGTCTACTAAATTATTTTTGTATAATTTAGATCTGCAAAGTTATATTCATAGGTTATATCCTACTAATATTATAAATGTGAAAGTTTGTATGTTTTGATGTTTAGATGTTTGGCCAAACGAATTTGGATGAAATTTGGTACACAGATAGTTTGTTACCTGAATCAACATATAGGATACTTTTTATCCCGGAAAAACATAAGTCAACCTGACTAAAATCAACGGACGAACTTGCGGGCAGATTTTATTGTCAAATAAAAAATCGCAATCCGAGTATATGGTGACCTTAAGGACATGAATTGTCTCTCGTAAGTCATGTTCGGAGTTCTAGTTACTGAAGATAGCAAGTCTAGCTCTACTCACCGGTCTTGTTTGTTGTAGAGTGATGAATATAATATATTTTGACCCGACATAATTTTGTATGTACGTACGCATTTCTTGCGGGTTATAACTAATATATTAAGTTTTGTTGGTCGGCAGCTGCGGGATTAAATATAATATACAGAGATGAACACATAACTGTATGTTAAAACAAGATTTTAATCATGGGTCGTATTAGTGATAGTACATCGCGCTATATGATGATGTAAATAATAAATTATATAATGAAAATTATCTTATTAATGATAATGTTAAAAAGTTATTTTCGCCATAATGTCCTTTACGCCCTTTGAACCCCGAAATATTATGTGCTCCTAAAACAGCGTGGCCGTCAGTCTTAAAGAGACAGTATATGTCACAATGTCTGCTTAAACACCTGCGAGCAATGTAAACGCTCATTACCAATCATTACAATATGTTCCATCGAGACCATATTTTCGAAAGAGTGGCCAGAGTTGCTCAGAGCTCTATGTATTTCAAAATGTTCCCCAAAACTATATCAAATATCCAGCATGGGAAGAGGTTTGAATATTGGCGTAAGATTACTTATAATAAAGCAGCCTATACTATCCCATTGCTGGGCAAAAGCCTTCTCCCACAAATCGAGGTGAACAAGATTAGGTTATACTTCACATCGCAGACCCAGTGCGGATTGGTGGAGGCTACAGCCACCTAATGTTGGAACCGGGACCAACAGCTTAACGTACCTTCAGAAGTACCTACTGAGACGCCAAATATGAAAATGCTAAACGCAGCTTTGTGCATTATTAAGTCCGTATTATGAGTGGATTATCTATATTAATAATATTAGCCCTGTTAAAAAACTGTCCCGCTATTACGCACGAGCCTCCTCTCAAACTGAGAGGGCTTAGGCCATAGTCCACCACGCTGGCCTAGTGCGAGTTGGCGAACTTCACACACCTTCGCGAGAAACTCTTAGGCATGAAGGTTTCCTCACGATGTTTTCTTTCACAGTTAAAGCAAGTGATAATTAATTTTTAATACGCACATGCTCTTTGAAAGACAGAGGTGCGTGCCTGGGTTTGAACCTGAGACCTCTGACTTTGCAGTGCAACAGTCTTACTACTAGGCTATTACTGCTTTTAGTGGGTGATTATCTAATACCGCTCAAAGATCAGTCACAGTAGTAAACACATAAAGAGATGTAAAAAGTAAGCATTATGTCATATTTCTAATTTATTAAGGCCACTTTTATTAATAAGATATTCAACAAACACACCGAGCTTATGGTTATCCAGCTAAGTGCAGTGCATATTTAAACCAAAACTAAATTACAAGAAGCATTTTAAAAATACCCTCCATTTACAAAATACGATTGCCATTAAATTCCCAAAAAAGAACTGGCACGGGGACACTTATAAAACCATTTAATGAAACCCTTGATTCAAGACACAACCATATGGAGCCTATTCTCAATCAAACGCTGTCCCATTTTAGTACTTTCTGCTTATACATTTGTCATGTAATTATCATTGCCATGAGAGTATTAATTACGTTTTTTTATTAATCGATATCACTTTTATTTAGTATGCCACGGTCCAAATACAGGCGGACGCAGGTGTCTGGCGAATACGGACGTTACACAGCCCGGTCATTAAAAAAATAATGTTCATATGAAAATAAACACTGAAAAAGAAACGAATCCAACTGAGGTTCCGATCAGACTCACAAATTTTTTACGTTTTAAGTAACGACGATTCATTTAATGACCCGCTAAAAAATTTATTAGGAACAGGACTTTATTATGTATTTATCAAATAATTTTCTGTTTTAGTTTTGAATACACTCATGAGGAACCTGCATTCTTGTAGTCATAATATTTTAATCGCTTTTTTATTTGCACGTATGCGCGTGTCAATATTTATTGTATATTAATAAAACTCGAAATTAAGGCAATATAATTATATGAGTAATAAGTGTTTACTATAAATTAAGTATTTTGTAAATTTATGAAAGAAATATTATTCTCAGCATAAACTTATGTTTGTTATATTCGTTCACAACGAGGCACACACAACCTGTTGTCTTGACTTATCTGTGACGATTATGGATATTAAGTAGCGCTGGCTACAGCCACACTACTGATGGGTAACGGCTAGTAATATACGCTAAGAGCGTCTTCGTGCTTCTGAATATACGCTAATTTGTCTTTCCTGAATATTTTCACTAGGCTTGTTAAGCCAAGTGAGAGAATTCCGACAGCACGGACTCCAATAAGGCCTCGGACCATAAAAAAATTGAGCGTGCACTACAAAATTTACATTATCCTTTTGTTGCCACTTTCCCGTAGAGTTCTCTCTATCTATCTATATCATCACGCCAGCTCCCTCGCGGGGTAGGCAGAGAGTACAGAGTTCCAACAGGTTCTTTCCTTACATACCTCTCTGGCTTCCTCCACTCTCATACTTCGTCTCATGCACCCGCGCCGGTTACGGAGACTCTTGACTTGCCCTTCAGATAAGACACGGTCTATTTGGTCATGATAAGATAGTCTAGGTCTTCCCCGGTACCTACATCCTTCCACTTTCGCATTGTATATCTGTTTTGTCATTCTTTCTTCTGGCATTCTTTCTATATGCTCGAACCAACGGAGCATACCCTTTCTCATCTTTACACCGATACTATCTTTCATACCTACTCGCTTTCTTAGACCCCGTAGAGTTCTTTCGCTTTATGTAGTAAATATTATGTCTAAAATCTAGATCTCCGTCCATCATATGTACTTTCATACCTATCTATTTTGTTACGTATAGGAAACTGGCTCTAATCTTTTCTTTAAAAAAGCATCTAAAAACAGCATCATATCGAAAAGTGAGTTTATTATAAATAAATATCAAACGCTTTTTATTTCAAAATTTGTCCCTCGATTCAAAAAAGAGTTATAATGAGCCATAATCCGAAACTAATCGCCATATCCTATTAATTTTACGAAATTCTACATTTTAAATAGAATGTCTGTGGTTAAGGGAACTATAATTTAGAGATCCCACTTTTATATTTCAAAACCCTTTTATCAATGTTATGTAATTATATTTATCAATACCTAATGAATACTGAGTTGATTATGGATTTTTTCTCACCGTGTATGAGTGTATGGACAAAGTAATTTTAAAATGTAAATTTATGTCAGAATTTTCCATCTGTTTTCCAGCAAAATTACATTTATATTATCATATGTCAGATGAGGTAGGTAGCAGAGAAATCTAGTAAGTTTGCCTCCTATATATATTTTGTAAACTTGCATCGTCCATTAGATAGGATTACAAATACTACAATAAACCATTACGATATATAACTGGATGCTAACAAGCAATGCAATTTTAAACACAATCAACGTGCCATTGAATTAAAAGTATTATTAGCTTAGAAATAAAATACACTTCACGTTAGTACGTTTTAATGATTGGTACATTATTGCAAAACTGTGCGCAACTGTTAAATGTATAATCACTTAAAATTCTGCTCAATTCCCTTACTAATAAAATAGCATTTGTACATAACTAACTGTATAGCCCCTAAAGTAAGCAATGTTTCTAATGATGGTCAGACCGCATTAGTAAAATTTAATTTAAATCTAAGGTTTTCACTTGCGGCGGTGATCGGTGCCCATTAATCAAAGGTCGCAACTATTCAATCATACTGTCGTTTCGTCCTTGTTATACCGGTTTAAAGTCTCTAAGTAAGAAGGAGATGACATAAAGGGCTTAGAAGGTACCCCCGGTTCACACGAATGCCCCAAGGGTGGGTCTATCCAGAAGCATAATCAATTTGCTCCAAGGAGGGAATACAGGAATTGTTTTTTTTTAACACTGCTAATTGTCTTGCAATGTCAGACAAATGTGTTTGATCCAGCTGTAAACATTATAGCTCATTCTAAAAAAATGTTGATCAATAGTAGTATTGTAATGCTGAGTTTATTTGTAAAGCTTAGAAAGACGAGATATTAAGTAGCATTATATAAGATTACATTCATTTATCAACTTAATCACCGGGAATGTTTATGACCACCGCTTAATAGGTACATCTGTGCTGTATGGGGATATAATTTCAATTGATAAATGATGAAATTAATTTAAAACATACAAATTACAGAATATTTAAAATCAGTAAGAAAAAAGTTAATTCAAACAATTTTTCCTACACAAAATAATAGCAACTTTAAGCTTATACGTTAGGTTTCGTGATGTTAAGATAAATATATAAAGATGCGATAAAATAACTGCAACATTGTATTTAAAAATGTATAAGTAAACTCAGATTACGGCCATTAGTAATAATTAGCATAACATAACAGTAAAAAAAAATTATGCCTGTTGCCATTAAACTGGGCACAATTTCAGACTTGAGAATTTTTCGCCAGGAAAACTACACTTTATTGGACCCAGTATGTAATAATAATAATAGTAGCCCTGTTAAGAAACTGTCCCACCGTTGGGCACGGGCCTCCTCTCAAACTGAGAGGGTTAAGGCCATAGTCCACCACGCTGGCCCAGTGCAGGTTGGCGAACTTCACACACCTTCGAGAAACTCTTAGGCATGCAGGTTTCCTCACGATGTTTTCCTTCACCGTTAAAGCAAGTGATAATTATTTTTTAATACACACATGCTTTCGAAAAGACAGAGGTGCGCGCCTGGGTTTGAACCCGAGACCTCTGACTTTGCAGTCCAACGGTCTAACCACTAGGCTATCACTGCTTTATGCAGTATGTAATATTTCTTAGTAATCATGTCGTCAGAACACCTCTATCATCACAGTGATTAATACCTCGTGGACATTGCGCAGACATCAATTAAAAAATAAAATTAGCGATCCTCCGATAGGAGCCGCCACCCGTTTCATTAAAAAGTAATGAAAACTTCCTCAGAATATTAATCGAGTTATAAAACGAATCCAGATAAAATATGCCGCTCATTAATTACAACCACAACTATTTCTGACTTATCTACGTCTCGTGAGCAGAACAAAAACGTACTAATAAGGATGCGCAAAATATTAGCTCACAAATATAAAAGTAATGACAATAAGTGGTAGTTACATATTTCTTCCCTGCAGTTCTTGTTATAGTATCGATAATTTAACGGCAAACACAAACAACGCGACGCAAATCATTCGCATGAGGCGATGTTTCGAATGCTCACCCGCTTGACCAGTTGCTGGACATACTTTTTATTTTACATAGTTAACTAGACACTGGTGGACACATCGGAACATACAATCGTGTATTAAATTAATAGGTGTTTTTAGAAGAAGCAAAGTAAACAAACCGTGCCATCGGTAATTAGCCCGCGAGACTGAAATACTCGTAACATAATGGTGTAATTGACCGGTTTGGCGCGTGTTATTTCGTAATTTCGCATGTTCCGATATTCCATCGTCCTCTTAAATTTTATAGCGCATATTTTATTTTCACATAAAAACGAGTGAAGTGGAATTTTATTTTTTTTTTTATTTCCACACTCTAATTTAGAAATGTATACTCGAAAGTCTTTGGTTTTCGATTTTAGGATTTTTTCTAGTAAAAAATGATTTATATGGACTCCCGCTATTCTTGTTTACGGACCGATAGAGGAACAAAGCACAAAGATCGGTATCACACCGCATAAATGTGTTCGGCATGATGCGAGAGTTTTGACACCAAACATCCACGATAACATCTTAAAACATCTAATGTTTTAAACAAACTCTTTTATGTGGGCTAACTTAATTTTGTGAGAATAAAAGAGATATTTCCACCGTATTGTTTGATATATCGGTATGGAATATGAATTGGGTTTTTTATTGATGCGGGAGCAATATTTTTTTGATGGATTGGTAAAAATGAGTCGAAGGCATGAAATATTCAAAATAAATTATGTAGAGTCACCAAGATAGAAAATAGAACGTTTGTTTTACAAATTGTACAAAGAAATACGCATTTTAAAGTTACGAGCTCATGTATACTCACAAATTTAATGAATACCCTATGTACTACTTAAAAGAAATTATATTTCAATTCTGAGGTATAAATTACATATTATTTAAAAGCAATACTTCAAACGTAACTCGACTGTCATTAACTTCGCTTAAGATGAAAATAAAACCACTACACATCTAAATTAGTCATACATGTTTTGCCTATGATCTAGGTGTTTTTATCTGGCATGCGTATGCAAATACCGTCTATAACCAGTGGGCTGTGTGACCGACGGCCGCTAACAGGTGTTTGTACCCTGAGACGAGCGTGGAATGAAGGGTCAAGACACTTTCGCTTTACAAAGTTACTTTGCATATTAGTTTGTACTAATTTTATTATTGCGAGTGACGAATTCAGTTATTTAACAGGAATTTCAAAAATTGGCAATTTATATGTTAAGGTAGGATAGCTTCGTATGTTATTCAACACAAATTTTAACATTCACATCGTAAAGCAGCGTCCCATCATATTTCAACGCCTAATACCCGAGAAAAAATCAGGTATTTGCATCCATAGAACATATTTCACAAAATTCAACAATTTAGTCAATTTTATTCGAACATTTGAATGTTTGTCAAGTGATTTTAATGAATGGAGTTGATTAAAATTTCCTTTTACTACTTTCATAGTTACGAGCCGTACGTTTATATCACGATCATAAATACAGACTGACACTTATCTTGATACGCTTTCTAATTCGGTTTCAATTACCATAATAGAGAATTCATTTAAATCTATCAGAGACTCACATTATTTGCATACCTACTAAATTTTTACGATACAGAAAATAGATTTACTCACTCATCACTAACTTATTCTCCAATCAAACAGCAATACGTTTTAGCTGGAAGCGCATTCTTCAAATGACATTAAAATGCGGGCTCCGGCGGTTCTACGCAATGGCCCTACCTGCATGCATTAGGATTCCGCAAGCCACTTAGTAGCATGGCTCACCTACAGACCCGTTGCCCGTATTCCCATTTAATCGTAAAAAATAGAAGCTGGATAATGTTAGGATCTAGTCCTTGGAATAAAGAAATACATGGAGTTGTTTAACTTGATAAAAGAGCAAAGTGATTGCGTGTGAGTTGACACACCTTCGCTTTTTAAATAAGATAAGGAAGAGCAGATTAAATTTTAAAGAAAATTTATAGATCATTATTTCCTTGAAAAGTGGTAGACAGAAGTGTAGTTACATAGCAAATTCAGACTTCGTTAAGTTTTTTTAGTTTTAGAGCCTTAAATTGGATAAGTTATTCTAGCGATTACCAAGTAGGTGTTAAAGATCGCAAATAAAAAAAAACACCGTCACGCCTATATTCCCCAGCGGGGGTGGCAGTGGTGTACTTAGTACACCCACGATTCGCCGACGATGTTAGGTCTCATGTAAACATAGCAAGCTCGCAAATAGCTTCTACTATATATAGTTATTTTAATCGTTTAGTAAATTACTTTCAATAAAAGCGTATTAATTTTTTAAGCAGATATATTTTGTGTGTTTTTGTCAAGAACAAATTTAATACAGAGATGATCTTAAATACCGGGTTGGGATTGATCTTATCCTTTTAATCAGTTTTTTTTGATAACCCTATTGAACCTAATCAGTCCTCTGTAAAAATAGTTTAATAGCTGGATTGACCCATATCTCACCTGATGGCGTCTCCCTGATAGAGATGTAGGTGGGAAGTGACGATGGGGCCGAAGATGTGACTCGCTGACTCAGTATTAACCTGTTCACTTTGAATATTAACTCTTCTTTTATTGTTGTTAATTAAGTATGCATGTAATTAAATATGAAAAATAAATTAAAATGATGTGTCTATTAATTTTCTAGTCATAGTTGCACAGTTGTGTATTAGTGGTTACTGTGGCCGATCGCATGCGCAACTGAACCAGTCGGCAGCTGACGCTTAGACATCTATTAGTGAAGCGCCATCTACATGTAAATTGTTTTTCCTCCCGCTGTTTTTATTAAGGTGTTAGGATTTTACTTGTGAGTGAGCACCTACATGGCACCGGGGCGGGAGCCGCTAAAACATGGCTAATAGTTAAATTTATCCCCTATCCTCTTTCATGTTTCCAACACTTTTTACGTGTAACCCTTCGATATTTTAATGGGCGATATTAGTTTTGATTTTTATTATTTTTTAATTTATTTAAGCGAGTGCACATAACTATTAACCAATCCTTACCTAAAAATGATCACCGATATACTTGAATATTCTAAGCGCGATTAATAAAGGTGTATGTGTACAATGAAGTTAGATTCAATTTCATGAGGGGTGAGCCTATTGCTATTATGCTGGGCACATATCAAGACTCAGAACTTCTCTCTCGAATTTCTCGATAGAAATATCACACGTTGTCTGACCTAGAACTAGAATCCCGTCAAATCGGTACTAGTAGGTAATGCGCTCTACAGGATAGCCTGTATCTTTCTCAATATCTTCATTCTATTCATAAAGTTCACATATAAACACATCATAACAATCTGCTAAACTTGTTAGTAGTTTATTGACCTATTCATATAATATTAAAATCTGCAAATTCACAATGTTCTACACACACATGGATATACCTTTAACATTTTGCTCTTGTTTACTCGGTGCTCAGTCTACTAATCACATGCAATTATTCACATCCCTTTGACGTATTTAGATTACTGTTTTTGTGTTTCAAGTTCTTTTACATCTAAACATTGTGGGGTATCATTAACTCCTTATAGTGATATCGCGTTGTTTTTCTATAGTACAGTGTAATGTGCAGGTATGATGTCCTTACGCACGACACAACCGCAATTAGCTCATCCTCTAAAGGAGATGCACCTGCTAAAACCTTAATAATTGCATAAAGTTAATTGTTACAAAACTAGTTAATACACTGCCTATGAACGGTAAATGTATCATTTTTATGAAACCAGCATTCTTTGCCAGTATTTGAGGACGTAACATTGTTAATGGGCTTGAGGAGGTTTTACTAATAGATACGTGGAACTCGTCGCAAAACACTACATTGGCATCAACCAATTTAGCCCACATCAGTCCACTGCTGGGCATAAGTATCTCTCAAGACACGCGACTGCGCCCCATCTTAGACTCTTCTCTGAAGGCCTTTAGGTTTTGTGTACGGCTTCCTTCCATTTGATCCGGTTCTCGGATTTCCTTAGAACATTTGTTGCAGAGAGGCCAGTAAGGCAGTGATTGAATCATTCCAACGGCTAGCTGATCGGCCGCGCGATCTTAAGGTTTGACTTATAATCACAAGGTTCGCGTTTTTTGAAACTTAAGTGCGATTGTTATTTGCTATCGCAGAGAAATCTCTATGTCCAAGAAAATGGAAAAAAATAAGTTTTTGAACAATGGCGACAAGCTCTCCTCCTATCACGTTGAGGCCCAAAGATACCTCGGCGAAATATGTACTATGTATTTGTATAAATAGTACCCTCCTTTTAGAAAAAAAAACACGAGAAAAGAGGGGATCAAATTCAGAACCCAGAATAGAATGATAATATGAATAACTAAAAAAGACAGAAACAAAGACTTGACTAGTATTTTGACAGCATAGTGATAATCAAAATATTTTATAATAGAAAAACTCAATGAATCGCGCACCCGTCCTTCACGAAGGCCGCGTGTCGAGTGAGTGTGAGTGACCTGTCAACCGGCCGGTGCGCGTGCGACTCGTGCTGCGCTTGCGCCGCCGTGCGCCATGTTAATTACTACGACCAATAAGGCGCCCCGTCAACATATTTATTTTTTAGCTTATGAATTGTTCGTAAAACCCACTTCATTAAAATAGGATCTGAAGCGTATCTTTTTTTCAGATGCTACTACAAGACATTGCTCTTGATTGAAATAAAAAGATTCATTCCCAACTGGGTACTTTATGACATAGTTGTGCTTCGGCACACGCATTCAAAACCTCCTTTTTCGGTGTGTACTTATTGGTATTCCGATCGTTCTATGAAAATAAAAATCCTAAGGTGGCCACCGAATAACTGATCCTTATATTGCAAAACAGCATTTTAATAGCAAACTAAAAAAATGCCGTCGACGAGTAGTTAAGAGTCTATAAACTGGTATCAAGTTTTTATATCATCTTGAGTATCAACTTTTTATAACTTTAATTTTTTCGAATATCGTACACTAGAAGCCGGGCTTGATTGGTTGATTAACTAGAGTTTTAATCGCCATCAGGACGTGCTATCTGTGCGGGAAGATGGAAGGCATTTAATGGTCTCAATATTGTGCAGCTTTCATGCAAAACGAGATATTGGAAAATGCACTTTTTCTTGTCGAATATTTTGATTGGTCGTCGAACCCGTCAATACGAGGAGATCAAAAGGGGCCGGCCGTCGTCGCTTGCGCATATCGATCGCTGGATCTTTGTCATTCGCACTGGACTCGACGCGGAGCGACATTGCGCTAACACAAGCGCCGCCGCTGTTGGCAATTAATGTAAAGAAAGATCATCAATAAACATCTTTATCACTTCATCGCCTCTGACACCGAGTGCACTTAAATAACTAGGGACCTGCACATTATAAGTTTTGAATATCCAGTCACGCACATCTTTCAACATGCTCCAGACTGAGGAGTAGCCCCATCGTACGCGTTTTTTATTACATAGCAACCGAACACGTCCCTCGTTTTAATATAAAGTCATTTATTACAGCAAAGCAAGTGACGGCCTAGGCAAATAAGATAATCAAGGCGATGACAGTTCACGAGTATAAATTATGGAGATAATTATTATATTTCAGTAGTACAGTAAACCAGCCTGGTTGGACAAAGTTGTTCTCCCACAAATCGAGGTGAGAAAGATTGGAACATACTCCACCACGCAGACGCAGTGTGGATTATTGGAGAAAGTATTTCTAAAACAAAAAAAACTTAAAGTAATTTTTAATTCTACCCAAGATACTAAAAAAGAATAAAACTTTTTACAAGAAATAAATACCGAATCGCAGTCGCTTGGCAGCGTGCCCAGAAGGCTGGCAGCATTGTTAAGTTGAAGTGCAATGCCAGTTTTAAGTGCTGACCAAATCAATAGTCTACTAGCTCTGTAAACCCCCGCTCGACCAATTATGACCATTTAAACGAATGATTCTAGCGTATGATGAGCCGCCTCGACTAGCCGTCATGCCATATATAGCAATCCGACGTTCGATCGAAGTCACTGTTTTTGTATTGTTTTCTATGAGGACTGAATTTGATATAGGTTAGATAGCGTCAGAAATGATGAGAAGAATTTATAAAGAAAGCTAATAATCGGTAATGATACCAGGGTCCTTTATCTAAGTGGTTCATATTCGCATTCATTAAAATGTTGGATTACGAACATATTTTATCTATTATACACACACACACACACACTATATTTTATACAGTACACATTCATGTAACGTGTACCCAACACATGCAGTAATTATAACAACAAATATAAATATTGTTAAATTGTATTGTATTTTTGTTGTATTAAATTGTAATAAATAACATAAAATCATGCATAAAATCCTTACCAAATAATTAAGTTCCACCGGAACCAACTTAGCAATGTTTAGCTTTAATTTGTACATTTACAAGTTGTTCAATTTTCAAATGTTATAGGAAATAAATATGCGGTCATCATAATAAAGGCAACCGGTAAATTTTTCAATTTGTAATAATTATTGTTACTCAAACTGGTCCTAATATTATTTCATGTTACCCTTGTATGTTTAAATGTTTGTTGCTCAATCACGCAAAAACGGCTTAATTCATTTGGATGAAATTTTGCACACAAATAGTTTATTAGCTGAATGAACACACAGGATACTTTTTATCTCGGAAAAATGTAAGGTTCCTATTTAAAGTCAACACGGAAAAAGTCGCAGGGAGAAACTAGTTAGAAATAATACAAACATTCTAGATCAACAAATGTGCATGGGCAAGCAAACATATACAAGGACTTCTTAATTACACACTTTATATGCATTTCTTAATTTACAAACTGGAAATTAATCATAGTTCGTTTATCGGCTACAAACAACATCTCGGGTAGTGAAGCGATCGCGTGGTAAGATTCAAAATTCGAGTTCTGAGACTCGCGTGAGCGACTCACGCACAGATACAAAGATACGCGATTCTGATCATGCGCATTGATAAATTGATCACATGCATATCGGTTACTGGCTCGCACATCGTGGGAGTATGCGACCTCGAGCTATGGAAATAAGTACTATTAAAGAGCAAATATTATTAGACATCTACCTACGGTTTATAGGTAACATTGATTTGTATTTTATAATTACTGGTGTAATGATAGTGGTAGGCAGCCTTTGCAAAATCAAAGTGGCTCAAAGAGCCATGGAGCGAAAAATGTTCGACATCTCCCTTGTCGATCGAATACCGAATATAGACATACGAAGGCGGACTAAAGTCGAGGATGTTGGTAAACGGATCACAAGGTAAAGTGGAGATGGGCTGGATACTTGATGAGGCGGGAATATGGCAGGTGGGCTAAGGCTATGATTGACTGATGACCTGGAACTGGACACAGGCCCATAGGCAGACCATCGTAGAGCGATGATATCAGGAGCACAGGACCGGAACAAATGGTGTCATCGAAAAAAGGCCTACACTCAGTAGTAGGTAGATATAGGCTGATTGACGATGATAATAAATGAAGATGACTGGGTGGAGTGTTAGGTCAATTTTGCGCGCGACGCTGCCGTGGTGTTTACATCGCTCATGCGTACGATGATCGCCTATGCTAAACGGACTCCCACTGTTACGGGATTCATAAGGAAATACATCGGTCTTTTATTTAACTGAACAAACGTGCGATAATATTTGGATATTAGTGGTCATAGTTTTTATATGCAATTTTAATAAAACTTTAATAAATAATAAAACTTTTGTATAAGGTTCATATTTGACTTGCGTAAATATGACCATGTCTCTGAATTTCGTACAAAGCTCAAGTGGCTGCCAATTCGCCTCCGCCGGAATGCTCATATATTATGGCTTCTGTACAGTGTCCTGTATAATCCGATAACTCCCTCTTACCTCAAAGATCGATTTGAGTTTCTTCATAAGCCACACTCGAAGTTCCTGAGATCATCGGACAATTTAGAAACTGAAAATGCCGATGCATTCCACAAATTGCTTCGATAAATCCTTTACCATTCAAGCCGTCCGTCTGTGGAATGGCAATGCATTCCATAGAATATGCGTGTAATTTAAATAAGGGTCAAAAATTTTTTTTTACAATTTTTATCGCATTAGATTAGTGTCTATACCAATATTTTTTGTAATAATATTACCTTTTAATTTGGTAAATTCCTATTGAAAGAACGAAAAATGAGTAGGAGATTATTGGTCAGATCGAATATGACGTCAAAGTCTACAATACAAATGTCAACAAGTGCATATTTGTTGGATGTTTGCTATTGAGTTAGTTTTATTGTTATTTTTTCTTGTCGATTTACACAAAGACAAGATTTTAATTTAAATTATTTAAGTTTAATTCTTACGTTAAACTGTTCTTCACACCAATATAAAGAAGTTGATGGAGATACCTAGTCTCTTTTTCTGATTTTACACCACTTTCTCCTTATGTACCTATCGGGTGCATTTCTTATTGTATTTTTACACCTAGGCACAATACAGTTGTGATAGATGGTGATGATAATCTCACACACGGTTGATAGGGTGATAAATGATAGGGTTTGGGTCGATCAAAAATCATAATAAAACCGCCCGAATTGAATGTTGTAAGTGCACTGATTTCTCTAACTGACACTGGCAATGCAGTGTCAGTTAGACGTGCAAAGTCGTTGATTTCGTTCAAAAACATGGTTAAGAGTCACTATCTGTCAATAATATGATTATTTGCTATTTATCTTTATCTGTTAGCTATAATATGTGTGTGGTATGTAATAGTGTATATTGTAATGTCATGTCATGTAATGTAATGTCATGTAATGTCTGTATATATATGACTAGGTTTATATTATATATATGTGTATTGTAAATTATTATTAATAGTGTACACCACCAACTGCCCTTTTTATTCTTATTTGTTTTCCTTCCAACGGTTGTCTGGAAGAAATTGCTTTAAGCGATAAGACCGCCATTTGTACTGTTTTTGTATTTAATTTGTTTCTTGTATTGTTTTTTTGGTGTACAATAAAGTGTATTATTATTATTTTTTTATTTTTTTTTTGAGATTCACGGGCTTTACCCGGACCTTTGAAAGGCTTGCATGGGGACATGGGTCCAACACGTAGAGGCCCTTTGTGAGAAGTTAATGTTATGTAAGCCACCTGCTGAGATCACTTGCTGAAAATGAAGAAACATTACCAGCGAACTGACCCCGGCAGGTGCAAGGACTATTGTAAATTATGGAAAGAAAACAATGGCTATGTAAATGAGGTTTGATGGACAAAAACTGGACTATTTCAAAGGGGACGGACACCGGCCATAATTAGTGATACCTAATTACCCGTGGCCGGCGGTGACTCGCCGCTTACTAGATGGGCCCTCAAACGGTCATCCTAGGACAACTGAGGGCAACACCGGTGTGAGCGGCTCAGGGGTGTAGAGAGGTGTGCTGCGCTTTCTCGGAAGTTACTCGCGGCGTTATGCCCTTTAACACTTCCACCCCTGGAGTACATCAACATAGGACCGCATTATCTTCCTACTTCGATACAGCTCTCACGGCTCCTCTCTGGACGGCCAATTAAGGCTAGCCAAAGCCGAGAGTCCTGCGGGCACCCTTCGGTTTCCACTCGAACGACGAAGACACGCCGAGTTGGGGGCCTGCCCGACTCTCTGAAGCACTCGGGTCCGTGGTGTCGTTACTCACCAACAGCTCGCCACAAGCTGCCCTGCGGGCTTATTATTATTATTATTATTAATAGCAAACAAAAGCACCAAGATAGAACAAAAGAAAGTAAAAATAATTGCCTCATTGGCCTCATGGCAAGGGGCATTGCTTGTTGATTAAGAGATCCTGGGTTTAAATCCTAGGTCGGACAAATGAAACTTTTCTGACGAAAAACTATCCAATATGGATCCGGAGTCTGGAATTATGCCCAGTATATGGCAATAGACTCGCCCCCTATTACATGGGACCTAACATCGTCGGCGAAAAGTAGGTGTACTCAGTTCACCTCTGCCACCGGCCGCTTTGGGAATATAGGCGTGACGGTGTGTTAATATTTTTTATTAATTTCTGAATGCGCTTAAAAAATATCTTAAAGAGCAACCGTTAAGCACACTTTGTTTTAATTTCATTCTGTAATGCTGCACGTGGCCTTTACAGCTTCAATGTGAACCGGACCCTATAGGTAATAGCATGCGTGAGTTAAAGTTATAATTTAACTTATACATTGCGTAAGGCCCGGCATTCACCAAAGCGGGAAGAAGTTTCTTTAATTACCAATTAGATTTGGTTATCACTTCAATGGAAATAGGTAGATCAAGCGGATACGAGAGATGTGAGCGGTGTGCGGTGAATTGCATTTGTTTTCTTCTCGAATGCAGTTAGTTCTTAGATTTCTATCCAACTGTAGGAAACAGCCTTAGACTTTACATTGTCGGAAATATGCTGCTGGCTACGCCCAGTAATCTTCTCCTCTGAGCCTATCTCCACTATTAACTCTCCCTCTACCTGGTGGACAACGGGCCTAAGGTTCACCGTTTCAGAAATCCACAAAATGACATAAGGGCAATATTCAAAGAAACATCTGTGTCCGTTTCGATGTGGTTTTATTGCGTTTCATAGTGTTTAGCCACGAGGATGCCGCAGGCGCGCTCCTCCTCCCATTGTGTCGGACAATACGCTGTAACTCCTCACTAACGAGAAGTAGAGAGGTAACAAAACATGAGCTGGAAGCGGGTCTAGTTTGCTAACATGGTCTAATTATGAGAACTGCTTAATTGACCTAAAGAAGGCTTATTGGAAAAAAGTATCTTGACACAATATCAAGAATAGGCAATACAACATAAAATATAATTAACGAGAGAAAATTCTTAGATTTACGCGAATATTACACATGAAATAAAACTATTTTTCGGATTTTATCGCGGTTTATTATTGATTTTTAGTTCCCGACATTTCGTGTTGACGACAGTCCCTCCCGTGACCATGAGTGCTGCAAAGCACTCGAAACGTCGGGAACTAAAAATCAATAATAAACCGCGATAAAATCCGAAAAATAGTTTTATTTTAACGAGAGAAAGACTTGAAAAAGGTTTGTTCTAAAACGGCAACTGAATTCATTTCAACTATTTTCAAAGTATGTTACAATTTTTTTTTACATTTTCATAGTCCACATTATTAAACAAATTGAACCATAATTCAAATCAATACGATAATTTCAAATTCATTTCTAAAACATAACAATAAATGGCTCTTTAAAATAGGATTGTTGATTCTTTTATGGACTCTGTTTAGCAAAAATCTGATTGGGATGTCTGTGGCCTTAGGAGCGATATAAAAAAATAATTTTATATCGCTCCGAACTCGAACATCTCTTGGACGGTTTGTGTAATTTCATCATCAAATAAATTTTCTGTCTAAGTCTGTTAAATACTCTGCCGCATAATAAATGAAACTTTTCGTAGACTATTACATTTATTTAACTCTCACCTTCATGGGAAGTCTCTGAAGCCTTCTTTATCATCGAAGGTGAGACAAATGCATATACTTACTGCCTTGTTTTACACTGGTAAATACTTTCTAATACTTTAAGCTTATAGGCTTTTCGTAATTTAGCTTTCAAAAATTAGGAAGAAATAGGTGTTCTAAATAATATCTTAACGCTCCTATCTTCCACCATTCCCCAAGCCCGCAGCGTGCTCACATTTGTAAAAACCATAATAAGCGCTCGCTTTTGGCATATTGTATTGACACACGATAAATATTTGCGAGATTACGCCGCGGCCGAGATTGCGCCTGCGATCGCCGCCAAGCCTCCGGCGCCTGTGATCTACTCGGTAGGCGAATAGTTTCCTGTGTGGTGTTATACTGAATTACTTGGATGATCTTGTAAGTATAACTGTGGCGGAAATTATAGTTTAAATGGTATATGAGATATGAAAATACGCTGTATTAGGTCTGCAATCTGGGTTCATCTTTATCAGATAGCAGAAACTCTCCTTTTTGCCAATTGTTTTTTGGAAAAAAAAGAGTGATCCGGAATAATTAACAGTGGGCTCATTGAATAAACTGTTTATGACTAGCATTTAGAATAATTTACTTTATGGTGTTGCGGTAATATTGTCCACTTGGAGCTCTCAGTAAGCATCTAAGGAGATTAAAAGTGGAAAACACTAATAAAAAATCTTTGATGGTAAATGATATCGAATTAACTATTATTATTTTTGTTACGAGCCATTATTGTTCCTCTGCTTCTAAGGCTAGGCCTTATTTTCCTTTTTTGACTATCTTGTGTTAACAACTGACTGATCCCTATGGAATAGAAAAAGGCAATGCAGTAGGAGATGGTAAGATGAACTATAACTACACTACAACTTTAAGACATTGGCCTGAGATGACAAATAAATTATCAATAAATATGTAGGTAGGTTCATAAATTAATTTATAGAAGCACATTCATAGTATGTTATTGATATACACCATTTATATAATCAAATGGAAATTATAAGCAAGTCCCACACAGGGCAGAGTAAATGAAACCCTATATTTAAAAAAGTAATGATAATTTAATCCATTAACACGTGTGCGCTTCAATAAATCGATGTGTCCGTAAATTAATAGTTTTTTTATTTTGTTTTTTAATTTCGTTAATACAGCCAATGTAATGCCCACAGAGGTATGCATTCCACCCTTAAAAAGCCTAATTTAATTTAACAGGTAGGCAGTGTTCGTTAATGATAGGCTTACTACCAAATTACATAGTGCGGTAATAGCCGGGGGAGCAATCAGCAATACTTCATTTTTGCTACTGTTTTTTGTTGCACATAAAAACTAATTCAGCCGACCCCCGAACGCAATCGCTACTCCTTCCGTTTAGTGGATTTCTATAAAAAAAGTGGATATAGATAAATAAATGTTATAAGAATAATTTAAATTTGCATTACGAGTAGATGTTATTTGAAGTTTACTTAAAAAGAATAAAAACTGAGACTATGAGCTTTTGTATCACCTGATATTTTGATGAAGGCATTAAACTAATTTCAAAATTATTAATAGAAAGAAAAAACACATTTCGCTGACACATTGTTAGTTCAGAGGCACTTGTAGCGCTGTGCGACTGCGGTGTTCTTATCGATCACCAAGGTTAAGCGGCGTTCGACTCGGTCGGCCTGAGATGGGTGACCGTTTGTGGCATTTTCATATTCGAGCGTCTCCGTGCTTCGGAAGGCACGTTAAGCCGTTGGTCACGGCTATCACTTAATGTGGTAATCGTTAAGTCGAGTTGGAAGCCTTAAAGGCGGCTTGATAAATTCCAACAGCAGGTGACTACAAACCTGCCTCCACCAATCCGCACTGGGCTCGCGTGGTGGAGTATGACCTAATCTCTCTCACCTCGATTTGTGAGAGAAGGCCTTTGCCCAGCAGTGGGCAGTATAGGCTGATATTATTGTTAGTTCGGTAGGGGTGAAACTGTTGCCATTGAATCAGTATATTGAATAACAAAAGAAAACACTATGCACACACATACTTCTAGACTTTGGACCGCTACTGAATTATTTTCAACAGATTTATTTTAATAGCATTTAGTAATTGGATTTGGACCCAAGACTAACAGTCGCAGCATGCACTACTTAGTCAACGAGGCTTTCTAAAAATACTATAGTTTTTATATACCAATCAGTATCAAATACCAAACCATATTCTAACTTTCTCTATATTGCCTATAACAAAAATAATTTCAATCTTTTTACAAAAATTACAGAGCGCTAGACCAATTGAGTGTCCGATAAGATTGGGCGCATCATTAAAACGGAATGACTATGCACAAGTCGAATGTTATTATAAACCATGAGCATTATGATCAGTGGACTTAGCACGAAAACTTTGGACGCTTGCGAGTAATCATGCTGTCACATTCATGTTCATTTAGTAAATTTGTAGTATGACAAGGATGGAATATCAACTTGCTAGCGTCACGTTAACGTCAATGTTTTTGTGTTAAGTATTCTGGGAGCAGTCCTCGAAGGCACGTAATACACACAGTGATTTTCACCCTCGGAACCCGTCAGCACACGTCCCGATAAATTACAGGGGGCAAAGAAAACTTAGCACTCGTTAGGTGTCAAAATTGCCATAATTTCAAATCGCGGCGAGCTTCCCGCCTTGTTTAAACCAAGCCGACTTTTTGCCCGGTTCCGAAAATTTCGATTTTTTTTAATGATTTGTAGCCGCAACCGATGTTACGAAATTGGACGATCGGAAACGAAAGCCAAATCGATCGTGTGAAAATATTTTCTGGATTAGTTTCTTGTGAAATAACCGTTAGATGAAAGATCAAAGTTTTTTATTGAACTATTTGTCAAAAGTTTTTGATGGTAATCTTGATATAGAGAGAATTTCATTTTTGATAATATTTAGATTGATTTTGGAACTCCGTATTCTTTTTCTACCCCGCCAAAGATCTGGCGCGATGATATACATAGATAGATTCAGATAATTGTGTCCAATTAATTTTTTATAGAGCTAAACATACATACCAATGAAATCCTATTTGAAATCCAAGATGTCCAACTGAGTTCACACAAATCTTACATATGAAATAAAGCTATTTTTGGATTTGTACTTAATTTTTTGTATGCCCCTCCCGTTATCATGGATAACGTCCAGCTGTCCAGCTGTCTTAGATTTGCGCGAATATTATACATGAAATAAAACTGTTTTTCGAATTTTATTTTAATGTCTCTCCCGTGACCAAATTACTCGAAAAATAAAACAAAGCACTCGAAATAGTTTTGTTTCAAAAAATGCCTAATTTAGTATTTTAAACACTTTCCAATAAAGTAGCTCGGTAGTTTATAAAATACATTACCAAGTGGCCGAACAACTTGTACCTAACACAATAAATACAACATTATCACGCTTACATCTTCCGCTCACAATTCATTCAGGTTTATTCTCTTTGTTCTACGTATCATGACTAGCTGTTGTTTGAAACAAACGCTACCCTATTAGATAAAGAATATTTACTTTCAATTCAATTACGGAATGATGACGATGCAATATCGTTGTCAGCATCTTGTAATCAAATATTCGGCTGCATTACAGTCTAATAGTCGAGGTAAGAATAATTTTTAGAGATGAAAGATTCATCGCCGGGGATTTGAATCGAGAATATTCAATACAACTTTATTACTATTTGGTATCTAAATGTAAGATGCGCTTTTTGTAAAGCAACGATAAAGAAGTTGGTCGAAGTGATGTTTTCCCAGGTTAAGGGTTCAAAATTACTGACCAGGCCTCAATTTTTTTTTAAATAATGCATTAAAGGCACTTCCTTATACACCACTGTTATTAGCTTACATATCAGATAAGATAACAAGTTTTCGAAAGTCATAAAATAATATTTTGGAATGATGGCGACAAGCTCACCAAATTTACCATTTTGATCCAAAATGTCTTGGACAGTCAGTGTACTTACTTCTTCAGAGTAGAGTTACAAGTTATTTGTTTTAGATTAATTATAAGCATACTTCAATTATATATGACCAGCGGACGAAATCAAGCCATATACAACTAAAATCCTTGTACTGTACCACATTTTACACATGACTTACACTAGGGATACAGACTAGTAATATTTTTTTTAAGAGTTTTTTGTCAAAAGCGGAATCTTCATATTAATTGTATGTAGTGAATATTTTCAAATACTTAAGATATTTCATACAACATTGGTCAAGTGATCTGTTTATCGAGTTATTTATGATCATTTCAACGTCATTGTGATCTGATTAGTCTCGCTCTGATATCGGACAGACAGCTTTGATTCCGGACAATCGAACCTTTAATGCCACAATTCAAATCTATCGTTATGAAAAAGAATAATTGTTCGATCATCGCTCTATTTATTTTTTGGGCAGCTTAGATATTTATTCTTGTGTTGAACGTGTTACACACGTATCATGATAGCAGACTCGTAGAATAAAAGAACAAGGCAGACACAATATTACTGTCTTTTGCGGTTTCAAACAGCAGTAAATGTTGATCTTCACCTATTTCACGCTGTATTACATAAGCTGAATGTATGATAGATAAAATTTATGATATATGATGTGTATTGATACACCAAATTCGTTACATGTATTCAACATTTAACCAAACGTGAAATTGGAAGTGTTTGAAGTGCGTCGGCCCAGACAAGTGTGGCGACAACAATCCCGCCGAGAATTGTGCTCGGTTAGGCAACTTGTGCAAAAAGGGTTCTACCTGCAGTTTGTACAACCCTGGTCTGAAGTTTAGAAGTCGATAGAACTCGATAGTTCGACATTGAGGTGAAACTTATTTGAAGTTTCGCCACGGTGTCGTCTCGGTACATTACACAATATTCACAATGGAACCCTTCGTTCGATCTACTTATGGAGCTTTGCTTTTTTTCTTGCTGTTTAATTTTGTTGTGCGCCGAAGTCAACAAGATGGACTTAAGGGTTCTCGGCAAACTGCTAAACAATTGTTGCGTCACGGTCAATAGAACACGGTTGGTTTTTGTATTTTTTTTTTCTACACCCAAATTTGACCGTTATTGCTTCAGTACTTTTAATTTAAAATGGGTTTAAAAATTATAATCCGATAATCTGTTAAGCTGTACGTATTTCCTTATAACCGAAAGTCCTTCTCCTTTAAATAAGTAATCAGATTTGTAATGCAAATTCAAAAACTTGCTTGCCATTTAATTAATTCAAGTATTCTAATTACGTGGGTATTTGTTTAATTACAAGCAATCGTTTTTTTAGTTGCTTTATAATATTAAGTTATTTTCTTATTCTGGAGCCCTTTCCACAGGAGCTGGGGTTGTAGACCTCGCTGTCGGTGGAGCATTTTTTTGAATAGAATATACACGGTGTTATTTTAGTTATGGTGATGCGAAACCCCACTTGAAGTATCCAATGCCTACTATTCACCGGTACTAAAAAAAACTTAAAAAAGAACACTGTAGTAACTTCTCCATAATAATACACTATTTTTCTTCATTAAAAACATCTATACCAAAGGCAAAAATGACATTAAAGGGTGGCGCGATTCGTCAGCTAACCAGTAGATACCTTCGGTCTTCCGGTTCGTCACCCTAGTGATGATATTCGGTTAGGTCAGTAGATAGATGTTACTTAATTCAATGTTCTTTTCTATTCATTACACAGTAGGCATTGGATACATGACCTGGGCTTTTGCTTCATGATAACTAAAATTACACAGTGTATATATATATGAGTATTTTAATTTTCTATTTCTTTACAAAATATTTTTATACAAAGATCATATTTAATAAATGAATGCGATGATAATAAAAAAAAACAATATAAAAATACTTTATCGTCATCGTCCCCTTCGCAAAATACTAATTTCAAAAGAGGCGTGAAATTGGTGAAAAGGTTTTTTGCACGTTCAACTATTTCCTATTTTAACGCCTATTGTGGCGAACTGATCATTACAAAAGATTACTAACACAAACGCTCATCTTATTATAGAATCCAAAGGAAGCACTCAAGTTTTATTAACGGAAGAATGACGCTTGTAACTTTAAAGTTACACAATTTTAGTACTGAGAATTACGGAAACGGTTGCGAATATTGTGATAATCGGAACAAGAAGTGTACTTGAAAGTGATTGCACAATGCCCTAATAAATTACGGACACCCTATTTTAGTTGGCGACACACACCACAATATATAACAAATTTACAATCGCTCACGCCTAAAGCTCGTGCCATTAGAAAGATTTATATCTTCACACAATACGAATCGTAAATTCGTATTGTACTAAAATTCTCGGGGATAGAAATAAATGGCGTACCAATTATTCAGAGAGCAACCAACCGGAAGCTTTCGAGTATTTTTATCGGATCTACGAAAGCGGTGGTGATTTTGAACAAATACAAAACTACGAACCGACGCCTAAGCTGAGAAGAATGAAGGATTACAACGAAATCCTGTTTTTGTTTGTTTTCTTTGGAGTTTATTTTGTAACGAATGCGGCGTGATCGGGGTTGTATACAGTACGATTTGAACAGAAATCGAAATTTTACGACAGTGAGCTGACCTAAAATTATACAATGTAATAAAGGTAGGTAACGGTTTAAAAGTATAATTTGGAATAAATACTTTTTCTATAACTATACTTAAGTTATGTACACAAAGGACGTATAATACCATAAAGTTTGATTAACAAATTTGAGCGCAACTCGGCAACGAAGGGACATAACGATTATGTCACATACGACCTTATAAGTGTGTACCCGTAGTATACAATAGTACTTAATACTTAATCCTTTACAATCCGTACCTACATTGGTAATAAATAGTTTCACGTAAACAATACAGCTGCCATTATTACAGATGATTTCTACCTGCTTTAAAACAAAAAATATTTACGTTCATAAAGCTGCCCCAAAATAGCCGTATTTATTATGCTCAGGCTTCTACAACGGGACACTCAGGATTTTTCCCTTTTTTACAATTTAGGACCACAATTAATTGGCACAAGAAGCCACAAGTTTTGAAATTGGTTCACAAGTGTAGATTGTTATCGAAGGAAATACGACAGGTCCAAGAACAACGAAGTCAAAAAACAGCCCACCGAAATTAAGTGAAAGAATGTAACACCTTTTGCGATTGGCGCTATCGTAAGACACTTCATTTGTCAATATCCTTCACTTGGTTTAAATTAAACCACGAGATAGAGGCTAAAAGCATGGGCTTCTGTATCTATGTTAGGCGTCAGAATTATCGAAATTAATTCTATGAATGATTACATTGGAATACGTGAGAACAGATAACAAAAGTCATTTCAAAGCTACTTAAAAATGTTCCCTGTTCAAATGATGAGATCTAGCAATAGGAACGTCACCATTTGCTGTAAATTATTTTTCAAATCTAATGTGGCACTATTAGTTTACGACTTTACGATAACAGTTCCAATTTTAAGGTATTATATTTGGGGTATAATAAAAACAGCGGTATTTCATTTAATGGATGAAATAATTTCTCTATCAGCGACACGCTAAGTAACGTCGATATTTTGATCAAACAACTTTGTTTAATTGGTCTTCTCTAGGAAATCTCATATTCAATTAATAAGAGGATCGTAATTGGATCAACAAGAGTCGGTCCGCTTTGGTGCTGATGGATGATATCAATTTTCGTACCGGTCCCCTTGTCCTTAGTAATTAGTTATCACAGTTATTCTATTTCAGAGTACTATTAAAATAATTGCCTCTAATACTGCATTCTGTATTCATTAGCCGAGCTTTCGATGTTTTTGTTTCAAAACCGTTCTTGTAAAATGAAGTAATCACTACCTCGTTGATCTAATGACTCATAGTGATGGCAATCACAAGACGCCGGTTTTCCTAGGTCGGATAATTTTATTGGGGCTTACCTATTGAAAAATTCTCAGGTGCAGCCTGGAGTCTGGAATTCTGCCTGGTATAATGACAATGAATGATGTAATATCACTGGGCACGTCTTCGTCACCTTGGCTTGTAGTGGTGACGGTGTTTATTTATATTTTCAATCATTATAGTTCGTATTTGCTTTGTTCTGGGCGGCATAAGGGAAATAATATTATTACATATTTTGTTTTACCTTCGTAATATTATATAAAAATTACTTTACTGACACCTATGTTAACATAAATACTAAAATTAAAACCTAAACAACTAATCCTCAAATAAGTGTTGAAAAACATTTTGAGGTGTACGCACGTCATCATTTCAGCCTATACTTGTCCACTGCTGAACATAGGCCTCCCCAATCGCTTTCCAGCGTAACCGGTCCGATGCCACCTGCATCCAACGATTTCCTGCGATTTTCACAAGATCGTCGGTCCATCTGGCAGGCGGTCGTCCTACGCTGCGCTTGCCAATACGTGGTCTCCACTCTAGAATCTTTCTGCCCCAACGCCCGTCCAATCTTCGCGCTATGTGGCCAGCCCATTGCCACTTCAGCATGCTAATCCTGAGGGCTATGTCGGTGACCTTGGTTCTTCTACGAATCTCCTCATTCCTGATTCGATCACGTAGAGAAACGCCGAGCATAGCTCTTTCCATAGCTCGCTGAGCAACTTTGAGCTTTTTTATGAGACCTATTGTAAGAGACCACGTCTCTGATCCATATGTCATCACTGGTAACACACATTGACTAAAAACTTTAGTCTTTAGGCACTGAGGTATTTTGGATGAGAAGATGTTGCGCAGTTTCCCGAACGCTGCCCAGCCGAGTTGGATTCGTCGATTGACCTCTCTCTCAAAGTTGGACCTACCTAACCGGACTGCCTGTCCCAGGTAAATGTATTCGTCGACAACTTCAAGAGTAGAGTTCCCAACGGTGAGTGCGGTGGGTACGACATGGACATTAAACATTATTTTTGTTTTGTCCATATTCATTTTAAGACCCACTTGTTGGGATACTCTATTGAGGTCACCGAGCATTCGTCCTAGATCTTCCAGCGACTCCGCCATGACCACAATGTCGTCGGCAAATCGAAGGTGAGTGATGTATTCGCCATTGATGTTGATGCCAAGTCCTTGCCATTCCAAGAGCTTGAAGGCGTCCTCTAAGGTGGCCGTAAACAGTTTCGGAGAAATGACGTCTCCCTGTCTTACTCCTCTTTTTATGGGGATCACCTTCGTGCACTGCCCCTGTACTCGGACTGACATGGTGGCGTTATTATACAAGCACTTCAACACTTCGATGTACCTATAGTCAATGCGGCATCGCTGGAGAGATCTAAGAACCGCCCAAGTCTCGATCGAATCAAAGGCTTTCTCATAGTCCACAAACGCCAAGCATAGTGGCCGATTATACTCCTCAGTCTTCTGTATAACCTGCCGCAGCGTATGTATGTGGTCTATGGTACTAAAACCTTTCCGGAAACCGGCTTGTTCGGGAGGCTGGAAGTCATCAAGCCTTCGTTCGAGACGATTCGTAATGACTCTCGTAAACAACTTATAAACATGGCTCAGCAGTGTGATGGGCCTATAGTTCTTCAATAAGGTGTTATCACCTTTCTTGAAAAACAGCACCACCACACCCCTGTTCCATGCTTCCGGCGTTTTCCCTTCAAGCAAGACGGAATTAAATAGCCTCTGAAGGACTTTAAGTACCGGCGATCCGCCCGCCTTCAGAAGTTCTGCAGTAATTCCGTCTTCACCCGGCGCTTTGTTGTTTTTAAGTTGTTTGAGAGCCATCCTAATTTCGCACAGGCTGATGTCCGGGATATCTTCAGTGCAGTGTCGGGTTAGCTTGGCTCTTGGGTCTTTTACCAAGTCAACAACAGGTTTAGCTACTGAGGTATATAACTTTCCATAGAACCTCTCTATCTCCCTGAGCACCTCTGACCTATTTGACGTTACGTTTCCGTCCTCCGTCTTCAGCTTCGTCAACTGGCTCTGCCCACGTACGCACGTACTACCGTTAAACTAGTGGTCAAATAAAACTACAAACGACCGGATTTCCACCTGACCGTATACTTTGTAAATTATCCCTAAACCATTGTAAAATGGACGTCTTTTCCAGCCACATCAAAGATTCACCGACAATATACCCGGATCCTAAAATCACCGGCGCAAAGACGCGTGCCTCTAATCTCTATTGATATAACGGAACGAAAGAAACTTTGTATGAACACCTTACGTATTTTAACCCTCACTTCTTTTCAATATGCATCCTTATAAAACGATAGACCGCTACTTTTTGTGTATTTATTGATATTAGAGAACGATACTGCACTGTGCCGTTATAATCAACAAAAAATTGGAGCGATCAAAGTGTTACAGTTTTAGGCGTAACTGTATCACAGCCCCTGGTCTTGTGAGTGCTCAACGCACTGCCTGCTTCAAGGTGGAAGGAAGCAATACATTATTTTTACTCACCGATCAACATTATGTTATTGAATTACTTTTAAAATTGATTTGGTGCCTTTAGTGATATTTGCAGAGGGTTTGCATCTGCCGGGGGCCAATGCTTTTGATTTTTTGTCTGGCTGACATTGTGGAGCAATGTCTCGATGTGGGCGCTTAATTACGGATCACGTTTATAAAGATAATGAAATATAATCCGAGCTATGCACAATCGTAGCGGAGCAAGGTGGCATCGGAAAAATTAATTTCGAAATGTGTACGAAACTCGATATTCTATTCAGTTCGATTCCAGGTGAAATTATTTTGGCACGTTCCTCGTTAACCTATAAATCTTCATCTTTGATAACACCTCGTGTTTCGGGGATGCATTCGATATAAAGATTCAAATATGAGCGATTTGTGACGCAGATGCAGAAGGGTTATTGTATCTGTTGTTATTGTTATGATTTCAATAGAATCATTGACAAGGTGTACTTGAAATGTTGGCATGTGCTATTTCTTTGGATACGTGCCTGCATTAACTTTCAAAGGTTGTTATACGTATGAAATAGGCACCTATAAAGACTCTAAGATTTTTATCATCATCAATGTGCGAGAATATGCTTTAAGATCTATATCATCAATCAGTTTAAAAATACCAGCATCTTGATAGTAATAAGAGTGGTGGTTTAATTTAGGATAACTCTGGAAATCTTGGCCATTTCCAGATAAAACATTATTTTTATGGACTCCATCAATTATCATCAATATAATATTTGTGACTAATGCGTTTCATTCATGGTAATCTCTGGTCTAATATCTTTAATAATAAGTCTTAAGGGCATTAAACGCAACTTTACATCGTTTTAATGCAATCTTACTTTGCTGGATGTCGGCAAATGCTCAAAGGATTGGACGCCGGCGACAGATGACGTATCGGTTGCACAAAGCGATAAACTGAAAGGGTGGAGTGCATTGCGATGCAATTCATAGGGGCACCACATCAAATGTGTAACGTAACACTGCTTGCTAATTTTGCACAGTAAGCACGTGTGTAAATCATACTATAAGTTCTTTTGTGATAGATATGATTGACGATCAAATTTTGGTTGATTATTTTGGTAGCAACTTGCGCAAGATTTGCTGAAAACGCTTTAAAATATTCCTACAATATAAATATTGAAGCACCGCTATTGGATAAACTAGTTTACAGAATTTAATTCTATTTTCACCAATTGGTAGACTGATTCTCGAAGTATATAACTTGTCAATATTATGTGCAAATTAACCGAATATTATGTTATTTGTTGCAAAGCTGCGATGGGTCGCTATGTATTTTTTAATTTTCATACTACATATATCCGTATCAGCATTGATCAGAACAGCGGTGACTTCCAAATACAACTTTTTCTGACGAAGATATCTTGGTACTGAAAGTATATTTATTTATATGTAGTTAATGAGTTAACCGGATAATAGGAGGAAAAGGCTCTGTGGCGAATATCAGAAGAGGCCTATGTCCAGCGGAGGACTAATTTGAGCTGATGATGATAAAGGTAGCAACTCAATGTTACTTTCATCTCTGGATTTGGCAATAAAACGAAACGTTTCTGTTTTTTTTTATTTTTAATCTTATATGACAAGAATGGTAAATTTTGAATTGGTATCTAGGGAAAAAATTGTATAGCTGAAGCTAAGTAAAGGTATTTTAAGCCATTTAATATTTTACTGATAAATGGTTCTTCTAATTCATATTATGACTTTTACGAACATACACATACAGTAAGGATAACAATTTTAAATTACTGGTACTTTTGCTTGATCAACTTTGAGTACAGCCATTTTTGCCTAACCCTTTATTGTACTAGTTAATAGACCATTGACCATGCATTACTTACCTTAGAATATGTCTTCATTTAAAGTAAGTTACGCGTGATCTATATGAAACACTATAAAAATATATTACAATAAAAAAATTGCTCGTGCAATTTTATAGGTTAGTTTTATTTCACCAGCAACATACAGTTATTAAATGTATTCAATGGCACAAACAATATAGTCCGTGCCAAAGAGCAGAATACAAGTATTATGTACGAGCAGAAAAAAGCCTGCCTAAACAAATAGCGCAGTTTGCCAACCGGCGCCTGTAATTTAATAGGTGTTTGAACAACGTCAAGTATTTGCGGGAAGTGGAATTTTGTAATCGACATTTTTGCCGTCGGCTATTGAAGAAACAGCAATACAGAACAACTATAGTTGTTTAATTGAAAATTAAGGATCTCAATGACTAAGAAAATAGGTTAACTTAACCTATATAAGTCTTGCCTAATTCTTGTAAATTTCAAAAAGGCAGGATGGGCTAGCTTAAGTTCGGATATCAAGACCGTTTAGTCATACTATGAATAGTTTTTTGCACACTTGGTACCAGAAACCAAAGTTCCAGAGTCATTTGATCAACCAGAAATTCTAAGCTTATCATTTATCAGCGCCGTAACTATTCAAATCCGAAGGGCTTTTCACCTGGACAAGAAATTTCAAGAATTTTTCATCGAGTTGTGTTCTAACTATACATAAAAATATTTTCTCAATAAAACACAAAATATTTTTTTATAAACCTTGTCTCATCTGATACGCTAGCCCTATTTGTATCACGGTTCTTAAAATTCCTAATCAGGGTTAAGACATTAATCACAGTATCGAAAGGTAAGCGTGATTAATGTCTTGTCTCTTGTTTACACTGCACACCGCTTCCGGGCACGCTGACATGACCAACGAACAACAGTATGAAAAAATATCGACCTCTCAAGAAGCCCAATAATTTTTAATCCGCATTGTTTCTTGGTTGGGAACTTCGTGGCACACAGACAAAATAGATGACGTACAATGGTACTTACCTTGTTTAATAATTGAATCAAAATAAACACATACGCGACTTACATTTTAAATACGGCCCTACATAATTATGCCTTACCAACAACTAAGCGAGTGGTTTGATATTATAATTAAATTGGGATGTATAATAAGTCAATAAAATTTATTATGCCTCTTTTAATCCATTTTATCATAACCACAGAATTTAGCCCTCACGTAGTGTGATCAATCATAAGAGAGGAAGATTTATTTGCGTTAATTGTGATACTATAGTTTTTAATATACAATAGTGACTTTTATTTCTTCACATTAGTCACATTTTGAAGCAAGCAATAAATTAAAAATAAGTACATCAGCAGTCTAATTTTCAAATTAATTACAATACTATAAATAAATTAATAAATAAAAACTACTACTACTTTCACTGCCTCGTTGGTCCAGTGGCAAAGGGCATCGCTTTGTGATCACGAGGTCCTGGGTTCAAATCATAGGTCGGACAAGTGTAGTTTTTCTAACCAAAACTTCCCAGTACGAGTCCGGAGTGCCCGGTATATGGCAATAGGCTCGCCCCCTATTACATGGGACCTTACATCGTCGGCGAAACGTGGGTGTACTCAGTACACTTCTGCCACCCCCGCTTTGGGAATATAAATGTAATAAAAATAAAAGCTAAGCAAACTTTGTTGACCCATAAGAACAAGGCTGTGTGTACACCCACAAACAGTATCAGGGCAGTCTTGATCACATCGGCAATACAAGGGCAGGTACAAATTACTGCGGACGGGACTCCATCACCCGAGATGGTGGTCGACGATAACGTGACACCGCCACTATGAAGACATAATTTAGTCAACGCCGAACAAAAAGAACAACAGACAGAACTAGATGAACGATGTTGCCTTCGACTTTTAATTAACGATAGCATGTTACGATCGAAGCGGCCCGCGCTGAAAAATATGTGTGTTTAGTTTTGTTTTGATGTAGGTTACATTTCAATAATGGTGTAGTGATTTTTGTATGTTTTATATGAATCAAGATGGTCAGTTTTGCATATCGGCTTCTACTTTAATTTATTTGTTTTATTTGGAAATGTATAAAGATTCTAAAATAAAGTAACACCCAAAACGGTAGTTAGTGTTCCTTCAGTTCTCTCGTGACCTTGACTTATAATACTTGCAATGCTAGAGGGTTCATCAGCTCGTTTCCAAAGCTTATGCTTAAGAAATTAAAATAATCACGACTGGACGCTAGGTGACATCACCAAAATGAAATTTAGCATTGATTCGGTTATAATTTTAATAAAATTAAGTAGTTACGTTACTGTGTAAGTATGAGTTTCAAATGTTTACAATATAGAAAACTTATTATATATTCAGCATATATTTCGTCGTCAAATCGCTAATCGTCGATGGCAAATACGTCGTGTGTACTTCTATCCTAACTAAATTCGATGATGCTCATAACTGGCCTACAGAATGAAATAAAGAGTTTTTGTTTTAATGACCCATATGTTTTCATTGAACAAGTTAAGCGCCACAAGTAATTAGAAACAATTAATTAATCATTCATAGAGATAAACATAATGATTACCGTTGTTTTAATTACTAACAGTAATATATTCAGAGCTGTAAATCTTTCGAATTTACAAGGGGGTATAGTTGTAAATTCTAAAGATTTACAACTGTTAGAGCTTTCGTTCCTAAGATCTATCACTTGATATGATAAAAGGTATGTCGGTAGTGTTAAACATGAATGATAAGGATTAAGGATGTTAAGGCGTTTATGGTTCTATTGTCACCTATTGTCGCCACAAAAACTACCCATAGAACTGACTCTACGTAGGATGTTATTGTTCAAACACTGTTAGTTTATTTTATACTAGCTTTCAGCAACTTTTAGCAACTTCGTTCGCGTTTGTTTCAGGCGTATATTTCACACCATTAACCCTTTTTTTTGAGAGAAAAGGTAGCCCATGTCCTTTACCTGAATAAAATCAATTTCTTTGTCGTATTTGATCAAAATCTGTTTAGCGGTTTAGGTGTGAAAAGGTAACAGACAAACAGAGTTACCTTCGAATTTATAATATTAGTATGGATGGATGCGCATGTCTGCCTTACTTAGAATATAGTACCACATTTAATAAAGCTTTAATTTTTTGCTCAATTCATTTTTCAGACGAAATTTTCGTTTTTTTTGTAACTTTCAAATATAATTACCCTCATGACAACACCCCTTAAACGGGGATGATCTATCTATTCCATCTATCTATCCTCAATCTACATTTTGCGCATGTTGTTAAATTCCAATTGCATCAAGAGCTAGCCTATTATTATTATATCGGACGCAATACCAGTTTCCTGACTGTCAGGGAGAATGCTTCAATTTTTTTTTATATTACAGAGCATTAATAATTAGGTCCGACCTCTTTTTTAAGTGGGGAAATCCTCATAGACTTCCGCCAGCCTCGGGGAAAGCTGGCGGGGTATGCTGGACTCTTACCGACTAAAACTCTACGGTGCCCAGCATCGACACTTGGGGAAGGTGCTCCGGGATCTCCGTTAGGAACGCACCGGTGCCCCTCTGTATCATACTGTAAAGAGCTCGCCTTCGAGGGGAAGGAGGCTATGAACCCTCTCCCCTGAACTCACGGCGGCATAGGCCACACCACGCCGCCGTCCTTCAAATAATAATTTTATCAAGGTGTTGACGAAAATTTCGTTAAAGTAACGATTTGTTTGCAATGACATAATGATGGTTTCACGTCATCAAAAATACCAATATTAACCGATATGATTGCAACCTTTTAATGTCAAAAATGTTTAACGTTCAATCATTGCGGTACTTCAATACGTTCTATTTTACCTATTGATCAGACTTGCAAAAATAACAATATAGATTTTACGAACAATTAAAACATCTCAGTCAAAATAATACATCATCACATTACGAAAAGGGTGAGTGAATTGTCGGCATAAGTAAAAGGTTTCATATTCAATTTCAGTAAGACATAATTCACGTCTAATGAAGCGTTGCAACTTCCTGTGTCGATCGATTGAGGAATATTCGCAACCCGGAAACTGCTTTGTACGATTCGGCGCGAGAACGAAAGGGTAAAAGAGACCCTCTAAATGATTTCATGCTCACATGGATTTTTACTTTCTTGCGGACAATGATTTTTGAGCGCGTAATCAATTTGAAATTTGTTAAGGTTAAAATGAATATGTTATGTAGGTGCCCTCCACTCATGTTTTTGTTTAAATTGAGATAATATACGCACGTTTAGATTCTACTAATATAATAATAATAATGTCAGCCTATACTGCCCACTGCTGGACAAAGGCCTTCCCTCACAAATCGAGGTGAGAGAGATTAGGTCATACTCCACCACGCGGACCCAGTGCGGATTGGTGGAGGCAGGTTTGTGGCCACCTGCTGTTGGAACTTATCAAGCCGCCTATTAAGGCTTCCAACTCGGCTTAACGACTACCCCATTAAGAGGTAGCCGGGACCAACGGCTTAACGTGCCTTCCGAAGCACGGAGACGCTCGAATATGAAAATGCCACAAACGTTCACCCATCTCGGGCCGACCGAGTCGAACGCTGCTTAACCTTGGTAATCGGTAAGAATACCGCCGTCGCACAGCGCTACGAGCGCCTCTACTTATATGTTAAGGAAATATTTTGAAACTTCTGTCCGTGGTTTCGAGTGCATACGTCAGCCCTTAAAAATGCACGCGACTGCCCTAACCTAACACTAAATTTTAATTACGTACTTAAAAAAAATTGCTTTAGTACAATAAATATATGTTCTTAAAAATAAATAACATGGCATAAATCATTCTCAGATTTCAGAACTGTTTTCATCACGGTAATTTAAACATATCGTAGTCCAATAGTTATTTATACATCATCATCATTAGCTTTTTAAAACCCACTGCAGGGCTAAAGCCTCCTCTCTCTTGAGCTATTCTTCGCGGTCCTGTGCCAATCTACCCCAAGTTTTACCTCCATTCCTCCATATATCATCTACTCACCGAGTCATTGGTCTGACACTTGACATTTCTTCTTTTTCTTTAATTAGTTTATTTTTTAAATCCATAGCTCCACTATAGTATTAGGATGTATTCCTGTGGTGTGGGTGCGTTTACAAACATGACAATTCATAAAAACAAATATCCAGACATTAACAAATAATTGTGGGTCACACAATTATTTGTCCCGTGCGGGAATCGTACCCGCGACAATTGGACACAGCCGGCGGAGCGGCTTAAGCTTTTAACTACTGTGCTAAATTATCCGTCAGTTATGGCTTCACACTAATTTTAAGTGTGTGAAAGCGTGTTTGTATAAATAAATTAATTCAACTCCCCGATGAACTTGGTGGCAACGATGATAACGAAATTGATGAAGTACCCCACCCTGGATAGTAAAACGATGGATACTTTACATACCGATTGCGATGGCCGTTTTGAGGGAAATCGAAAAAGCACGTTTTATCACTTTATTTCAATTTCCTTCACTCATGCACATATAAAAATACATAATGGTTAATGCTCCACCGACATTACGCATTATTATTCGTAATAACACAAGTTTTGGAAATTAAAACAAATTGACAACATCACTCTTCGACTTGCCGCCAAAACTCCCACTCGTCATTTGCCTATTCTATGCCACCCTTCTGTCAAAAAATTCGTAAATACCTACTGCCAAATTTAATGCCAAATACCAAAAAATCAAATCCCATCAACAACTCCACAAACATCTATCTCATTTAATTCATGCGATAATGTCGTAGATTTCACCTAACAATTAATTAAAAAGAACTTTATTCATATCCAAAAGATACAAATGATATGTTGAAAGTCGTGACTTATATAACCAAACAGATGCATAATCTAACGGAACGTTATTCAAGTATATTAATTAAATCCACAATTTACGAGCTGTGGAAGTCATTTGAACAAATATATGTAGCGTCGTGACGGGGGACTGACCTCCTACAGGGTGTAGACAACTACAGCTGACTGCCGCTGTTAGCACCCGCGAGTGGTCAGTGGTGACCATAGAAAATGTAATAATAACTAGAAGTCGTATAACCGCGTGACTTGTCGCCACAAATGTGAGAAAATGATCACTAAATATCCAGAACGGTGGAACAGATTTTAAATACACTATCATTAGAAAATGGAGGATTTTACAGAGATTGTTTAAGATTCCTGGGGATAGTTGTTTTTATTTCTCCATATTAACACAGCCGAACGGATTTAAAAGAAACTTAATATGGAGGTGTCTCTTAAGTCTTGGAATAATGCTATCCCAAAAAGTCCTACCTATCTATGTCAAATTACAAAATAAACGCGTACGACAGCCGCGGGTAACAGCTAGTGTGATAATTAGACACTAGAAGTCGTATAACCGCGTACTAAAGTATTCCTCTAGTATTTTGTGAGAAAATTATCACAAAACACTTTAGTACTAAAGTACTAAAGCAGTTAGCCTAGTGGTTAGACCGTTGGACTGCAAATTCAGAGGTCTCGGGTTCAGACTCAGGAATGTGCGCATTAAAAATTAACTATCACTTGCTTTAACGGTAAAGGAAAACATCGTGAGGAAACCTGCATGCCTAAGAGTTTCTCGAAGGTGTATGTGAAGTTAGCCAACCCGCACTGGACCAGCGTTGTGGACTATGGCCTATACCCTCTCAGTTTGAGAGGAGGCCCGTGCCGAACGGTGGCTCAGTTCCTAATATTGTTTACTTCGTACTGCGTGGGCTAAAGTATATAGAACGGTCAGCAACATACGCCCTTTAATATCCTTTGTTTTTCAAATCGCTTGCGCTTTTTTGTTTTGCATCAAATCTATCAATTTTGCTGATCTTGATTTGAACATATTTGAGTATATTGACTGACTTGTATAAAATAAGAGTATAACTGATTTGATAAACTAACAATGTTAAGATTTACGTTACTGACTTTGCAGTGGCTAAGTTTCGTATTTTGCGGCATATCTAACTGTGGAGTCTTATATACATCAAAAATTATTTTTATAGCGCCAATGTGAGTCTGTGTATTTTTTGTATGTGTGTATGGCAAAACGGTGAAATTGGTTTCTAACGAAATAATGCCTTATTCACTTCTAGTGGTTTATTACGATTTCTGTGGCGCTGACCCTAGAGGAAACGATAAACTAAATCAATCTGACGGCTTATTTTTTTAGTAACCAAAAACTGTAAATATTTATAAGTATGCTGCCTTTGCTAGTACTAGTACCGCATTCTCATCGCATGAAATAATTACGAGTAGATACTTTCGATTCAAAAATAAGTTTTGTACGTCGTTTACATATCGTTAAGATAAATCGCCGCTCGGAGAATATAGGCGTGTCGGTGCGGTTTGGTTTAGTGTTAAGTCGAAACGATTATTTAAATTATATTTATTAATACGTGAAAATTGAATATATTAAACAATGTTTCGCTCTGAAAGAGATATCGATAAGTCAATTTATCATTTATATAGGTGTGTGGTATTAACTAATATAAGAAAAATTCAAACTAAAAAAAAGAACATTTTCACGCCTATATTCCCCAGAGGGGGTGGCAGAGGTGTACTGAGTACACCCACGATTCGCCGACGATGTTAGGTCCCATGTAATAGGGGGCGAGCCTATTGCCATATACCGGGCACAATTCCAGACTCCGGACTCATGCTAGGAATTTTTCGTTAGAAAAACTACATTTGTCCGACCTAGGACTTCCACTTTTTGCCGACAATGTAATAGGGGGCAAGTCTATGCTATATTCCGACCACAATTCCAGACTCCGGACTAATACACATTGACCTGTACATTGCCGTATATTATTATTATTGCAAATATTTATTAACCTCTGTAAATCTCCAAGTAACACAGAGTAATTAGTAATTCAAGTCAAAGTTTCATAGCAAAACTTGTTTTACCGCAGTTAAAATAAATAAATAATTCCCGCGAACCAATTGGAGGAACATTCTCCCATCGGCGACGTCTCTTGTAAATCTCCGATAGCAATCTTGATGTACGAACGAATGCAAAACGGGACCATCTCGGGTCCAAAGCGGTTTGATTTAAGTAAACGTTGCATTTCTGACGAAATACTAAGAGAGTTTACACATAGAGGACAGTGTGTAACTGTTTTCTTTTTCTTTTTAAATCTTAAATACGTAATTTCGACAAGTTGTTTCTCCAACGCTATCAATTAGCTGATGCTTAGCACAAAAAGGTAGGCGTTAGCGTGACGCTAGCGAAAAGGCGTGCTGTCATGTTCATGTTTAGTTAGTAAACTAGCTGTTACCCGCGATATTATTCAACGCTAACGCCGACTCTAAAAAAGTAATCATATACAATACCTTGGTACTTTCTTTTTGAGAAGAATTACCAATTTATATATAATTTAAACCATTTCTATCTGCCCTGCCAAAGATCATGATATGACGTAATTTTATTTAAAAAGGTACATTGCGAGCTAAGTATGTAACTAAGTTTTGTCAGCATATTTCGTGCCCATTTCGTAAGAATATACAATTCATGTTCATGATCAAAATTATGTTTTGATATCTGAAATAAATGAATATACAACTTTCGTGTCCGGGCCATTTCCGGTAAAGAGTTCTCTCTAGCAGAGACAATCCTGAATTTATCATCGGTTCACGAAATCGTGTTTGAGTGTTTGAATCAAACGCGTATGCACAATTTCAGGTGAGTGCTTCTAACCACCGAAGAGTTTTTCGTAAGGAGACGAACTTCCATCCAATATCAGTTCATGGAGGAATTTATGTATAGGCAAAATGATACATTTTAACGTAGCATTGCACCTCAAGACTAACATTAATAAAAATAGTGAACTTTTATGGTTTATCCCGCGATTATCCCAAATTGGTTCTTTTTTCCGGGCTAAAAATTATTGATTATTTTAAGTTAAGGTATTACCAACTTTCATTAAAATTCGTTCAGTATTTTTTGCGTAATTGAAAAACAAAGGTACAGATAGAAAGACAGACAATAATTCCGAAAGAAATGTTTCGGCCTCTGTATCGATAAAGAAATGTAATCCAAGTAAAAAGCTCAAAAATATTCGATGTACAGATTCAGTTTGGTTACAGTTTTATTATATGTATAGATATAGATTGTAGTATGACTAAATAATGATTAATTGGAGGATGGCATATCATCTCGCTAACGTCACGCTTAGTCAAAATTTTCATGCTAAGTCCTCTGTATAAATTAAACATTTGAGTTAATAGATGCATTGAATTGGGCTAATAGCAAACTTCGCATACGAACATGAAGTTTCTAAGCGAGTACAAACTACAGTCGGCTTAAATATTGAGTAATACTACTTTCTTCATCAAATTTTCCTCATACGGTACCAGCGGCAGCTAAGTATAAAAAATATCCTCCATTGAACACATAGTTAGCATTACATGTAAATAGCATTTCTCTTCTTGCAATTTTGTACTTTTTATTCCTACCACTAACACGATAAGTTTATTATCGCCCATTCGCTATATACTGCTTTTGCCAAATGTACATATTATGGCTTGCCATCTTAAGCTTTACTATAAATTGAATTGTTTAATATCTACCGACGTTTTGTACATCAATAAATAAATAGAAGAATAAATATTTAATTGAAGGATGGATTTGCTTACTGTTTGTAATATTTTTTCAGATTTCCCAAATAAAATATATCAATAGAGTTAAATACTGAAACCGGCCACTAATGAAAATGGTAATTTCATTATCAAGCGCTATTTAGCCAATGAAGGTAGTGGATTACAGTTACACGAAATTTCATCAGATTCGTCTATCTATTTATATCATCACGCCAGATCCCTTGCGGGATAGGCAGAGAGTATAGCGTTCCAATAGGTTCTTTCCTTACATACCTCTCTGGCTTCCTCCACTCTCATAGTTCGTCTCATACACGCTCGCCGGTTACGGAGACTCTTGACCTGTCCTTCAGATAAGACTCGGTCTATTTGGTCATGGTAAGATAGTCTAGGTCTTCCCCGGTACCTACATACTTCCACTTTCGTATTCTATACCTGTTTTGTCATTCTTTCTCATCAGATTCGTAAATTCCCGAAATTTTGCTCGCAAACTACTGTTTGACAGGCGATGATAGAAAATTCACAAGCATTATTCATATCGAATTAATCCGTAAATGACAAAAAAATTGCAAATTTCTACACAATCGGCATGACACTAAACCAAACCGAAAATTGTCACCGTTTTAATTAAATGGATTGGCTTAACTAAATGGCTCTATAATAACCATTGATCTCATCATCACCATCATCATCTCAGCCTATACTTGCACTGCTGAACATAGGCCTCCCCAATCGCTTTCCAGCGCATTCGGTCCGATGCCACCTGCATCCAATCGCGATTCCTGCGATTTTTACAAGATCGTCGGTCCATCTGGCAGGCGGTCGTCCTAGGCTGCGCTTGCCAATACGTGGCTTCCACTTTAGAATCTTTCTGCCCTAACGCCCGTCCGATCTTCGCGCTATGTGATCCGCCCATTGCCACTTCAGCTTGCTAATCCTGAGGGCTATGTCGGTGACCTTGGTCCTTCTACGAATATCCTCATTCCTGATTGATCTGATTGCCGGTAAATAGTCCATTACTCAAAATAGTATTCCTATCTATCTATCTATCTATCTATCTATATCATCACGCCAGCTCCCTCGCGGGGTAGGCAGAGAGTACAGAGTTCCAATAGGTTCTTTCCTTACATACCTCTCTGGCTTCTTCCACTCTTATAGTTCTCTCTCGCCGGTTACGGAGACTCTTGATAGTATTCCTATTCATAATAAAGCTTTATTAAAAGAAAACGTGTGTGACAAAGGCTTAAGGTTCGTATAATATTCAATCGCTTTGCATATCCACTTGTGATCTCAATTGTTTGGTTCAATCACTCGACCGATATATAGATTTACCAGAATATATCGAATTTATATGTTTACTTTGTGTTTCTATAAGATATCCAAGCGAAATAGGAAGGGATAGGATAGGGGTAAAAAGGATTGAATGAAGAGTCATGTCAGAGGCTTTTACCGGGCATTTTGACGTAAAAGGTTAAAAAACGAATTTATAAATTTCGACGCAACAATTTTTTTTTTCTTTTTTTAAAAACCTAGCCCCACACTAGGATTTGTTACTGTGTAGTGGGTGCGTTTATAAACATGAAAATTCACATACACAAATACCCAGACCGAAACAAATATTTGTGGATCTCACAAAGATTTGTCCCGTGCGGGAATCGAACCCGCGACATTATTATTAGACATAGTGGGCGGAGCGACTTAAGCTCTTAACCACTGCGCTAAATTATCCTCAAAGTGCATGAAGGAGATAGAAGAGTAGAAGTAATAGCAGAAGGAAAACACCAATATGACAAATTTGGTAAACCTGTCCTATACCTTTGATATATCTCCGAGTGATCATAACATCGTTAGGGCTTTATAAATCAATCGACATTGTTAACTAATGAGAGATTGTAAACGGTCAATATCTCCAAAATGAGCTCTGTTATATCGTTTTTGCTGATTGTCACAAGTAGAACGAAAAAATAAAAATTCTAAAAATAAAAGAATAAATACACACCGTCTCGTCTATATTCCCCAAGCGAAGGTGGCAGAGGTGTACTGAGTACACTCACTTGTCGCCGAAGATGTTAGGTCCCTAGTAATAGGTGGCGAGCCCATTGCCATATACCAGGCACAATTCCAAAGTCCGGACTCAATCTAGGAATATTTCGTTAGAAAAACTACATTTGTCCAACCTAGGATTTGAGCCTCGTGATTACAAAACGATGTTCTTTGCCACTAGAGCAACGAAGCAAATGCCTCTTCTAAAAAATAGGTTAAAATAGCATAGTAAATCAATAACGGTGAGTTTGTGAACATTCAAAATACGTTCATAATCTTTAAAGATTAGTAGAGGTATTAGAAACACGCACCACGACACAAATACATTATTAAATGTTTCGAAAAATCATTAGGTTTTCGAACCTCGTAATTACGAAGTGATGATTATCAATACCTTAATTCATATTATATTTAAAGTAAATATATTTGACGCTTATTCATTAAAATTTAAAATAGAAACTTTAATAATATGCATGGCTTAAGTCAAAAATAATAAATTTATTGTAGAAACGACTAATTGTAAATTTGATATTTATAGGTATAAATATTTATATTTGAGTTCATAACCTAAATCTTTTTTTGTTTATTTAAACACCCTGGGTGAATATTTATCATATTGATCAAATTTGAGGCCCGCTTCATAAATAAGACTGCACGCAGTTCGGAATGTGTGTGATAAAATTTATAGCGGTATTCTACAAATAAGAACTCTATCCCACTGCGTCGGTCGCCTTAACTTTAATCAGATAATGCAAATTTTTACCCTTTTTTATTACGCTGCGTTCTTCACTTAAATATAAAAATTATAGAAAACGGTACCCGAGATAATCTTCAGATAAAACGAGAAATTAAACTAAAGTAACATTTCACTTTAAATGGGCAGGCATTTAAAATAAAAAATGCCGAGTTAATCTGTCTTTGCTTTCGGTATTAATTGCCATCAACATCTCACTGCGGATTCCCGGTCCCTTGAAATTCCGAAACACGTGTACATTACATGGTATCTGTGAGATTAAAGGCACGAGAAAATAAAATTTTGGCACGTTCGTTAACGACCACTCCTGTTGATTTGGCAGATGTATTTTTAGTCATTAGAGAGAAAAAAATCAATTAATAACCGCCGTTTGTGTACAAAATTGATTACCGGAGGCTTCTGAAGTCGGCCGTCTGACCGCACCCGAGGCACTAGTGTGAACTCTGAAAATTATAATTGCGAACTGTCTAATCAAGCAGGCCTTATCCTTTTCTAACTCGCTCATGATTTATAGAGCGCGAAAGAGATAAATGTTAGGAAGTAAATGTTGCTTCCACTATTCGTGACCATATTTTGATTGATGAACAGAGAAAACGCCTCGAGTGAGTTAATCACGCCTAAATTCAATTTAGAATAGATATGAAAACGTGGAGGATATTTATTATGTTTTGTTTGTTTTTGATTTAATTTTCTTTTTTGTACCTGCTTCCTTGAAAACACGTGATCTGACTTTATGTAAGAAATTTAAAAAAGCACGCGTCTTAACGGAAGCAGTGTATATAAATATATCAACTAGGGTCTATGTCATAGATTATTTTAATAAAAAAATGTTTTCAATAATAAAAATTATAGCTTAAACACACCCTCACGACTTCATTCATAGACGGGAATATCATTTGTATTCTGGATCCCCCATATTACACTGATATAGTTTAGGTCGCAATTAACCAAGATACGAAATTACTATTATACCGAGCACAACTTTAGACTCGGGGCTCTTCTAAGAATTTTTTGATAGAATAACTCTAATCTAGCCGTTTAAATAAAGCTGTCACAAAAGACGCTGTCTACAACGCAGAAAAAATATTATTGATAAAACCCCCTAAGTAATTTAAATTGGTATTTTAGCCAATTTTGACCAGGAAAAATAAAATCATAACATGTCTTATACTGCAAATCCTTGTACAAAACAAGGAAACGAAAGCTGAGAAACACCTTTTTTAGTTTCTGTAAAACATTTTTTGTCAAATATTATAAACAGCCGCCAAGGCATTAAGGTTGCGTCAAACGTTTCCTGGGAGACTGAAATTAAGATAAACGCTCCCCATTAGATCCATTTAATGCTGGAGCAATTCGGGACTATAAACATAATGTTTTTAATCATAGTTGGTAGATAGGCACCAATAATATTTTGTCCAGAAATGTGTAGATACGCCCTTACTCATAATTCACTTTATGAAGTGAATAATATTATGACACGGAATGCTGCAACAGTCAGGTAAACATAAAGAATTATTTAATAGAGAATTACATATATTCGTCTAGGGGGTAAGAATATAGTTTCCCCACGACAGTTGGAATATCCACGAGTCGTGAGAGGTGAGCTCGTTTGATCTTAGTGTTGTAGGAAGCAAGTCCTTTGAACGCAGTAGAATCTATGGCGCCGGTCTTAAAGCCTTGTTAATTCATTAGTATGATTAACTAATAATAACACACTCTAATGATTGATATTGTGCAAAGTATGATTCTATATATTCTATTTAAACAATTTATGGTTTAAAAAAGAAATACAGATCAATAACTATTAATCACTTGAACTTCAGAGAGTTTAAGAGTGTCAAGTGTCATTTAATTAATCAGATTATAGACTTATAAATAAATAATAGTATATTTCCAAGTAAATTTTACATAGTTACCAAAACTAAAAAAAAACTATTTAATATAAGGAATGTAGCTAAACTCCGTGGATAAATCACATTAAAATGACACATTCAACTCAACACATTTCTTTGTTCGTTAATGAGCCGGAGAACATCGCTCATCATTTCAAGATAACGCATAAATAAATAAATAATAAAGTAAATTGAAAACCTTCCCAGCGAAGTAATCGTCGGTGCGGCGAGTGAGTCTAATAGCTGTAATGACACCGGAACCCTTTGGGTGTGCCACTTACGGGTACCTTTAAACAAACAATTTAAGGGATTTATCTCCTTAAGTGGCACAATATAACTACGATATTTGCTCATAAAACGTGATCAGTAGACTATTTGTTAACAATATAGTTTATTGTATAATTAACTGGCCTTGGGAATTTTCGAAGAAGTTAGGGAAATCTGAGAAATTCTTGTAAAACATTCATACGCAAGGTGTAAAATGCTTAAAAGATATCAAATCATTACTTTTTTACATGGTGGGGCTAATCACACTAGCAGATTTTCATGTGTCGTATGTAAGCTTATAACCAAGAAACTATTTACACAGATTAAAATGATTTTGAGCCACAGAAAGATTTTTGCTATGTGGGGACCGACCCCGCGACTACTTTATTCATTATACCGATCCGCTTACCTTTAAAACATTAATTAGACCAAGTCTTATTTAGCTTCTAATGATTTTAAAAGTTAATGAATTTTCTTGAACACATGCATTTAATTAATAAGAATGATTATAATTAGTGGAAGGATGTAGGTACCGGGAAAGACCTAGACTATCTTACCATGACCAAATAGACCGGGTCTTATTTGAAGGACAAGTCAGGAGTAACCGGCGAGCGTGTATGAAACAAACTATGAGAGTAGAGGAAGCCAGAGAGGTATGTAAGGAAAGAGCCTGTTGGAACTCTGTACTCTCTGTCTACCGCGTAAGGGATCTGGCGTGATGATATAGATAGATTATAAAAACTGGATTCTAGTACTAACATGCTTAAAATACGAGGATAATTCATAATAATATTTAATAGGCGCTCAAGTAAACTTTGGATTGTGCAAATCAAAATATCAATATTAAATTTTATTAATATTTTTTATTGTGCGGTGCGTGAGTAGCTTATTTTTTGATAAAATATTTGTAATGCAAACAAAATTTTAAATATTATATAAAATATATTCACAATTTAGTAATTTATAAAAAAGAGTCATCATCATATAAATCTTGTCCACGTGAATCAGTGGATACGTCCACCCAAGGATAATAGGTACAAGTGAAAATTCAATATTTATTTTTATCACGGGTATAAAAAACGACAAATTACAGGAAAATTATTCTTCTACTGCACCGAAAGTAATAGGCATCGAAGTAAATTGTTCTACGTGACATTTTAAAAATTCACTATGCTTAATTTGTTCAATTTAAATACTACTGGGATTATTAAACTAATATTTTTTACTCTTACATGTTGTAGCTTCATATAAAAATCTAGAGATAGAATTGGCGCTAACTTTCCGATAACGATACAGCGCACGCACGGTGCCCGTCGAATTCCCGAAGAGCACGCGACTCAAACACCACAATAATGTGAATCTAACATTATATTATCAAACAGGCAGATGTCAACTTGTTATCGGATTTGCGTGGGTGGACGGCTCGAAGTTGTTGCCAATGAACTGATCTCAATGATGTCCATTGTTGGGAACCCCTGCACAACGCATAGTGGCACACGAACACCTACTGTTAACCATTTCCTTGTTTACTTACCAATGTGTACAGTACCAGATCAAATACGGTTAGGTGATCATCATTAGATAAATACCATTGATAAGGCCGACAAAACGGGTGAAAACCGTGGTAATTGATAATGATTTCGTGTTAGACCCGAACAGTAGCATTGCCGTCTTAATAATGGTAGTTATTGTCTTTATTGAGTATAAATCTACATCATCTTACCAAAGATATTTTGTGTATTTTTTCTTTTATGTTCAGGCTTCCCTATTTAATTTGCCTCATTATTCTTGTTGACGACCGATGGAGCAAACGTGTCCTAGAGTGGAGACCGCGACTTGGTAAGCGTAAGGTAGGACGGCCCCCAGCTAGATGGACCGACGACCTCAAAAAGGTCGCTGGGACAGACTGGATGCGGAAGGCGGAGGACCGTGTGCAATGGCGCGTGTTAGGAGAGGCCTATGTCCAGCAGTGGACTGCGATAGGCTGATTGATTGATTGATTGATTGATTCTTGTTGATATCGCAAAAGGCGTCCTTAAACGAGAATTTTTAAATAGATTAAACAATCTGTCACGGCAATGGACTTCTCCTTTATTTCGAACAAGGCGAATATTGTTTCTGATTAGTTACTCTTTCATATTATGCAGCTTCGTACGTACGTATAAATTACCTCATACTTTCCTACTTCTTAGTTCTTAGTAGTACTTTCCTACTTCCTAGTAGAAGCCTTTTCTCATAACCTTTTACTAATTAAGTTCATAAACGCACCTATGACATGGGAGTAATTCCTATCGAGGAGTAGCTTCGTTACAAAAAAAAATATTTATCGGTTATCTATCTTGAAGGGGTGAGTGGTGAATCAGAGCAGTCTGCAAGCACCCCTCGCATTAAAATAATGAGTTAAGGGTATTCATGTATACAATATGAAAGGGATGTGCCGTACTAAAGTGAGGGTAAATATCAATTAGTTAACACTATATACTACATTGTTAAAATACTTCACGGCCGACCGACTAACTGACTGCTTAGTCCGACTGGTCGGGCTTTTTATTGGTTCGATGTATCGTACAAAGATGAATCACAATGCCACCCTAGCCAATATAGAATATGAACACTCGATTCGTTGGACCTACCATATGTATGAATATAATACCTATAAATTATTATATTGACATCATTACACCAAATAAATAAACACAATTGTTAAACACTAAATTAATTTTAGTACTAATCAATCTATATATCTATCTATATCATCACGCCAGATCCCTTACGGGGTAGGCAGAGAGCACAGAGTTCCAACAGGCTCTTTCCTTACATACCTCTCTGGCTTCCTCTACTCTCATAGTTCGTGTCATACACGCTCGCCGGTTACGAAGACTCCTGACTTGTCCTTCAGATAAGACCCGGTCTATTTGGTCATGGTAAGATAGTCTAGGTCTTCCCCGGTACCTACATCCTTCCACTTTCGCATTGTATATCAGTTTTGTTATTCTTTCTTCGGACATTCTTTCTATATGCCCGAACCAACGGAGCATACCCTTTCTCATCTTCACACCGATATTCTCTTTCATACCTATTTGCTTTCTTACTACGCTGTTGCGAGTACGGTCGGTCAGCTTCACTCCGCACATCTTCCGCAGAGCTCGCATTTCCACCGCATTTATCCTACTTTCATTCTCCTTCTTACATACCCAGCTCTCGCTGCCATATAACAGCGTTGGGACAAGCACTCCATTATGTATGGCCAGCTGCGCCTTTCGGCTTAAGTGCCGGCTCCCAAGTAGCTTTCCCATCGCGCCATTCACTCTGTTCCCTGCACTCACTCTTCTCTCTACTAATTAATACATACGTAATTAGTAAAGTCTGTTTTTCCTTACGCGGTCAATTTTATGAACAACTATGACATAGCAGCTAAAATCAATAAACTGGATATGGTTGGGAAATCTATGAATGAACAAAATGAATGAATTATTTAGTGAATGATTTTCCAACCGTATCAAGTTTATTGTTTTTAGCTGTCACGTCACATTTGTTTTTACAGTCCAAGAAGGATCTTTAGCCCACGGCCAGAATCTGAACTAACGCTGTCATCAAGTGAAATGTACACGACAGTCGTAGAGTTACCGTTTACTATAAAATTGATCCAAGTTGTTTTTTTTAATTAGTAACCTTGTTTTGTTTGCTTTTTAATTAGTAAACAGGTTGAAATGTTTCCCTGGAAGTAGGATTTTTTTTAAATGTCTACGGCAATTACACACCATGGGCCAAAAGATCCTTGTCGTCCTATAAAATTGGTCATGTAAGTAAAATACAGATACATACTTTACTATCCATAAATGACACAGCTTCCACAATATTTTCAACAAACCTAATCAAGCATTATAACTGCGTTCGTTGCAACAATATTTTCTAGATACATCATAGGCAAAGCAGTTTTTAATGCTTGCACGGGCTTTGATTAATACCGCGGTAGTAATGATGGATGTTACCTTCCAGGTAAGGGTTGAGGGACCGCCGGCCGAGAGCCACCCTCCGCGACTAACGTAATTATACACTCATTAGTTCTAACCTATTTTTATTTGTTTTTTCACGCAATACCCAATGGCGCCGGCGACGTCGCGCTATGCCAATAAAAAATCTTGTAAGGTCACTATGAAATCTAAAAATGGGTTAATGTGATTCCGTAGTTGCAGTATGGAAAAGTGAAATTAATTGGTTTTCTATCTATCTATCTATAACCTCACGCCAGATCCCTTGCGGGGTAGGCAGAGAGCACAGAGTTCCAACAGGTTCTTTCCTTACATACCTCTCTGGCTTCCTCAACTCTCATAGTTCGTCTCATACACGCTCGCCGGTTACGGAGACTCTTGACTTTTCCATCAGATAAGACTCGGAATTGGTTTTAATACTGAAATCTTTATATTAAAATATTGTTAACTGCTAATTTTTATTTGTGAATTGATTTTACATTTTTATAAACAGAAAAAAAATATAGTCTGTATCTATATTCTTGAAATTGATTACAGAATAAATAGAAGGAATTTAAATTGAGCAATTTTATTTCAAGAACAATAATCATATAAGTTATAAATTTTTCAACAATAATCAATTTCGATAAATTAAAATAAAGGTTTCGCCATTAGTCGACGCAGCGCGACGGAAGCGCGACCGTGGCACAGCTTGAGGAGTTGTAATGTACTGAAATGTATGGGAGACGCCACACAGCGCAGCTGAGCGGGCTCAGCGCGACGACAAACGTCACGACCGAACGTAGCCAAGCGCGTCCGTCGCGCTACCGTCGCGCTCGCGTGGCGCTCCGTCGACTATTTAACCAAACCTTTAATGTCAATAATAAACGAATGATGCAAATACCTACATGATAACTTTATAATGTGAAATTTATAATATATTTAGTTTAAAACAAATGATAAGACCAGATAATATGAAAAATAAAACGGTTTGACGGACGCCACAGTCCAGTGATTTTTTTTAAATAAAAATGTAGCCCCACACCAGCATAACTTAAGGCGCTTCGTCCACTGGATCCAGTAGTCACAGGTTCGATCCCCGTATGAGACCCACAAATATTTGGTGCGGTCTGGGCGTATGTAAATTTCATTTTTGTAAACGCAACCAAGACACAGGAAAAAATCCAAGTGTGGATCCAAGTTTTAAAAATAAAAAGATATAAATTTTCATATATAGTACTTACCTATGTATGTATAATATAAATGTTTAATTATCTGACTCTAAAGCGTTCAATCTTTGGATTGTATCTCACTACACAGAGCACAGGTCGAAAATCACTTAGCTATAAATAAATCGCATCCGAGCCCTGAGCGACGATGTCCTGTATTTAATTTCGGCGGCCCATTGCTCGGGACAGGACCTTTTGCCCTGGCCGTGTAAGCGCCCATATTCATAGTCTGAAAATAAAATTTGTATTATGTTTCCTGGGATTTGCGAAGTCCATTTATTTTGGATTGGACCATTGGACCAATTCGGTAAGGCAGCATTCGGGAAACTGCGCAAAATCTTCTCATACACCAGAAAGAAAATATTTGGACTTCGAACATAAATAGACTTCGGATATCAAACGGAACACATAATCATACAATTATGTTGAATATATTTATATATATTTTAGGCAAGTCAGGTCTCCGTAACCGGCGAGTGTGTATGAGACGAACTATGAGACTGAAGGAAGCTAGAGACGACGGACGATTCAGTGCAGTGGTTAAGACCTTAAGCCGCTCCGCCCACTGGGTCTAATCGTCGCGGGTTCGATTCCCGCACGGGACAAACCTTTGTGTGACCTACATTGACATGTTTCGGTCTGGGTATTTGTGTATGTGAATTTTCATGTTTGTAAACGCACCCACGATACAGAAATAAATTCAAACGCGGGGCTATGTTTTATATAAGAAAGAGGTCTATAAGGAAAGAACCTGTTGTAACTCAGTACTCTCTGCCTACCCCGCAAGAGATCTCGCGTGATGATATAGATATATAGATTTATTTATTTATGCTTAATTGTACACAGTACAAAAGTGATTGTAATTTTTACAAATGATACAAATACGAGTATGTCGAGGTTCACTCAATATATGAGTTCTCTTCTTTGAGTGTTAAGAAATAAGAAAGTAAATAGGTATTTTAGATGTTTTTTGGGTTTTAAAAACACTGCTCTATATTAGAATATATTCCCGTATCGTAGATCGGTGTCTAAACAAAGAGTTGTTACGTGTGGATATCGAACCCTTGACTTCTCGACTATTAATCGCTAATATGATGTAGTAAAAAATAATATGTGTATGTATGTGTATAACACTCCTACACAAATAAATATTTTGTAATGGATTATGGACGTACCGACAATCACATATAAACTATAAAAAGTGCCAAAACTCTAAAATAAGTGCAAGTCTTTCATCATTGATTGTGGTTTTTGTTAAATTGCACTACTAACACAAGAATATTGTGTTTTTCCTTGTTTTAACGATATAGGTACCATAAAATAACATCTAAATATTTCTCAATCCATCAAATCAATCAATCAGCCTATGGTAGTCCACTGCTGGGCATAGGCCTCTCCTAACACGCGCCATTGCACACGGCGCCTCGCCTTCCGCATCTAGTCTATCCCAGCGACCTTTTTGAGGTCGTTGGTCCATCTACCTGGGGGCCGTCCTACCTTACGCTTACCAAGTCGCGGTCTCCACTCTAGGACACGCTTGCTCCATCGGCCGTCGGTCCTTCTGCAGATGTGACATTCATACAATCGCCTTGCAATTAACTTTTCTTTCTTTTTTTTTTTTTATAAAACGTAGCCCCACACTAGGATTTATTCCTGTGTCGTGGGTGCGTTTACAAACATGAAAATTCACAAACAAATACCCAGACCGGAACAAATAATTGTGGATCACACAAAGATTTGTCCCGTGCGGGAATCGAACCCGCGACTATTCGACACAGTGGGCGGAGCAGCTCAAGCTCTTAACCACTGCGCTAAATCGTCCGTCCGTAAATTAACTGTTTAGCCAATATAATAATTTATATGGGCAAAACCACAATCAAGCCTAAACTGCCAATACCGAATAAAATATCACCAAGACTATAGCTTAAGCTATCTACATCCTTTAGTGTTTTGTTAATTCGCCGTTCCGATAATAATTAATAAGCTCACAGGCGATACTCTGCTCGTGACCACCGAAGGGTGTCGTGACCGCGGCGTTTCTGACCCTGCACAGATTGAGATATCAAAATTTGTAATATAAATCCCACGATGATACACGTACGAACGTTTGTTTTATAGTTATCGTTTGTTAGCGGCCTTTAGGCAACGAGATTCTTCATATTGTCTCGGGATTTCTTAAAAAATTGCTGTTAGATTTTATATAACATGGAGTAGTTTATGGATTACTGAGCAACTAGTTATAGAAAGTTCTGTGGTTGGATGATTCAATTTTTGATCTGTATATTTTTATCTACTAAATTTTGTGTCTCTTGTGCTGTGACAAATAACATTTATTTCTTTTTTCTTTCTTTATTTTGTAAAATGATGACTGACTTTAATGAAAAAATCAGACGTAATCATTTTATATTAAAAAGGTCAACAATATATTTAAAATAAATTAAAAAAACCTGATATCACACCTATAGTAAATAATTGCTTATTTATCCTACTTCATTCGCAACTACGACAAAGAAAAATAAAAAAAAACACAAAGAAGTGAAAAGGTGTAATTGAGAACCACAGCCTATTAAAAATTTCTGTGACTGGGATATTATTGCCGTATTCCAAAGTCATAACTAGATAAGTATTTCTACAATATCCTACACCTCCTTTTCATCAGGAAAGGAGGAAGAGGAGGAGGAACCGCGGCGTAGCGAGAAGGGTGTTTCCATCAGGAAACACCCTTCTCGCTACGCCGCGGTTTTTTCCTTTCCTCTCCACTTCAGTGGATGCCGGTCCTTAATAAATGAATGATTTTGTAAAAATAATCTGGTGAATCTGGTGACTGACTGAGTCTGATTTCTATGCTGGTTAGCACTCTTAAAACAAATGCCATTATTGGCTTATCGCTCACGTCTTCCCTCGTCTCCTCTGTGTTCGCGACAAATAAAAATGAAACATTTCCTCTTTTCTCCACTTCTTTGTATCCACTCTAGCTATGGCGGACGAATTAGCGCAGTGGTCAAGAGGTTAAGTCGCTCCACAACTCAAACACACATCAACACTTTGACAAATCTTTGTGTGATCCACAATTATTTGTTCCAATCTAGGTATTTGTGTATGTGAACTTCCATGTTTGTAAACGCACCCACGACACAGGAATAAATCCTAGTGTAGGGTTACATTTTAAAAAAAAAGCTATATAAAAAGGTAATCATATGGGAATAACGACATCCTATTTATAACTTACAAAACAACCCCTTTTCTCGCCGCCAATCCCCGCAATAGTGGTCATAGTCTAAGTTTTATACATCGAATCTACAGCACACGGCCTACTATCTTCGATCTACGTAATGGTAAGTGCAACAAAGGGACTAATTATTTTTGTTCGGATCGTAAGTGATCTTATCCGCCGCTCAAAGCTCAGAGGGGGCAGGCCCCATAGATGTTGCCCTGATTTATATTTCGTTGCTCAAGATGTATCACATCCTCAAGCGTTTGAGCTTATAACATATTGTTTGAAATATTTCAATTAAACGATTCTTAATAATAAGTAAATAGAGTACCTTTACCTTTTTTAGTAGAGATACCTTTTTGCTCATGTTTGGGAAGAATTATAAAGCTTTATATCTGCTTCCAGCATTAAAAATATGGATGTATTAAAGAATAAAGAATATTATTTAAACAATTATTAAAAATAATACTACAGTATTTGCATTTAAACAAAACTGATGTTAAGGAAGAAGATCGGATATTTATTTAATACTGTTTCTTTTTAGAACTAAACATATCAGCTGGCACCATAACACTGAAATTAAAAACCCAAAAAACACCCATTTGAAATAATACCAAAAAATATTTAGTTCTTTCGGAGAATTTATGAAAATGCCTTTACATTAAAATGCTACCTCGTAAAAAGACCTAAAATCCATTACACAACAGGTTGAGTGCTAAGTTTTGCATCCGTTTATTAAATTGACTTCTGATTTGAAAAAGCTTTAGGAATTATACCTATACATTTTTTTTATTATACTAACTGGACGCCATTACTCCGGAATTCACGTTACCGTAAAGATAATCCTGTGTTTGCTTTAGCCTCGAGCTGGGATTGAGCCATTTAATTTTATAAGTCGAATCTAGATAAAGAACATTGGCTCGGCGCAGTTCGACAGTGCCTTATGGCTTTGTTTGTTTAATGTTTTTAAGTTAACTACCTACTTAGGTGTGGTATATAGTTCGTGTGGATTTGATTAGCAATGAAGATAAAGTAAAAAAGTGTTTATTTGATGAAGTATAGCTAGGTATAATAGGAGCTTTATAAACACACCTTCAAGCCTATATTTCCCAAGCGGGGATAAATATACCCACTTTTCGCCGACGATGTTAGGTCCCATGTAATAGGGGGCGAGCCTATTGCCATATACCGGGAACAATTCTAGACTTCGGACTCATACTGGGATGTTTTCGTTAGAAAAACTACATTTGTCCGACCTAGGATTTGAACCAAGGACCTCGTGATCTCAAAGCGATGCGCTTTGCCACCAGACCAACGAGGCAGTCAATAGATGCTTTTGTGTATAGAAAATAAAGTTATGGTCTGCTTGCCTCGTTGAACTGGTGGCGAATATTAGTTGTAATGATCACGAGGTACTGAGTTTTAATCCTAGGTCGGATAAAGTGTACGGAGTCTTGAATTGGGCCCCGTATAAGGGCAATAGGTTCTCCCCTGATTGCATTGAGATCTAAAATCGTCGGTGATTAGTAAGTACACTACACTTCTACCACACGCGCTTTGGGCTTTACATAAAATTAAGTTGCAATTAAAATATTATGGATTTACTCGCGGGTTATTTGTGATTTTAAAGTACCCGACGGTACGAGTACTCTACAGCACCAATAAACACATCAAGGGACTGACGTCTAAACGTCATTGTTATGCCGGAGTACCTCAAGGGGATTAATTTAATTGCAAAAACAATTTCAGTTAATTGATCCTAAAATGTAACGATGTGCTGGAGCAAGTGAATAAGTTTGTATATTTTGGATGCGCCTTCAGTAAGGATGGGAAATACACTGCTGAGATATAGAGAAGAGTGAGTACAGGGAACAGAGTAAATGGTGCGATGGGAAACCTACTTGGGAGCCGGCACTTAAGCCAAAAGGCGCAGCTGACCGTACATAACGGAGTTCTTGTCCCAACGCTGTTATATGGTAGCGAGAGCTGGGTATGTAAGAAGGAGAATGAAAGTAGAATAAATGCGGTAGAAATGCGAGCTCTGCGGAAAATGTGCGGAGTGAAGCTGACCGACCGTATTCGCAACAGCGTAGTAAAGCGAGTAGGTATCAAAGATAGTGCCGGTGTAAAGATGAGAAAGGGTATGCTCCGTTGGTTCGTGCATATAGAAAGAATGTCAAGAGAAAGTATGACAAAACAGATATACAATGCGAAAGTGGAAGGATGTAGGTACCAGGGAAGACCTAGACTATCTTACTTTGACCAAACAGATCGAGTTTTATATGAAGGACAAGTCAAGAGTCTCCGTAACCGGCGAGCGTGTATGAGACGAACTATGAGAGTGGAGGAAGCCAGAGAGGTATGTAAGGAAAGAACCTGTTGGAACTCTAGTTCCAACTTTCTAGTTCTGTCCTTATCCAGATACTCTCTGCCTACCCCGCAAGGGATCTGGCGTGATGTTATAGATAGATAGAGATAGAGTGATAGATAGATGATCCTTCAATTGAAAACCAACACTGTATGTATGATGGTAGTATTTAGTTATTTTTCAAAGTAAAAGAGTATTTATTTAGTAAAGCATAGATAATTACGATACAGTATTAATCCTTATGTATGGAAAATCATAACGTATATAATTATACACGATGTCATTTTCGTCGTTCTGGAGCAAAAGCCAAGGTGATGTATTCAATGCCTGCTCACTGGTACTCAATGTTTTATTATAAGTCTATACTATACCCACTGCAAGGCGTAGGGCCTTCCCTTCCTTCTTCCAGGTGGACTTGACCGGGATACCTATCCCGGTCTAATGCAAGCTGATTCCAGTCCTTATCATAGGAGTCCAGCTTGTCCCGCCTCCTTTTTCTGGTCCTGCCACGCTGTCTTTCCATCTGGTGGGACCCCCGCGTGGTTGTTTCAGCCCTAAACGCATCCGACGTGCGGCAGATATGTCTTTGCAGCAGAGTGGCCTTCGTCAGCGATTTAGACAGAATAACCCCCCCACTTTTGTCTAATGCGGGTAGGTGGGTGTGCCGGCTCATCCAGCCTGTGGGCGCCGCCATTGTCGTACGGGACGTTCATCCGCCGCCGCCTGCAGTCAACATCCTGCACTGATATTGGCTGTTCCATTTAGGCCTCTGAGGACTTCAATGGCTGCCATATCGAGGACAGTACTAAAAAAATTTAGTGGTACAAAAAAGAAAAAAGAACACTTTATTAAGTAGCATCTGTATAACAATACTAATTTAGAGTATTAAAAATAGCTAACCTATACTAAGCGCAAAAATTACAGTGAGTGGCGGTGCGGTTCGTCAGCTGGCCGGTAGATACCTTCGGTGTTCCGAATTTTCACGCAAGCAATGATATTGGGATAGGTCAATAGGTAATGTTACTTAAAGTCTTCTTTTATTAGTTTTTATACGCATTGGATACATTACCTGGGCTTTCGCTCCAGGCCGACTAAAATTACACCTTATATGCATATTCAAAGAGCTTAGCACGAGCAATTTGACATTATAGTAACCTTGTCGAGGAAGAATGTTGTCACCCTCATCTTTATTTAGTAAATTTGAAGTGTGAAAAGGATGGCGTATCAACTCGATAGAATTACGCTTACGTCAATATCTTAGTGCTGAGCCTTCTGAAGTCGTAAAAATTATACTTCTTAGCAGTGATACATTACAGGTCAGTAGAACATATAAATTAGATTTTATGATCTTTTTATGAGGTCCTATAGACATGAAACGCAATACTAAAAATTATAATCAAATTTCTATTGGAGTTTTATTTATCATTATGGGATCTAAGTTCAAAACCAAGTTGGATTTTTTTTATTAAGGACGGGTTAGCAATTGAACCCTATCCCACCAGATGGAAAACGACGAACGGGCCGAAGATATGACTCGCTGACTATAACAGCCTATTCATTCTGAAATAAGCTGAGGAGATGAAAGTTAGACCGAGTTCTGAGATCGGTATAATCAGGCTAGACTCGCCTCCTTATAAGACACCTCCGCGCAACATGCCAGAACGCGACTGGGTCACTTGGAGGTATGACGTTGCTGGGAAGGTGGTGCTGGTGACCAGCCACGACCGCAGCCGCGGTGAAGGTGTTGCTCGTTTAACAATGCCTACGGACTTCAAGCATTTGTCAATTCAATCAATTTAAGCCTATCACACTACATTACAAATGTAGTCCGGACATCACTTGGTTTTTGGTTTCTACTTTATCCTGGCAGTGATAGCCTAGCGGTTAGACCGTTGGACTGCAAAGTCAGAGGTCTCGGTTTCAAACCCAGGCACACACTTATATGTATTCGAAGGAATGTCAGTATTAAAAATTAACTATCACTTGCTTTAACGGTGAAGGAAAACATCGTGAGGAAACCTGCATGCCTAAGAGTTTCTCGAAGGTGTGTGAAGTTCGCCAACCCGCACTGGGCCAGCGTGGTGGACTATGGTCTCAACCCTCTCAGTTTCAGAGGAGGCCCGTGCCCAACAGTGGGGCAGTTTCTTAACAAGGCCAATATTATATTATATTTATTATCTTTCAGGTAAAGCAAACGAGACAGCTATAAAGTAATAAGTAGAATTAATAACAACACTTTGTTATAAGGATTCCGATTAAGCATTGATAAAAATTTACTTCACGCTCCACTCAAGATACATATCAGTCAATCAAGCAGGCAAACAAGAAGCCTTGGAAGGCACCTGCGATTTATTTAAAAGGCTACATTTGTGGATTACAAATAAAATGAAAAATTAAAATTCACGAGTACACTTTGACGATCGGGCTTGGCGCGCAATACGCAGTGATTCTTTATAACAAAAACACCGTAAGTGGCAGCGATGAAATTCGAAGTTGAAAACATTTATTTGCAAAGCCCTACAAAATCGAATTTACGAACATCAAAATGGACGGACGGCTTGGTCGAATGGTTAAGAGCTTAAGTCGCTTTGCCCACTGTATCGAGTAGTCGCGGATTCGTTTCACACACGGGACAAATCTTTGCGTGACCCACACGACTTTGACGACGATTTAGCGCAGTGGTTAAGAGCTTGATCTGCTCCGCCCACTGTGTCTAATAGTCGCGGGTTCGATTCCTGCACGGGACAAATCTTTGTGTGATCCACAATTGTTTGTTCTGGTCTGGGTATTTGTGTTTGTGAATTTTCATGTTTGTAAACGCACCCACGACACAGGAATAAATCTTAGTGTGGGCCTACGTTTAAAAAAAAAGAAATTGTGTCGGTCTGGGTGTTTGCATATGTGAATTTCGTGTTTGTAAATGCACCCACGACATAGGAATATTTCCTGGTGTGGGGCTTCGTGTTTTTTTACAGAATTATTATATTTTTGTACATCAATTTACCACTAGTTCTGAACGCGGTTTCCACAGAACCCTTATTTGCTATGACCAATTAGACTCGTAGCGCGGCGCGTTACGATAATGTCGTGGAGTTATCGTCTACCGCTGAAGTATCATTATACTCCAGTGGCACACAGAATACCATTACAAGATCAATTCACAAGGTTAACGTAATCAGCCACATTAGGTCACAGCGATTAAATACCCTGAGAACAGCCGGGGAGAAACTCAGCGGGCTAGTTTTTTATTTGACTGGTCTTGAAATTATTTTTTTTATAAGTATATTACACCGTGTGTATTTGAGTTGCTGGTTGGATAGCTGTTCTTTCGTCTAATAGACATAATAAGGATTACAATTATCTTTTGCAAGAACGCGTTTTGTCGCTTACCATATTTTACTTAAAAGGCAAAAAACTGGTAATGTATGCTTGTCAAATGTGTACAGATTTGTTCGTATTAAAGTGTACTTTATATGTATGCCATCAGTCTATTCTAACTAACTATAGTATAAGTCTTCTCTTAATATGTAGGTATTAACATTGACACAAAAATGAGTGTACATGTACAGTTAATATTTACAATGGGCGCAAAGGCTCCGCACCACTACCAGTTGGCAGAGTACCCAGGACGCTGGCAGCATTGCCTCGTTTTATAGCCAAGCTGATGTGCTGCCCAGGGAGCTGCCAACGTTCCGGTCACCGGTACACTCCACTAGACGTTTAGAAATTTCCCCGTAACATGTGGTGGGCCCTCGGCCCTCACGGCACCAACGTCCCTACCCCAAACGTCTTAAATATGTACCGTGAGTCAAGAGTAACATACTTGCGGCGCTTAAGGCATTCCGCGCGTAGAGCAGCCCTACCAGCCTCTATTGGTGTCTCCAGAAGATTGAGCGCTGCGAGAGTATCGACACAAGTAGCGTCCCATACCAACAGCCGTCCCATCTTCCAAGAAATAAGAGTTATGCTAGCGGGCCGTTCACCGTCATCTCTATGAAGGCCAGTCGGTTCTAGTTATATTTACATATATCATGTTTGTACAAAAATAAAAGGAAATATATTTATTAGGAAAATACACATATCTATAATATATTATGTTCTTACAATTAAAAAAGTATTTTTTTCTTTTATCTAAAATAAAATTAACTCCACCAGTCTCGTTTGGCTCTGCGTGATAGAGTATAACTTGATCTCTCTTGCAGTAGAAAACATATTTTAGTGTGACATTATAAGCTATTTTATTCGAATTATATTTTAATATACACAAACATCTGTAAGGAACATTTGGAATAAGACACATGAGGAATACCGTGAATAATATTGTAATATGTTTTTTCAAGACTGGGTTGGACTTCGGGTTAACTGCAAAATTTTACACCCTTGCATACTTTACATTTAATCTATCTTAGAAATATAAATATCTTCATGTAAAACATTATTACCTACAAATTGTGGAATGCAAATAAAATAAATATGTATATGAAATTAAAAAACTATTTGAATTGCAGATATTCTCTACATCATACCGAAGTCGATCAATTATAATACACCTACTTGATTACGTTCACCTTTATTTTTTCAACAAAACCAACCTAAAGGAATTCAATGTATATTAAAAGTAACTACTACACCGATAGATTCCTGTACCAATAAAAGTTGGAATAAAAAATATATTTATTAAAAGCAGTAGTTACAGTGATGTGCATGTGTCTACATTTAACAGTACGAGTCGAGATCAAGAGATCAATATCGAATCTACTCTTTACAAACATGTTGATGCAGACAGGAAACACATGACCGGAGGATCTCCAGCCGTATTACTATATTAATACGGCTGAAATGTATTTAGCTGTAGATTAAAAAATGCATCACATAGTAAGTTAGTGAATACGTTGAAACTTTTGTCATGCTATCGGGATTGGATCTGCCGCTAAGTTTTACGGTAATCGTGGCGTACATATGTGTACTACAAAATTTATGTTCATTGTTTTACCTTCGTGGGTCTGCAGTTGTGGCAACATTGAATATGTTAAGCACAACAAGACAAACATGACGCAAAGATATCGCGTTAATTAACTTTTAAATAGAGCAAGTTAGTATAAAGTTAAAGAAATTATGAAAGTATGATGCATAATTCATTTCATTAACAGTTGCATTCTATACTAATGTTGTATATTTTAGATTACAGGTACATAAGTTCAATATATTATTCAAATTATAGAATACATATCTTTTCAGAATAGACAATTTATTAATACGCATTAATTCGGTAAAAGTTTGAGGTACTTAATTAAAATAAAATAAAAATAAAGGCGGTATACCACTCTTCATTATTGAGATAGCAGCTTCCAAAAATATGTAAAACTCGTGTTTAAATTCCCCATAAAGGTCGAAACTCATTCCATGGTTGAAGCGTGTTTGTAAAACAAAAATATATAAATTTTAGTACCATCACAACATTATATGTTAACTTTATAATGATATAACTAACGTGTAACCGTGTAGGAGAGTGAAGGAAGCCAGAGAGGTCTGTTAGGAAAGAACCTGTTGGAACTCTGTACTCTCTGCCTACCCCGCAAGGGAACTAGCGTGATGATATAGATAGATACATAATGTGACCGTTTGTGGCATTTCCGTCTCTGTGTGACTCTAATGTTTATTTCGCTTTGCGTGTTTTTTTTTTATGATATGCCAGTAAACGCATCATGATACAGGAACAATTCTTAATGTAGCTACACTACAGTGTAGTTCTGTATGTAGCTTGGTTTAAAAAACAACTTTAAAAAGTAATCATTTAATCTAATACGCCTGCTCCACCAGCGTTCATGTTAACGCCTACATCAAAATGCAATTTTAGCTAAGGCGTTAAAAATTAACACGTTGCTAAACGTCAAGGGCTACATCTGTGTAAAGTCTTAGTTAACGAATTACCGCATTACAACAAAGGTAGAGTAGAAACTTCACACCGTCACGCCTATATTCCCCAAGCGGGGGTGGCAAAGGTGTACTGAGTACACCCACGTTTCGACGATGTTAGGTCCCATGTAATAGGGGGCGAGCCTATTGCCATATACCGGACACAATTCCAGACACCGGACTCGTACTGGGAAGTTTTCGTTAGAAAAACTACACTTGTCCGACCTAGGATTTGAACCCAGGACCTCATGATAACAAAGCGATGTGCTTTACCACCAGACCAACGAGGCAGTCACTTTAAAAATATAAATTTCCAAATAACGTAGAATTGTATATTAAAAATTCAAAATCGTTCGGTGGCAACTGTCGCCTTGTGGGCAGCTGTGTGGACATCAGGTTAAGTAAGCCTCTATTATGACACCCTCTCGCATAAACATAACGATGATTCGTTAAAATATTCCTATACTGAGGTTATAAACCTTTAAACACAAATATTTCATAACTTTTCATGCCTCAATATCTGCCGCGCTAGTCAAATCCAATATTACAACTCCTGTGGTTAGGGATTGCAATCTGGAAAACCGAATCCGGTAATCCGGAGGATCCGGCATGATTTAATATTTACCGGATCCGGTACCAATTTACCGGATCCGGTAACAGATACAGATACCTCCCATTTTTTGGAGAAATACTCGCGCCTTTCGCATGACTACTTAAGTAAATGCGTTATGCTGTGCCTAAAAAATAAGACGTTTTTCGTTCATTATTGTGATAATCATTATATTAACACGTGAAGCAAAAACTTTGTACCCCTTTTTACGAAAAATGCGCGGACGGAGGAGTATGAAATTTCCCACACTTATAGTTCATATAGAGAAGGAGTGCAGAACGCTAATATTTTTTTTTCAATTATGCATAAAAATACATCAATACAATAAAAAAAACATTACACACACTACCAAGTATTTGACACACACACACACGCATATATACTGTTTTGTTTATTGTTAAACTCTGTGGTCAAATTGAGAAGAGATTAATATTGTTTGTCTTTAATATTATTTGTCTATAGTCTTACCGAATGTCAAACATAACCAGCAAACGATGAAAGAGTAGGTCGAATTTCGACCTATGGGCGACCACTAGTTGTGATAATTGTGTCATGGATTAAACATATTCAAAATGACTGTCATTATTATTACGACAACGAGTACTGCATAACTTACCTAAATTACATACTTATCGTTATCTTAGTCCATTTAGTTAGATTTAAAATGAATTACTTACATAATGTAATGTACCTAAGATGCAAGATAATTTTCATTTTCATTCATTTGGTTATTATTTGCTAAATAATAAGACTGATCTTAAGATAAGTAGCAAGAATTAAATAATTATTGCAACTGATTAAAATGGTCTGGTGGCAAAGCACATCGCTTTGTGATCACGAGGTCCTGGGTTCAAATCCTAGGTCGGACAAATGTAGTTTTTCTAATGAAAAATTCCCAGTATGAGTCCGGAGTCTGGAATTGTGCCCGGTATATGGCAATAGGCTCGCCCTCTATTACATGGGACCTAACATCGTCGGCGAAACGTGGGTGTACTCAGTACACCTCTGCCACCCCCGCTTGGGAAATATAGGCGTGCTTGTGTGTGTGTTTAAATAAATATTTATTGCTAATATAAAGTTCAAAATTTAACCTATTAGGTACACTATACTATATTTATAATATTGAGTTGATTGGTAAATGTTGATTGCTTAATTATAACGGCGTAAAAAAAGTTTACTTGATAAGAAATTAACGTTTTCAAAAAAAAATGTATTACACTCCATTATCTTCTTAATATCACCAATTCGACCGGATCCGGTTGGATCAATGGAAATCCAGTTGAATCCGGCCGGATTGAAATTGATACCCGATTGCGATCTCTACCTGTGGCGCATGGTGCGATTAGAGATCACAAAGTCCTTGAGTTCAGATCAATCGTACTGTGTTATTTATTTTGTTCACAGAATTGAGATGTCACATATGTGCTATGTACCCATCTCATGCTGACCAATCCGAACGCTGCGTTATATTGATGATAGCTACTAACACCGCAGTCCCGCGGCGCTGAGCATGTCTAAAATTATTTTACGGAATAATATAATTACCTTTATTATGATATTTAAACCAACGTATTATAATGTAACATCGTTGGTTTGTACCTGTTATTCTCAAATAAAGAGATTAAAATTTGAGGATTTCAAAGGTTACACGACGCGTTCAGAATTGGCAACTTTGCGGCAAAACCACAGCAAAAAAGTCGTCCATTTGAGTGTTTATTATAATAATGTTTAAAATTTGCTTGATTTAGTAAGGTCTTAACTCTTTTTTGTTCTGTAGTCGCTACAGCGAGTTTCCAAAATCGTTATTTCCTTGACACTAAAATAATTTTAATTTAAAAAGACCTTTTTAAAAACAATTTTTTATAGCAATAACACAACGGAGTTATTGACCGGTCCTCAGTTGAGGAGTTCCTATGGCCTTCTTCTGGCTCCATCGTCAGATCCTGCTCACCACCCGGATCTACATTAGGTTTTCGTAACACGACGGGGATATATTGAGTAATTGGGTGGCTCCATTGGCTACCTCTCGGCTCATTAGACCCTGAATACCACCTGGTTGTATAGTACTTGCCAACATCAATCCAACAAATTTAAACATGTAGTTTTTTTTTAGTTTTGTTTTTAATAAAACGTAGCCCCACACTAGGATTTATTCCTGTGTCGTGGGTGCGTTTACAAACATGAGAATTCACAAACACAAATACCCAGACCGGAACAAATAATTGTGGATCACACAAATATTTATCCCGTCCGGGAATCGAACCCGCGACTATTAGACACAATGGGCGGAGCAGCTCAAGCTCTGAACCACTGCGCTAAATCGTTGTCATTATGACATGTTCCTCCGGCCACCTTCCAACTCCATAATGAAACCAGCTTCATGGTGCTACATTATTGCATTATCACCGAACTTTCATACGTATGCCAAATTTCAACTCAATTGGATACCCGCTAGTGCTTGAAAAATGTATAACAACATTTGAACCGAAAAGTCAGACAGACATACGAACATTGCCAGTTAAATAAAAGCTTGTAAAAAGTATAGGACCAAAAACGGCGACGGAAATGAAGTTTAATTCACTTCTGAAATAACTTGTCACTGGGGAGTTTTGGCGGGAAGTCGAAGAGTGATGTTGTCAATATGTTTTAATTTCCAAAACTTGTGTTATTTCGACTAATAATGTGCAATGTTGGTGGAATATAACCATTATGTGTTATATGTGCACGAGTGAAGGTAAATGTAACAAAGTGATAAAACGTGCCTTTTCGACTTCCCTTAAAACGGCCGTCGCAATTGGTATTATTATTAGTAGTATTTATTTATCCTTTATGCACAGTTGGTACATGGGCGGACTTAATGCCTTAGGCATTTTCTACCAGTCTACCTTTGGGTGATGCAGAAACTAGTGAAAGCAGGTGCAAATCCGAGTTGGGTGAGAAAGAAAGATAGAAATAGCAAAAAATAAATATTAAATCTTACTAACTGAATTAAAATATATATGGATCTATAATATACATACATACATATCCATAATTATATAAACATAAAATATATACGAATAGCTATATATACATATATATTATGTAAAAAACAAAAAAAATACAATACTTATACTATGTTAACGTTGAGATAATTCTACCAATGTTTTGTGCAGATAATCCTGCACTATTGTTCTGAAACAAAAACGATCGTTTGCCATCCTGACATCCAGTGGTAGCGCATTCCATAGCAAGATGGACTGAGTAAAGAAAGAAGAGTGAACAAAGTCCGAACGGTGAGAAGAACATTGAAGAAGACGATTATTTAGGGATCGAAGATTTTTATTATGATTGGAACATAAATATTGAAAATGAGATGAAAGATAATCAAGTGAGAGTTAAGAATGGAAAACAACATTGTCAATGCCCTCTGAGTTCGGCGTTGGCGAATAGGCAACCAATTTAAGAGAGATCGATACACAGACACATGGTAAAATTTACGCAAGTTATAGATAAATCGAATACAGTTATTAAGAAGGCGGTCAAGTTTGTTGAGGTGATCTGCATTCAGGTCGAAGTATCACACATCACCATAGTCGAAAATTGGAAAAATCAAGGCCTGCACGAGCATTGCTTTTGTATTTGATGGGAGCAAGTTCTTAAACCGATACAGGTATCGCAACATACTGGTGACCTTATGACCGACGGCACTGATCTGGGTTTGCCAACTGAGTGTGTTATCAATATGTAAGCCGAGATCTTTGACAATCGAACTAAAGGGAATAACTCTACCATTGAAAACAATTGCAGGTAGATTTGCAACATTCACTTTGCTTATAGTTCTATAACTACCCACCAAAATTGCCTGGCACTTAGCTGGATTCACTGCAACTCCGAACTTGTCGGACCAGTTCTTAATTGCTCGCAAATCCTGGTTTAATTTGCAAATGGCGTCTGAGATTTGATAGGCACTGTCTTGCGAGTATAATTGCAAGTCATCCGCATAAAGATGATACGCGCACTGAAATTCGTGAGTTATTAGATCAATGAAAATCGAAAAAAGACCGTAGACCGTAAGAAAGTATACGGCCTTGGGGTACGCCAGTTTCTAAATTCCGCCAGGAGGATGACGACTCGTCACTTATAACAGACTGCTGGCGTTCACGAAGATAAGAAGAAAACCAATCCAGCGACTGTTTACTATCTAGGGTGGGGTACTTCATTAATTTCATTATCATCGTTGTCATCAAGTTCATCGGGGAGTCGAATTAATTTAAACAAACACGATTATATATCTCACTGGACACTGGCAAAATACACTTATCATTAGTGTGAAGCCATAACTTAAAGGAGAAGAAAAAGAAGAACTGGCACTTACTATCTTACAACCGGAGATTGGTACAACATTTCGTTGATGAAGTTTACAATTTGAGAACATCATTTTTATATTTAAACAGGAGTCGTCCCAAAACATATGTGTATGGACAATGGTATCTTAAAGCGTTGGCTTATTTTTCATAAACAAAACAATAATTCTTGAAGTAGGTATCTGACCGAATGGTAGTCACGGAAGGGATATCGCAATCGTACAAGGCCAGTACAACTACGGGTCGATGATGTGGTTAAATTAGTTGTTACGAGCTGTCCACGATTGGCTCACGATGGAGATATGTGGTGTAAGATTGAGACGCGTCTTCTCTGCAGTGGTCTACCCTGCAGTGTGTGAAATGAGCTGGAATTGATGAAGATACGAACTTAATTAAATTTTTATCGCCTATTTAATAGACAATACACAGCTTAACCAGTTAGTCTATATACATGGAATATTTATAAAGGATTTTTGGCAATTCATCTCCTAAGGAGGTTGAATAGAAAATTCAAAATTAGCAATGACAAATTGCATTCAGAAGGCTTTTTGGCGGGAAATCGAAGAGTGGTGTCGTCAATTTGTTTTAATTTCCAAAACTTGTGTTATTCCAAATTATAATGTGTAGTGTTGGTGGAATATTAACCATTATGTATTCTTATAATTGCACGAGTGAAGGTAATTGTAACAAAGTGATAAAACGTGCCTTTCGATTTCTCTCAAAACAGCCGTTGCATTGGTATTTAAAGTATCCATCGCTTTACTATCCAGGGTGGGGCACCTCATCAATTTCATAATCATCTTTGTCATCAAGTTCATCGGGGAGTTGAATTAATTTAGAAATAAATATTCGTAATACTTGACATTGGCAAAATACGCGTCGTTTTGATGCCATAAACATAAAAAAAAAACACAGAAACTGTCAAAAACAAATCTCCACAGTTACTTGGAACAATGGCATAATGTAAACGCAATTGCCAAAACAAAAAAAAAATTGCATTCAGCATGCGCCTTTTGTGTGTACGATCGTTCGAAAATATCAAAATTCTTACTATTCAATTAAAAACGTATTATAATAAACAAAAGTCATAATCCAATATCCTTAGTTTATTCTTAATATGAAACACTACCCATACACGTACATACTGTCAAACATAATGATAAATCGTAATACATTGCACTTACTCAACTCCAAGATAAGTTTGACTTAGAGACTTAACGTCAATTACACTTGATTAAAAATTGAAATCTACAACGTTTTTGATTAAGAAGGGAATTGATACGCATATAATATAGCAAATAGACAGACTAATCGACTTCTTAAGATATTCCATTAAAGATTATGATGGTTACTATGTGAAGATTATCCGAGTACATATTTGAAACACATGGCGCAATAAACGCTGTGAGCTTTTGAAAGCTTTTGTAACCATTTCGCTTAAATTTACTATCCGTAAAATACGTACTATAAGTACAAACATATTTCATACCCATGTATATTTTCCATTCATGAGCTAAACAAAATTAATTGCACAAACGGAACAATTAATTGTGGTTCACACAAGGGTTTGTGCCATGTACGGTTACTCATAATAGGAAGAAGTCCCTTCTTCAGTTTTATAAAATAAATCAAGCCGCATGTGCATTCTAAGTTGTATAGCTAGTACACCTACAATCGTGTTCACAAATCCACAGACAACTTGACAGGAGAAAATGTCAAAACAAAATGTTTCGAGCCTAAGACGTCTAGTGTAGAACTAACAACTAATTCAGTCGACATAAATTATCGACAAATTTAAAAATATTGATTAAATTAAGATTGAATTTCACTCGGTGTTTCATTTAAACAATTTATTGTGTAGTAAATGAATTTATTTTGGATTTAATACCGATTATTTAAGATTTTTTAGTAATACAAATTGTGAATTAAATATTATCGACTTCTTTTTTACAGCTGTTTTAACATTAAAAACTAAAAAAAAATATTCATAAAAAATAAGTTTTATTTGTATAAGATCAGTTGTTATTTTATTTCTTTAATGGACAAAAAAGTAAAAACAGGTTCATGACTATTTAAGAAGTGTGAATTCTGACAACACTGTAAATATCAATTTGTCCGTGGAAATGTAAACACGACTGTACATTACTATCATAATAAAATAACTTATGAAAATAATCGCACCATGGTTCATGCGAATACCAATTACGATAGCTTTTATTAAGCTTTTTTCCATCTAATGTCAGTTCCGTACGCTATATTACGCTTATTAAATCACCTAATAATTTGATTCATGAAATCGCTTAGAACTAGAAGCTCTAGAATAGGGGGTTATTTCACTTTTACAAGGTTCTAAGTTACATATAAGTGAGCAAATATAGAACCCTGTAGCAGTGAGCTGAATGGGGAATTGCGTTTGTCGGCAAGCGCCTGCGCAGATGTGCTGCCGCACCTGCATACTCACAACTTACACGATTCATTATTTACACATAATCTTCCACAATTTCCGTATATTTACTACTTTTAATAAAATTGGATGTTATAATTGTAACGAATATGTTAACTAATATAGAAGTTTATACTTACCTGACCACATTCTGATAAACTGGTATTTTGGTTTCATTTTTATGTATAAACGACGTCCAAAGCATCAAGCAATCATATTACTATATATTTGGATATCTGTTACTTAATCACGCAAAACTGAAGGGATTTGGATGAAATTTGGCACACAGTTAATTTATTACCTGGATTATCACAAAGGTTACTTTTTATTCCCGAGAAATGTTAGATTCCTATTTAAAGTCGACGTGGACCTAGTCGCGGGTACAAGATAGTGTTACTATATTATAATATATACTATTGACCAAGTTAAGATCCCATAAAAAGGGAGATTAACTAACAATTTAATTAGCAAATTATGATAAATAAGTAATATTTGTATTCAAGAATGCACAAAGTATAGCTTAAGTTCAGGAAAGTTTATAATTAAGTAGGTACATCATAATATCACTTACATATATAATTAACCATAATTTTGAATGCAGGTGGGAAACATTAATGTTAATTTACTATTTAGTAAACGGATACGAAATTATTAGAAGCTATTTAAAATATTTTTACGACCAAAATCAGGGGAAAACAAATGAAAAGTTATAACCAACAAAGACTGTAATATCTATGATTTTTATGATAACATTCGTTACGTGTACCAGCTACTCACCTGTTAGCAGGTTTACGATGAAAAATCGACCGTAATTCTACTTATAAAAAGGCATACTTCGAGGCAGAGTTACATTTTTCTGATATAATTATGGAAAAACGAATAATGGAGTCGCCTCATACTTAATTTATCAAAACTAAGTTTTGATAAACAAAAAGCATTTCTTAAAAAGTATACTATTTTTAATAAAATCAAGTAATCGTTTAGGTCTAGTTGTATGCACCGTATTAAGGATACGTAGTTTGAAAATCATGTACTATATTTATGAGGCATTGTATTTTAATATTTTATATCATATTTTTAACATAAGTGCAAAAATGAATAAATAAGTATTTTAAAGAAGTATGGCACTTTAATAAACGTACCTACAGAAAAAATAATAATAAACATTTTAATATCGGGCTACTATCTTTGGTACCTTATTATTTTTACTAATACAAACAACAACGTCTCCACGGTTTTCCCACTGCGTAGTTTTCAGTAAGCCAACGACTCGGGCAGGTGCTGTCCGGGCGCACACTTCTTTCATTAAAATTAATACCAATGTCGCGTGTGCACATTCTTACTCGATAACGCCTCGGCATAATTAAGGTATGGCTAAGGCTTGGTCACATTGCGGGCGCGGCGTGAGCGTGGCGTGTCTTCGGGATGTCCAGGGGAATTGTACTGTATTAAAATGTAAGAGACGCGCCACACAACTCCGCCACACTCGGTGCGCGGGAAACGTCGCACCCACCGCCCGCCACGATTACACACGAAAAAGGAAGCCTATACAGGAGCGAGCGGTACCGTTGCCCCTGCAGTATGTACAGTAAGCGGCGGCGTCGTCTCTGTCGCACAAAGTACTAACACTGACGAAAGCGACAAAACGTCACATAATGTACTGAGTGACAGAGACGACTCTCTACGAAGCTGAAAGTAGCCGATTACCTCCCTCTTAGTCGATGTCCACTATTAACTGCCGCTCAAAGTACGTGACACAATTCTGACCACCGGCGGCACCGTGCCGCCGGTCACGCTCTATTCGAAACTCTTGCCACAAAGCCGACGGATTGCAACGTAGGCGCGATGCTGGCGTGACGGACAGTGCGGCTCGTTCGTCACACTGCGATCTCGATGGCAATGTCGGTAGTTGCTGAGTGCGCCAAACAACAACACTAGCGTTCTGCTCGTATCCGTATTGGTATCTTGTACCCGCCGTGCTTCGTTTGTAATCATGTCGGGGCCGACGGTACACGGCGGTGACAGAACACGACGGGCGATAGTCCGTCACACAGCGCGGTGTGATAACACCGAGCTGTGTCTTTGTCTCCCGTATAGTTTATTACAACTCACCAAGTCGCGTCACCGTCCCTCTCCGCCGGCTATGTGGCAAAGCCTTAAAGAAGCGAGTCGCTGGTGGACGGGCGGTCGCGCGCCCGCCACGCGCCCAACGGTACTCCACCAAGCGTTTAACGAGAAATTTCGTTTCCATCAACATTTTCGCTTATGGTATCAGATTAACAGGCTCACTGCAGCTTGGGATCGAATTTAGATTATACACTTTTTATTAATGTTTATTTAATTCAACATTTTGTTATCTCCACGAATGCGATGTTAACGTTGAATTCATTAGTTATTTATAGCAACTAAGTAGGTACTACCATTAGGCGACTTTTTAAATTTTATCAACCGATACAATTTGAAGCAATACTTTATACGAACTTGGTCAAATTTCTGATGTATTTATTGTTCTGATGTGTCTTTAATCGGCAGTCTACTAAATTAAATGTGTTATCATTTCGATCTAACTGCGGCAGTTGAGGAGTTAAATGATACAAAATATTAAACGCGTATATCGGGTTTTTTTATTGGCAATCAGTATTCGACGTTTTATTTATGTCGCTCATTCTTTAGCTGTTAACACATTGGGCCGATATGACGATCTTTGGGTTGCAATGGCTCGGACCAATAAAACGGACAGCAAAAAAATACAATAGCGACTGATATAGGAAACAATACTAATTATCTATTTAAGGCCATCTTATCGCCGCCACTAACGAGGTATCATAAACCTATAAACGAATTCTACAAGCCTTGCTTGTCGGCAGATGACCGGAATTACCTAAACTGCTTTTATTTATTGACCTCCGAACATGTGAAATATAACGTACTAAATGATACAAGCCTGTTCGTTATGCAGACAATTTAAATGTTATCCGAAAATAATAAGGGTCAAAAACATGTTTATGGGTAAATACTAATTAAGAATACAGGTACGATGCCTTTTAAGTTTTGTCGTTTGAAGAAAAAAACACAACTAGAACCTTATAGTACTTTTTATTGTTTTTCAAAGTATTCACCACGTAGCTTAATACACTTTTCCATTCGCTCAAACCAGTTATTATAACATTTATTCCACTCTAAAGTGGGGGTGTTCAAAATGGCTGACTTGAAAGCGTCGATTGCTTCTTCACCGGACTGGAAACTTTGATTACGAAGACTTTTCTTAATTTTAGGAAATGTAAAGAAATCGTTAGGGCTTAGGTCAGGACTGTATGGAGGATGGTCAAGAATTTCTACTTTTTCCTGCTTCAAATACTCAATCGTTTGACGAGCGCTGTGTGAGCTTGCGTTGTCGTGGTGCAGGATGCTGCGTCGCTTTGAGTTAGATTTTCGAAGTTCGGCGATGACTTGTGGTAAACAAACTGTGGTATACCACTCTGCGTTAACCGTTCTACGATCTTCAAGTGCAATAGTCGCAACATGGCCGGTTTTTCCAACGAACGTGGCCACCATCTTCTTTGAAGTGCTTCGAGAACGAACAACTTTAGTCGGCTTTGGCTCGTCTTGAAAGACCCAGATTGTAGATTGTTATTTGGAATCAGGATTGTAGGCATAGATCCAAGATTCGTCACCACTGATGATGTCGTAGACGTGATTTGGCTCTCCTCGGTTAACCTTTGCAGAGTTTTCTTACACCATCTGACGCGGGCCGCCTTGTGATCGTCGGAAAGCAGATGCGGTATCCAACGGCAAACTAGCTTTCTCACACCAAGCGCTTCATGCAAGATGTTCTGAATGGTTGTCCCTGAGATGCCTAATAGAGCCTCTATCTCTCGATACGATGACGATCTTCGAGAATTAGTTGTCTCACAGCAATGATGTTATCTTCAGTGAAGGCGGATTTTGGGCGTCCTTCGCGAGATTTGTCACTTACACTAGTATGTCCACGCTGGAATTCTAAATACCAGCGTTCGATAGTCCGCAGACATGGGGCTTCATCACTGAACACAGATGTTAGCTCTACAAAACACTGAAGCCGTGTCAGGCCTCTTCTAAAGTTGTAGAAAATTATTGCACGAACATTTTCCTTAGAAAGATTCATTTTCATAGTAACCTGACAGATTTCAATCGACGCTGTGACTAAACAATAGCATTAATCCTAATACTTTCAACTGTTTTGAGATTCAAAATTTAAATACATTCGAATATAGCACAGTTCCAAATTCAAAATTACCGGGAAATATGGAAACGACAGAACTTAAAAGGCATGCCTCGTATGTACCTAATAGTTCTTCGGCTTTGGTCTTTTCCTTACTATCCTTTTTTTGTATTTTTGGGTTACTTACAAAAATATTAAAGACAAACGCCAAATTTACTTTAACAAAATAATAAAAAAAATATAGATATGCTGGAGCAAGTGAATGAGTTTGTATATCTTGGATTCGCATTCAGTAAGGATGGGAAATACACCGCTGACATAGAGAGAAGAGTAATTGCAGGGAACAGAGTAAATGGTGCGATGGTACATCACGGATTGCTTGTCCCAACGCTGTTATATGGCAGCGAGAGCTGGGTATGTAAGAAGGAGAATGAAAGTAGGATAAATGCGGTGGAAATGCGAGCTCTGCGGAAGATGTGCGGAGTGCAGCTGACCGACCGTATTCGCAACAGTGTAGTAAGAGAGCGAGTAGGTATTTTTATTTTATTTATTTATTCTTATGAAACCTTACAGACCACTACTATTTTTATCTCATCTGTATTAGATGAGATAAAAATATAAACTTATTACAAATCGCTAATAACAAGCTTCCACATTTAGCATCTACATAATTTAGTCGCAATTACAAACAAACCAGGCCGAAACTTAATAAAAATTCAATACGAGTAAAGGTTTAATAATAAAAAATATCTATCTATCTATCTATATCATCACGCCAGCTCCCTAGCGGGGGTAAAAAAAAATATCCTTATAATTTATAAAGACAAATATGATAAGTGAGAAGATTCTCAAAGAGAACTTCACCAGGGCAACTAGATAGATTGAACTTGGAGCTAACGCTGGTCGCTATCCACAAAAAACTCATTACTCATACGTTTTCTGATTGAACTCGAGCTGGTACAAAAGAGGGCTAACCCCAATTGTAACGACAGAGAATTAAAGCTGGCTCCGCTATGCAAGAAATACTATAATTTGTAGAGAACAAGTGTACATTTAACAAGGGACGCTGTCTAAGACCTAATTGATTAGTACGAAGTACTACATTAGCGAGAAGTTCAGAGCAATCTATTAAACCGTTAGCGATGCCTACTAGAAAACAAATGTCATTGATGGTGCGCCTGTGCTCCAGTGGCAGAAAATGATATTGTTTACACCGATCATAATAATCAATAGATCGGCATTGAGCTTTGAAATCCAAGTACCTTGGAAACTTTTTCTGTATATCTTCAATACGAAATTTATAAATTTGGTAATGTGGATTCCACACTTGGGAGGCAAACTCAAGGTGGCTACGTACGTAGGAGCAGTATAATATCTTAATGGTTTTTAGAGCTCGAAAGCAGGCCGAAGTTCATAAAATAAAACCGAGAGCTTTTAACGCCTTATTGACGTATGAAAGATAGTATCGGTGTAAAGAAGAGAAAGGGTATGCATATAGAATGCATGGTTCGGGCATATAGAAAGAATGTAAGAAGAAAGAATGACAAAACAGACATACCATGCGAAAGTGGAAGGGTGTAGGTACCGGGGAAGAAATGGACTATCTTATATAATATAAGACCATCTTACCATGATCAAATAGATAGACTCTTATCTGAAGGACAAATCAAGAGTCTCCGTAAGCGGCGAGCGTATAAAAGACGAACTATGAGAGTGGACGCCAGAGAAGTATGTAAGGAAAGAACCTGTTGGAACTCTGTACTCTCTGCCTACCCCGCAAGGGATCTGGCGCAATGATATAGATCGGGGATAGATAGAATAAAAAAACTTTTGTACTTATTTAACTAAATCTGCAAACCTTACATTACGTTAGTACTCGTAACTATACAAATCGTATTTAAAATTCGAATATCAATCAGTCCAATATCCGATTGGTCAATGGGATAGCGAATCACTGCCGAATCGTATCTCGGTCACAATCGGTGTCGGGATGTCGTGAGTCGGATGCGGTGACGTCAGAGTCGCCGACGTCACACGTCAGCCATAGGTGGCGTCGACGCGACCGATCCGATCTCCCGATAGCCCCTCTGTCACTGTCTTACAACCTCCGAGACATACTATTTGCATTTTGGATGTCGCTTTAGGGACGTGTGTTATCTGTCCTAGTACATGAAGGTGGCAGACGTGTGTATTCCCACGGCAAGGAATCCAGTAATAGATACACAACACTTTGTTTTTGCCTTTAGTTATCTCAGTGAAATTCTTAAGCGTGGAATTCTTTTAATACTTTTTTGTTTCATTCTAGGAGTAAGGTTTTCGTTTAATTAAGGAACTATTAGTTGCTGCATCGAAAGAAAATGATGAGTCAAGTGCTTCGAGTACCTTGTAGAGTCAAGTTGATTGTTAAGGTATATATATAATCGCGGATTAAAAGAAAATCATGTACATATTTCTATTATGAAGCTAGTACACTGTGTGAGTTGAGGCACCTGTGCAGATTCTTTATTTTCACCACCGCGTAAATAAGTACTTACGTGCATAACGTTGGGAATGAACACCGTCACGCCTATATTCCCCAAGCGGGGATGACAGAGGTGTGTACAACCACTTTTCGCCGACTATGTTAGATTCCATGTGACATAAAGCGAGCCTATTCCCATGTATCGGGCACAATGTCGATCCGTTTGATATGAAAAACACACATACCCCCCTTACTGAATAAGTAAGTATAGATATGGGAGGGTTAGTTTTCGCCGATGACTGTCAAATATATACTCGTATTTAAGTTCCAATGTGACGGGTTGAGTAGGGAGCTTGGTCTATATCAAATCTGCATATATATCTATATCATCACTCTCTATACCAAATGATACATGTAAAACTTTGATATAAACACCTATGATTTATTATGCCGTTCCAATCAATTAATACCTACAACATTAAAACCGCGAATCATTGCTTCAATATATCACATCTTGTTGCCGCGGTAAAGAATGCTCTGGCGCAGCCTACCATTGTACCAACCACGCTCGAGGTGAAATGTAAAACATTCCCTTTATTAATACTTAATACGATCACCCTTTGATTCGATGAATAGGAGTCACTCAACAAGTCGTTAATCAAACGATATTGGGTTCGAATCAGGTAGTTCTATTGTATAATCGATGGCGGCTAGCTTTGGTATTATGATTTATAGGCTGGCATAATTTTTAAACGTGGCATTAATGAGACTGTAGCGTGCTCAATGAAGCGCAACTGGGAGCTGTGAGCTACTAATGTTAGTTACCCTTGCTGTGGAAGAGTCTATAGATTTCGGTATGAGGATGACAGAACAAATTTTAGGATACTGGTAAAAGGAAGAAATGTTTGTGGCGAGAGCAGTTTTATTCACTTATTAAATATCAAAACTATTGTATACATATACAAGGTGTAACATAAATACCGCAAGACCTCAGACACCCAATTAGATTATTGCTTTACGAATTTAATACGAAACTCAAACTTCCAATTTTAAGGAGTTTTCTACCATTTTTTTAAGCTCTTTGGTATCTAAATTAACCATGAAATTTAATAATTAATTAACTATCGTATGTATATTGAGGTGTGTGTAATAGAAACACGTTTAAAATAGCCGTAATGTTTTAAATAATTATGAATGTTTGTTTAATACAGCGAACAGAACGAGTAGCAGCTTCTTTGAAAATTACAACAAAAATTAACTTACTTTAAAAATAGTTGGAATCGTTTCAGTTGCCGATTTAGAACAAGGTACTTTTAGGTCTTGCGTTAAATATGTTACAGCTTGTATATACATATGATTTTAATCCAAATATCTTGAAGATTGTTTCGCTTGTACAACGAGTACCAGAACATATGCAATCGTATTTCTGCTAATTATTTGAAATCCAGAATCAACAACCCACCTTTAATTGTGCGCTCCCGAGCTTCATTGCTAATATCGTTTTACGTTCTATTTGTTCTGCATCCTAGATACTTCTTTCTGCAAGCGTACATAGATACTTATAATATACGATACTTTTCGCATCATCGACTAACATTTTACTAAATAGTATTTTAATCGTGGTCTAAACTTTTTCCCTGTAGCAACTGTTTTAATGCTGCATCGCGTTTTGACGTGGAATGTTTAAGAAGGAAAATTACAGCCGTTGCATCAACTTTCTAAAACTAACGATTAGATATCAGAGGGTAATAGTTTAGTCGCAAGATTAGCTTCCACAAAGCGGTCAAATAAAAAATAGTATGTGTGCGTTAACTCTTAGATAAGTATTTATTGAAACACATCTTTAGCACAAGGGGGTTTCAGGTCCGGAAGAGGATGTTCGGATCAAGTTTTCTCCCTTCGCAACATCGTAGAAAAGCATCTGGCAGTGGGCCGGAAGGTTTTCTGCGGTTTTGTGGATCTGGAGAAGGCGTTTGATAGAGTTGTGCGAAAGAGACTTTGGGACATTTTGCCTGAGTATGGTATAAATGGCACTCTGCTGCGGGCCGTCCAGTCCACCTATGTGGACTGCAAGGCATGCGTACGAGTGGGTGGTAACATGTCACCCTGGTTTGACGTTGAAATCGGCGTCAAGCAGGGTTGCGTGTTGTCCGCTAGACTGTTCATAATATATTTGGATAAAAGTCTTCAAAGACTGAAAGCGATGAATGAAGGTGTACAAATGAGTGATCTAGTGGTAAATCATCTACTATATGCAGATGACGCGGTTTTGATAGCGCCAACAGCCACTGATCTGCAATCACTAGTCACAGTTACGAAAGACGACTGCATGAAAAATGGCTTACATTTGAATGTGAAGAAAACCAAAATTATGGTTTTTGAACGGGAAGAAACCAGAACGAATGCAAGGATTGTGGTTGAGAACTGACTGTGAATGAGTGTGTATATCTTGGATGCGCATTCAGTAAGGATGTAAAATACACCGCTGACATAGAGAGAAGAGTGAGTGCAGGGAACAGAGTGAATGGCGCGATGGGAAAGCTACTTGGGAGCCGGCACTTAAGCCGAAAGGCGCAGCTGGCCATACATAATGGAGTGCTTGTCCCAACGCTGTTATATGGCAGCGAGAGCTGGGTATGTAAGAAGGAGAATGAAAGTAGGATAAATGCGGTGGAAATGCGAGCTCTGCGGAAGATGTGCGGTGTGAAGCTGACCGACCGTATTCGCAACAGCGTAGTAAGAAAGCAAATAGGTATGAAAGAGAATATCGGTGTGAAGATGAGAAAGGGTATGCTCCGTTGGTTTGGGCATATAGAAAGAATGTCCGAAGAAAGAATGACAAAACTGATATACAATGCGAAAGCGGAAGGATGTAGGTACCGGGGAAGACCTAGACTATCTTACCATGACCAAATAGACCGGGTCTTATCTGAAGGACAAGTCAGGAGTCTTCGTAACCGGCGAGCGTGTATGAGACGAACTATGAGAGTAGAGGAAGCCAGAGAGGTATGTAGGGAAAGAGCCTGTTGGAACTCTGTACTCTCTGCCTACCGCGTAAGGGATCTGGCGTGATGATATAGATAGATATAGATAGATAGACATCTTTAAGTAAATAAAATAACTACCGATAAAATTATTATTATAGTTATATTTTCCACACAACTTTTACTGTAATACTTTACTGTTTATAATTATTATGCAACAATTATTGAACACAATTCCTATTCTTAATCATAATTTTCAATGTTTTCACAGCAATTATCCCACATTACTGATGCGTAACATCACAGAACACAGATGACAGTATTCCCATAATCATCGCATCATTTCACCCACGTTGTTCGGCATCTCTGTCATTTGTTGTACTTAATCGTTTTATTTGCAGCGGGTAATTGTCCAAACAACTCGTATATGTCATAAAATTTCCGGTTAGCGTGAGCACATCAAATTCATCCCTCCGACAATTTGTACTAAAATAATTGAAATGATGTAGTGAGAGTAAACATTTCAAATATAAATAAACTAGTAGTTTCCCGCGACTTCGTAGCCGGTTGACAACAGCGCCACCTACCGGGCCTATGTTACTTGTAAATAAGGTAGCTTTCTAATGGTGAAAGAATTTTCGAAATCGGTCTTGTAGTTTTTGAGGTTCTTCGTTAAAAACATACAAAAAGAAAAATCTTTCCTCTTTATAATATTAGATAGAGTATAGATAAAGCTGACTTTTTTATTCCACTTTCTTTGTTTATAAGTTCGTTTCATATGTCCGGTTCAAAATTTGCAGTCCACTTACCAAGCATCTACTAGCATTCGATCCAGTTGAAATTTGCGTACTTAAAAAATGTACTTCGATGCCAAGTTATAACGGTGGTATGATGATGGAACCAGAGGATTACTAGACTTCTTAATCGCACTACTATTAGATAACCCCGTCGTAACCATGCGCTAATAAATAAAAGTTTCTTTTTAAAGATTTTTACGCATTTATTATTCCACACTTAAGGTACACTGCTTATTCATCATATGACAAGACATTCACCACATTATAACAAAACAAATCCACAACATTTTCGATGCTTAACTTGCATCAGATTCAGATCTCTCGCCCAGTTTTCAAACTGGGGTGATTTGGTCACTTCTTACTTTAATGTTTTAGATGATATGTAATAACAATATTTTTGGCATGTTACTTTTCTCGTACATATTCATAACGCTTTCCGAAACCCAAGTTATTGGATTAAAATTATTAGCACCAATAATCATAAGTTCTTATCATGTCATGATTGGAATCTGTTTTGTGTTTTAATAAATAAATATGAGGGACAGAAATATAATAGGACACAGCCTAACATTTTCAAAGTCAACGTCTCAATTCTACAAATTAAACTCAGCTAAAACCGTATCTTAACAAAAATAGCGAAATGAATCGAATCTTAACAAAAATCGTTAAACGATCACTGTGATCGGCGGAGGTTAACAATCAGTTTTGGCAGAGTTTTGTAATAAAATTAAAGCTCTCCTTCAACGAGATCTATATCATGCGTAGGTACTATAAAAAAAGGAACATATTAAAATCATTTGTAACACTAATTCCACAGATGTAACATTTAAATCGTGGGTGGTGAGTCCACAGGGTTCCACCCTCACAATGCTCCGACAATGACTCAGAATATTCTTATTGGACATGTTTCACGACTTGTAACATGTTACTTAGCCGCATTGTTAGCTTAACGACATCATTCAGCGGTAATGCGTTAATCATTGTGTTCTCGCTCCGTTGTGTGATAAATACTGTGTCATATACTTGGTGCGTAAAAGGGATAGATATGTCGCGCTTTTGTTGAACTTATGACAATTATTTGACAAAAATCTATATGTATTTTAAGGACACTAAAAGAATTCTTCTTTTTCTTTCATAAAAGGTGAATTTATTACCACCATAACTTAACAATTTACCTAGTGAAAAAGTATCTGCCAAAGTCTGTCGTTCTTCTAGTATCGTAAGGTGCAGTTGGCGATTACGAGATCCTAAGCATAACATAGAGAAAGCATAGAATAGCAAAAAAAGTTGCTCCCTACGACATCGTTGGAAAAATGAGGTCTAGGCGAGACGTTTTTTTAAGATCTGTTGCCGTACTCGTGTTTTACAAAATTATATTACAAAGGAATGATAGTGTACTTTGTAAAACGCTCGCCTTATAATCATGAGGTAACTAGTTAAAGTATTAGTAGTAAAGTTAAAATCTCGGATCGCATGTTTATGGTTTTATAAACCTATGTTCATTTACATTTGCTATCAGCTAGGTAAAACAACATAGAATCTAAAGATACCTCGGACAAACGGGTGTTATATGTACACCCTTATTTTCCTCTCCAGAAAAATTGACGTTATATGTTACATTTGATGTTGTACAAGTAGTAAGTAGTCTCTGCCTATGTCTCAAGGGCTCTAGCGTGATGGTAGATTTATAGAAGTAACAAAAGGAGGCATCTATTAATTACGTGAATTTTAGGGTTGGGACCCCCGTCCCCCTTATATGAAATTCACGCTCTAGTTTTAAAAACTCTCGAAGTAAGTATTTTTAATAGCCATGATCTCATGGCTATTAAAAAATCTTTTTTTGTGTACAAAATGGAATACACTAAGAAAAGTAAAAACAATTTTTCTTTGTATCTATTATGCGTATAATAATTTATAATTTGGAAAAGTTTACGTTAGATTTTCAATTATGCGCCCTTCCCCAGTTTAAATAAGATTTGATAAGATTTTACTAAACCTCTCCCCCCGATTTTAAGCTCACGTAATTAATGGATGCCTCCAAAAGCCTGAAATAGAAGTCAGATAGTCGCCGCCACACTAACTCACTACCCCGCATAATATCCTTTATTGTCTTCAACCCCTCAAAACCCTAACGGTACACGGCCAATGCATCGATTACTCATAGCAATCATAACAAGGCAAAAACATTAGTTATCCACGGAACCCATTAGCACCTCCCCGCAGGTTATATCCGGTGTAAAATCATGGGGTACTACTCGTACCCTATGAGAAGACGGCCACGGACTTGATACAGAACTCAATTTAAATCTAATACGTGATAAGTATGATTAAAGAACTTAGATAGTGATCTTTTCTATGGAATCTTGTAAAGGTAAGCAGGTTTTCCTACTCTCAACTTTGTGCAATGCCTTACATCTACAGCACAAACAATACTTAACCATTTACTGATACAGTAATTGAGCTAGAAATTGACAATAGCTTACGCGAATAATAGCATCGCATTAAAGACAATATGGATATTGAGAGGGAGCGCAGAGCACTATCGGTCAGAGGTAATATGCTGACCCGTAGATTTTATCTTTGCTCTGACGATGTTAAGATCACGCTCTTTAAGGCGTACTGTCAAGGTTTTTACTTGGGGAATCTATAGGTCAGCCACACCAAAAGATCGATGGATACCCCGCGTGTCCTATATAACAATATTTTTAGAACGCTGCTGGGACTACCCCGGTTTTGCAGTGCCTCGGAGATGTTTGCACAGTACCAAACTGATGGTTTTTCAGCTATCATCAGGAACAAGACTGCAACATTAGTGGGAGCGGTGGGGCTCAGTCCCAACAGCATACTGAAGGTTGTGGCGGAAGACTTTGCCTCTCCTATGTGGCAATGTCTAATAAAAAGATGCATGGTAGTAAATCAATTTAATTTATTTTAATTTGATTATTTTGATGTATTTAATGTGTTTGATTTTAATTTAATTTCTACTAACACCTAGAATTTAAGCTTACTAACAAATAATGGATCATAGTTGTCTAAGCAAATAAATTAATTATTATTAATCGTATGAATACACGATCAAACAGACTAATCATGCGTCTGTAAATGTCCTAATGGATGTTCGTGCGACCACGCAAATTTTACATAGAACTAAATATTGCGCGACCCAATCGCATCGCATAATCGTGCGATAGTGTCTACTTTTGACAATAATAATTAAATAGTCACTTAGCACTAACCACTAGGCTATCACTAGCCTAGTGGTTAGACCGTTGGACTGCAAAGTCAGAGATCTCGAGTTCAAACCCAGGCACACGCCTCTGTCTTTTCGAAAGTCCTGTCTTTTTTTATTATAAAAATTAATACATATAATAATAAGTATAAAAATTAACTATCACTTGCTTTAACGGTGAAGGAAAACATCGCGAGGAAACGGCATGCCTAAGAGTTTCTCGAAGATATATGAAGTTCGCCAACCCGCACTGGGCCAGCGTGGTGGACCTATTGCCTAAACCCTCTCAGTTTGAGAGAAGGCCCGTGCCCAACGGTGGGACAGTTTCTTAACAGGGCTAATATTATTATTATATTTTTAAAGCTCCTAAGTACTTTAACATTAATTTTTATCTTACTAAAGAACTAGAATGAACAGCTAATGTCCCTTGACTTGTTATTATCTCGCCTTAAGAAAGTTGTACCCTTACCTATAAATAGAAAATACCCTGGCGCGTCTGATATTTAAAAGGTACTTTGAAAAAACACGATAAAAAGTATCGATTAAGCAGCTATTAGCCGCTTATATAGAGCGGAGTATGAATCAACTAATGAAAACAACTTAGACTAATATTTGTCATTCATCTAAGGTAAACAAAATACCTAACGTTGAAACAACCATATCCATTCAATTAGTAAAGCTAACGAGAGGTATTCAATACACGCAACCGTATTGACTGTAGTCGGTGGCTTTGATCAAAGTGCCGACGGAATAAAACAAAGTTTAAGAGGTGCAATTCATAGCGTGTTTTATATCTAATTGATGATGGGCGGAGACACCGTCCCTTGTCACCAGGGCGGCGACTCTCACACGAATAGTATTGGCATATTTTATTAGGAAAAACAAGTGTCTACGTTCCATTAGTATTCGAAATTCAAAATATACTGTCCATCGTTTTAAATTATCTGATGGTTATTTCGGGAATGTCATAAATATGACCGCGTAAGCTAACTCCAAAAGCAATAATTTTCAAAAAATATGTTTAGAGAAAATTTTAAATGTGTAAAGATCTGTATAGGGATAGTTTAAGTATTTTCGTGCACGTAAAATACGTTACGATTCTTTTATAGCTAGATCAAAATTGAACATGTAAACAACAACGTATCAACGCGGTCCGTGTACAAAATAGGCGTAATTTCCTTTGCTTTATTCTGCCGTCATGACCGAACCATTACCAAATTTCAAGAATCGGTTTCATTAACGTAAATGTCAGTGTATTTTATCGATAATGCTCTGATAAACTCTGATGCGACTTTTATCCAGCAGGTTCGAATCAAATGTATAAGAAATATCTTAAGCTCGCTCCAATGAGATCCAGATAAAACTGATGTGGATTCTTAAGACGATTGATTTATTTTAAAATATATAGACATTGATACGCCGATTACCTGACAATATCTCTTAATCCGTTTAAGTGACCGCGTTTTAACGGTTACTACTAAAATATCTTTTATTTGTATAATTAAAACATTTTCCTCCTTCTGAAATAATGGAATATATAAAACGTGTCATACATATTATCATCATTGTATATCATAAGATTACCCTTTAATTACCTACGCTTAGTACTGAGAGAATGTGAAAAATATTGTTACTTAGGTATAGAATTCTATTCGTTGTATTTTACGTTAGCATTCAATGGTCAGTGGGAAAAAACTGGGCACGCGCGTTAGACATCCCTCCGCACGCCGCGCCGCTCCCAACCACTACGCCAGGTACGGACCCGCACGTACAAGGGGAAGGGATGATCGAAAATAATAGGGGAAGAGAATTTTAAAATTTATATTTTTTGCAGCCGGCGCAGGTGATATAACGCGTGCGCGTGCGCCGGCGGCTCACTCGTACGTGAAGCTCCGCTGCCGTCGCCCGCGCTCGCTTTACGAAAGCTCCCACAAAGCCTTCTACTATCGCGCAGTGCTTTTCCGATAGTCGCGCCGGCCGGTCGTGCGCTTAATCTCTCACACGCCCGCGACACCGCACGTAAAATGCTACAAGAAATTCAACTCGTTCAAGGTCAGACGAACTACGTAGTCGTCGCGTCCGGATATCCTTCGGCTACATTAACGAAGGCGCCAATCGAGAAAAGGAACGTACCGATAGCTCCAGCACCTGAAAAAAATTATGTCACGCATGATACTCCGCCTAGTTTGCAGTATAGGAAGAAGGTGCATTTTAGGACCAATCCTTACACTGGACCGCAGGCTGCGTCAATCGCGCGGCGCAATGCTAGGGAACGTAATCGTGTGAAGCAAGTGAATGATGGATTCAACGCCCTTCGTCGTCACTTGCCGGCTTCGGTGGTTGCTGCCTTGTCTGGTGGCGCTAGACGCGGCTCCGGGAAGAAACTCAGCAAAGTGGACACACTTAGAATGGTGGTGGAATACATTAGGTACCTGCAGCAATTGTTGGATGAAAGTGACGCCGCTCTGGGCATCACGCGCGACCAGGAGAACAGAAAAAATATTCCAAGTGGAAATACAGTACAGCAGATGACTTCTATGGATATGGACGATAGTTTCTTCTACGGCAGTGGTTCACCTTGCTCGGAGAAGCCCGATTCACCGGCGCCTTCAGAATGTTCATCTGGAGTATCATCCGCGTACTCAGCTGATCGGTACGAGGTGACGACCCAACAGCAATTAGGATCTATGGATGAAGACGAGCTATTAGATGTCATCTCGTGGTGGCAACAAAAATAGCAATCATGTAAGTTTCGCGTTTTTTTCACAATCACCAATATATACAACCAATTTTATTTATTATTCTAAACCTACAAAATCTACATTATCTTGAGTTTTTGAGATATTATCCAATGACTTAGAATTTCTATCGACATAAAAAAGAAAAATTAAGCTATACCTTTATTATATTAGATATATCGTAAATATCACTTACCCTTTTATCAGCTCATTATATATCCAATATAATCACTAATTTTTATTTTCTTTTGTTCACAGATAAGCCATTGAAAAACCATCATAAGTGGACGAAACCCTCCGAGAACAGTGTTCGCTATTTACTGTTAATGCATTTATGGTGTTAATACGAAAAGACTCTTGTATATCTAGTCAAAGTGCCTTTAATAATTAGATTGTAAGGTTTAGTACGTAATGATCGCAATGTTTTCATTTTTGGGCATTATTTTTTTTGACCACGCCACATTTAAAACCGTTTAGTCAGTAAATTAAGTTCCTGATATGACATAAATGAATGGTCATCTTTAAGTCGTCCTAACACTCGTGTATTTTTAAAAAACAGTGGTCTGGTTGTATAAAAACTTACTCGAGTGAAGTGTCCGTTAATGTTACCTGTTAGTCCTGTTACTGAATAACAAGGCGTCGCCGTTTGCATTTTGTATTGACGGCTCAGTCAGCGGTAGTGTAAATATACCTTAATTTAGTTTTAAGTAATTAGGTTAGGAAATTAAAGTTATTTATTGAATCAAAATTCCCTTTTATTTTACCCTCTCTAATTACTATGGTGTTCAGACGTGCCGTGGAATGTAAGATAGTGGGTATAAGGGTAGCAGATAAAGTTCGTATTATATTAGACTGGGAGAAAATGCCTCAGGCAGTTTATACATATGCGCATGAAGAATAAAATAAATAAATATATTTTCTAAACCGGGGAGTACTGATGTCCGCATTAATCAAATAGCAGGTTATGTTAGTTAAATGCATTTTGAGAGATGGGCTAGAGTCGTCACGCAATGGCTATCCGTAGATGGATATCGACGACGGAACAGGGCATGGAAACGTTAGCGTGGCGATCTGGATACTTTTCAAAAACATTGGCTAGAGATGGCTAAGCATAGATGGATCTATGCTTGAAAGATTAGGAGGGTAATTTTTGCCTAGCAGTGACATAATATAAATAGAAATAGTTGAAAAAAAGTACATATAGTATAATTTTCCAATTAATTCTGTACTTTTATATTTTGCATATGAGTTCATAGACATAAAAACATACTTTAATTAGATTTTTTTTCAATGTTGTAGAAAGTATAATGTTATCTGTGTTAACATTCACTATTTATGTAGAAACGCTTGCTTCAGGTCAGATTCTAACCTATATATGGCATGCATCCATGCATGATTAATACGAAACGATTGACGGACGATTTAGCGCAGTGGTTAAGAGTTTAAGCCGCTCAGCCCACTGTGTCTAATAGTTGCGGGTTCGATTCCCGCACGGGACAAATCTTTGTGTGATCCACAATTATTTGTTCAGGTCTGGGTATTTGTGTATGTAAATATTCATGTTTGTAAACGCACCCACGACACAGGAATAAAACCTAGTGTGGGGCTACGGTATTTAAATGAAAAAAATTCTACATAAATTACGGCGAATTGATTACGTCTAACAGTTAGCGCTAGGGGTAAAGCAAATTGCGAAAAATAAATTCGTAAAATTGTTCGTTCCAAACTTGGCAAGTTAAATATCTCACTAATTCACGTACTAAAACTGTATAATATACTAAAATTACAAGTATAATATCGAATCAATAAAGATATAAATGAAATGGTATGCAATTTATTAAATAAGGGTGTAAATAAATAGTGTAGATCTATAAGAGTGGCGGAAACCAGAGAGGTTCGTAAGGAAAGACGACTTAGCGCAGTGGTTAAGAGCTTTAGCCGCCCCGCTCACTGTGTCTAATAGTCGCGGGTTGGATTCCCCTCGGGACAAATCTTTGTGTGACCCACAATTATTTGTGTCAATCTGGGTATTTGTGTATGTGGATTTTCATGTTTGTAAACGTACCCACACACAGTTCTAACCCCTACACCCCAGACTACGTTTAAAAAAAATGGCCTACTGATACATTCTACGCTCTGCCAACCCCGTAAGGTACCGTGATGATATAGATCGAAAGTGGAGTAGACTTATGTACTAAATTGAAACAAACATATTTTTGTAAACGATGAAATTGATTACTAATATTATAAATGCGAAAGTAACTCTGTCCGTCTGTCGCGCTTTCACGCCAAAACTACTAAACCGATTTAAATGAAATTTGGTACACAGATAGTCTCGAGTCTAAGAAAGGACATAGGCTTTTTAATGCGAAAAAACGGTTGTAACGGGTTGAAAGGGGGAATGATAAGTCGTATGGAAGTATCGTAATTTTTAGAGCTAGAAGCAAGAAAGTTATTTTTAGGCTGTTGATTCGATATAAATAAATATGACATTCAAAGTTTGTAAAATTTTTACCCTCAAGGGTGTAAAATAACAATAGGGAATAGGGGATGATAGTTTGTATGGAAATATATGAGGTTTATGTGAATGTTTTATATGTTTGCGACAAAGACGATTTAGCGCAGTGGTTAAGAGCTTAAGCCGCTATGCCCACTGCGTCTAATAGTCGCGGGTTCGAGTCCCGCACGGGACAAATCTTTGTGTGATCCACAATTATTTGTTCCGGTCTGGGTATTTGTGTATGTGAATTTTCATGTTTGTAAACGCACCCACGACACAGGAATAAATCCTAGTGTGGGGATACGATTAAAAAAAAAAAGAGACAAAATATTAGAGCTATTCTCATGTAACATTTACGGAGTCATTACAAAATGTAAAACTTAAGTTAACGAGAGTAAGAAACTTGCCAAGCACCGCGCCGTACACAATTTTGTTCCTTTTTACGCAAACACTGCAGAACGGATTTTGAGGAAACTTAACAGTAATATAGCCTATAACATAAGAATAATACATAGACTATAATTTATAAAAATCTATTTATCTCTATCTATATCATCACGCCAGATCCCTTACGGGGTAGGCAGAGAGTACAGAGTTCAAACAAGTTCTTTCCTTACATACGTCTCTAGCTTTCTCTACTCTCATAGTTCGTCTCATACACGCTCGCCGGTTTCGGAGACTCTTGACTTGTCCTTCAGATAAGACTTGGTCTATTTGGTCATGTTTTTATAATTTACAAAAATATTACAGAATAAACGCGTGCCAGCTCAACCGCGTGTTAATAATAAATAGTGCTGGTTAAAAATAAATTTGAAAAATGCTTAGAATGCTTATAATTTTCGAAAAACATACATATGTACGTACTTACGAATATCTCAAGTTACCGTTCGGTGATAAATTCATAAAAGTGTTTCATTTATCAATAAATTGTAATATTTACAACAACACTCGTATTAAAAAACATAAACACCGTTACGCCTATATTCCCCAATCGGGGGTGGCAGAGGTGTATTGTGAACACCCACTCTTTGCTGACAATGTTAGGTCCATATGCTAACTTGCTTCCATTATGCCTATGATACTGGGAAATTTCCATAGAAAAATTACATTTTGTCCAACCTAGGATTCGAACCCAGGACCTCGTGATCGCTACGCACAAACAAAATTTAAATGATTTATTTTGCATAAACCCTGCGACACTTACAAAATTGTCAAATTACATAATTTTTACCTAACTTGGGACACTTACAAAATTGTCAAATTAAATATTTTTTATCTAATCGAACTACTAATATACCACCGGAATGGAACACGGCCTCCACTGAAAAGATCCCGCGAAGAAACTCAGCGGGCCTGTATTTTATATCTAATTCTCTTTCTCTCTTTTCCTTTCTATTTTTTTAGCGCACGCCACCGCGGCCGCGGCAGAACCCCTTGGTATGATCGTACCCTTACTCGTAGTACTTATGTAACTCTCATTAATATGGAAATTTAATCAAACGAATGTAATGTTAGTGTATATTTGAAAAACACTTATTAATTTACGTAATCAAATAACGCATATGAAATAAAAGCTTTTAATTACGAACACAATTATCATATTTTCCATTTCTCGCTTTAAAGATAAAAATTAACGAAATATAAAGTTACAGAAAGTTTTCACCCAAACAGCGGGGAACGGAATAAAAACGCTTTGCATAATTTAACCGTCAATATGAAATACAACTAGCCGCTACCCCGCGGCTGCGCACGCACTGGTGATATTTTTATGAATTAATACAATTACCGTTATTTCAGCCTGAAATCTTATTATTACTGACATACAATATAGCCTATGTTACTTATGGGTAATGAAGCTTTCTAATAGTGAAAGAATGATTAAAATCGCTTCAGTAGTTTTAGAGTTTATCGATTACAAACCAACAAATTTTACCTCTTTATAATATTAATATAGATTTACATATAATTTTTGATATTTGAATGAATGGTCTTGACGCTGAGCAGCACCTTGTGTGAATTAAAAATTAGTCTTAAACAACAATATTTTCTTCAAAAATGTATAATTGGCATTTCTCCGCTTTAATTTCATGAAGTCGCGCCTATATTCCCGAAGCGTGGGGCAGAGGTGTACTGAATACACCAACTTTTTGCAATAGGGGACGAGCCTATTGCCATATACCGGACTCCGGTCTGATACTGGGAATTTTTCGATATAAAAACCTATGACGAAGTCAGTGACAGTTAATTTGACGTGTGCTTGTAATAATAATATTAGCCCAGTTAAGAAAATGTCCCACCGTTGGGCACGGGCCTTCTCTCAAACTGAGAGGGTTTAGGCTATAATCAGTAGGCAGAGAGTACAGAGTCCCAACAGGTTCTTTCCTTACATACCACTCTGGCTTCCTCCACTCTCATAGTTCGTCTCATATACGCGCGCCGGTTACGGTGACTCTTGACTTATCCTTCAGATAAGACTCGGTCTATTTGGTCGTGGTAAAATAGTTTAGGTCTTCCCCGGTACCTACATCCTTCTACTTTCGCATTGTATATCTGTTTTGTCATTCTTTCTTCTGATATTCTTTCTATATGCCCGAACCAACGGAGCATACCCTTTTCTCATGTAAATACATCATTTAATAGGGTCGTATTTATAAAGATGGCAAATAACTTTACGATCCCACCATTACAAACCAAACACGGGAAATATCGCATAAAATATTATGTCAAATCCGTTATTATAACAACTATCATAAATCATCATCTTCCAGATGTAGGGAATTAGTAGACGCGATCGCGAGGAGATATTCCCTAAAAATAATAAAAAAATATACCTCACACGAGCCCAATCAACCATTATTATATGACACAGGGATGAGGGCGATTCTATTAATTTATAACCAATGTGGGTGGATATACTGGAATTATATCTAAAGGTTGCGGAACGTGGACACGGCGAATAACTGTAATTTTGTGTTGTTTTTATTAAGACGTTGGCCAAGTAAATTCTTATAAGGGTTATAACTATTCGTAAACTAATTAAAATAACCTTAGATAAGTAATAAATAATTCTACTTATCTATATCATCAAGCCAAGTCCCTTGCGGGGTAGACAGAATGAATAATTTCAATGGTATTATTTATAGAAGGAAATGTAAACGTGGCAGAACTTTGTTTAGTTCTCTATTGGTCATGCTCACTAACAAGTCTATGCTTGCAGTGGCTATTTGGTGCTAGTCACTGCTTTCCCTCTAATATGGTCGATGCCTCGTTGGTCTGGTGGCAAAGCGCATCGCTTTGTGATCATGAGGTCACACACCCACGTTTCGCCGACGATGTTACGTCCCATGTAATAGGGGGCGAGCCTATTGCCATATACCGGGCACAATTCCAGAATCCGGACTCATACTGGAAATTTTTCGTTAGAAAAACTACATTTGTCCGACCTAGGATTTGAACCAAGGACCTCGTGATCACAAAGCGACGTGCTTTGCCTCACAAAGCGACGTCCTTTGCCTCATGCCATAATATGTTGTACTTAATGTTATGTACTTGAATACCATTAAAAGTCACCAAACCATAAATCGTTGCACGAAGTTATGACAACGAGAACCACGTTACGTGGTTACGTCGGTCATCGTTTGCTGTTGCAATAATTAATAAAACATCGGGCAGCCAAATGTTAGACTGAAAGTAGATGGAAATGGCTAAAGTCAGTAATTCTATATCATCACGCCAGATCCCTTTCGGGGTAGGCAAAGAGTACAGAGTTTCAACAGGTTCTCTCCGTACATACCTCTCTGGCTTCCTCCACTCTCATTGTTCGTCTCAAACACGCTCGTCGGTTACAAAGTCAAAGTCAAAAATTATATATTTGTTTAGGCCAATACATAAGCACTTACAAACATCAAAATTCGACGGACGATTTAGCGCAGTGGTTAAGAGCTTAAGCCGCTCTGCCCACTGCGTCTAATAGTCGCGGGTTCGAGTCCCGCACGGGACAAATCTTTGTGTGATCCACAATTATTTGTTCCGGTCTGGGTATTTGTGTATGTGAATTTTCATGTTTGTAAACGCACCCACGACACAGGAATAAATCCTAGTGTGGGGCTACGTTCTTAAATAAAAAAAAAAAATATTACATTTTTAAATCTACCACAGGATCGGAACGCGGCCTCCACTGAGAAGATCCGGCAAGAAACTCAGCGGTCTAGTCTTTTAACTTAATTTGTTTGGCCTTTCTGATAACCATTTTTTGTTCAAAATTGTATTATACAGCATTGTTTAATGATTGAGGAGCTGCTCAAACCCAATCTGTTTTATCGTCAAGGTAATCCAAAATTTTGTAATACCCTTTCTCACACAGTATAGTTTTGATTGCCTTTGACAAAGACTCTTGACTTGCCCTTCAAATAAGACACGGTTTATTTGGTCATTGTAAGATAGTTTAGGTCTTCCCCGATACCTACATCCTTCCACTTTCGGATTGTATATCTGGTATATAAAGTTGGTAATGGTTAGCACATATGTTAACCGTCCTTTATAAGATCAATCAAACAGTTTTTCTTCGCTGTCACCACTCAACTGTAGCCTTTTAGCCAAATTAATAACAACAGTTTAGCCACAAACCAAACAAATCAAAGACACATCATAATAGGATTCACACAAACCTATCTAATTTCATTTGTATTTCCAAGAACACAAAAATGGGCTCCTAATTTATATATCCATGTAAATTATGTTTGATTCGATTGTTAGATGTTTGACAAATTCACTTACTTCCACGCGTGAGACCGTGCGTGTTACTCTTCAGTATAAAAAGGTTATTGTTTTGATAAAAAATGACGTGCCATACAAACATCTGATAATAGGCGTAGGCGGGGTCACAACAAAAGAGAATTGGTTAGCACCATACAAACACAATACGGGATGAAGTTTTGATTCGGGTGTTAAATTAAGTTTTCTAACAACGGCCTCCCTTTTGTCTGTTTCCTTTTTTTCTTGTCACAACATCGTAACAACATCACTGTTTGTTATATTGAACAGAAAATTATAGTTTTCGAATATTTTTCACTAATGTGACCGCATTCATCTTGACATTCAGTAATTATTTTCGTTGATGTTGTTATAACCACACCAGTGTAGTCATCAAATACAGAATCCCGAAATATATTTGATTGACTGTTATTACATTATTATTAATAGTTATCTTTACTGACTGCCTCGTTGGTTTAGTGGAGTAGCGCATTGATTTGTGATCACGAGGTCCTGGGTTCAAATCCTAGGTCGGACAAATGTAGCTTTTCTAACGAAAAACTTCTCAGTATGAGTCCGGAGTCTGGAATTGTACCCGGTATGGCTATTATATAAGAACTAACATCGTTGGCGAAACGTGGGTGTACTCAGTACACCTCTGCCACCCCTGCTTGGGAAATATAGGCGTGAGGATGTTATTTTTTTATCTTTAGGTAATAAACTGTTATAGCTAATAACAGATTACACTTTCACTCAAGTATCTACGAGTATATAATATGCAAAAAAAATCAATGAAAACATTATTTTGAACATGTACTATAATCAGCCGGATGTTTGGTTTAATTTTCCATATACTTTATTAGTAGCCTACTGCCTATCAACTTTGACTTCCTTGTGGGGTGTGGAAATTAGTCAGTATGTACCTCTTCGCGGTCCACCCCGGCAAAGCACTTGTGTGGCGCACTGAACCCGTCCGTCGCGGATCTCTCAACAAGCTTCTAGCACTGCGATCTACTTTTTTGTGGAGTCATCAACAAGCTCTAAGACATTAATCAAGTATTATACCTATCAGTATAACTTCCTGCGTCCTCGTTTTAGTAAAAGCTACTTTTAGGGTGTTTATCTTGCTAATGATGTTTTACGATGTAGCCGACTCGACGTTATCAGTCCCGTCGCCTACAGTAGCTAATGCACGATCTAACAATATCTCCCTTAAGTGTAAGATTATAAGGTTCTATTTGATAAAGTATTTGATATGGTGTAGTGGTAGCGTTTTCTCGTCGGCTGTCCCTTTGCCTGCTCTCATATCTGGTAGGTAAGTTAATTAATTGAAGGATTGCGGTAGCCGCTCGTACTGATTAGCACACTTTTTGTGCGACATTTTAACTCTTTTGTCGGCCGAGTTATCTTAGTGATAAAAATTTTTGGATACCGCCGCATCTTTATATTTTCTGTAGCCACTTTTTTATTGAATGAAGAACTTTACATTAAACCATGGAAAGTGTTTAATGGTTATAATGCCAAATGTTTTATTCGGATTGCTGGTGGAAATTTTAATAATAATTATAATATACATTACTGCACACAAAAATATTATGACAAAAAAAATCAAAATCGTTATGATGGTACAACAAGGCGGCCTTATCGCTTATAGCAATTTCTTCCAGGCAACCTTTAGGTATGGACAGAGATGTTTAACATAAAATAAGAAGGGGTAAGGTGCAACAATGAAACAAATATGCTAAAGTAAAATAGAAACTAAAACAAACCAAAAATGAATCAACCTATTTTACATTTCATAAATGAATGACATAATAAATATAGAGGTAAGGGAAGACAATTGAGATAAGAGCAAAGGTAAAATTTAAAAGGGAATATGTTAAACGTGTTAAATTTGCAAGAAATGTGCTTGAAGATCACGTTTAAATATTTCCCGGGACTTAGCACGTCTCGGATAAGGATAGACTCGGATAAGGAGTTCCAAAGACAAATACTTTGAAGAGTGAAGGAATTGGTAAAGAAGATAGAAGAATGGGTAGGAATTGTAAGGCGAAGTGTCTTAGAGGAACGAAGGTTACGCGATTGAGTAGAGGCGAGAAAGGAGAAACGTTCCTTAAGATATATTGGAGTGCACGGGTTAAATAAGACAGAATAGAGTAGTGTTAGTACATGTATATTTCTACGATGGATAGGGAGCCACTTGAATTAAAAGAGAAGCTCAGCCGAAGATTATTTTGTAGTATATACTAATAAATACGAGAAAAGCCTTGAAATATTATCATTCTAGAGGCTGCAAATGGTAGCGTGCTTTCTTGTTAATACTAAAGTCAAGTCGTCAAGTCTATCGATCTATCTTCATCACGATAGATTCCTCCGGGGTAGGCAGAGAATGCAGAGTTCCAACAAGGTCTTTTTTTACATACCTCTCTGGCTTCCTCCACTCTTATAGCTCGTCATACGCACTCGTTGGTTAAGGAGACTCTTGACTTACCCTTAAGATAAGGCACGTTCTATTTGGTCCTGGTAAGATAGTCTAGGTATTCCCGGTACCTACATTCTTCTAATTTCGTATTGTCTATCTGTTTTGTTATACGTCAAGTGATCCGTGTTTATTCAGTGCTGATTAGTATCTAGATTAAATTTCAAAAGTTTACCTAATTGATACATATAGTTGATTTTCTAGAACCCTTTACTGTTCTCTTCAATATACTGTGGTATTTTATAAGATATGATCTTAGCCACCTACAGCTTGAAAATGTATTTACATCGTCACCTGATTAAATCTTGATAGTATCTCGCTTAAGTTAATTATAGGCGGTCGTAGCTTCCTCAACAGTTCTCGAACCTACTTAACGCGCAATATAATAACCCAATTGAATTTCGGGACAGAGAACAAAAGCCGGCTACACGGCTGTCGGCCGCATTACCGCCCTACCACAATAAATCCAGGAGGTCCGTCGCCAAAGGGCTAATTACTCTGAATATCGGTTGATATACTGTCTACTTAGGAGCCGTGATGTATGGGCACACTCAAAGGATCGGACGCCGCGCGCCCCCGGCACAAACACGCTGCTACGATTATAAATAAGCATGTTTAGGATAACGATTGTCGACAGAGGTCAAACCTCATAATAAACGGTAATAGAAAATAATAATTTTGGAAAAAAATGAAACCATTATTGGAGAATGTCTCATCCACAACATTGCCTGCCTTGACGGAGTAATAATCATTGAGGTTGTACTCACTGTTAAATATTTACTCTGTAAACTATTTGAGATTATTACAGTAAGATCTGTTGTACAAAAAAAAACAACAGTGGCACTACGGGAGTGCCGACAGAAGTGAAAACTTGATCAACGTGGATGTGTATCTATGTACGTACATACACAATATATGTACATACTTATATACAGAGGTGTCGGTAACGGTAACAGTGTCGCGAGTTCAATGGTTTTTTCCCATATCAAAACTGCCAACGTGCATATGTATCTATATACGTACATACACAATAAATGTACATACTTATATACAGAGGTGTCGGTAACGGTAACAATATCATATGTTCAATTGTTTTTTCCCATCACAAAAATGCAAACGCGCCTATAGAAGTTTTCATTTCAATAAAAACGATCAGAATGTTTTTAAAGATCGATGTTTATCTCTAACTTAGTGATCCTTAACTGCGACGGTAGTTGACCTATCGTAAAGTCACTTTTACGTCGGTATGCAGGTTACACGGAAAAATAATATAGTGCAAGCTATCCAATAACCTAGAGAAAGTCACGTAACTTTTAACATCGGGTGAAATATGCTGTAGAAGTGGTTCTAACGTAGAAGCGCTTTGTCATGACCATCACGCCTATATTGCCCAAGCGGGGGTGCCAGAGGTGTATAGTGTACATCCACTTTTCGCGGACGCTGTCAAGTCCCTTTTTTTTCCTGCTTCTTTAACCACACTGATCTTAACACAGAAGTGGTATGCTAACTCTTGAGTCTACTAAAAGTAAAAGTCATACGTACCCAAAAACATATTTTAAGCAATCACACAGTTAAGGGTAAACTGGAAAACTAACCTCAATATTACTGCCGACCGTAATTTCTTTTACATCGACGTCGAATGAGACATTCAAATAATTTCTTTGTCCGCCGTTGACAATAGCGCACATGATCTAGATTAGTGACGCGCATTGTGTCGCCAAAGGGTTGCGCCCATTGTACGGTGCGCCCGCGCATAATGCGCCGCTGCCCGCAAACATCTCGACGGTGAATTCGCACACATTCTATGAATTTGTAAAGAAAATAAATATAACTTTTTGAGAATGTCCTCATTCATCATTTATCAAGTTTTTGGGTTCAGTTTTAAAATATCAAAATTGTTACCATAGTGACGTCGTTCTATGAAATTGTTATTTACAGTACGAGTATTTTTACCGATGTGCCCATATTTACCAGTATTAGTAATTTCTAACTACATGAGATATTTTAAAAAACTTTTTTTTAAAATAACTCATATAGTTAAAAATTACTCGAGTCTCATGTATTTTCCTCTGTGACCACATGGTCTGACCGATCAGACCTCGTGACCCTGTTTAACTATTTTCAGTATAAAAAAGGCGCAGCTGGCCATTCATAACGGAGTGCTTGTCCCAACGCTGTTATATGGCAGTGAGAGCTGGGTATGTAAGAAGAAGAATGAAAGTAGGATAAATGCGGTAGAAATGCGAGCTCTGCGGAAGATGTGCGGAGTGAAGCTGACCGACCGTATTCGCAACAGCGTAGTAAGAAAGCGAGTAGGCATGAAAGATAGTATCGGTGTAAAGATGGAAAGGGTATGCTCTGTTGGTTCGGGCATATAGAAAGAATGTCTGAAGAAAGAACGACAAAACAGATATACAATGCGGAAGTGGAAGGATGTAGGTACCGTGGAAGACCTAGACTATCTTACCATGACCAAATAGACCGAATCTTATCTGAAGGACAAGTCAAGAGTCTCCGTAACCGGCGAGCGTGTATGAGACGAACTAAGAGAGTGGTGGAAGCCAGAGAGGTATGTAAGGAAAGAACCTGTGGGAACTCTGTACTCTCTGCCTACCCCGCAAGGGATTTGGCGTGATCATATAGATGTATAGAGATCCAGTATAATATTTTTTACATTAAAAACTGGAAATTTTATTATGAAGCTACCATATTACATTGACAATTATAACATATGACAGACAATCCGAGAAACGAGTATTAACCTACTGAAAAAATCTAAAATGCACAGGAATAACGAATTTCACACTTGCCTTCACAATTTTGTCCCATAACACCCACGAACAAATAATCCCAAAACGAACAATTCCGAAAAATATAACTTTATTATAGTGTACCGATGTAAGTAATGTGTAACCAAACTGAACCACAATGGAACTGATAAGATCAAAACTTTTGGTTGAACAGACAAATTGTTCGCTCACAGAAATAAATCTATGTTTACAAAACATGTCATTCATGGGGAATTATTTTAAATAATGTTTTGTGCCATGAAATTGATTCCTTTCTACCTAGAAAGAGAAAAAATATTACTGGTTTCGTTCCATCCATTCCTTCGAGGAAAGGAAAAATACTGCTCGTTAAACCTGACTGCAAATCATATAAATACCTACTCAAGTTCTTAAGTTGAATGTTGTAAAGTATTCTAACTTCAAAATCATTAAACAAATCGGTTGATTAAAATAACAAGTCAAGGAAAACAGACGTCATTTTCTATAAAATTATTAATTCTTTACCATACTGCAGTAAATTCAATGATAATCTTTAATTTTATATACCTTCCTACTTATAATTTCATAACTTATATTATGCATAAATGACGAATAAGTTTTATTGTAACCATCTCTGTCATCTACCTAAAGGTTGCCTGAAAGAAATCGCGATTAGCTATATACAAGGTGTAACATAATAAACGCAAGACCTGAAACTTGTTTGTTCTCAATCAATAACTGAATTGATATCAACTATTGTAATTTTTTTTAAATTTGCCAAACTATGAATTTATTAATGATTCAAAGGAATACGGAGATTTCAAATGCATTTCTAAAACATATTTCTGAATTCGCACACATACACATAGAATATTCTTTGTTAATTGGGGTATAAAAGTGCGTAAAAAAGGGGTTGAAAATTATCTAATCGGGGTGTTTGAGGTCTTGCGTTATCTATGATACACCTTGTATAAGACTATCGCGATAATCCTTATTCTGCCAATAACTATGTTCAATACTGTTATTTCTTTTTGTCATTTTATATTTTGTATGCAATAAAGTAGATAAGTTATACAATAATTAATATTACAATAAGTTCAGAAATAAACACAGACTGCCTAAATTTAATTACAACTAGTTCATTTATCTATGCCAACGGTACATATGAGTGTAAATGAGATTTTGTTCTATGATTTACCACTAGGTGGCGTTGGTACGCGTTAACTGAATGGTGGGCAGATGTTAAAGGATTGCGGGTACCAGCAAGGTGTCTCTTCAGGTGCCGTGAGTGGCACAAGCCATAGCTTTGTCATCGCCGTGTACTGTCGATAACACAACTTAGTAATGCAAAACATCATAATTTATTAATGCGAAAGTGGAGGGATCTAGGTACCGCGGAAGACAGACTATCTTACCATGACCAATAGACTGTTTCTTATCTGAAGGGCAAGTCAAGAGTCTCTGTAACTGGCGAGCGTGTATGAGGCGAGCTATGAAAGTGGAGTTAGCCAGGGAGGTATGTAAGGAAAGAACCTGTTGGAACTCTGTACTCTCTGCCTACCCCGCAAGGGAGCTGGTGTGACGATGTATCATCAGACAGACAGATAATTTACAAAAAAAGCGTCTGCCAGCGAGTTTGTTAGTGTATGTTTTTTTATAAATTACAGCCTAATTGTTATTCTGATATTTAAGATATATTACTTTAAAGTTTCATAAAAATCCGTTGAATAGTTTTTGGATGAAAGAGTAATAAAAGTTTATACATCAATACTCACAAACTCTCACGTTTATAATATTAGTACGATAAAAATAGTATCATATCAAAAAAAAACCTCTTCGTGGGAGTAATACCGAAACAAAACTTTGGCAAGCTTAAGAGCTATAGCGTAATGGGACAATACTCTGGAGTAAAATCACACGGGGGACAGCATTCGCATTTTAGAATACGTCTCAGATCTCTGAACAAAACGCACTGGTACCCATCTGTTTCCCGCTTCGAAAAACTTTGAGGGTGATTTAAGACTTACTTCCCTCCTGCACCAAAGTAGTGCTTAAGATAGTGTGAGCCACCGATCTCCTTGGAGTCGCATACGCTGGACGCTCAGTGTGTGTTTGTGTGTGTGTGAGTGATGTACGCTGTTGGCCGCGAGGCCTTTACAGCTTCACCGGACTTAAAGGCGAGCGTGCAACCACTACGCTCTAGCCAGCCAGAAGGGCAAGAGGCGACATACTCGAAGGCGCCTTGTAGAGGCACCCTCGGTTGGGACAGTCGCTGTAGGGGGACGGGTGCACTACTAAGTGCACCGGTCAACCGCCGGCTATGGGAGGGGATCTACGACTACGTTGTTGTCGTCGCCCGTATTCTGAGCGGATGGACGCTCAGGCCTAATGCCTGCCTTATGCAACCGCGATCCCAAAAACATTTATTTTGACATAGTGTATGAATAAATATTATAATAATAATATTTAGCCCTGTTAAGAAATTGTCCTACCGTTGGGCATGGGCCTCCTCTCAAACTGAGAGGGTTTAGGCCATAGTTCACCACACTGACCCAGTGCGGGTTGGAGAACTTCACACACCTTCGAGAAACTCTTAGGCATGCAGGTTTCCTCACGATGTTTTCCTTCACCATTAAAGCAAGTGATAATTAATTAATTTTTAATACACACGTGTTTTCGAAAAGACAGAGGTGCGTGCCTGGGTTTGAAGCCGAGAACCCTGACTTTGCAGTCCAACGGTTTAACCACTAGGCTATCACAACCTGCCTAAAATATATGTGAATGTGGTGTGTGAATATAAATGAAAAATGTATGTATAAATATAATTATGATTAAATTATCAAATATATTATTTATGCTTTGGCATAGCACTATTAAGGACTTATTTATGCTTATTTAACTCATAACATTATATCCAATCGCTAGTGTACGCGATTGTACCGCACGGGGACCGCAACAATTTTTTTAACATCCGCCTTGATACAAATGCGGAATGCGCGAAAGTAGCACGGGACAATTAAAATCTCTGTACATAATATGTCAGTTTGATTTCTGCTAAGCTTTATACTTGGAGAAATATGAAAACAAAATATACGAGTAGATCAACCAAAATTTATAATATTACAACTTTGACGGGAAATATTAAAAATTGTCTTTTATGAAATTACTCTGGTCTTCATGATTTATGGATCGGGATACTTAAGAAAAGCATTGTTTACTTTAAATGTGGCTATGTAATCTAATGTTAACATAATATGTAGCGAATGATAATAAGTAACATCATTTGTTAAGTATTAATGCTGGCAAAATGAAAAATATAATCTTCATAAGAACGAACCTGTACTCTTTATATCCAGCAGAGGGATCTGGTGTGATGATATAGATAGATAAAGAATTTTCACAAAGTACTACTACTAAATACTAGTGTTTCAATATTATTTTCAAATGTATTGTTTCCTTTATCCTACTGAGATCGTTTTTCAGCTAATGATGATAATGATACATTTGTTGCCCAACTGAATATTTTTCAAGTACCAATTCAAAGTTATCTTCATTTCTAAACCTCGCCTCACCTTTGCCTCGCATGCATCCAAAGCAGATGGATAAATAGCACGCTTAACTTGCACAATAGATTAAGGAAAGCTGCATATCGACAGATGAGATCATCATTTCTCCGCCGCAACGCACGCGGTGACAGTTTGCGCAAAAACTTTCTATTTGCCGCAAAAGGGGTGCTCTACCCTTTCTTTTGTGCAATTCGACTCTGATAATATTGCACGACTGTCAACTCGGCACATGCTCCAACAAGGTGTGAGTAGAGAGTATGATCCCTTTTGACGTGAATCCTCTTTAAAATCACTCCGAAACATACGGGTACCAGGTCAGAAAAGGGGACCGTAACGAAAAGGTCTATATCGTTTTACCTTAAAATTTACAAAACTATTAGTCTTACAAACATGAATCTAGTGTCATTATTTAGCTTACTTAGCTTATTTTATAGTCAGCTTGCTGTTATGACCTTGAGTTGACGTCAGGGCCGGGTGGGACGGCACTGCGAAGAATGACCGAACCCGCGTTCTTGCTTCTTTCTACCAATCTTTAACACTAAAAGCGACTCGCTGACTTAGACGTTTGTGTGCTGTGCCTCGACTCAGCCACAGTGATTTTTTCTGAGGAATTACATATTATATACAGGCATATTTGGTTTATCTAGTTACCGACTAATGTTAAAGTAATTTGTGCAACTTTCATGAGGAGTTTTACCATAATAGCAAAGTACTTGTAAAACAAAAACTTCTTATGCGATAAAAATATCACGATGTTTTTTGAATTTATAACTTTGATGACACCACTGAGTTAAAGACAATGAATGGGGGCTCATATTGGTAATCATCAAATTAGCAGCGTGTAAAGTTTTGCAACAACGAATTTACTTGCAGTTTTATTATATTTTAAGTATCACTAGATTTGCGAATAGAACAGCAAATACCCGATTTAAAAACTACCGTATGTTAAAACGTAACTATAGTGCTTGACCTCTGCCTACGTCGAAGGCGGGAATGTATTAAGATTTAGTCGGAATCGATTCACCTTTTTTGCGTGGTGCCTTAACGAACAAAGATTTTCTAATAATTGTTTTGTGTCTTGAGATTTCTTAATGTTTTAATTCGAGTTTTTTTTTTAATATGTTGTTTCAGATACAGCCCTAATCCAAATTTATAATAATATGGATAGATATATCAGAAGCATGCAGGCTTTCAAATAACAAACTCAAGACCCAATAAAATACCCTTACACTGTTAAGGCGGTCATTCTAGCCCATTAATTCGTCAAAATTTAAATGACAATGATGTGAGTGTTAAGCAAACATCGGTCGGGTGAAGTGACCAGCTAATATATTATATCATTCGGTGACGTTTACACTGGTGTTAACGAGCCATCCCTCCATAAAATGTTTTGTGTTCGTACATAAATCTTGGTGTTGGAGCCGAAATACACTTCACAGTGCGTATGTATAAATATTGTGTATTATTAAAATATTCTTATTGGACAATAAAATGCTATTTGAAGACGAAAGACTGGGTGATGCAAAGTAGTAACTTTAACTTGTAAATTTAACAGTTGCTTTATCAAGCGATTCGCGCTACGGCAGCGTAATGCGAAGGTAGGCCGTTCGCCTTTTAAACATAAACTCAAATAGTCTTTAAACACCACCGTCACGCCTATATTCCCCAGAGGGGGTGGCAGAGGTGTACTGAGTACACCCACGTTTCGCCGACGATGTTAGGTCCCATGTAATAGGGGCGAGCCTATTGCCATAACCGGGCACAATTCCAGACTCCGGACTCATACTGGGAATTTTTCGTTAGAAAAGCTACATTTGACCGACCTAGGATTTGAGCCCAGGACCTCGTGATCACAAAGCGATGCGCTTTGCCACCAGACCAACGAGGAAGTCAAACCCACTCTTACATGCTTTGTTAAATTTTCAACACGTAATTATCAATCAAAAAATAATTTTAAAAACCAATTAATGACAATTTCCGATAACGTATTATTATTTTAGAACTGACACATTACAAGGCACATATTAAATTTAACGCCCTCAAAGTGTAAAAACCGCGATAATACATACCGATCGGCATTTACTTAAGTGGTTGATAGCGTCAGTGGGAAAAAAGAAAAGTTATTTTTTTAATTAACACATTAAGGGCAGATATCTTAATCTGTATGGCGCCATTTCTAAAAAGAGTTCACCCCTTGATAACAGTCCCGACGGCTTTATCAGGACTTGGGACGTATCTATACAACGGGACAATAATGTGCAAAAAATACAGAGATCTTTTTTGTAATTAATAGTTTTTGGGTTTTGCGTTTTAGATTTTAGACCACCTCTTTGATGGAATTGCCTTCACAAAGCCAACGCCTTTAACATTATATTTTATTCGCACCTATTTTTTTCTGTGTTTCTAGTTTAGATTAAGAAAGTCAATGTAAATGATCTAAAAGTTTTACCGTCAATGCGGTTAGCGCAGTGGTTAAAAGCTTAAGCCGCTCCGCCCACTGTGTTTAATAGTCGCGGGTTCGATTCCCGCACGGGACAAATCTTTGTGTGATCCACAATTATTTGTTCTGGTCTGGGTATTTGTGTGTGAATTTTCATGTTTGTAAATGCACCCACGACACAGGAATAAATCCTATTACCACTTCCTAATTGGCAGTCGTTCATGTTAGCCATTTTTTTGCCACTTTCATTCATTCAGACTACTTCGCTTAGGCTGTACAGAACATATTATTTTCATTACAAAGTTTCATTCAGAATTTATTTAACTTTTTATTTCGACTTTACTTATTTTATTAATTATCTACGAATTTTTGTAAAGTACCTATCCGTAATTAAAATAAATCTCACTCGAATTATTTTTTTCTGAGGAGTGACAAGTTAACTTGAACGTTATTTAACACATAGCCCTAATTATTTGAGTACCATTAAACCGAAATAAATTGCACATTCCGAGTTCCGTATTCCTCGGTCCGGAATACCGTCGAATAATAATTACCGGCACAACGGACGTGGGAAACCGTCTCCTTCGGCAGCGACCGCCATAAGCTGCGGCCATAAATCACACAAATAACAACACAAGATTTATATGCTTTAAACGGACAATAATAATTATATCTGAATAATTTTAGAGTCACGAGGTGCTTGTAGTGGTCTGCGACCGCAGTCTTCTTAGCGATCACGAAGGTTAGGTTCAGCTCGGTCAGTCTGAGACGGGTGACCGTTGTATTTTCGTTTCCATGGTTTGTAAAGTCCTCTATCTATCTATCTACCTATATCATCACGCCAGCTTCCTCGCGGGGTAGGCAGAGTGTACAGAGTTCCAACAGGTTTTTTACTTACATACCTCTCTGGCTTCCTCCACTCTCATAGTTCGTCTCATACACACTCGCCGGTTACGGAGACTCTTGACTTGCCCTTTAGATAAGACACGGTCTATTTGGTCATGGTAAGATAGTCTAGGTCTTCCGCGGTACCTACATCCTTCCACTTTCGCATTGTATATCTGTTGTAAAGTCCTAATTACTTCTTAATGTCATAGTTGTTAAGCCAAGTTGAAAGCCTTATAGGCAGCTTGATAAGTTCCAACAGCAGGTGCCCACATTGTCTCAACCAATCCGCTCTGGGTCCATGTAGTGCAGTATGGCGTCTCTCTCGTCTCGATTTGTGAGAGAAGGCCTTTGCCAGTAGTAGACAATAAACGCTTATTTATTGTTATAGTCTAATATCAGACGCAGAAAAACTTAACGATAATTACAATATAAACTAAAGGTGAGAAACATTATCGCCTACTTATATAAAGACGTTAAGATTACAGCTATATAGTAGCACCTTATAAAGCAACAAAAAGTGAAATATTTTAATCGATTAGTTATACAGGTGTTCGGAGGTATATCAATAACGGTTTGCATATCGACAGAGATAATTTTATAAGGGTTGGTAAATGGAAAATGAACATTAGCTACCTCACTGAAAGTGTTTTTTTCATTAAATTATTGTTTTGCAATGGCAGTGAGCTATGAATTCTTTTGCTATCGAGTATTGTTAATTAAAGGGGACTAGAATATATTTATTAAGTGGAGCCCATAATTAAGTGTTCTGATATTGAATTTTAGATTATTCGAGTTGATTTGGTTTCATGTTCAATTGTTGACGTCCTATTATTATGTGTGGGCGTATTTTTAAATAAAACCAAGTTTCCTTAAAACATTATCTCGCTATAATTTACAAAAGAAACTAGTTTAAATTAATAAGTTTGTATAAAACGAACTATGAGAGTGCAGGATAGAAGAGATATTTGTAAACGTAAAACGCGATCACACTATTTTACTCCTCAAAGATATATCGTATGTAGACACGACATACCCACTAAACTTAAATTGAAACTGATTTAGTTATAAAAATAAAATAGGGAAATTTCAAGTTCACAAAATGAAACTAATTACTTAAAACCAAACATTCAATCTTCAACTAAAAGACATGCTTTGTCTATTTTGACATTTCATATACGTTTACTAGTAGCCATATTTCACACGCACTAATAAACTTTTAAAATATTATGGCAATTATAGAAAGTCAAAACGAAAAAATAAATAAAGTCAAAAATCGGTGGCCCGCGGCCGCGTTGCGGAGGGCCACTGTTCCAACCGCATTATTTTTTGCTACATTTGAAAAGTTTAGAAAATAAACCGTAAGCGCCAAACCTCTATCATGCAATAGAAAGTTATCCCCTAAACTTTATTAAGAAAATTAGCTGTCTATTGCAAAACAGAAGCTTGGCGCTTATAACGTTCTCCATAAAAAGGCTCGATTTTATGAGGGAAAGACGCTATCCAAAAGATCTGGACCGTTGATTTATGGGACCTAACCGTTCGGAGGTACTAAACACCGCTTGTTAGTATTCAGGTTAGATTTGCATCCAATTAGTAGCATTAGAATTTTGATGCGTGTTGTACCGTATCTAAATGTCGATACTTATGAGATTTTATTGTTTTTATTATGTTTAAAGCCAGTGCAGGTACTACGTATGTAGTTAAATTTTATCGACTAGAATGTAACTGCGTCTTGATGTTATAGAATAAAATAAAAATGTTAAAACTACTGATTTTATAGCAATCAGATCATTTTCTATATGTAATGTATAAATATTAAATTTCTTTATCTTGCCACACATGTTGGCGCTCCGTTTACGATGTGTTATATAGTATATACAAGATGTAACATAAATAACGCAAGAACTCTGACACCCAAATTAGATTATTGCTTTACGAATTCAATACGAAAATCAAACTTCTAATGTTAAGGAGTTTTCTACCATTTTTTTAAGCTCTTTGGCACCCAAATTAACCATAAAATTTAATAATTAATTAACTTTTGTATGCGTATTGAGGCGTGTGTAGTAGAAATACATTTAAAATAGCCGTAATGCTTTGAGTAATTATAAAATTTAACACAGCGAACAAAAGATGTAACAGAATTTTTTAAAAATTAAATAAATGAATTACTTACTTTTAAAATAGTTACAATAGCCCATTTAGAAGAAACTACTTTTATGTCTTGCGTTAATTGTGTTACACCTTGTATATCGTAAACGAAATATAATATGATGTAATATCTACTTTATCTATACGAGTAAAATTATCCGATTGCTTAAGAAAATTCTTTAGTAGCATAAACCTGACTTAAAAAGTAAAATACATCAATCTATGCAAATAAAAAAAAACTGTGTATGAAGATTTAATCGTTAATGAATATCAATAACAGAACTGTTTATAAAAAATACTAAAACTTATTAAAACAATTCGAAAACCTTCGATACCTATACTATTCGGAAATATTTTACTTAAAAAATCCAGTAACAATAACCTACGTAATCAACTTATTTGCGGTAATCTGAATAAATCAAAGAAAACAAAATGAAAAGTGAACGAACGGAAGCAGTCAAGGCGAGCGAAACGCTCCCACGGTGTAGACACTGGAAATAGATATCGATATATTTAAATAACTTTATTATTAAAATATTGATTGTTAATAAAACTTTATACTACATTATTATGCATTATAAATCCACAAACCAATAATCCTATTTGATTTTTCATAAAGTTGTATAGTTAATAATAAACCGATGCTCGGTTGGTCGTATACAACAATAATGATACACCACACAAATGTACGCTTACTAAAAACACTGGGGAATAAAGAATTCACAACCTTCCGCGGATTAACGAAGGCTCCCGCTGCCTACAGCTTGAGACACACAAGCGGTTTGTTTGTTGAACCATTCAAAGTATGCAAGGTGTAACATGATAAACGCAAGACCTCAGACAACCCGATTAGAGAATTGCTTCATAAAGTCAAAACGAAAACCACATTTTCAAATTTAAAGGTTTTTACTCTTTTTAAAGCACTTTTATACCCCAATTAACAATGAAACTTGTACGTGTATGTGTGCGTTTTGAGAAATACGTTTAGAATCTTCTTCTTGCTATGAATCAAGAATAAATTTAATTTTTTATAGCATCCTGAAGGAGTAAAAGCATTTTTTGCAAATTTAAAAAAAAATTAAAAACATTAAAAATTGTTGGAATCGATTCAGTTACCGATTTAGAACAAACTACTTTCAGGTCTTGCGTTTATTATGTTACAGCTTGTATAAACCTAAAAAGATGATTTAGCAAAAGTGTGTGATTACCATAAGGAATTAATCAGTACAAACACAAAAGTCACTTCAAACTCTGAGGGGAGGACTCTTAAAAATTATTATATTCACATGTTTTCTTTTTTAATTTTTACACAATTGTAGATCTACCAAATCAGAACGCGGTCTGCACTGAAAAATATTGATGAGAAACTCAATACACTTGTCTTTTCAATATGAGGTATTTGTTTTTTTTTTATGCAATATTTTAGTGACAAGCAGTGGGTTTAGCTTTTAGCACCAATGCTTTAAAACATAGGTCTTACAAGAATTATCATGATAAAAATTTTGATAAGCAAAAAATCTTAAGTCTTAAGGACCGTAATGGTCCTCCATCTAAAAACTAAGAACATTTTGGCCTTTGTTTTTTTATATATATACTAGTAACTATACGCTATACCAACATGATTGAAACAAGGTAAAATATTTTGCTACAATACGTCATCTTAAGTATTTTTGCATAAAGCCCGCAATCTGAAATTGCTTGATAGTTTGCTTTCGTGTCGTATTTATACCGCTAAACGATAAAACAATAGAAAGAGGTAACTATGTATGTACCATTTATCTACACAGTTTGAAAAACATAATTTACAGTTTTAGCAGACAACAATTCAATAATTTTGTACCGTTCATACTTATGTTTCTAGCGGACAGTGTGTCATCAGGTGAACCGCCAACGGCAACAGCCAACCGCCCAGGAAGCGCAACTCAACGCGCGAATAAGAAATAAATTCCCTGGCAAGCGTAACAAAGGTGGAGTCAAAAGGAAGCGTCCACCCCTAGGCCATGGTGGAGATAGCTGCGCCGGGATTTATACACGTGCCTTATGGCTTCATGGGACATGAGAAAAAATTGTGAAATGCTCACTCGCGTGGTACGAAACGAATGTTGAATCCTTTACGGATTGTTTTGTTGTAGACAACACGCAACATCAGAACATTTACTGCGATGTATCTATGTATGTAAGAAACAAAAACAGCAAAATTATGGAGAAAAAATAAATAAAGACACAGCACGTACTTGTCGCGAATTTATTCCTCAAGCGGAAGTAACAATTCCAGTCCAGACGAAGCGGCGATAAAAGGGTGACGAGCCATACCATAATTATGGACAAAATTCTAGTACGTCCACTGGTGTAGTACGAAACGAATGTTGAAGTCTGTACGAATTGGTTTGTTGTAGATAACACTAGTTGGTCGGAACATACATCACCGAAAAACAAAATGATGGCGAGAAAATCCTAGTGCTTTCTCATCTAATAATTAGTAAAAAATATGTATAAATGCGTCACGAATTTATTCCTCAAACGGGAGAGAGAGATGTGTCATGGAACGTGTTGTACCTAAATAGTATATCGCCGACCCAGCCTAACCTCGAAAGTTCCTTAGGGTAGATCGCGACGTACCTTGACTTTGACAGTTGCTTCCTCAGAAACAAAGTGCAACTCAATTGATGGTTGTTGAATTGTGTAATGCTTAAAGGTTAATAAAGTAAGTATGGAGAAAAGATACTGAAATTTAAAATTGTAGTGATTCTTTCCCTTTCTTGACTATTATTCTAACCCGAGACCTCGCGATCGCCAGCTGCATTAAGCACGAGATAAGCTCGGATAAAAATCCTAGGTCGGAGAGTGTGGTTTATACAGCAAAACTCTGCCTGCAACTGTGCTCGGAATAATGGCAATCTGAGAGGAAGAGACTTACACCCGTATTCTATAACGTTACCGCGAAAATTTCTCTACTCTATTCAACCTATTAGGTACACCCAGTAGTAAAGAATCTCCTCCACTCGGCATGGCAAAAACAAGCGTAGTGGTTGCACTCTCGCCTCTTGTCCGGTAAAGCTGTAAAGGCCCGCGGCCAACAGCGTAGATCATTCACACACAAGGCATAGCAAAATGTCGAATGGCGTCGATTCGATCGAGTGAAAACGATTAATTCATTGTAAGCTGTAAACTGGACAGGTTTACATAAATTAAAAATAAATCTGTCTATCTATATCACCACGCCAGCTCCCTCACGGGGTTGGCAGAGAGTTCCAACAGGTTCTTTCCTTACATACCTCTCTGACTTCCTCCGCTCTCATAGTTCGTCTCAGTAAGATAGTCTAGGTCTTCACCGGTACCTACATCCTTCCACTTTCGCATTTCATATCTGTTTTGTCATTCTTTCTTCTGACATTCTTTCTATATGCCCGAACCAACGAAGCCTACCTTTTCTCATCTTTACACCGATACTGTCTTTCATACCTACTCGCTTTCTTACTACGCTGTTGCGAATACGGTCGGTCAGCTTCACTCCGCACATCTTCCGCAGAGATTCGACCGCATTTATCCTGCTTTCGTCTCCTTCTTACCTACCCAACGCTCACTGCCATATAACAGCGTTGGGACAAGCACTCTGTTATGCATGGCCAGCTGCGCTTTTTGGCTTAAGTGCCGGCTCCCAAGTAGTCTTCCCATCGCACCATTCACTCTATTCCCTGCATTCTCTCTTCTCTCTATATCAGCAGTATATTTCCCATCTTTACTGAAGGCGCATCCAAGATATACAAACTCATTCACTTGCTCCAGCACATCGTTACCAACCATCACGACAACCAGAACGAATGCAACCATCCTTGCATTCGTTCTGGTTTCTTCTCGTTCAAAAACCATAATTTTGGTTTTCTTTACATTAAAAATAAATAACGGTAGAAAATGCACTATGGCTAACATCGGTAGAGGTGGAAGTAATTTGTTCAACAAAATCAGATAAATATCAGTTCGCCATGTTCTTTCACACCTCAGTTGACTTTAACATCAAATGAATATCCAACTCGTATATTTAAATATAAAAAATCGAGAAACAATTAAAATTCCTAAAATACATTTGTAAGATAATATTGAACTTACGAAGTTCAAGTAATGAACCCGAAAAATACGACAGATAAGTAAGTTACCATAATAATTTTTGCCGAAAATATGACAAAGAATTTAAAAGTAAGAAAGCGAGTAGGTAACAAAGATAGTATTGGTGTAAAGATGAGGAAGGGTATGCTCCGTTGGTTCGGGCATATAGAAAGAATGTCAGAAGAAAGAATGACCAAACAGATATGCAATGCGAAAGTGGAAGGATGTAGGTACCGGGGAAGACCTAGACTATCTTACCATGACCAAATAGACTGTGTCTTATCTGAAGTGCAAGTCAAGAGTCTCCGTAACCAGCGAGTGTGTATGAGACGAACTATGAGAGTGGAGGAAGCCAGAGAGGTATGTAAGGAGAGAAACTTTTGGAACTCTCTGCTTTCCCCGCGAGGGAGTATAATAATATGAGGGGGGATAATGTATGTATAGACGATAGCATAGCCTAGTTAGACTTCGCTCATTGCATTGTATAGTCGCGGGTTCGATCCCGTAACGCAAGAAATCTTTTTGTGACACACAGACATTTCTTTTATTCTGAGTGCTTGTGTATTTATAAATACGAGCCTTAATAAACTGCTTCTTTGGTCTGATTACCTAGTCAGTGAAGTGGCGCGTAGTGCAAGTGGCGATCACGAGGTCATGGGTTCAAATCCTAGGTTGGAAAGTGTAATTTTGCGGTAGAAAAAAAAACATAGCCGCTGTCTGGAGACTGCAATTGTACCCAGTATAATGGCAATAGCCTTGCCCGCTACTAAATAGAACGTAACATCATCAGCCTTCTATATTGAAACCTAATATCATCGGCAATAAGTGGGCGTACAACTCTGTCAGCCCCCTTTACGAATAGCAGTTTGATGGTGTTTATTTTTCTTAATAATATGATACTTTTACTAAGTTCTTAGATTTACGCGAATATAACACATGAAAAAAAACTACTTTTGAGATTTTATCGCGGTTTATTTTTGATTTTTAGTTCCCGGCGTTTCGGGCGCTTTGCAGTACCCATGTATGCGCCCTAAACGTCGGGACGCTTTTGGACGCCGCCGCCGCAGACGCTTTTGGACGTCTAACACCTCAGTCCTTCCCGTGACCATGGGGTCACGGGAAGGACTGAGGTGTTGGACGTCCAAAAGTCATAATTGTTTCGGGGTACCCTCAAACGTCTGAATTCTTTTTGTCGGTCCGAATATGATACTTTTACTGCTCGTTGGTCTCGTGGTGAATAATGCGCTTTGCGATCAAGAGCTCCTGGGTTCATATCCTAGGTCGGACAAATGTAATTTTTCCATCGAAAAATTCCCAGTATCAGTCCGGAGTCAAGAACTGTCCCCGGTATATGGCAATAGGCTCGCCCCCTATTACACGGTACTTAACATCGTCGGCGAAAAGTAGGTGTACACAGTACACCTCTGCCACCCCTGCTTGGGGAATGTAGGCGTGACGGTGTTTATTTTTTTATTTACCTATCTATCTATATCATCACGCCAGCTCCCTCGCGGGGTAGGCAGAGTGTACAGAGTTCCAACAGGTCCTTTCCTTACAGACCTCTCTGGTTTCCTTCACTCTCATTGTTCGTCTCATACACCCTTGCCGGTTACGGAGACTCTTGACTTGCCCGTCAGATAAGACACGGTCTATTTGGTCATTGGTCATGGTAAGACAGTCTAGGTCTTCCCCGATACTTACATCCTTCCACTTTCGCATTGCATATCTGTTTTTTTTATTTATTTATGATACTTTTATAGTACGCTCGGTAAACGCGCATTTATTTATTGTACCTATTTATTCAAATGCCAACAGGGTTGATACATTTAACACCAAACGTTTGTACAAACAAACGTAGATGTGTGATAAGCAACAATCTAAACAGGATCTTGCGCGCGCGACTCATGCGTCTTTGTACCCATTCAACCTTTTATATATGAGGAGTCAGAAGGTCTTGTTAAAGACATGTTTTTTCAGTTTTATTTACGAATTGAATGATTGTAAGTACAGAGTACAGTAAATGGAAAAAAAAATATTAAAAGTTATGTGAGTGTTTGTTTACATACTACTGACCACTTCCCTCATAAACTCAAACTCAAATAATTTATTTCGTATAAAACCTGCGAGGGCATTTACAAATACTCAATTTACATTTTTTTATATCTAATTCAACTACTAATCTGCCACCTGATCGGAACGCGGTCTCCACTATGAAGACCCGGTGAAGTAACACAGCAGGCTTGTCTTTTTTTAACTAATTTAACTCTCTTTCTCTCTCTTTATTATTTGCAATCATATTGTGTGGATACAATGTTTAAGTTACAATTAAATAGTTTAAGATCTAGCTCCAGTGTGATGCCGTACGACCGAGATATGAGACAAATGATAATATTTATAAAAAATGTCCCAAGGATCCAAATAAACCTGTCACCATAACCAGCAGTGCCCATTCACGAGTATGACTACTGGAACAGCCATCACTCCCCTCGACCATATTGGAGGGAAGGGAGTGACCCGCGCCAGACAGCCCCCGCAAGCAAAAACATTATAGTGACATATTGGATACAAATATCACACACAATATGACACCGACCTCGTCCGCGAGGTCGGTACCTGCCTGCCGGCCGGTACAGAGCACCACGGCGAGACACCTTGTATATGGCTTCTCCCATAGCGACAGCCCAAGCCGAGGTCATTGTCCTTTTCCTTGTTGGCGTCCTTGAGCTAGTTGCAATTGGGCTTCGGGGTCGCAGACACAAGGGGCGGGGGCCCTGAGCGTCCTTCATGAGCAACCCCGAAGAGGACGGCGGCGTGGTGTGGCCCACGTCGCCCTGAGCACCGCGTCGGTGCGGGGGAGAGCGTGTCATCAAGTGTCCCTCCGATGGCGGGCTCGTCAGAGCGCGGCACAAGAGGGGTACCGGTGCGTTCCATACAAAGATCCCGGAGCCCCTCCAAAGTGCTGATATCGGCCACCCTAGGGTTTTTAGTCGGTAGGAATCCGACACGCCCCGCGAGCTTCCCCCGAGGCTCGCGGAAGTCCTATGCAGGTTTTCCCCAGGAAAAAAAAGAACCTAAAAAAGTTGTAATTGGGCAGGCTTAAGTCTAGAAGTAGAGTGCTTTATAGCACTCATCACTTAATGCGTACTCTCGCGTAAACTCATCATCAGCTTATGCCGAGGATGAGTTTACGCGAGAGTACGCATCAAATATTATTGTTTATAAACTGAATACTCTCTGGCATTAATAATTGACGCGATAGGAATGCAGGCACAATTCACTTTTAAAAGTTGTTTAGTATTTAGGCAACTCCGAATAGTTGATCCCATACAGCTTCTTTGCTTTTTTTATAATAGTACCTAAAATAAATAATAAATAACAAAACAAGCGAAATACAAATTTATCATTAAGTTACTTGTTAGGCCGTACATTACTTTTAGTGTCAAAAGATGTAAAACCTTTATATACCTTATCATTTTATACCATCATACAGTTACAATGGCCGGTGGTTCGGAACAAAATTATGTTATTCCCGCCAATTAAGACTTGTCCAGTGCGGGATGACACCCAAACTTGTCCTTTGGGCATACCGCCTCACTACTTGCGAAAAGAACAGAGAATGGCATAGACACATTTTTTGTAATTACATACTTATAAATGTTTTGATCTAAGTGAATTATTAAAAGGTATTTGCCTATAATATATTTCAATGTTAAACATTAACTACTCTACAACTTTTTGAATATTCAAAACGCTAGGCACTTTTTAGTTATAATTTATGGAATTACGTTCTTGTAATAAAAGATACTGTATGTATTTTAAAAATTACTAGGCTATTATTTTTTCTTTAGCTTGAGAACAAAATATACCTAACAAGTGGTCACAACCACTTATTAAAGCCGCTCATTAAATTCTGTTCAATTTCAATGGCGTCCCAGAGGCGTTATAGTATTTTTTTCTTAATTTACATTGACTTAATCTCTATTCATTTATCGAATTCGACTCCACAACCTTCTTGTTACAAGTTATCTCACCGTTAGTCCAAGCCTGAGGTTACAAAGTAATAACCAGTTAAACACACATGAGATCGCTTCCAATATTTTTACATAATTATTAACGAAATCGTTGCACATACGTAAATGATTGGCCAAGTGCACTCTAATCACCGCACATCTTTCCTGAACGCCGCTGAGCGACGAAACACCGTAATTTACGACCTCAAGAATGCAATAATACAAAAAAGAATCATACGGAAGCTGTTTACGTTATATTTTAATCTATAAAAGTATACAATGTAGCAATAGGAAGCGGAGAAATAATATTTTTCATTTCCTGTTTGGCGAGTAAAATTTTTGAGAGTGAAGTTTTTGCATTTTGTTCGCGCATCCGTGGGAGCGACTACCTGGCACCCGTGGTGCAGTAATTTCTTATAAATCGACATCTAGTGAGATATCCATTCGCGGCCTCGTCCCACTGAGATCGGTGCGCGGGCGGCGGGAAACTGGCAACAATGGCACACAATAGCGCACATGATCTAGATTAGTGACGCGCATTGTGTCCCCAAAGGGTTGCGCGCATTGTGCGGTGCGCCCGCGCATAATGCGCCGCTGCCCGCAAACATCTCGACAGTGAATTCGCACACATTCTATGAATTTGTAAAGAAAATAAATATAACTTTTGACAGCCGTCCACGAATCGATAGTATCGTTATTTGTCGATTCTCAATTCAAAACACTGATATGAATGAAAAATAATATTGTGTTCATACAAAATTCAATTTATATTTCTATAATCGATCACTTTTGAAAACAATAATTAAATATTATTATAATAAAAACGTAAATGCGTATTTGTAATTAATTTCATTATGGTTAAAAACCTGCAATCATACTTTTAGTTAAATTAGAGCTTACGCCTGACGAGAGGAAAGGGTGAAGTGAAAATCTACAAGTTGAAATATCCTAATAGTTTTTAATAACCCCTTTTGATGAACATTAGACAACCGATAATTAAACCTCTATATTTTTGGGGGTTCTAATGAACGTTTCCTCTGAGATTTTTAAGGGTAGCTCTAATGGTCAAGAAAGGATGTGTTTATGAATTTTAGTAATTATATAAGTATAGACAGGTTGGTTAATACATGAATATATCACTATAAAACTTACGAAGTAGTCTTTAATCATTACGAAATGGTAAATATCTATCTATCTATCTATATCATCACGCCAGATCCCTTGCGGGGTAGGTAGAGAGTCCAGAGTTCCAACAGGTTCTTTCCGTACATACCTCTCTGGCTTTCTCCACTCTCATAGTTCGCCTCATACACGCTTGCCGGTTACGGAGACTCTTGACTTGTCCTTCAGATAAGACTCGGTCGACTATCTTATCATGACCAAATGGTCATGGTAAGATAGTCTAGGTCTTCCCCAGTACCTACATCCTTCTACTTTCGCATTGTAAACATCACAAAACAAAAGTAAATACAGGGTAGCAAAAATATAATATATAATTTATTAGATATTTAACTAAAATTCACACAATATTATTAATGGTGTTCGGCAACTACTTAAGTGGTTTATTAAAATTGAATAGAAATAGAACAAAAATGATGTACTAAGTAAATACTCGAGTAAAGAATTTATTAGGACATGTTTATAGATGCCTTTGATATGATTAGTGTTAACAATGTAATTTGTATCTTTATTATGTGTGTACATGTTTTAATTCAGTGTAATGTTTTATTTTTGGTAATAATAAAGAATAATAATATACCGTATGCCAACCATGCTAGGTCCCAATGTAATAGGAGGCGAGCCTATTGCCATTACGGTGAGTAAGATTCCAGACTCCCGACTGCTATGAAATTATTTTTATAGAAAAACTACATTTTGTTCGAGCTATCTATGGCACAGAGTAGTTATAATTGGGCCTTGAGTTAAAAACAGGAATTAAAAAATTCGTACTCATTTTAAAAATAAATTAAATTCCATTCCGCTATTATTAAAAAAGTTAACCTGCCCGCGTATGTCCACTAACAGAGAAGTCAAAATATTTTATGGATGTGAATGTTAACACTTTTGTCAAACGAGATCACCCACGGAAACACAAAGAGAACCGATGTAAATCTTGCTTTTTATACGCCGCTAGAACGTTTAGATGTAACATCATAAAATATAGATATGAACCAAATACTAAACGCAATAAAACTCTTCGACCTCGCTCATTCATACGTCTCAAAAAAATTGAGCTCTACATTTCAGAAAAACTCGTTCCGTGGTAATTTTTTATATGCAACCTGACCGCTGTCATTGTTAATTGTACGTCTTGTACTAAAAAATGGATGAATGGGTCCGAAAAGCTGTCTTTGAGCACCCAACCGGTGACATTGTTGGAAGCGATTTGTCTTACAAGTTCAGATTCGATCTTAATATTGGATATAGTTTTTTCGCACCTCATGTCAATTACGGATCGTATCTTTTATCTATTTAAAGAAGATTTTTTTCATCGAGTTAAGTGCTCACTCGTTGAGGTTACTTTATAGTTTTATTTCATTTAAGGATAGGGTACAAAGATACACAATATCAGGCTCTTTCATTCAAATGTACCCCTTTAAATCAACGCCTGCCCATTCATCACGGGAGCGACACTTCTCGCGTGGGACACACACTAGTGAGTTAACATCAAAACAACCTAAAGACAACTCTAACATATAGTAGCACAATCAGTATTCGGTCGTTTGTACCTTCCTAGTTAATTTACGAAACTAAACGCAGATGCAAGCATTGTTGTGTACCCTGTATCTAATTAGATAATGTAATTAAATAAAATTCCATTCTCGCCTTTGGGTGGCAATCCTTTAGATATTGTTATCGAAAGCGTCACAAAATTTATTACTTAATTTTTTTAAATATTTTTAAACAGATTTTATCGCAGTTTATTTTCTTTACTCATGGCTACGGAAATGAATGGTCTAGAAGAACTAGTTCTTTTCATAACCATGGTTGCTGTATACACAGAAAGCGAAAAGAAACATAAGACACAATAAACCGGGATAAAATCCGTAAAAAATAGTTTTGTTTCATGTCGAGGTAATCGCATAAATTTAAGAACATTTTTGAAGTGAAAACTTCTCTCCGCGAGCTGTTACTGTTACGGACACCTCTGTCTGTGTATTTTATGTATGTACGTACATAGATACATTAATTAAATTTCATATTTTATGTATTTGTAAATTTATGACGATTTAAAAAATACACACGTAATTGTTTTCACTTGACACCCGGAGTGCCACTGATGTTTTTTTTTTAAATAATCAAACCAACGTAGCAGTATTATAAGGTTAAGATTCAAAGGCAAGTATTTGTTTATTCACAAGAAAGCAAACATTTACAAAACTTTTACTCTACATTTAGCAAATACTTCATCGCCTTTTATTACACCCTCGCTACAATTTTAATACGCGACGTCACAAAAAGACTAAAAGCAATTCAAATAAAGTGACCTTTTTTCCGTAAAAGTAAATGCATTGCGCTGACGGACAAAAAAGCTGGCGGAAGAGGATGGGACCTACCAATATTAGTTTTATATCTGGCAGAAAAAAGGCTGACACTCGAGAGGGATTGTCAATCAGAGTAATAATAATGGGAACCCTTTGGGAATTATTTACGAACCCTTTCGGTGCAGTGCACGGCACCTGATGCGGAAGCTATTCGCACACTACGTGGGAACCTTATTTTTCCAGTATTTCCATGTGTTTATAATAGCTTTCTGAAGGTACAAGACCTACGATATATACGTGTCAATTAATGTTTTTTTTTTCTACTTAAGTTCCAATGCCAAGGTAAACGATGGGATATTTTGTATAGATAAATAAAATAAAACAATGTAATTTAATTAAATTTTTCTGTTGATTAAACATTGGTCACAGATTTTAATCACAGATACATATCTCAGGATTATGTAATAAACACACTATTTCGTGTTTAAACGCTTGAAAAAAGTTGGGATTTTTAACAGGTAAAATTTATTTGTAGTCCATTGTTTTGAATAAATTAATTTCAAATGGGAATTCTTAGTTAAAAGTACCTGTTCATTATCTCACCCTATACTCGTCCACTGCTGAATATAGGCCTAAACTACCTATTAGTTGAAGATAATTATTAGGGTTAGTCATTGAAATCTTCTTTAGGGAATAGAACATACAGCCTCCCATAATTTATTTAAACCCTCTATTCAACAACTAGACTATTGTAAACATTACACAGAAGGATATAAATACTAGAGGAGGCAATGTAAAGTATTAAAGTTAGGTGTAGACATGCCAGTACATTTATCAAGTTTGCACGTTGAGACCTGCACTAACTGTCCGTCACGTCCTGAATGCTGCTAACAATGAACTTGCACGAATAACAAGTAGATATTAATTTGTTATACAAATATAAACCTTAATGCACTTAAATAGGGATTATGTAGAGTAACGCCCGCATTCTGTAGAAATACACGCGCCAATGCATTAATGATAGTGCTATCTGTTACCTACACTTGACTCAGACACGATAGATATAATACATCTATAAGATAAAATACTGCTTAAGCTACTTAAGGAATGTGTTAGTAACAAGAATATATAGTTCAACGTCTGTTTTTAAAATGGTAGGGCCTTAGATGACTTACTTGTCTAGATGGACCATCACGCGCTCGAAAACGGCATAAAATTTTACATCAATATGGTACATAGATGCTTGATTGATGAGCTCGTAAAAAATCAAACATGCCGGTTTGTACTATAAAATCGTGTCACAATCGCGCAGGAAAACACAATAATAACACGAGATTACTTTTCATCGGTTAGTTTTATGATTTTCTTTTGATTTTCTACAAAAACACCCATATCAATTTCGATATTTTGTAGGTTGGCAAAATTAACCAGTGTTGCCAATTCAGAAGTGGGGTAATTTATCAAAATAATAGGAAATTAGCTTGAAATTATTTTAAGTATGAATCATATCTTACCTTTGTGTAAATATAAACACTGAAACATCATAAAGTACATTATATTGGATTATATTAATATTATTTCGAAGAATTCTTAACAGTTGTATCCTATTAACATAATTTATAATATTTCGTCCTTTTGTGCTATTAGGCCGTAATATTTTAATATTTTGCAAATAAGATAACATAGCTAAGGAAATTATATCCAAAATATTTTTTCGGAAACAAGCCCCAAGAGCCGGATTTTTAATGTACATTTTTTTTTAAACTTTGCCCATAATACGATTTATTCCTGTGTCGTGGGTGCGTTTTACAAACATGAAAATTCACATACACGAATACCCAGACCGAAACAAATAATTGTGGATCACACAAAGATTTGTCCTGTGCGGGAATCGAACCCGGGACTATTAGACACAATGGGTGGAGCGGATTAAGCTCTTAACCACTGCGCTAAATCGTCCTTCGAATGATGGTCGAATTATATTTTTCATAAAATAAGTATAAAACTATATTTTTTGTTTTATTATATTAACATATACTCGTACGTGGTATTGTAACGAAAGTTCATATTACTTTCTACTACTTATTAACTTTCGGTACAATATGGAATATTGCACCAAAAGTTACCGAATCATTCTGTAGCAGTGCACAAAAATAATGTCGTTGGAAATACATACATGATTGAGGCATAAATTGATGGTTACAGAATTTTAAATTTATAGATTTAGCACATACATAACAAAGCATGCAGGCGACTGTACATAACAAAGCAATCAAACCACACATATTGTTTAAGTGTCATAATATAATTACAATGTAATAATGTAATTAATGTCCCCATGCAAGCCTTTCAAAGGTCCGGGTGAAGCCCGTGAATCTCAGCGTAATTACATAATAAGTAAGGTAAAAAATCCTTAAGCTGGGATCCCCAAAACACGCAAGCATGGCGGGTAACCATTTTGTTTTTGGCCCCTTTTCGGCACCATTTTTGTTAGCAATGGCGTGTCTAAACAAGTTTTAGTCTGGGTGTAACACTACCCAATCCAATTAGATATGTATATTCGTAATTAAAAACCGTAATTATACAGTGGCAACCAATAATTTTATTAAAAAATAGTTCAAACATGCTAATATTATAGTAAATGCCATAATTGTTGTCGTCAATTTCAACGTATTTTGTTGCTGAGTTTTACAATTTTATGTTTGATAGTTTAGGTTTTGCACGCGGATCACTAACATACTATAAAAAAAATCCCCCTGCCGCGTCTGTCTGTTTATCTGAACGCGATAAACTCAATAACGACCAAACAAATTTTCATACGGTTTTCACCAATGGACGAAGTGACTCAAGAGAAAAAAATATGTGTATAATTCACCCGTGCGAAGCTGGGGCAGGTGGGTAGTAAAATTAAAAATAAAATAAAGGAGAATTGTCAGGCATTGTTTTACCAAGCAATAGTAGAAGTATACTTACCTAAATTTTGCCAACTTGGTTAGGTTTTTTTTCTTTTTTTTAAAAACTTAGCCCCACACTAGCATTTATTCCTGTGCCGTGGGTGCGATAACAAACATGAAATTTCACATATACAAATACGCAGACCGGAACAAATAATTGTGGATCACACAAAGATTTGTCCTGTGCGGGAATCGAACGCGCGACAATTAGACACAGTGGGCGGAGCGTCTTAAGCTCTTAACCACTGCGCTAAATCGTCCGCCCGTAGGTCTCGCTATTGCATTAGCCTATATATTTATTCACGAAAAGATCCTCGGTTAACTAAGCTCACACTATAATTAACAACACAAGATACATTCTGAGACAAGGTGACAGCCTTTACAGGCGTGTACAGCATTTCAAGATTTAGGACACATTCCAATGTCTGGAGTATCTACTACTGAACCTGTTTCAATAGAAATGAATTGACGGACGGCTGGGTCCAGGGCTTGAGTTGACTCCACACGGAACAAATGTTCGTGTGACCCAGAAATATTTGGTATGATCTGAGTGTTTGTGCATGTGAATTTCATGTTTGGAAACCCATCACATGACACAGGAATAATTCCTTTTAAATAGCAACTTCAAAAAAAACAATTATTATAGTTTTTATTTTTATTTTTCTTTTAAAAAACGTTGCCCCACACTAGGATTTATTCCTGTGTTGTGGGTGCGTTTACAAACATGAAAATTCACACACAAATAGTAAATCCTTCCTACAACTACACAACAATCATCAAATAAATATCAACTCATTACCAATATCTCCCTGTTACCCTGACGCGCGACGGCGACGGAAGCGACAGGTTCTGATAATTTGACTGCTGTCAAAACAGCGGATACAACCCACTTAAGCTTATTTCGCCTAATTGAATCCTAGAGCATTAAGCCTCCCAAACCTATAATCCCTTTTATGAGATTCACGCCGACATTTTAACGATCACTCCTTTAGCTGTCCCCAGTGAAATTAATTTTTTGTCGGTAAATGTAGAGCAAGGTGCATTGTATTAATAGGTAAATTTTATATGTATGGTACCATTTGATCGCGCCGTTAAGCTTTTCTGTGGTATCTATTGGTTTAATATACAATGGGATATCATATAGTTTTGACAGGAGGGGCATTATGAGACCAAGCTAGCATAGTGTACAAAAGTGGTAACTTTTTTATAAGAATTATAGTGCCATGGAACGAACCTTCTTCCTATAAGTACTTAAGCATACGCCCAGCTTAAACTCGGGGGCTTAAATAATCAACAGCTCTGCCTTTGCTCTTTTGTTTTTGAACAGTTCAAATATCAGAAGTCATTGGAAGAATTTTACAAGGATATACACCTCATTAAAATTTTTACATAGATTTATCCTATGAAAAAGATAATGTTTTTAAAAAATAAGAGTGCAGTGCTATCACTAGAATATCTATTGACATGTTTTTACAACTTCCACAATACTATCAATGGAAGCTGAATGTACAATAAAATCAATTTCTATTGTAAGTTATTGCTGATAGGTCACGCTGGGCGCAGCGGTGTTCCGTGTAAATCACGACACCGCCAGTAATGCCACTGTCCTGTCGACTAAACCAACGTCTTCATCCTGCGCCCATGCTAATGATGCGAAGTATTCATTTCACTCGACCACTCGTTACTACGCAAAATAATCGACCACTCGACTGCCCATCTCAAATGGTCCATTATTTATATTAATTTTTCCGGTCATTTGATACGTCTGATATGAGTATATTTTAATTGAAATTTATTATTTCTGCATTTTAATATTAAAGCGCAGTAGTAATAACGTTGTCAAGTCGCATTTTGTAGTCTGATCATTACTTTCAACTGTTTTAATTGGGTATACCAACATTAAGTGTAATAAAATATGCAATTATTACCCATGAAGCATATACAAAAATATATATGCTTTATGATAACATTAGTTAGGAATAAGTAAATATTAGTGGTGTTAACGACTTAGAGTATCTTGTATAAAATAAAATATTATATACAGATATACTCAGTGAGTCTTAATTGCGTAAATTGGTGATATTAATTTGTAAACAAAATAATACTTGCCAGCTGAGTTTTTTGGTAGTGCTTGCAGCTAAGCATACGTACTACAGTTGTTAACACTAAAAAAAATGTACGGAGATAATAATTTACAAGGAAACCTCACGTAGCCAGAACAAGGCGCTATCAATTACGGCAAGAGAAAAAGTACTAAATGCTTACCCAACTAGTAGGCCCTCTGATCTACTAAGCAGACGACACGTTCGAATTTAGTAGTAGTATGTAGAATAAAATTCTATGGAAGAAGGGGGAAACTTTTGGTGGAACACAATCGGCTAGTTAAAAAAATGTAGAATACCTTAAAACAAAAATGTAAATTATTAAGTTCTCTCACAAGACTTAAATACCAAATAAATTATTTGAGTTTGAGTTTAGTGAAATCAAAAATTATTCATTACATTCCAATAAATGTATGAAATAAAATAAATATTTAACAACACCGAGAAGGTTATTAAGACCTGTTTCTATGTCGCATCACTAGCACACGTCCACATAAATATATACACACCGACATCTTTATGAATGTTATCGATATTACCGAGTTTAATGTGTGCCTTATAATATACGGCTTTGAGTAGAAAGCGTATACACATCTAACAATATTTATTAAACGTTCAGTAGCTGGAAGTTCTGCAGTTATGAATCAAATAAAACATTATTTTTGGTAACTTTAAAATCTTGAGTGCTATCAAAATGAAACAAAAATGTCGGAAACTTACAAAGGTTTTTTATTACACTGAAATATATTGAGGCCGCTAAAGTACGTGGTAAACGTTTTTAGGCAATTTCAAGTACAAAATTGCAAGAAAAAACCACATTGTACCTCTAGAATTCTTTCCGGACATGAGTTTTATACAAAAACCGCAGTGGAGTGTCTAAAAGGCGGAGGAAATGGAGAAAAAACGTAGCAATACGGGTGTTACTTATTTAACGCATCTCACGCGGAAATCATTCTCAAATTGCACATCATAAAATTGAGCATTCGAGTTGCAAAGGACGGAACACCTTGAATGGCATTTCTAAATTTTTAGAGATCGTTAAATATGAAGAGTAAATATATTATAACGTAAGATATTGTTTAATCGAAATGAATAATATCATTGGCATCAGATGGCGTTAGCGATGGGCGATTATTACTAAAAACAATCAAATCATTCGATTGTACCGTTCATTTGAATGCAATTGAATGACATTCACAATTCTGCGATTGTTGGTAGATTGTTATCCAGTGCTAAGACCGTGCGGGCGTAATGTTAGTAACAAGCAAGCAATCGACAGACGAATTGATTGCACCGATCGATTGTTTTGGTATCGTTCAAATGATTTGAATCGGGACATGTTTTATTTAATTTTCTATAAAATAACTTATGTATATAAGTAATTAGTATAAAAGTGTAATTCATAATGATACTTTGGAATTTTATGTATTTACATTCGGTCGTCAATTGTTATTCGATTGTATTTATTGGCGACGAATAAATCGACAATTAAATGTGTGTAAATAAAATACAGACGAATTGACACGCCTTTCTTTATTAGAGTGGGCTAAAAATTAGTGTTATTGTAGAAAAAGTAAAAACAGAACAGCGTAAAAGAATGCCTCTCTACATTTCTGTATACCACGGAACCGATCTCACTTAAGTGCTACTTACACTTGACCACCCTTTCTTCTACCATAAAGCGTGCCATACAGATAAACAAAAACACAATTTTAATTTCATTCAAAAATATTTTAGAGTACAAACGCTATCGAATATCACAATTCATAATTTTGTAAGTAACAAGATACTTTATGTTTGCGGTCAAGTGGCCATGTTCAGCTCGTGATGCAACTAATTATTGGTTGTAATTGCTTTCTTTACAAGACTCTACTGTAGGCAGATGTTTTATTAGAGATAATGGTTATTCCTGGATTTATATTCTTATGGTTATTTATTTATAGTTATGTTTTAAAATTGATAAAAGAAATAAAGACCGACATGTTTTTCACTATGAGAGTGGAGGAAGCCAGATAGGTATGTAAGGAAAGAACCTGTTGGAACTCTGTACTCTCTGCCTACCCGGCAAGGGAGCTGGCGTGATGATATAGATAAATAGATGTTTTACACAGGTCTTTTGCTATTAAACTTCCAATATTACCTATTGTGCAAAAAACATGCTCTCCCACTGCTGCGCAAAGGCCTTTTCACACAAAGGTTGGATAAATAAAGTTATAGTCCACCACATGAACCCTGTGAGGATTGGTGGAGAGGTCTTGTTGCGACCTGCTGTTGGCACTTATTATACTACCTATAAGGCATCTAACACATCAAGTGGCAACCGAAACTAAGAGCTGAACGAACCTTTCGAAGCATGGAGCCGCGTCAATATGGAATTACTACTGACGGTTACCCATCTCAGGATAACACAGCCGAATACTGTTCAACTTTAGTGATTCCCAAGAACACCGTGGCCACGCAGCGCTATGAGCGCCAATTATATAGTATAAGTAGACAAAAAAAAAAACATTTAATTTATCAAATGGGTATCCCTATTATCATTTCCTTATTTATTATTATGATCATTTCTACCATTTGTCTAATTTTCCCTAAAGTAAGTAGGTAGTGACAAGTTGGAGAGCGCAGTCGCACTGATCAGATCGTCGGTTCCCAGCGCGGGCGCACGCCGGAGGAAGCCGATATCCGACAGTTATTTATGGCCCCGTCTGGCGCTAGCCCTGTAAGACTTCTTGTTAATAAACTGGGAATTATTAATGATTTAACTACTCAAAGAAACTCAAAACTCATTTTATTCTGTATAAACCCTGCCGGGGCGCTTACATATAGTAAATTTACTTTTTTTTTAAATCTCATCTAACTTCTAATCTACCAACGGATCGGAACCCTGCCTCCACTGAGAAGATCCGGCGAAGAAACTCAGCGGGCTTGTTTTATGTCTTTTTTATTTAATTCTCTTTCTCTTTTTCCTTTCTACTTTTTTTTCTATCATATTGTGTGAATACAATGTTTAGTTTACAATTAAATAACTCTGAATCTAGCTCCAATGTGTGTGTGTGTGCCTTATGACTGAGATACGAGACTAATGCTCTTATTTATAAAGAGTGTCTAAAGGATTCCAGATGAGCTACAAGCAGCACCCGTCCACGAGTATGACTTCTGGAACAGTCATCACTCCTCTCAACCATATTGGAGGGAAGTGACTGACCTGCGCCAGACAGCCACCCCAAGTAAAGACAATATAGTGAGCATGACCAAACCAGAACCCCAAAAACGGTGGTCAGATTGTGTCTGCAAAGCAGCAATACCTCAAGCTCGTCAGGCACAACACGCTACGCTTTAACATTGATGTAATTCCAAGAGAAAAATAAATAGCATCTGTCTATCTATATCATCACGCCAGATCCCTTGATCCTTGAAATAAGTAGCATCACTATTAATAACATGGCACTTCAATCCCACGCGGTCTTATCTTCTATGTAATCCGAGATTTTGTAATAGGCTTTCTTACACAATTTAGTCTTAATTATGGTTTTAAATTTATTAATTGGTAAATCTCAAATATCGTGGGGAAGTTTGTTTTAAAACCGTATACTCAACCTGTTATGTGAACTATTTGAGATAACTTTAGTGAAAACCGGATATCCTTAACATATCTAAATGTCTAATCGGTAACTTCGTACGCTGTTATGATGGGACCTACAAGTGTAAGTGTTAAAATTATAATGCCATGCATTTTAATCAAATTCAGAATGGCAGAGTGGATTTTTTTCATTACTAGTAGAAACACTACATGATCGTGATCACAAAGCGATACGCTTTGCCACTAGGCCAACGAGATAGTATATTAAATAATAACAGCTAATAGCTGTTTTACTGCTAGGCAAAGGCCTTCACTCAGAAGAGAGATTAGGTCATACTACACTACACGGACCCAGTGCAAATTGGCGGAGGCAGATTCGTGGTCACCTGCTGTTGGAACTTATCAAGCAACCTATAAGGCTTCCAATTTGGCTTAACGACTATAACAAACCGTGGTACCCAACACCAATGGCTTAACGTGGCTTAAAATGCCATAACCAGTCATCCATCTCAGGCTGACCGAGTCGAACGCTGCTTAACCATTGTGATCACTAAGAACACCGTCGCACAGTGCTACTAGCGCCACAATGAATAGTATTATAATATTAAGTAATCTGCATGTATATAGTGTAACGATATGCAATAAATCTTCCGGCGGCCGGAATTGAGCGGAGGCCATAAACCATTTGCATAAGTGATGGCCCTTCGTTGTCCCGTATCATTGCGCCAATTACGTCTTTGCGTGTCCGCCGCAATGTATGAGAATATCGATATTCAGGATCATAACGATTAATATGGCTGGTTACTTCTATTTTTAAAGTACACCGACCAACTACTAAGCGTCGATATCTTTTAACCATCGACATTATTCGGCATTATTTCCAATAAATAAGGGCACAAATATCGGTGAGTGTGGGCTTATTTCAAATAAGGTCGATCCAACCATGGCCAGTGTGAAGACAAGTCAAAATCTCCAGTTCGCTGAAACTAACACAATAAAAAGGTCCAAGTTTATTAATAATTTAAAACGGAGTTTTGGCGGGAAGTCGAAGAATTATGTTGTCAATTTGTCTTAATTTTTTGAAACTTGTGTTATTTCGAATAATAATATGTAATTTTGGTGGAATATTAACCATTATGTATTCTCATACGTGCATGAGTGAAGGTAATTGAAACAAAATGATAAAACGTGCCTTTTCGATTTCCCTCAAAACGGCCATCACAATTGGTATGTAAAGTTTCCATCGCTTTCCTATCCAGGGTGGGGTACTTCATAAATTTCATTAAAATCCTTGTTATCAAGTTCATCGGGGAGTTGATTATACATTTCACTGGACACTGGCAAAATACACTTAAAATAAGCGTGAAGTCATAACTTAAAGACGAAGAAGAAGAATTTAAAACTAATTTCTGTTAGCTACAGTACACCTACTCATAGACTTAGACGCGTAAGTGTATCTAAAGGCAGAAGTTTTCAGGCTATCATTTTATTCGTGATCCTTAATTTTAATACGAATTATATAGAGTTCTTAGATTTACGCGAATATTACACATGAAATAAAACTATTTTTCGGATTTTATCGCGGTTTATTTTCAATTTTTAAGTCGTCTTTTGAACGTCCCCGTGACCATGGGTGCTGCAAAGCACTCGAAACGTCGGGAACTTAAAAAACAAAAATAAATCGCGACAAAATCAGAAAATAGTTTTAATTTACGAATTATTTTATTCTTTTTCTCCAGGTTAAAAACCTTCTTCTATTTCTTTTTTGAAAACGTTAAACTATACTTCGACTGCCTCGTTGATGTAGTGGCCAATAATGTGCTTTGCGGGTTTAAATCCTAGGTCAGACAAATGTAGTTTTTCTATTGAAAAATTCCCAGTATCAGTCCGGAGTCTAGAATCGTGTTCGGTATATGGCAGGCTCGCCCCCTATTACATGGGACGTAACATCTTCGGCGAAAAGTGAGTGTACACTCTCTCTGCCACCCCCGCTTGGCTTTGGCTTGGCTTTTTTTAAATATACTTACTTGTCTAGTTACTTGATAAAGGTATCAATCTAAGGTCACATAATCAATAGGCAACAAATAACTTATGACTTGTTCTCTGTCGTTACGGCAACAAGTTATGTTTTAACCATTATAATATTAGCAAAATATACTATCTAAATATTTGCAGCAACACATTTATTTATATCACTAGCTGTTACCAGCGGCTGCGTACGCGTTTTTTTGAAAAAAATTTTTTGATCCTACTAATATTATAATTGTAAATATTTGTATGTTTGTTACTCAATCACGGAAAAACGGCTGACAGGATTTGAATGAAATTTCGCACACGGATAGTTTATTACCAGTATTAGTACATAGAATACATCATATCCCGGAAAAATTTAAGGTTCTTGTCTAAAGTCAACGCGGACGAAATCGCGGGCAGAAACTAGTATCTTCATAAATTATAGCCTATATGTCATTCTGATGTATAAGCTGTATTATTTTAAAGTTACATTAACACCCGTTTAATAGTATTTTTGCGTGACAGCGTAACATATATAGGTACATCCATCCTCCAAACTTAGGTGTTTATAATTTAGGATTCGTAATTTACTAATATGATTATATAATAATAATAATAATAATAGCCCTGTTAAGAAACTGTCCCACCGTTCGGCACGGGCTCAAACTGAGAGGGTTTAGGCCATAGTCCGCCACGCTGGTCCAGTGCGGGTTGGCGAACCTCACACACCTTCGAGAAACTCTCAGGCATGCAGGTTTCCTCACAATGATTTCCTTCACCGTTAGAGCAAGTGGTAGTTATTTTTTTAAACGCACATGGTTTCGAAAAGACAGAGGTGCGTGCCTGGGTTCAAACCCGAGACCTCTAACTTTGCAGTCCAGCGGTCTAACCACTTGGCTATCACTATGCTGTATGATTAAAATTGTATTAAACAATAAGTAACCCTCGTAACCTTCTTAAAATCAATTAAGCACCTTCAAAATTAATATCCGATTAAATCGAACGGCCACCACTGCGTAGTGAAAGTGGCAGATTAATTGAAATATAACAAATGAACGCACCTATTGAATAGAGTCAAAGAGATAACACAGCAGTAACTATAACAATTGTATGTCAGCGAATCATGAACAATGTGGGTACAGAGGATAATACAAAAAAGATACTATCTCTACCAAATTCATAACGAGATAAGATATCAGGAGAGTGAATAAACAAACTTCTCTTTTCTATTATGTTTGTAAATGGATTAAAGACAGTGTTAAGCCAATAATGTGCCTGTTTAAGTGAAGTAAGGCTAGTTAAGTCTTTAAGCTGTTTAGTGATAGAATGGTATTGAAGTTTGAACTATAAATATTTTTGAGGATAACTAAAGTTTTATTTAATTAGTCGATGATATATATATACCGTAAAAGTACTTTTAGATCTGGTGCGGGTATCGCTCCTGAGGTCTTGGAAGTCCCAGGTCTGATAAAAATTGTTTGGGGTTCTTCTATTGAAAAAATCTTAACGGTAGAGCAGAGTCATAAAAAGATATAAATAACGGATATTATTTAGTATAGTAATGTTAAATGTTATGCCATTATTGTATGATTACTCCCCAACTTGACGGACGATTTTTCGCAGGGGTAGCTTAAGACACTCCACCCACTGTGTCTAATAGTCGCGGGTTCGATTCCCGACGGGACAAATCTTTCTGTAATCCACAATTATTTGTTTGAGTCTGGGTATTTGTGTATGTGAATTTTCATGTTTGTAAACGCACCCACAACACGGGAATAAATCCTAGTGCTCGGCTACATTAAAAAAAAAAATCTATATATAATATATGTGGGATGGCTGTAGACATAAACGGATCGAGTATTAATTCTTAATTTATTATAAAAAATAACAACTTCTCATTATAGTACAAATGAAACAATCCCTCATGACAACTGACACTTAACATTTGTCTAAATAATTAAAAGTAAAATAATAAAGCATGACCTTCATGAATAAACAGGCATTCATTTACGACATATATACCTTTGCATACCTTTATTAGAACTGTGACATACAAAAAGTGCAAAAAAAAAAGAATTAAACAAATACTTCCGAAATCTAGTTCACTCTCGCTTATCGTTAAATTTTCGCAAAAATCACGAACTCAACAAAGCCCACGTGCCTTTAGTAATAAGATTATCGTTGCAAAACGCACATCGATCGCTTAAATGGGATTTAAATCCTTCAAAATCACTGTTCGATACTTTTATAACAACTTTTTATACGGAAGCATAATGTTTAAATAAACCTCAGAATTGTATAAATTGTTAATCTTTTGCACTAAATAGAGTAACACGCAGTTCGTTTATACCACAGAAATCTTAAGACACTAGAAGTGGTATAGCCGTGTGAATTTGTCGCCTCATATGTGAGAAAATTATTACAATGCTTCAATACTAATGGAGAAGCTAAAGTTGGCATATCCAACTACAAAAAGTCTTACAAAACTTGTAACTACTGTTAAGGGATTACAGTTCATCGAAAAGTAATTCGTAATTTTAGTTTTAAGTATTTTATATACTAAAATTATACGTAATATTTGATGTAAGTTTTATTTAAATTTAATTGACGTTACATAGCGCATATATCTGATATAATGTGTAAAAATATCAACAGTGCTTTAACACAAGTTGTATTGGCATTTATAGTGTTAGCATTTTTTAAAACGAATTAAAGACTAATATAAAAGCTATTATAGTATAGAGGAGTTTGTAAACGACATGAAATAAAGTGTTCACTACTACTTATTTATTATAATATTTATGATTATATTATACATTAGATTTTTTTATTTTCTTTTTATATTATTTTGTTATTCTGTGTCATTATTATTAATATTATGTTTGACTTGAAAAAACATAATAATTTATAATGTATGATAATTAATAATTGATTTTAAGTTAGTCTGGTATTTAAATAACAACACACAAATATATTTTGTAAAATGAAATAAATGACTTACGACTTATCACCTTTCACTGAAGATAATTTCACTGAAGTGTTGTCTATCTATCCATACGTTGATATTAAACTTTAATAAATTAATATCACAAAAGTTTTCTCACAGCAATAACGTGAAACCGTGTAATATTTTTTCAAACTGTGCATGTATCTCACAATAGTTTTGAACGATGTAGTGCAATATTTCACTTCTAGTGTTTTATCATGACTATTTCTGTGACTTATACGCGACTATTCCTTTCTCACGTGCCCCGTATGTTTCCATGTATGTTTCCCGCTCGTAAAAAAATAATCGTAATTATGTGGATTAATGCTCGCAGTTACTCGCATTAGCTTTAATTACTCGTTAACGCTTCCTTTTCTATCAGTATTTTCAATAATCGTAAACCACAATCTACGATTGCGTATAAATCTGTTTGTTTTACACACGGCCGGTAAGAAATGCGAACTATAAAAACTTTAGCGGTGTTTAATGTAAATTTATACTGAAGGAAGAGATAAAGCCGAGAGTTTACGAACATTTTCTACTTGATTGTACCAAACGATACCGTTCAATAGATTTAGGTAGGTTGAAACACTTTGAATAACTGTACTGCAGTATGTAAACAATTTGAAATTATTAATCTCTATTAAATATTGTATACTAACAAATAAGTAACGTATGATATTATTATTCGTCACCACTGACCTCTAATTTAAATTCCCAGTAATCCTTACGCCATCTAGCGTAGAATGAAGAGAATTTTAACCGGCTTTTTACACCTGTGTTTTAATTATTTTAATTCACTCCATAATTATATTGATTGTTACAAACTAACATTTATTTTACCCGAAAGGGTAGCGTTAGAGGTTTACTTAAAGCAACATTTTATTTAGTTACAGTTTAACATTTTGTTTTTTTTTTTATTTATTTTATAGCAGGCACACAGGTGAGTTTATCAACTCGCTTACTCAGCTAAGCTGGTATAAAATATTTTTTTGCCCAAATTACACCCAAAAAAGTACTTCCTTACAACCTGCGAAACTTGCGTCCAATCTTTTATGACCATGTGTACCAAATATAAATGATACCATTTTTATTCGTTGCGATCTTCTTTGTCCCTTTATCAGGGTCTTTTTATTCGCACATGTAAATCCATTTAGCTCCCACCTCCTTATCTCGGCGAACACCATTAATCTTGTATAACAATGTACTGGAGCGGTGCCTGCGCATCGATGGCTTAATCAAGACCTCGTGGATGCAATATCAGTAAGTACACTTTTTTTATTATAGGGAAAAATAAACAATTGCGTGTATAAGCGACATACAACGGTATTTGCCTTAGTATTATGCTAGGCTTCGTAATATTGTTTTACCGCTTCGTTGGTCTAGTGGTGCATAGCGCAGGTAGTAACCACGGGGTCTTGAGTTATAATCCTCGAACAAAGTGTTTCGTCTACCAAAAAAAAAAATCAGTCCGGAGCCTGGAATTGTACCCGTCAAAGGAAAGCATTGAAACACCGAACTATGTATGTAATAACCTACCTCATGTCATTTATATCTAACTCTGGTGCATGTACACGTTGCGGGTAAACTTGCGAGCTAAATGCACGGACTACTATACTACTCTGGGCAGATTTACGGTACATGAGAGAGACAATTCAAGCTGACATTTGCACTGTGCGATAAGATAAACCCGCGTAATCGCTTCAAACCTCCACAGTTACTCGTATCATCTACAAGCGTCATTAGGAATTTTATAATAAAAACAAAAAGATATATTTTCTTTGCATCTTATACTTTCGTTTATATTAAATTATTGTATACATATTTACAATTTTATTAATTCTTGTTTACAAAATCGTTCAAGAATCATTATACAAAATCTAGTATTGTCACAGCCTTTCAAAAAGATATCCATCAATTTAGAATATATCTATCTATTTTATACAATATATTTTAATTACTTATTCAGTGTTACCTTTATATAATAATTTACAACAAGACAAGGTAACATAAAACGATGGGACTAGAAATCACCTATAACTTATAATATTACATTAATAGTTACTTTTGTTGCCACCAAGATATCGCGTCCAATAATTCATCTTCTTCCATAGGGCTGATCTGTTCTTGGGACTGATAATTATTTGCAATACATCCACTTGAATATGCCGACGATACTCCAGAAGAACATTCGGAACCAGCTGGTGAAGGCACTGACTCCGAATACGGCGATCTTTCACCAAAAATGCCTTCGTCTAGTTCGTATGATGTAAAACTTTCATATGACTGAGAAGGCTTAGTGATTCCCAGCGCGGCATCACTTTCATCGATCAAGCCCTGTAAATGCTTGATGTACTCTACGACCATTTTTAGAGTGTCCACTTTGCTGAGTTTCTTGCCACTTCCACGGCGGGCACCTCCTGATAACGCGGCGATAACACTAGCTGGTAACCTCTTCCTCAATGCATTGAAACTATCGTTCACTTGTTTCACTCTGTTTCTTTCCCTTGCGTTTCTTCTTGCAATCGAAGCCGCTTGCGCACCGCTGCCGCTGTACGCATTACTTTTGTAAACGTGTTTTCTGTCAGTTTGCAAATCCAGATTAAGGTGTTTTCTATCCGGAGCTGGTGCTATTGGCACCATCCTCGGAGCATCGGCTTTGTAACTGAGATATTCTGTCTTGTGTTGGATTCCTCGAAGCATTTTGACGGATCGATAGAACGTTGAGTACGCGCAGGTAAAATTGTTTAGAGCTTTTGGGAGCTTCGTCGTTCACGGCTATCGTTTATTGAATGAGCGCTGCAGGCGCCCGCACCGCATTATATGGGCGCTCTTTTACCAAAAAAAAAGTGGATGGAGAACCCTCACTCCCTTGATACACATTAAATAATTTTTTTTTGGGACCGTACCTGGAAGATTCTTTCGAAGTAAGCCCACATTGTGGACCCGTACACGTGCCATTGAGTTTACCTTGAACTGATCATTTGAACTTTTTGATTTAAATTGTATTTTATTATTAGGAGTAAAACTAATCAGAGAGAATAAATATCCTTTAATTATTTCTACTGTATTTATAAGAAATCTTAGTGCTGTGATTTATTTTTTTATTTTTTACCCTTCTATACCGTCTACAAATATTATTTTTGCTTGAATAAACATGCATATTTAAAGCAGCATACATTTAATGACAAAATTCATGATAAAAATACATCATAAAAACGGAATAAAACTCAATGTAGTATCGACATAAATATGTTATCTGGAGACAACCTCATAAAATAAATAGCTATATCTCATATACATACAACATTGTGAGCTGATATGAAATAATATCAGCAGGCTCGAGATTTGAATACAACAAACTTAAAACATTTCTAAATAAATGGCTGGCGCCGATCCGCTGTTATTTTTACTATTGTGTGTGAATGTAAAATCATTAAATTCAAGTGAAGGACAAGTGGAGACCCATGTGGTTCATAATGCACGATTGGAAATTTATTACGGACAGTCAGAGTTTTATTGTATTTTGGAGTAACAACAAGAGACCGTAGCCAATAGGAATACCTATAACAGATCTCCCATTGGTTGCATGTAAAATTAAAATGGACTTTAACATTTTTAATGTAAGTTTGAGAATACAGTGCTATTTTTTTTCATTAAGATTCTGTGCTTCGCAACCTGCGCTCTGGGCGGCATGCCTTCACTGAATAACTGAAAAAGATTACATTAATTTAGAACGAACGACCAGTATTTTACACGCTCTTCAATAGTGAAGGACCCGTCATTGTCACATTCATTGTGTTGTAAAAAGATTACACAAGGAATGTGGGCCATGCCATTGAGACACAGGGAAGAATGAATAGTTTAGAAGCTTTCAATCATCGCATTGAAGAAGGCGCTAAACGCGATTTTAATAGACTCGGTGTCGCCTCCTCGAAGCAATTCATATTTAATTTCGGTCCATTGCTTCTATAGATTTTACCTGCATTCGGTTTGCTTTTGTTTTGTGTGTATGCGTCGTGAGAGCAATGGGTGTGCTTTGAAATAATTTAATATGGGAAGATTATCTTTACATTAATTGTCTTTATAATATAAATTATATCTGAAGCACTTACTAGTCTTACAACAGACCTTTAGAACAGTATGTTGTGAAATTTGAGGATTTAGAATTGATTATTATATATATTTAATTAATAAATAAATTTATTCAAAATTGAATGTCTCCAATAATGACATGGCATACTAAATTCAATATATCCCTAGAGTCGTATAACTTCTCACATATAATTCTAAAACTAATATTAAGGCCATCAATCATCCAAGCCTCCTGCAAGTGAATTCGCAAATATAATAAAATCGTGGGAGTGATACACTGGAGCACAAAATATTGAACACAATGGCGCCACGGGCGTGCTCACAATACTATCGTCAAATAACATTTAGCCAGCCCACACCTTAGAGAATCGCAAAATAGAGACATCCATCCAACACAAAGACCAAACGGAACCATAACTGATAATTACAACCTTTGTATATCGTATATTTCGCGGTTTTAAGACGAAACTTACAATGTAGTGGATGGGAGCTTTTGTGGAAATTGCAATCGCAATACTTTTTGATTGAGCATAATAAATGGAAAAAATCTCGTAGAAGGCTCGTTGACAAAACCTTAAGAAGGCGTTTAAATTTGTTAGTTTAAATTTCAATGTCTTCATTTGAATTTATGATATATTTTAATATTTTTAATAATTAAAAAAAAACACACTACGATTTATTCCTGTGGGTGCGTTAACAAACATGAAAATACACATACACAAATACCCAGACCGGAACAAATAATTGTGGATCACACAAAGGTATGTCCCCCGCGGGAATCGAACCCGCGACTATTAGACACAGTGGATGGAGCGGCTTAAGCTCTTAACCACTGCGCTAAATCGGCCGTCATGATGACTTCGAGTCCCATAAATGTAACTATTAAATAGCATTTTTTATACCTACTAGGTATAGATATGTGTTTTACGTCATATCTTAATAAATTTCAATAGTAAGGAATATGAAGATGATCATTAAGTATTTATGGTTAATTGTAGTCAAAAAAATAAAAGGTTTTACCCACATAATGTTTCTATAGCACAAAACATGGTCAGCTACATCACTCGCCGAACATATTAAGTTCTCAAACCCCTTGCAGTATTATTTTTGAATCATATCCACTATATTTATACAAATAATATTTAAATACTTTGTTAATATTTGGTTTTGAGCAGCGGTTGTATAATAAAGAAAGAAAATTACCATGTCTTGTCTCTGACTGTACCTAGATCGATAAGTATTTCCAACTTGCCTCCGAACAAATTGTCGTCTCAATGCACATAAAGAGCAGAATCTTGTTCAATCCGCACAATTAATGGGCTGTTATCATCGGTCGTGTGGCAGGGAAACGCACCCAACGCAAGTGAGCAGGACTAATAATAAACTCATTCCGAGGACTACAGACAAGGAACGATCGGCTGACAGTTCCATTACCCGGTCATAGCCAAGCTAATATTTATATACCGTTGACTCCATTTCATGCAGATACGACGCCCGGTGGTCCTTCATGTATTGGTAAGTCTTTGATCGATAAAGTTGTAACTTTAATTACTAAACTGGAACTGAAGCTCGCTTTAAAAGGCACCGCGCCACGCGTCGCGGACCTCCACAGTATCCGACTCCCCTGACAAGATTGCGCAAAAATAACTACAAGAGTTCCAGCTTAATTCGCTCTGATGATTTCATTAAATGCAGCGGGGTTTTATGTTAGTGCAACGAAGTACACAGTTCGATTTGTAGTCTATGAATATTTACACAATAATGAGGCTAACCACATATTTTTGCGTTGTACTGTGCAGTATACAAGCTTAACTTTGCATATAGGACTCATAGTTTTTGAACACAATATTGTAGGTATAACGAAAGGTCAATGAAACCGATCACAATACTAGAGGTTTCTTGGAGAAGAATACTCACGGGGTATTATCAGCGTTCTTGAGCCAATAGTATTTTTACTATGCTAGATACATAAATAAAATCAAATGGGAATGCGTAAGTATGATATTTTCAAACAATAAAAAATGCATGATACGATTAAAAATCGCATCTGTGATTATAGTCTCTCATTATAATCAATACGATGACAACTAAAAATACAATTTACATATCAATTATATCGTAAAGTTTTATTTCAATTAAAATTACTTTCAGGTGATAGTGAACGGGTGAAATAGGTGCATAACTTGACAGATGCATAACCTAATATTATTGAGTATTGTTTGCCCAGAGAAGTGGTAGTTTGGCACAAGCCATATAGTGTACACCTTGCCGACATCTGTGCAATCCTTTCGCATCTGCCGATCTTGTACTGATTTTATATATGAATAATATGACGAATTATGTCTGATCTTTTATTTGAGATGGCACCTTTCCGGATGTGGACCGGGCGGATATAACCTTTACATTTATGTGTTGCTGAATTCGTAGGCAAAGGTTTATGCTGTGTCATATCTGACGTTGTTTAATTATTTTGATGAATTGTATATGGATGTGCTGGCCAGGATACATATCTATAGTTATTAGGAAACAAATAATAATTTCTTTCACTAATGGATATTTGAGAAAGGTAATTGAACAAACATTAAACATACAGGTGAAATATTTCACGTTAATCAAATATGTTAGGATTCGTAAACTAAAGTGGCAATGGGCCGGTCACATTAGCCGAACAATCAATGACCGCTGGGATAAACGAGTTCTTAAGTGGAGACCACGGACTGGCAAACGTAATGCAGGACGCCCTCAGGCTAGGTGGAGCGATGACCTTTATGGGGCGGCTGGCAGAAACTGGATGCGAGTAGCCGAGGATCGTACCCAGTGGCGTGCACTTGGATGGGCATATATCCAGCAGTTAACTGCTATAGGCGGATGATGATGAAATATGTAAGTTGTGGCATGAAGCTTAACCAAAGATGTTGGACGTTTCTCTCTATCCATTACGTCAAGTCAAATTTTTAAAAGACCGAGAGTACAAAGTTTCAATAAGACCTTTTCATATCACCCTTTCTCTCTCGCTTCCCTTATTCTCATATTTGTTTCATACGCGCTCACCCTCACACTTGAAACAGATAAAACATGGTATATTTAGTCATGATGATATTAGATCTTCTTGCATACATCCGTTTTGTTTTCGTGAATGCAACATTAAATGTCAACATAAGTGCCCTAAACCTCATACTTCAAAATGTGATCACATCTTAATACCCGCATTAAGACATCTTAACATAATAGTGACATACCTATCAATCCTCCACGGGGCACCTATTTAATAAAGTTACACGCATGACAGTGCGCCGTGAATGACGCATTGTTGCGCAACATTTTGTCCTCTATTGACATATTAGCTTTTTAGTGGCTCCTTCTGGCATTGTGTACACACGCCTACCGCAAACCACACGTGGACAATCTTGTACATTTTTTCCGATCCTTTGGATTCTTCTCTTGTATTATAAATTGAATTAGAAAGTTTGTGATGTAACTTAAAACGTAATAAACACTCATTATCTTCTCCACGATCCGCGGCGCGACCCGCAGAGAGACGCAAATTTAAATTCAATTAAGGAACCATAACCGTAAATACTTTAAAACCATACAGAACTAGTTATGTAAGACCCATAGGAACAACTTAATTATTATTTCTAATGGAATATTAAAACGTTTAACATAATTCATTGTTCAAAGACTGTCATTAAAGTCAAACCGCGGCCGCATCACGGGGCTTAGAGACATTATGAGGGTCATTTATGGGGAGTTGTTTCACTAGATTGTTTTTTTTTATTGGTAGGAGGGAATTGAAATGTTGTGTACTCTACTACCTTACACCTATTCACTTATTTTATTCGGGTTATAGAAAATATACAGAAATCGTAATAATAATAAGCAATGATAGCCTAGTGGTTAGACCGTTGGACTGCAAAGTCAGAGGTCTCGGGTTCGAACTCCGTCTTTTCGAAAGCATGTATTAAAAATTAACTATCACTTGCTTTAACGGGGAAGGAAAATATAGTGAGGATACCTGCATGCCTAAGAGTTTCTCGAAGGTGTGTGAAGTTCGCCAACCTGCACTGGGACAGCGTGGTGGACTACGGCCTAAACCCTCTCAGTTTGAGAGGAGGCCCGTGCCCAATGGTGGGACAATTTCTTAACAGGGCTAAATATTAGCCCTACTACTTTGATTTAAAAAAAATACTGTCTCGTTTGTCTAGTGGCCTGGTCCTGGGTTAAAATCCTAGGTCAAACAAATGTAGTGTTTCTAACGAAATTTTTTCCAGTATGAGTCCGGGTATGGAATTGTGCCCAGTATATGGCAATAGACTCGCCCCCTATTGCATGGAACATAACATTGTCGGCGAAAAGTGTGTGTACTCAGTACACCCCTGCCGCCCCCGCTTGGGGAATATAGGCGTAACGGTATTGTTCACTTTTAAAGTAATTGCGATTACCGGTCGATGGCGGTAAGCCCTTAAGAAGAAAGAGTAGTTAGTGGTATCGCACGTATGTATATGGTGAAGAAGTGGAACATAAAATAAATTTTACTATAGGTAATTGTCGATAAAAATTAGTTCATTTTACGTTCACTGTGAAGTGAGAGCAATCAACAACCGTATGCATTCATTTTAAAACGCCAATTATGTCTTTTCATTATATTTTACTTGTTAACGAACGTTGCGTGGTTCCGCACAGATGCACGGAACCGAATATTCAAATATTTTATGATCGTTTTAATTTGTGTTCGCTGAATAATCACTCAATTTGCTTGCGAATATAAGAACTTCATAATATATGACACAAAATCTATAGTATACCTGTTATATACGTATCATCGTTAAGAATAAAAAAAGCGATTTATTTCGAAACTTGACGCAAAAATATTATTTTTAAACTAAGCACAGCCCCCTAAATACGTATTATGACTTCCTCATTAGCCGTAAGTCTACTTTTTTTAACATAAATCCACCAACACCCCTAATGGAATATAATAACTGGATTTTCTTTCCAGTTCTGTAAATATTTCCACGTTTTATTGGAATACAGTTTAATTTATTTATAAAAAATATATAAATCCGTACGTACCCTAACTCGTTGGTCGGAAATTCCATTTGCGTGCAAGGTAATTTACAGATATTAGGTATCCTTTTGCTATCTTCGATGGTCCAGGTATCTCATATTCCATAAGCCTTCCTTATTTAAGACAATAAAATTAGTGAACAGAATTAGTACAATCAAGCTAAGAATGAACAGTATATCTAGAATATACTGTTATATTATATATAAAGGAGTCCATACCTGGATATGTGAAAATATTAGATCTAGATTTAGTAGTTCTAGATTAAGCTTAAATATCAACTCCTTGTAAAATAGTTTCCACAACAATTAGGTGTAACCATTATGTTCTGGAAAATATGACTGGATCCTTCTTATTTATAAAAAAAACACTGTCACGCCTGCCCTGTATGCCCCAAGCGGCGGTAACAGAGGTGTGCTGAGTACTCCCACATTTCGCCAACGATGTTAGGTCCCATGTAATAGGGGGCGAGCCTATGGCCTTATACCGAGCACAATTCCAAACTCCGGACTTATACTGGGAATACTGGGAATTTTTCGTTAGAAAAACTACATTTGTCCGACTTAGGATTTGAACTGGTGATCACAAAGCGATGCACTCTGCCACTAGGCCAACGAGGTGGTCTTACTTACTTATTTACTATTACCAATTACACACGTAACGCGGCGCGTTATTATCACTTAGTAAATATAATCATTTAACTTTGCTCCAGTGGCATACAGAATACCATTACACGAAGTTACTGTATCTTGTTAATGGAATCTCCGAGCAACGAGTCTTTTACAATAGGTCTCATAAAAAAGCTAAGAATTTCTCAGAAAGCTTTGGAAAGAGCTCAGCGTTTCAACACGTGATCGAATCAGGAATGAGGAGATCCGTAGAAGAACCACGGTTACCGACATAGCCCATAGGATCAGCAAACTGAAGTGGCAATGAGCGGGCCGCATTGCGCGAAGATCGGACGAGCGTTGGGGTAGAAAGATTCTAGAGTAAAAGACTACGTATTGGCAAGCGTAGCTTGGGACGGCCGCCTACTAAATGGACCGACGGTCTTGTGAAGATCGCAGGAAGTCGTTGGATGCAGGTGGCATCGGGTTGGTTATGCTGAAAAGCGATTAGGGAGGCCGATGTTAAGCAGTGGACAAGTATAGGCTGAAATGATGATGATGACCGTATTGCGCCGCGACTGGTTACAGCGAATAAAGCCCATGAAATTGCTAAGCCAGTGGTTCTCCGCCAACACGCCTCCGTACTCAATATTTTATGGTCATTACAATTATTATAAATATTATTCAGGGACAGAAAGATACGTAATTAAGAAAATTTATTCCAAACAGCTGAATAACTCCTTGAGTTCTTAATATTAGGGTTGTGTCAAATGCCTATTAAGGCTTCTGTCGCCACTGAGTAAATTGCTGGTTAGTTACTTCTGGAACTGATGGATAGGGCTACCAGAAATGCCGAAATTCCTACATAGACTTACTTGCAACTTTAATTGTGGATTAGTCTACTTCAGATCATACTCGAAGGTGGTGAAAGAGACCCTTATAGATTTATTCTGTAATAAACAAACTAGAATTCGATCATAGCGGTCAGTTGATTGTGTTCCCTAGGACTAGTAAGGTTCAAAGGAAAAAGGTTAACTTTGTCCCAATGAATGTAGGCCGCTTAGAGCGTTTTAAATGCCATTTAATTGAGAAAGTATCTAGGCTGTCCTATCATAATGACTCAAACGATTTGTATAACTCATTGTTTTTACGTTATAAGTCATGAATTTAATAAAAATTTTAAGCCCAAAAATGTCGTTGGTAATCGTGCCGGTTTTAGTAAATGGGCAACCTGTGGTATTTTTGAAAGCAGACTGAGGCTATATGAACATTATGATGAAAAATCTTATAACCATGAACCATAATTTATAGAATATGTTAAGAATTATTCTAAAAAAGAGCCTGTTCCTGTGCTAAATCTATCTACTTAAGAAACAAAATTAAACAATTCAGTAATGTCATCAAAGTTACTTGGAACGTTATTAACAGTGAAGTCGGTCGATTTTTTTGTTGTTTTCAACAACAAAAAAAAACCGGTAGGACAACAGTGCAAAATAGAGACTTTAATTTGAAAATTGGTAATAAAAATGTGAGAGCGGGTCAGGAAATAGCGTATGAGTTTGAAACTTTTTTTACTAATATTCCTTTGTTAATTACTTAAACTCTGACGTCGTCTTGTTCTTCGGCTTAATTGCTTCTTAAATAAAGTGTATCAGAATGAGGCACATCCTTTGGATTTTCGGTTGGCAATGGGAAAGATATAATAAAAACTTTTAATAATCTTAATATTAAAAACACGGCGGATATATGGGGGCTATCTGTAAAGACTTAATCCATAATATTGCCCCCCACTTGGCATCTGTATTTAACGGTTGTGTTGGTAGTGGTGTATTTCCTGAGCTTATGAAACTTAGTAGAAATTCCTTTGTTTAAATCGGGTAGTGCATCGGATCCAAATAACTTTCGGCCTATTTCTGTGCTGCCCACTTAAGTAAAATATTTGAAAAAAATATCCCAAATCAGTTGATAAGCCACTTTAGTATTCATACACTACTTCACAAAAACCAGTTTGGATTCACTAGAATTGCTCTACTACTGATGCAGGTGTTCGATTAATTAGGAATATTTTATAGGCCTGGGAGAACTCGCAAGATGCTTTAGGTATATTCTGCGATTCTTCTAAGGCGTTTGACTGTGTGCATCATGAAACTCTCCTTAGGAAATTACACCATTACGGAATTAGGAACAGGGCTCTCGACCTCTTGACATCTTATCTCTGTGATAGAATTCAAAAGGTTCAAAGGTGTTAATGGGAAGCGATCTCCCGGTTCTAACGTGACAATGGGCGTGCCCCAAGGGTGGATTCTCGGTCCATTTCTATTCCTCATATACAAGCTGTAACATAATAAACGCAAGACCTGAAAGTAGTTTGTTCTAAATCGATAATTGAATTGATTCCAACTATTTTTAATGTACCTTATTTTTTATTTTGTTCAAAAAATGCTTTTACTCCTTCAGTGCGCTATAAAAAACTAAATTTATTCTTGATTCATAGCAATAAGGAGATTACAAATGCATTTCTAACCCGTATTTCTCAAAATGCACACATACACATACAAGTTTCATTGTTAATTGGGGTATAAAAGTGCTTAAAAAAGGGGTAAAAACCTTTAAATTTGGAAATTTGGTTTTCGTTTTGAATTTATGAAGCAATTCTCTAATTGGAGTGTCTGAGGTCTTGCATTTATTATGTTACACCTTGTATATAAATGACTTACCCTACTATATAGGGTATAATCAGGACATTGTGCTGTTCGCGGATGATACATTTTCATTATTCAATATTAAAAGACAGCTGCTTAATTGTGACGATGTGAACAGTGCACTGTCAATGGTTGTTCATTGGTTCAACACGAATAATCTTCTCCTTAAAGAGAAGAAGACAAAATGTATTAAATTCACAACTCCAAATGTAAGACAGGTTGCAACTAATGTACAAATAAATGGCGTGGATTTATACCTTGTAGAGTTGACTGTATTGCTAGGTGTCACTTTTGATGCCAGATTACAATGGGGCCCCCATATTGATCAATTATCTGGTATATTAAGCTCAGCGGCATATGCTGTAAAGAAAATTAGATTTCCAACTGATATTGAAACAGCTAGACTTGTTTATTTCGCTTTTTTTCATAGTATTATGTCATATGGCATACTACTTTGGGGGTGCTCTGCAGAACTTAATACCATCTTTGTTTTCCAGAAAAGGGCTGTTCGAGCAATTTACAATTAGGCCCCGAGAGCTTCTCTTAAGGAAAAATTTAGAGAAATAAATACTCTAACTGTTGCACCACAATTTATATATGAAAATCTTCTATATGTTAAAAAGAATATCAGTAATTTTGAAACATATAGCGACATTCATCATGTAAATATACGGAACAAAGATGATCTTATTGTGCATTCCACTCGTCTCCACATAATTAGTAATTCTTTCATGGGGCAATGTATATGCTTCTAAAACAAATTACCCATAGATATTCGAAACATGCCTATCAATAAGTTTAAAAAAGCAATTGAAACTAGACTCTGTAAGAAAGGGTTTTACAAAATTTCGGATTATCTTGACAATAAAACAGATTGGGTTTGAGCAGCTCCTCAATCTACAACATTAATCAATAATGTATAATACAATTTTGAAAAGCAAAAAAAAAATGTTATCATAAAGGCCAAACAAATTAAATTAAAAGACTAGCCCGCTAAGTTTCTCGCCGGATCTTCTCAGTGGAGGCCGCGTTCCGATGCGGTGGTAGATGTAAAAATGTAATAATTTTGACGTTTGTGAGTGCTATTGTATTGGCCTATACAAATAAATGATTTTTTAACCCTGACTTTGACTTATAGTATAGTAGTATTTCAAACTAAAATGAATGCTGTATGGCAGGAACGTTGTGGCAGAATTTATCAAAGGGAAGATCTTTCAGCCAGATGGGTGTTGTGTCTGGAGAGACCTGCCACTTCCCCGTGAATTGGTGTCGGGTGCTTGTATATATGCAACGCGTCGTAGAAACTATAATATCGTGTTCTAGACATGTAGGGAGGTTCTTATTCAGAGCTTCGTGATTGTCAGCTGTACGACTAGACCAATGAGGTCGAATTTCAATTAAGAAAAAATATTAGTATGTGAGGGGATCTAGTTTTATAATTGCGGCAAGCAAACCAATTTACCCCAATCGGACCGCAACCCTTTTACCATAGATATTTCATACTTAATCATCATAAACAAGTAGTAGTCATCGGCGGCTTCTCTCATTTGATTGCTATAAATTTTTAACATTAGGCAGGCCACGTAATTTGTGTTCTCAACCCATGGTCTTTCATAAACACCGACTTAATTTAAATCGACAGACGATTTGATTGTCATTAGAAAAATCTGGCGTAAGTTTACGACATGTTTATACAATATAATTACGAGATAGACGATAAATATAACAAATTTCACTTACGGACCACCTGTGCAGTGAAATTATTTAAGCTGACGTATACATTCATTACCTAATTGATCGTAACGGGTTATTAATTCAAATCATAATGAACTTATCGGTGCACATTTTAAAACTGAATTCGGGGTGGTCCTGCTAGATATTTTTTTCCTCTAAAGTGAATATAACAAATAGCTATCGCGTCTCTACTGTTGCAGTAGGAGTTATAATCAGCGATGTACCGTGAAAATTTGTTATTAAAGGAATTCTTTTGGGTTTTTTTAGTTCTCTTGAAATATGGGAATCCCTGAGAGGGTTGAATTCGAATTACCTAAATTAAAGTTTTTGGTATGGCTTACCGTTTAAGGTTCTCTTGAATACACTTTAATATCTGTATCATAAAGATGCACGATGCTGCTGGCATTCACAAGATCCTGGACTGGAGTCCTAGGTAGGTGTTATTGGAGTATTCTATTGAAAAATTGTCAGCGCAGTCCAGGGTCTGGCTGGTATGATGGCAATGGGCTCATCTCTTATTAAATTAAGACCTAACATCTGTGACGAAATTAGAAACACTGAACATTACTACTGGCAGCAGGCCCTATAAATAAAATAAACATGACGGTGTTTGTTTTTTTCGTCTTATAATTTGACTTTTTGTTATTGCTATACTGATGGTATGTAATATATATAATTTAACAAGCATTACTTTTTTACACCGTACCAAAGCAGATACAATAATTATATTAGCCCTGATAAGAAACTATCCCACCGAAGGGCACGGGCCTCCTCTCAAACTGAGAGGGTTTAGGCCATAGTCCACCACGCTGGCCCTGTGCCGGTTGGCGAACTTCACACACCTTCGATGTTTTCCTTCACCAGTAAAGCAAGTGATTAATTTTTAAAACGCACATGCGCACATTCGAAAAGATGCATGCCTGGGTTCGAACCCGAGACCTCTACCTTTGCAGTCCAACGGTCTAACCGCTTGGCTGTCGCTCCTTAGCAGATACAAATAATTCCGAATTAAAGATTTCACACTCAAATATCTCTCTAAAATTATGTACTACATATATTATAATTATAATATATTTATCTGAAATGGGATTCACTCCTGTCCGAATAGGTGCAAGCGCAAGCCCCAACCCGAGCTTCGCGCCGATACACGACACTTTATACGCTCTTCATTTTTTATCTGTGGGCCCTCCTCATAAAGACGTTAAATGCTCTTAGGCGACATTTAATACTCCATTATAGTAACACCGAATCCCGAGCCACAAAGGACGAGAAGTCGTAAACTATCTTAATTTTTATTTACGAGTACATATATGCCACTTGTTGCTCGATTCAAAATAATTTCTGTTACATGTCTATTTGATTGCTTTATTATGATATGATGTGAAATAATGAAGTTTTAATATGGATACTAAAACACAGTAGACTACAACTAAGGCAACTAATTGGAGTATGCACTTTACAGGCCACTATGGCACAAAAGAACATCTACACAAGATGAACCTCTGCAGCGACGTGGTATGCAGGAACTGTGGTACTAAGACTGAAACCATGACTGACTGAAGCACGTCCTCTGCAACTACGACGCTCTGGCGGCGCGGCGAATGAAGCTACTGGTAGTGGCCTATCCAAATCCAGAGGAACTTCGGCTCTTCCCCCCTGCTGGAATCTACAGCTTGGTACAGGGAGTATTTATTTCTTCAGGTACGTAAGAGCATCAGGGTAAGGACAGCACAAAAGATCCTATCGGGTTGAAATGCGCTTGAGGTCTCCTCGGTCCGATAAGCTAATAACAAGACCAGATAATATGAATACTATTTTTTTTTGTTATTTACAATCATCCTATATAGTCCCACTGCTGAGCAAAAGCCTTCTCTCTGAAATCGAAGTGAAAAAGGTTAGGTCATACTCCACCACACGGACCCTGTGCGGATTGGTGAAGGCAGATTTGTGGCCACCTTCTCTTGGAATATATAAGGCTACCAAATTTGCTTAACGACTACCACGTCAAGTGGTAACCGGGTCCAACGGCTTATCGTGCCAACAAAACGGGCGTTCGACGGACGATTTAGCGAAGTCGTTAAGCTGCTCTGCCCAATGTGTCTAATTGTCGCGGATTCGATTCCCGCACGGGGCAAATCTTTGTGTGATCCACAATTATTTGTTTCGGTAAACACGAAACAGAAATAAATCCTAGTGTAGAGCTACGTCGTAAAAAAAATCAAAATAATAATAAAAAAAAACATAGGAACGCTCGAATACGAAAACGCCACAAACGGGCAACCATCTCAGACCGACAAAGCTAGATGCTACTTAGCCTCGGTGTTCGCTAAGAACATGACAGTCGCTAGGAAATATAGTATTTATAATCTATTTTCTGAGTTTCTTAGTAAACCTTGTTGGCGATTTATTTATATGTATAATTGACTGCCTCGTTGGTCTAGTTGCAAAAGCGCATCGCTTTGTGTTCACGAGGTCCTCTCCATTATGAGTCCGGAGTCTGGAATTGTGCCCAATATAAGGCAATAGGCTCGTCCCCTCTTACATGGGATCTAATATCGTCGGTGAAACGTGGGTGTACTCAGTACACCTCCGCCAGCCCCGCTTTGGGAATATAGACGTGACGATGTATAATTATATTTGGATGCGCAGGTCCAGTATGACCTAATCTCTCTCTGATCTAGTTTTGTGAGAGAAGGCCTTTGACCTGACGTAAATAGTAGTTAGTATACGTTGAAATTATTGTTATTTATTATTGTTAAATTTAACTCGCGGCGGCTTTAGGCGCTCGTAGCGGTGTGCGACCGCGGTGTTCTTACCGATCAACAAGGTTAAGCAGCGTTCGACTCGGTCGGCCTGAGATGGGTGACCGTCTCCGTGCTTCGGAAGGCACGCTAAGCCGTGGGTCCCGGTTACCACTTAATGTGGTAGTCGTTAAGCCGAGTTGGAAGCCTTCAAGGCGCTGTCAGTGTTCAATCCGCACTGGGTCCGCGTGGTGGAGTATGACCTAATCTCTCTTACCTCGATTTGTAAGAGAAGGCCTTTGCTAGCAGTGGGCAGTATAGGCTGATAATAAATTTAACTACCAAATGTTAAAATTTTCCGCACCAAATCATTAACTACACTCATGGATATAAATTAAATTCCCATCCTGATAGTCAATAACTTTATTGGGTTATCCAAACATCGAGTGATTAAAGTGTCAGAATTCACACGCTCCCGTCGCTCTCGTACCACTTACTAAACTACATATTGAAAGTCGATACCAACAATTTTCCGAGCCCACCAATAATTTCGATATTGGTTTTCGTGATATGTATATGAAATAATAATTGGAATGAAAGGTATAGCTGACTATAAATAACTGAAATTTGTTCTAACTCATGATTGGAGGCTGTGTTTGCTGAAGATTTTTGGAAATGGTACTAAAAAATAATAAATCTTATTGGGATTGTTGCCATATTTTAACAAAGTTATACTCGTACAAATAATGACTTCAAACAAACATCGCATTGCACTTAATATACATTTATTCTCTAAGCGAGGTTGAAAAATATAGATAAATGCTAGATCCCAATGTGACAGAAAGCGAACGTATTGCTATTATACCGGACACAATTCCAGACTCCCCACTGCTTATAATCTCACATTTCAGTTCAAAACTCTCAATAACACTTTTTCCGACCAAGGGTACGAACCTAAGGTCTTCGTGATCGTCAACCCACCATGCGCTATTTTAGCAATGAGGTGTAATGGCGGATTCATGTAATAATAATTATAGCCCTGTTAAGAAACTGTCCCACTGTTGGGCACGGGCCTCCTCTCAAACTGAGAGGGTTTAGGTCATAGTCCACCACGCTGGCCCAGTGCGTGTTGGCGAACTTCACACACCTTTGAGAAACTCTTAGGCGTGCAGGTTTCCTGACGATGTTTTCCTTCACCGTTAAAGCACGTGATAATTAATTTTTAATACGCACATGCTTTCGAAAAGACAGAGGTGCATGCCTGGGTTTGAACCCGAGACCTCTGACTTTGCAGACCAACGGTCTAACCACTAGGCTATCACTGCTCACTGAGCAGTGATTCATGTAATAAAACAAAATAAATGTTTCATTGTCGCCAGGATAATATAAAACAAAAAAACTTGATCAAAAGGAAGTCACTACAGCGACAAGTAAGAACTAAGGTGGAATTCCGTAACTTCGTTAATGAGGAAATTAAAGTTTTTGAAGTTTCAGCTATTAGCTACTCATGAATTTTAATAAATGATTAAACATTCACCAACTGAATAAACAACAGGAACTTCCAGGTACAAAATTCTTTTGATTCCAACATTGAGGTAGAGGCTTCATTTTAAATTTCAAAATAAAATTAACAATCGAAAACCGGATAGTAATTAGCGAAACCAGAAAACCGACCCTTTGATTTTTTACCCTTTCTTATAGCGCAAATACATATTAATAATTTAATATTCCAGTAAACACTGACTGCTAAAGAACGACCAATTACGCTACCACAAAAATAAATTGAAAGCCGTGTTTGTTCAGATCTTAAATTTAATTAAATTTTGGCAATTCTTCGTGAAATGTTTCCGACTGTAATTATGAAATATACGAGACCTTTTCATTTCACGTATCAATAATGACATATGCACAAACCAACCGTTGAAATTCAACGCAATCAAAATTTTCATTTCAATGTCAATTATACTCAGCTTTTTTACGACATAACGTATAATTTTTAGTACTTTGGTAGTAAAATAAATAAAAGTTCTAGTTAAGTTTATTGGTAAAATTTACAAAAAGTATTTATTGTTAATATCTCAAGCTACCAATGAAATAACTCGTTCTTTCAATCAATGCAATCGTTTTTCAAATCACGAATCTGTAATACAAATCTTCAATATGCACGGCAGTGTTATAGCAAAATCGCTGGCAATTAAAATAGCAACACAACTAAAAAAGCAAGATCATGACAAATAGAGCTTTATGATTTTTAAAATTAGGTTGCAAATTCAAATAATTATATTTTTGAGTTGCACCGCTATCGCATTCGGCCTTTTATTTGTATACCCAGATTTTCTTTAAGTATTTGATATTATCTGCACCACCAGTAGCTTTGGGCTATTTGAATAGCAAATGATGTATCCATTTGGGATCATCTCCCCGATATCCGATACCAAATTAATACTCTTTTGCCTTGATAAAACAAACAGATATTTGCATATCTAGATGGTGCATTTAGTTGATTTCCTTTGATACTAACTGCAAAGAGTTTTGATACGAATCATTTTATTAATAAAAAATCAGTACTATTTTATATGATGTCCAACGAAATGATCTAATTACCATAATTATGTTATCCTCAAGGTGGCCAGGTAATTAAACCATTTATTTTAGATTGCCAAGTTTAATTATATAACTAAGGTTGGTTTGTACGCATTGATTTAAGATAAAATAAAATAAATATAGCTACGATTATTAGTCATTAAGGGATTCTAAGACACATTCAACTGATTTCATTAATTAACTCTACAATTTTATTTACGACTATATAAAAGTTATAAATGCCTGTAAATTATGTGTAATTGTAATCAGAGGATAGTAAACAGATTTAAGTTTTAAATCGTGGGTTAGTGAAAAGTGAGTAGATTTTTTTTAATTTTACCACAGAATAAATTAAATACTCGTACCTAACACTGATTCCATGTCTTACATACTTTGTAAAGTCTAGTTTACCTAGATAAAAAATGACAAATAACTCCTAAAATTGTTCAAAATAAATAGACAATCACTTTAATCTATTTCTACAATTTAATAGGAAACATTGTATAATGGATTAGACATAAAGATATTGTAATTGTAGTAGTATAATTTATTAAAAAGCCCTTTTTAAAAATAAGCTTTTATAACACATAACACAATAAATATAACGTGTTTAGTTTGGAGATCCTGTGGCTGCCTTCCGGCTCCATCATCAGACCCTGGTCACTATCCGGGTCTAAAGTATTTGCCAAGACATATCCTACCAGCCCAAACACGGCGAGGTTGCGACGGCGGACCTTTTGGGTTCATCATCAGACCCTGAATACTACCTGGTTGTATAGTACTTCGCAACAACAATCTGACAAGCCCAAACACAAGGGGGTTACATTGTATAGTTCACATGTTCCTATAGCAACCTTCCGGCTCTATCATCAGACCAACTCCATGGTACCATATTATTGCATTGTCAATGGACTTACATACGTTTGCCAAACTCCAGCTCACTCGGCATTTCCGCAAGTGCTTCAAAAATGGACCACAAGATTTGAACCGGAAAGACAAACAGACATACACACGAACATTGCAAGTTAAATAAAAGCTTGTAAAAGAATACCGAAATAATATCCTCCAAAAATTCAAGCAAGTATCAAAACTATTTGCAATTTCGCACAATCATTCAAACCAATTTTTATTTGTTTGCCGAAATCGAGTAACGACCGTGTTGGTGGGATAAGTAATAGCTTAATACCACGTTGTGTCGGCGAAGGTGGCTGGATTCTCGGCTCCAGCCCGCTTTGAATAGCCTCCGTTTAACAAAATATATGTTATTAACAAATTCGAAGCTATAACAAACAACTTCTCTTAACATACACCCGAACCTTTTAATATTTACTTTTGGTGAAACGAAGCTGATTTAAAAATAAATGGCTAACATTAGATCTTGCTTTTGGCTCTATCGGTCTAAAATGGGTTCCCGTTTGTGGCATTTTCATTTTCGAGAGTGCCCGTGCTTTGGAAGGCACGTTGAGTACCACACCGCATTAAGTAGTTACTACTTAATGTGAAGTAATTAACGTCGAGTTAGAAGCCTTACAGACGGTTTGACACGTTTCAACAGCAAGTATACCCAAACCTCCACCAATGTCTCCACCAATCCGCAATGAGTCAGCGTGGTGGAGTATGATTTCTCTCATTTCGAGGCGTTTTCCCAGCAGCGTGACAATAAAGGCCGATTTATTAAACTTGCTCAGCTGGATATACATTCTTATAAATAATAATATAATATTAGCTCTGTTAAAAAACTTTCCCACCGTTGGGCACGGGCCTCCTCTCAAACTGAGAGGGTTTAGGCCACAGTTCATTACGCTCGCCCAGTGCGGGTTGGCGAACTCCACACACCTTCGAGAAACTCTTAGGCATGCAGGTTCCCTCACGATGTTTTCCTTCACCGTTAAAGCAAGTAATAATTATTCTTATAATTAATTTAATTTTTGTAAGATATATACGGGATATCGATCGGGGCGATTTTATGTACTGAAACTGTTCGACTTATTCTTGACTTGAATTAAAGATCGACTCTATCTAATTCAAATAAAATTGCACATAATTTGTAAGCACCCAAACGTTGCTGTATGCACAAGCAAATATCTTGACCACACATTGACAACGCTATCTTAATGTCTCAAATTAATAGTGAAAGATGATACTATATAATCAGTGGAAAAATTTTAAGGCCAAAGTTTGTAATATCAGTGACTGAAGAGCACACCAAAGGACAGATGAGAACAGTCCTTTACACCAGTGAAGTCTTGATAATATATGCCTTTAATTGTCACATCCGAAATCGACTAAATTTGCTTGAGTACATTGTAGCATTTCTTAGCCTTATGTGTGCACATTATGGGTACTGAAAGTGTTCTGACGGCCTTATTTATTCTTTTAAATAAAAACGGCTTTCGACTACTCTTTAAAGCAAAGAAATAAATATACATCATATTATTTTTGAAGTTTACACATTATTACAATGGCTCGCTATAGAGGCCATCAAAGGCCACCCATCTAGCGCCCCACGCGGCGTCCTCGGCCACTGTGACGGATCCCGGCCCGCCCCTCATTTGTTATACAAATTTTATACTACCCTCCGAGCGAAACCTCCGAGAATCCGCGGAAATTCACCACAGGAAAAAGAACAACTCAGTACGTCACTGACTACTAATGTGGCAAAAATTAACCGGTGAATATTGTATGATAATTGTGTGTAAAATTTTCGGTTTGCATTATATTTTCTATCTATCTATCTATCTATAACCTCACGCCAGATCCCTTGCGGGGTAGGCAGAGAGTACAGAGTTCCAACAGGTTCTTTCCTTACATACCTCTCTGGCTTCCTCGACTCTCATAGTTCGTCTCATACACGCTCGCCGGTTACGGAGACTCTTGATTTTTCCATCAGATAAGACAGAAGATATATTTTTGCATGGTTTTATAGGATCTTGGAGGATTACTTGGTAGGTACTTACAGGGAATTTAAATTTATTTATTTGCTTAATTTAGTATGTACTAACTACTCTGTTTAGTCACCTCTTCTAATATAAGGTGAACGAACAGCGACACAAAAATTATTCGACAAAACTCTAATCTGATAAATAGAAAGAAAGAAAAATTAACCAAAAAACTATACATTTGTAGGTACACGATTCTTTCAAGGACCTTTGAGAGGTAGGGCAAAATGCTTATCGGTCTTAGTTCTGTAAATTTAGTTGGTATTGCTACTTTGGGTACAGGAGTGACGGGAGCTGTTTTCCAAGAGGTAGGGAAAGTTGAACTATCGATAGACTTATTTATGATTGACATTATGGCTGTTAAAGTCTGGGGCATAAATCAAACAAGAAAGCGCGTTGCATCGTATTACCGCTTCTATCCATATATGCGATAGTATAATAATACTCTTTTTTTGTGATTCTAAGTACATATACCTTCCTATTTCAGTTTTTAGATTTAGGGATATCCTCAGTTTCGGGGAAAAACAGTTTTGGTGAATATTTATAAAATGTACTATTGAATAAGCCTCTACGCTCTATATTTTTCTGGAAAGTCCTACTAAAGAGTTATATGAGACTATATTAATCTTTAGACTTATAATACAGAAGATACATTTAAGTTAGCTTCCATCAAAACAATACAATTACATTTCATAACAATAGAAACTGTACAACTACCGATCATTGCGCTCAAAGTTATAATCCAATAAGAGCCGTGAAGAAAATTCATTAAATCTTCTATCACCCGCGGACAATGCAATTGTACGGGGGCCATCGGGATTGAGACGGCAGGGCAGCATTGCGCCCACAGCCCCAGGGTCTGGCGTGGTACCGCTTCTTGATTAAATAAACCTTCAAGTGAACGTCACGCCGCCGGCCCTCAATGTCAGTCTTCGGCATATCGCACGGGTACCACTGCATGTCATTCCGATTCGTTCCCTTATACCTTGAAAGTGAATATTTATTTGTTCATACCATCCATTATTTCATGTACTCGCAGCGACTACTGACGAATTCGTTTAATTTCGAAACCATAAATCAGTGTTTTTGTTTTTTTATTGCAATGTAATTACTCTCAAATCGAATCGAGTTAAGGAAATAAAAAAGCGCAGTGGGAAGTAATCTAAAAACATTTTAAAACTTTGTGACTTTAGCATCACAATGTGTCTAAAAGTGATTTAATCCTATCATTTGATAGTACTCTATTCTTATTTAAGTGTATCGTTTTGGATTTACATCTCCGTGTTGCCAAAGTTTTTTTCTATAGATAACGCGAAGCTTGGATAAAAGGTATCCTATTAACAATGTTTCCCAGAAACGATACTAAGTCAAAGTCAAACTTAAAAATTATTAATTTGCTTAGGCCAATACAAGAGCACTTATAACCGTCAAAATTATTACATTCTTTACATCTTCCACCGGATCGGAACGCGGCATCCACTAAGAAGATCCGGCAAGAAACTCAGCGGCCTAGTCTTTAGCTTCATTTGTTTGGCCTTTCTAATAGCTATTTTTTTCAAAATTTGACTTTACAGCATTGTTTAATTTTGCTCATTGAGGAGCTGCTCAAACCTAATCTGTTTTATCGTCAAGATAATCCGTAAATTTGTAATAACTTTGTTTAATAATAATTTTGTTTAACTTATTGATAGGCATGTTTCGGATATCTCTATTATTCTTTTTAACATATATATGATTTTTATATACTCGTATAAATTGTGAGGCAACAGTTAGAATATTTATTTTTCATAACTTTTCCTTAAGGGAAGCTCTCGGAGCCAAATTGTAAATTGCTCGAACAGCCCTTTTCTGTAGAAGGATGATGGTGTTTCTGCAGAGCATCCCCATTGCAGTATCCCATAGTAGTAAAGACGATTCCGATAAATGTGTGCTGGATGGAATACAGGCCTAATTATTTTAAATTTTGGTTTTGCCACGACTAAGTTTACGATAATAATGTAACGAAGCTTTGACAGATCCACACAGTCATCGACTAGAAACGGAATTCTAATAAAACGTCTTCAGAAGCTATATCTATTAATATTCATTTCATTAGTAACCTTGTTTACATATGTCACATAAAAAAAATGTGGGACGCACGTGGCGATTATTTAAACGCACCGCATTGCCTACAACAAGTTACATTTATCAGCGACCAGACCACCGGAGGCTTCGTCCACTCGTTTCTATTTACGTTACATGTCTGAATGATTGAACTCAATGCTCCAAGTTTTAAAGTAATTTAGTAAGAATTAAAACCTTAAAATATGTAGCGTAGTAAGAAAGCGTGTAGGTATGAAAGATAGTATCGGTGTAAAGATGAGAAAGGGCATGCTCCGTTGGTTCGGGCATATAGAAAGAATGTCGAAAGAAAGAATGACAAAACAGATATACAATGCGAAAGTGGAAAGATGTAGGCACCGGGGAAGACATAGACTATGTTAAGCATGACCAGATAGACCGTGTCTTATCTGAAGGGCAAGGCAAGAGTCTCCGTAACTGGCGAGCGTGTATGAGACGAACTATGAGAGTGGAGGAAACCAGAGAAGTCTATAAGGAAAGAACCTGTTGGAACTCTGTACTCTCTGCCTACCCCGCAAGGGAACTGGCATGAAGAATTTTTTTTATACGTAACCCCACACTAGAATTAAGTCCTGTGTCGTGGGTGCGTTTACAAACATGAAAATTCACATACACAAATACCCAGACCGCAACAATTAATTGTGGATCACACAAGGATTTTCCCCGTACGGGAATCGAATCCGCGACTATTACGTGGGCGGAGCGGCTTAAGCTCTTAACCACTATGTTAAATTGTCCGTCAATATAGATAGAAAACCTTTAAAAGAATGTAGGCCTTTTTCACAACTTTTCAACCCTTGAATAAAGTGCTGGTTAGTTATTTCTCAATTAGCGTTACTCGGAAATTAAACCTAGCTAGTTTAACCGTTGGAAATGGCTACTTAAAGATAACGAATTTCATACAAAAATTTCGAAAAGATAATAAGAAACAAATAAGAATAACGTAAACTTTTAGTTCAGCATCTTCCCCACACATATTTCCTAAGCGGGAGTCGCAGAGATATACCTGTGTACACCCACATTTCGCCAACAACTTTAGGTTCCGATGTAATAGCCGAGCCTATTGCTATAATACCGGCCCCAATTTTAGACTCCAGACTGTTACTGAGAATTTTTTTACATAAAAACCTCAGTTAAACACTTTCTGATACCAGACCTCGTGATCGGTACCTACCCAATACGCCACTAAACCGAAAAATTTAAGTAATCATAATCATTTATTTTGTTTGTTAGTTTCAAGTGTAGGTAGGTAACAAAAAGATCTTGTATATTATAAAATGGAACTCCACACTTTGCTACAAAGCGTGCAAAATTTGGCGGTCTTATTAAATATTAAATTTGACATTACAATATTAGGCATACCAAGTAAACTAGTAATAATTAAAACCATCTCGAATTTCTAGTGTAGCGATTCGATTATATGCAGAGATATAAAGAGTGAAAACTGCCGTTACTGATGTAAAAATGTTGATAAACTCGTCCCTGCTCCACACAGTTATGTTAATTGAGAATTTTATAATTACGAACGTTGACATCGATAACATTACATTTCTAATTGAATTATGTTAGGATTCCAAATAAAACGACGTGTAAATTTCGTTCCACCCAAAATTATGATGTAATAAAATATAAAGTGAATCGTAACTCATGAAATGATAAAAGCGAGTATGACAGCATCGCTCCCATGTTGAATGTGAGAGCAGGGAATCTATAAACTACATATTTATATCCAGTCCCCAAACCGGAGCAAATTTGATAGAGCTGCTCTGGATCTTTTAAATATTTTTTTTAAACGTAGCCCCACACTCTGATTTATTCCTGTGTCGTGGGTGCGTTTACAAACATGAAAATTTACATACACAAATACCCAGACCGGAACAAATAATTGTGAATCACACATAGATTTGTCCCGAGCGGGAATCGAACCCGCGACTATTAGACATAGTGGCCGGAGCGGCTTAAGCTCTTAACCACTGTGCTTAATCGTCCCATTATACGAAAAGTATTATACGAAAGATTTAGTATCTCACTTTTGCTTTGAGTATTATTTTATTTTATCTTCTCTATAAGAATTAGATGAAACACGATGATTTTTGGGTTTTTACCGAAAATAAAAACGACTGTCCAAGAAAGGAGTCTCATATTTTCAGGGTTCATGGAAAACCTAATTCATCATCAATAGCACGGGTTCCTTATTTTTAAGATATTAAATCATTCATTGTCCGAGACTGGGTGTGATTGACATTAGCGTAGTGCTATCGAGTTGATATGTTTTCCATACATAAAGATGAAGGTGACAGCACGCTTTCTCAACAGCGTAACTAAAACGTCAAATTGTTCATGCTAATCCCTCTGTTAACTACAAGAGCCCTAACACCATACGGAAAAACACAAATAGGCACATACAGGATCAAGATTGAGATCAGATTGGGGTATAGTTTCGAGGTAAGTAAGACTTATTTTATTGTCAAAAATGTAGAAATTTCTTGAAATATTTTGCTGTGTATAAAAATTGATAATAATGTTCTCTAGACCAAAACTCCACATTTTTTATACTTTTAGACTTTCGCATTCTAGCCTACCTTAACGGCACACTCACTTATAACTAAACACTGTAAAATATGATAAGAACTCATCATTATTCGAAAACAATAATTAAGTGCAAGAACTCGTACACACGTAAATCAATAATAAAACAATAACATGAGCACACTAAAGAGAGCTTACATAAGTCAGTTGCTTCCGAAGCAAACTAATAAATTCAAAGGAGAGACTGGACTCCGGTGAGAACTTGTCCATTTACAGAAGCCGCCATATTACAGCGGCATAAATCTAAGCCGAGTCATCCGACTGTCTTCGCAGGCCCCTCACGGCTGAATGAACCAATATCACAGTTAACACATCTAAACAGTTGAACATCGGATTGAATCTGAATAACGCACACACATGCGTTCTACGCGGCTTCTTGGCAGGTCTCAGAGGGTACTATAGTGCGGCAAAAATCTTTTGGCACATGACCAAAGTCGGAACTATCAAGTGAAATTTCACTTCATAACAGTTCGCTGCCGTTTGCTATGAAAATCATCCAAGTTCTTTTTTTACTATGAGGAATGTTTTCAACGAAATTTATTTTGTTCTATAATTAAATTCGGTTTACGACGTGTACATGGTGTAGCTTGTTGAACAAGTGCGTCCACTCTCTCAAATTAGTTACACCATGCGGACCCACCTGTTGAAATATTTCATTGGAAGAACATTTTACAAAATTCTAACGCCCACCTGATAATTTTGTGTGTGTGTCAATGATCTACGCTGCTGGCCGCGCTTAACAGCTTCACCAGACAAGATGGTTAGCGTGCAACCACTACGCTCGAGCCAGAAGGGTAAGGGGGCAGCTAGCTCAAGGGCACCTCAAAGAAGATCCACCTGATAATGTCAACCAAGTGTCAAAAGATCCTTGTTTCATTATACCTCTGAAGACTTCCGAGACAGCGTAGATCATGCGGCGTCTGTATGCGTGATTCAGAAGCAGACAGCTAGTACTAAGATGTTCAACTGTTTACTTATGTTAACTGTACCGATATGAAGGATGGCCAGGGACTGACCACAGTCGCTTCTCAACAGCCTTAAACGGGACGTTTTGACAACCCCCGATATATAAATTGAAATATGAAAGCCGCTGATACGGGTGACTTGAGTATTGATCTTGGAAAATAAAATACGAGACGGCCCGAGTACGCTGGACGCTTATAATATGACGTGTACGGGACAAGGTATAAATGAGTCTGGAAGATATCGAATCAGTATTGTTAATAACTTCTAGCTTTATATTAAAGTAACTGGTTATTATTTTGTACTTATATGGACACGGTTATTCAGTTTGCCGTGTAGGTCGCGTGTCGCATATTTTAGCTGGCCCCGATGTCTTGGGCTCGAGTTTTTCTATAGAAAAATTATCAGTAGTATCACTGAGGAAGCTATAAATATGCCCGGTATAATGACAATAGGCTAACCCTTACGAGTACTGCATTCTTATCTTACATCGTCGGCGATATGGGGTATACGTAGTACACTTCTGCCAGCCCTGCATAGGGAATATAGGGTTGACGGTGTTTTTAAAGGAAGGAAAATGTACCAAAAATACAAAATCCTGTACAATTCCATAAATTGTAATTCACAGTAGATTACATTACATTATCTAAAAATAATGATTCATTATAAATAAATTCATCACCCTTTAATCATTTCTTGTGAGAGCTTGACGTCGATTTAGCGGCATCGAGTTTAAATTCAAAGCTGATGAAAAAACACAATGGTATTATGCAGGCCTAATGGTCCTCCGAACATGGGCATTAATCTCGTCATACAATATTGATGTTTCCACAATTTATAGCCGATGCTTAGAAAGAATCACAAAGTCAAAACGGCTTATTAATGTGTGAAGAAACTCACCTTCTCTGGAAGCCGTTTCCATATGACATATTTTTATGAAACCTGCGGGAGCTCGTTAGTAAAATATTTCGTTATCATCCACGGAATACAATTGAATGTGAAACTCAAAAACATAAGTCATCATTTTAATAATATCTTATCTATATGTTTATTCGTATTCGGGAGCAAAAACGTACTATTCACAAATCTGTACGTTCAGTGCAAGGTGATACAAGTCGAAAATCATAGATTTCTGAAAATCGCCTTTAAATTTTTAAAATTTCTTTCATTTTTCCTACTGCACTTAATTGAATGTTGATTACGGTTATTAATAGACACTTACTTAAGATATTTTACTCAAAACTCAAAGAAATATTTTAAGTATTTTTATAAATATTAACTAGAATGTACACTTATATTATTTGACACGATGATTTTTTTCATACGTTTTGTGTAAATTGATGTTAGTTTACGTGAATCATACACACTTCGTTATGGTTTAGTGTCGAAGTGGTCTCTATCTATCTATATCATCACGCCAGATCCCTTACGGGGTAGGCAGAGAGTACAGAGTTCCAACAGGCTCTTTCCTTACATACCTCGAAGTGGTGTCGAATGATATAAGTATTTGACATGGTATTTCCATAAGTTGGTATTTAAAAACGGGTTAATCTATTAAATAGCATTAGTGTAATCATATCAATGATACATGTGTAATCATATCAAATGCACCATTTTAATCTATTCCTGCTGATCGTGTAAAAAGGGTTAATTCAAGTTAAATCAGTAATGCAAAAAATAAAAAAAGTCAGTTTACATTGTGATGGAAATATATCATTTTACACATTGTTGATTCTAAAAAATGCCATTGTCGATTAATGAAAAGTCATATTAATATGCACCAAAAAAACTTTTTCATTTTAAGCCGTAGAAAGACAGGGATCAGATTGAAAAATAGCAGATTTTTTTCTGATGCATAATATTAAGTATGCAACATTTTCAAAACTGTAATAACTCGAGTTGTATCATCATTCAGTGAAGGTACAGAAATACTCCTGACAAATATTTAAGAATACTACAAATATAAATGAGGACTTGAGTTCTAAAAGGCGCGGTCCCATTGTAAAAATCTCAAAGTTGACTTTAATCTGCTTAAAATCAGGAGACATTCGCTTTCGAAGCACGTTTCGTGATTGAATAAGATTTAATCTGTTTTCCCGTACGAACAAAAATCCCGGCTCTCTCAATGAATTCCTTGATCGTTGAATAATTTAGTAGCCCGTGCGTGTTCTTAGACGTAACGCAACTTTATTCGGACACAAGAATTAAGTTTGTATCTAGTAGGAGACTCAACTGACCCCACAGTCAAACTGGTTGCGCAGTTTTGTGTAATCATTATGCATTATGTTATTTTTCTAAATAAATTAACAAGAGTAACTTGACGTAATACACACATAGGTTTCGTATCTCCGCTACGATTCGTGTAAATATCATCATTTTTACAATCTTGTATTTAACTTGAAATGTTCGTATGTCTGTCTTCCCGATTCAAACCTTGTGATTAATTTTCAACCACTTACGGATATCCGAATGTGCTAAAATTTGGTACACGTATGTGAGTTTGGTGACAATACACAATGGTATGGAGCTGGTCTGATGGTGAAGTCGAAAGGTGGCGATAAGAACATGTGAACTATACAACGTAATCCCCTCGTAATTATTCTTGTGAGATTGGTATTGATAAATACTTTATAACCATGTAGTGCTTAGGGTCCGATGATGAAGCCGTAAGGTGGCCATGGAACCACCCAACTACTCAAAATAAACCCGCCGTGTTTGGGCTCGTTGGATTTGTCTTGACGAGTATTTTCGACCCTGATGGTATCCAGGGTCTGATAATGGAGCGGAATGAAGCCATAGAAACTCCTCAGCTAAGCAAGATATTAATTGTGATTTTGCTATAAAAACTTGTTTTCAAAAAAATTATTACAAATAAAATTTGAACAATGTCATTTTAACCAGATTTTTCATTATATCATTCCAGTGAAAGGACATAAAATATTGATCATTTTGTTAATAAAATACTTATTGTCTTTTGGCATGATAAGTGTCATTCGAACCCGCTTAGTAATTACAACTTGATAGAATGACAAACCTTCTTGTTTAAAAGTGGTTTTATTAATTATAGTGGGATTCGTCTGCTTTACTGAATCCTATTGAGTTGATTACTAGATGTAAATATGGACCTCGGCCATGAAACGACATGCTTAAAGAGTGAGATAGCAATGATATATTGATTGCACCAACCATCCCCAGTATATGTCACAAACGAAGTCTTTATTTTTTATTTATTCTTGATTGTCTACAATGACATGTAAATTAGAAGTAAGTACATTTACAAATATGATGTACAAAGGCGAACCTAACTCAGTTTCAGTCGGAACTTGGGAGTGCATGGTGATTTTTTATGTGGAAGTGAGGGCAAATTATACAACAAACTATTTAGGAAATTTATGTTTGTTGACAAGTGCATCAAAACCATGAATTAATATAGCAAAAGTTATAATTTAATGTTGAATTTGATTAACACTGAATGAATATGGCCGTATATATACACGGGTTTTAAGTTATGTTATTTTTGTGACAAAGCCTGCCACACATTAAAGCCAGCTGTAGACCAGGTGTTGTGTTGACATACATTTTAGACGGTACAAGTACAAGCATTTGATGAACAAAATTGATTTATATCTGATTAAAATTCCAATACATTTACACCTACCACAGAAAATAATCACAAATTTTTCATATCTCCAGAATGTCGACGGTACTAAATAGGGGCGTAACGTTTTTATATCAATGCAAATCTCTGATTCCCGCTAATAAAAGTATTTAGATGGCAACACGTGACGACAGGCGCTGCGGGCCAGGGTCCATGGACGCAAATTATGGCAATCCTGACACCTACGAGGCGCTAACTGGGCGCACCCTACAATTTGCACGACGTGCGAGTCCGTTGCGGCCACTCGCCGCCGGAGCTATGCGAGCACTGATTTCCTTTAATTTACGCCCATGTGAACGTACAGTCTGTAAGTTACATTAACCGATCCTTTCTGGTGGTTCCACCTGCGTAAACTACCTTAAGTTAGGCCAATTTCTTGAAAAGTTCCTTTAAACGTACCTACCTAATTCATCAGTGGACTGATTTTGTTTCCGGTTATATAGTAGTACCTTTTTGTCGTAACTAATATACATATAGATTATCTTCCTTACATTCATTGTTGTGTAATTGTTATGCTTTTTATGAATTCGTTGTTATGGTGTTAAAACATGCGAACATAACAACAAACAAATTCATATCTATGAATTCGTTTGTTGTTGAAACAGGTACAGTTACGTGTTTCAAACATATGTCATGCAATAGGGCTAATAGTTCCAAATATATTTTATAATCATTTCGATAAATAAATAAATACTGAATACAAGTTAATATTTATACCGAAGAGCCAAATGTTTCTCTGATTATCATAACCCTCACACGATTATAAACTCCAATATTTTAAGAAAAAAAGGCAACTTTCGTAATAGAGCAGACTCCTTATAAGATATAATCTAAAGCTTAAAAGCGTCAGGCAGCGCTGCCGAACGCAACCGTGTGTAACACAGTCCACTTTGCGGCTGCGCTTACGCTCCCACGTTCACCGGCGCACGCGGTCGCGGGCGCGCCCTACCGGCCGCGTCAAACAATAGCCAGCCGAGCAAAACGAAAACGATCGCATCAAAATCATGCCCGCAATCTCCGCACAGTGTAATCTTACAAATATTTATTATATGTCAAAACAATATGCCGAAATGCAACGCTTATTGCGATTTTTACAAATGTGTCTGGTTTGCTCGGAGCGCTCGTTAGCGTGAAGTACGACGCATTGTAGGGGTACAATGGGGGGCGGAGCGCTGCCCGCGTCCCGCGGCGCCTGCGCAGCGCGGGAAATTGCTCGCCTTACCGTTCCACATTTAAATCAATGACAGTTGCGGTGAACTATCCGCTTGCGGTTGGAGGCAATGAATTCCTTGGGACGACTTCATTTTTTACAAGCTATTATTTTCGTTATTTCACGCAGTTTTAATCCCCTTTAAATAAACATGGGATAAATAAATAAACAAACATACTCACTTTGACTAAATATGACGATATTATATGAACACACTAGTCGGTTCAGCTATCCCAAACATTTTATAACCGAGAATTATAAAACCAACCCAGGAATGTGTTAACTGTAGCCATCTTAATGAGTATGAAAATACTGCCCTTTCCTTTTATTATCATATAATTTAATCAAGAATATCACGGCCATAATGTTGAATGGTTTAATTTTGTTCATTTTTTACGATTATTGGAAACATCGCAAAAATATGAAGGCAACGATCTAAAGTCATTTTAAAATTCTGGACAAACAGAATACTGTCGGCCGACTAAGATTAAAGCAATTAAATATTCACTCTCTCTAAATGGGTACTTTGACCGAAGGAATAATATCAACGTCGTTTAATGCTCTGGGTCAGGTAATTTAATTCTCCTTTATACCCTTTTTGGTTTTATTTCGCCAGTTTCGGCTCTAACTGGAAATACTCCAGTCTCGTATGTAGTGAGCTAAGCCGAGGGCACTAAACTAAATAATCTTCAGGTTGGTAATTTTCTATTAATTAAGGGAAATTTATTATCGTACTAACTAGCGTCCTACGCAAAGGACGTTGACTTCCTTAAATTCTGGCTGACTTATTTGTAATAACCCAAAATTGCCAAGCCATTAATAATCTCGGCTAAGCATTTTTCCACCTACCATAAATTAATCGCCTACGACAACTATATTCCATACAAGTAAAGGATCAAAACATGAATATCAAATGAAGACATTCCAAAGCACTGCGACTGTTTAAATCTCCGTGATTCTGAAAAGGAAGGGACGATTTAGCGCAGTGGTTGAGAGCTTAAGCCGCTCAGCCCACTGGGTCTAATAGTCCCGGGTTCGATTTCCGCGCGGGACAAATCTTTGTGTGATCCACAATTATTTGTTTCGGTCTGGGTATTTGTGTATGTGAATTTTCATGTTTGTAAACGCACCCACGATACAGGAATAAATCCTACGGTGGAGCTACGTTTTATTGAAAGAAAGAAAACTTTTGTAACAATCACCATTCTTTATGGAATGCTGTTGTCGCCTATGAAATGGGTCCGTCAAGTACCAGTTGACTAACACCGTCGAGCTCTTAAACTCATTGGTTTTACCCTAATGCTCGAATCTGTTTCAGAACAGCCTTGAACATCGTCAAGCAATCCTGCTTGTCTGACAGTATTTTTCTGGATTGATTCTGGTGAGTATGCAAAGTAATTGCACGACTTAATTCCACCATATCATTTGCACCACCGAACAACTAGGCAAGTTATTCATAATACGTAGTACTAAGGTATGGAATTCGGTCCCACCATCTGTGCTTCCGGAGAGTTTTGACTTGAGTTTTAAATTCAGAGTGAATAGGCTATTGCTGAGTCAGCGAGCGAAATCTTCGGCCTCATCGTCATTTTCCATCAGGTGAAATAGGGCTCAACCGCTGACCGCTCCTCAATAAAAAAAAACAACAATACGACATATCAAAACACTAACTTGTTAATAAAATTATTAATTGCTTGGTCGAAGGCTAACCCCAAAATAGCATGTAATTTAATTTATTGACATAATAAATCAATAAAGTTGAGGCATCATCATCTTTTAATTTCAAGACGCGTTCGTGCCGCTATATCTGTCGGAGAATCATTGTAATATCTTACATTGTTCCATAATAAGCTTCTGTAACCGGTTCCTTTTCTTATTAAGCAACCCTTTATAAATAAATAATATCATAACACGCCAAAGTCCCGTTGCGTCCAATAGCGTTTATGGCGCGTGGCGGTCGCGAGCAAACGAACTCACTACCACAGTTTTACGACAAAATAATATTCTTTAATTATAATGGAGCGTCGCGAAGTAAAAACGCGGCGCACGCGACATCTGTATTAAAATTTAATGGAACAAGAGTTGCACCTGCGCTTGCGTCGCTCGTCGCCCGCCTGAGTGAGAGTCGCGAGTCGATCACTCGCGGTTCGGCTCCCTGGAATCTGTTAAGTGTATCTAATTAAAAAATAATTACCTCAACGGTTTTAAATGTAGGAGGGAGCCAGGAAAGAATTTTATTGGTTATGAATTACGGTTATTATTATTAGGGTGTACAGAGGTGATTTAATTTTTACATTAATATAGCTTTGTCTAGTGATTGTTGATTCAAAAACGTTCATTTAGTCAAATACATTGTTGACTATTTATAATTTATAGATACATTTTTAAAAACAAATTTACCTGTAACGAAAACTTATCTTAAGTTTTCTTTATAGGTACATTAAATTTTGTCAGACTATGCTCTTTCGTAATCCGTATGCAAGATGTAACAGTCGCGATAAAATACACCTGTCACTTTCCCGTATATTCTAGGTAGATATTTAGAGTCACCGTCCAACGACACTTAGCATTGATTGGACCATTAATACCAAAAATTGTGGAAGGTGATATAGTTTACAATATTTACTCATAATATAAGAATGACTCACTAAGAAAAAATCGACTTAAACCAGGCTTAAACTAGATAGCAGACCGTGACACAAAAACAGTACAATTATTTCATACAGTGCCTCTTCACTTTGGTGGCTCAAAGTGCGGCTGACAATTACGAGATTCTGGCTCCTAGTTCAGACAAATTGTTAGTAGGGTTTTCCTGTCGAAAAACTCTCAATAGCAGTCAAGAGCCTAAAACTCGGCCAGCTTTAATGGCAATAACTTCGCCCCCTCTCACATTTTAATCAGCACAACACTGCGCCACCCAAGATTGAGGTATGTAAGTTTGATGACATTCATTTCATACATATAGCGACACAAGTCATCAAACACAAGAACAAGTGCTTTAGGTACTTAACCTGTGTGCGTAACTACGCAATTAAAGACACAGCTGAGGAAGGTACTGGTCATTATAACTGCCCAAGAGTCCATTCTAGTTACCGTCACTTTGTATAAATTATATAAAAATAAGCACATCTAGAGAAGGATGGATATATAGTGATTGGTGAATATCAGAAAGCGATGGACGAGGTGGCAAGGGCAGGTGTCACGAGACATCTGCTGGCCCACAGACAGGCACGTGGCTCTACCCTATAAACCGACCTCTACAACTTCCAGCCATAGGAAAAAGTAAAGAAATTCTGTAGTCGTTAATTCCGTGTAAAAAATATTTCCTCGAATTCCAAAAAGGCATTTTTTATTCATGAAAATTGGGAAATGGTATGGTTTGTGTTGAGGATTAAAAAATTATAGAAAATTCTGCCATCCTAACGATAAACGGAGTAACTGTGTTGATCACTGAAATATAGTTACTGCGTTTACCAAAAGGAGGGACAGAATTAGTGTCTGATAATTGAAATTACTAATAATGTCTTCACTATTAATGTTATAGCCTATACTTGGATGAAGATGTAGCATAGCGTGCGCGTAAACAGCATACAATTTATCTACACTTAAGTAGAGAAATTGAAGCATGCACCCGCACACGCAAGCTGACATATTGATAGCTTTTGACTATTTCAAAAAAAAAATTGAACATTGGCATAACGCACTCATTGTGCCTAACAGAGGCCGCTTTTCGGTGCCATTTTTAGTTAGCAATGCATCAAGACATGTCTTAGTCTAAGAGCCTATAACAATTTTTTTTATTTACTGTTAGATATTTATCGAATGAAGAAAATTTTAACGGACGATTTAGCGCAGTGGTAAAGAACTTAAGCCACTCCGGCCACTGTGTCTTATAGTCGCGGGTTCGATTCCCGCACGGGACAAATCTTTGTGTGACCCACAATTATTTGTTTCGGTCTGGGTATTTGTGTATGTGAATTTTCATGTTTGTAAACGCACCTTGTTCGTAGAGGAATAGATCCTAGTGTAGGGCTACGTTTTTTTGTTAAGCAAAAAGAAATACTGTTACATATTTTTCATATAAAGAAAATTTAAACATAAAAATACCCACCATTTTCTATCCTATCCAATTTCTTCAGCACCACTTACTTAAGACGATAGGGATAATTAAGTAAATACTATCTAAAATGTTCCATAAACTGCTAATTACCTATAGTAAAATTCCACGGCCCATTAACAACTATAAACCAGATAGCATATTTATTTCATTACGTATTTATTAGATGTTTCATAAAAATAGCCTCGGCTTTAAGTATTCATGTAATTTCGACCGGATTAATAATATACTACATACTAAAGATGTATGTAAATGTTCTATTTAAACGTTGCCACCATTTCAAATATTTCTTCCGTTCTTACTTTAAAATAAAATCATATAAAATGAAATTATAAAACATGCGTTGATTACAATTTCAGTAATATAGTGTTTTATCTCCGTATTTCTTAATGGTTCTTCCTATTAGAAGTAAACTATTTAGAAATACAGTGTACTTAGTACTTCTTATTAAATACGTGAAGCAAAAACTTTGTACACCTTTTTACGAAATTAGAGTTTGTAAAAAAACATTACACACACTACCATGTATTTGACACAGTACACGTCAAATTGATGTTTGTCTTTAATATTATTTGTCTATAGTCTTACTGAATGTCAAACATAACCAGCAAACGATGAAAGAGTAGGTCGAATATCGACCTATGGGCGACCACTAGTTTAACTTATTAGTTTATTGCGAATGGATACTTGCTTGATTGGGTTTTGATACACCGTTAATGTACTGACTATGTAGGGATACACATGTTACTTTCCAAATCGTTCCATTTACTTTTATTCGCTTTAATCATTCTATTCTATTTACTTTTAATCTAAAGATATAACCTTCTTTATTCCGTGATATGTACAATTTAGGGTGAGACAAAATACTTTTTTATTATTTTTCATGTTGGTCACCCCATGAATTTGTAACACGTATCTGTGGTAATAACATTGTGAAATTTCAGTTGCCTAACTTCTGCGTAAAGGGGTGCTCAATCGAGTGTTGATATTGGATTTATGGTAAAAAAATGCTTAATTTTGATTTCTCTTGATTTTGATTTCAGTTAAAATGTATAATTTACATATATATTTGCTACTAGAAAATAAAACTAATTCGGTGTTCTGTTGGTAAACTGACAAAAACCATTTATAACTAGATCGCGAATTTTCATTTATACTGTGTGTTGTTGTTTATATAGATTGTAATTTATAATGTTATTACTATTTTAAAATCAAAACACTTAATTTAAAGACTATTTTACGTTATTTTACTGAATATTCTGTTCCGTCGTATATTATATTTTTCCATAAAATGTGTAACATTACTCCCTTCTGGCTGAGATAGGGCGCTGAAGTTTTATACACATAAATATGTATCACTACAAAGGAGAGGTGCGACTACTATGCGCAATTTTTCCCCATACACACGTGGCCAGCCCTGATGTAGATTGCACATACCACAAGTAACACATATCAGTACATACATTGGTTAAATAATATCGCTAGTGTATGAAGAACGGTAAATGTTGCGAGGAGCACATCGTCAATTGTCTTGACGATCCCTAAGGGATGCTTTTATACTGAAGCGGACATCTTTCGACTAATATAATCTGGGAATAGTAATTAACTAGATATCCTGGTCGCTTACTGAATCATAAATAATATAAGCCTATACTGTCCATCTGGGACTACGGGGCTACAGTATTAGGCTTGACTTGCTAAGCAAAGGCTTTCTCTCACAAATCAAGGTGAGAGAGATTAGGTCATTCTCCACCACACGGACTCAGTACGGATTGGTGGAGGCAGGCTTGTGGCCACCAACTTAACAAGCCGCCTATAAGGCCTCCAACTTGCCTTAAAGACTACCACATTCAACGGTAACCGGGAGCAGCGTCTTAGCGTGCCTTCCAAAACACGAAGACGCTCGAAGACGAAGACGATATGAAAAACCACAAACGGTTACCCATTTCAAGCCGACCAAGTCAAACGCTTCTTCCTTGGTAATAGCCAAGAACACCGCGGTCGCACAATGCTGCCTCATCATAAATTACATTCTGATAATTCCACCTAGCTAGACTAAAGGTACATAGAAAAATAGAAATACAGTACAAGAAATAGCCTGCACCTCCAAGAACAAGTCTAAGGAAACTTTATTACAAAAAACACCTAAAAAGATCCCTGACTCTAATTGAAAAGAAAAGTGCATAAACATGGAACAAGCCATAATAATCCTTTTTCAGTGTTCAATGGCTTCTAATAAACTTGTCAGTATTTTCCTTATATTAAGTTTAGTAGTAAGTAGAGATTAGTATCCTGCGAAATTCTCTACAATTGCGATTATCTACCGTTGACAAATGAATATAGTTTGAGAATTACCGGATTAGAATGAAGGCAAACTTTGCAAGGATATCTACATACTTCTAAAACCAACCAACATCTTAAAAGCCGAAGCAAATGCACTGACTTTTAAAATGATTAAGGCTTTTATCGTTAGTGCCCTAAGAAATGTGTTATGGGGACCTCTCATAATGAAGGTTTCTCATAAAGAGGATTTTTCAAAATGTGTATGTTCGTTACAAAAAGAGTTTTCTTTCATGCAATGAACATAATCATAAAATACGATATGTATCTGATGTAGGTATTCTAAGTTGTTCGTTTACGTAAATATTTACCTGTCCGCATTAAGGAGCAACCACTACTATGAAATCCCAAGGTGGTTGTGAACTCATTAAAATAACCGGGACCGGCTGAAACACGATACGATTCAAACTTTTTGTAACCGAATGGTTGTAACGTCTGTATTCGATACAGAAGTTAGATGTTATCGAAGTAAAATAATATTATACCTGCTACTGTCGTTACGTACCTCTAGAATGTACGACAAGTACGAGGAGTTTGCGCTGATGTTACTACTTGCTAATTTATCGCATTCCACTGTTAGATTTACTCATTAGATATACTTACTTCATTTTCTCGTAGCTTTTTTGGTATGTTAGCAGGTTGTAGAAGGCTGCGGGTTAAAGCTGGATTCTTACAGGACTAAGCTGGTTGTTGTGGCGATCTTTAGGGTGATCTTTATCCTTCAGTGGACGTCTTATGGTCTATGATGGTGTGATAAATAAAATTTAAAGAACTGCGATTTACCTGATATAAAAATATTAAACAGACTTCACAAAAACCGCAACAAAAGCAGTGGTAGCCTAGTGGTTAGACCGTTGGACTGCAAAGTCAAACGTCTCGGGTCTCGTAACGCCATCGTACAGTATCTCCACCTTTACAACAGCCGCTTTGGAAATATAGGTGCGAAGATGTGTTAAAAATACTGCCGAATTGAAAACCTCCTCTTTTATTAAAAGTAGGTCACAAAGAGATATTAGAGACAGTGAGAGGAATAGAGAGAAATGATGCCCCTAAAGAAACGCGACAGGCTATCTGGTCATATTACATACATACAGTCATGCCTTTATACCACTGGGGTAGGTAAAGACTACAGTTTGCCACATACTATGATTCAGACACACCTCTTTTGCTTTTTTCGCGTTCATACATTTTCGTCGATTTAGAGTGCTACGCACTTGACCCTTTTCCAAGAGACCAATAATTTGGTTGTGATAGGTTTTCCTTGGGCGACCTCTTCCAACTTCCAATTTGAGTCTACCTTCCTGCCTACCTTCAATTTCAACGCCTGTGGTTTCCACTTAGAAATTACAAGCTGTCGATATTAAAACAAACTTTTACAAATACGATATAAAAATCTGTTAAAGTTTTAGGTCAACCTATATATCAACCTCAACCTATCTAATAAACTATCTGTGTGCCAAATGTCATTCAAATCCATTCAATCGTTTTTGCGTTTTCCTACTAATATTATACACCGTCACGCCTATATTCCCCAAAGGGGGTGGCAGAGGTGTACTGAGTACACCCACGTTTCGGCGACGATGTTAGGTCCCATGTAATAGGGGGCGAGCCTATTGCCATATACCAGGCACAATTCCAGACTCCGGACTCATACTGGGAATTTTTCGTTAGAAAAACTACATTTGTCCGACCTAGGATTTGAACCCAGGACCTCGTGAACACAAAGCGATGCGCTTTGCCACCAGACCAACTAGGCAGTACTAATATTATAAATGTGAAAGTTTGGATGTGTGTTACTGAATCACGCAAAAACGGCTGAAATTTCGCACAAAGATAGTTTATAACCTGCATTAACACATAGGATACTTAACCCCGGAAACATATAAGGTTCCTGTCTAAAGTCAACGCGGACGAAGTCGCGGGCAGAAGCTAGTATGATTATAATCCCGAAAATTATCCTTTTTCCCTATTTGTCGGTCTATTGGGGCATAGTGGAGCTAAGCATCACGAGCGGGCAGAAACTAGTTTATAATATTTTTTGTTCAATCCAATGGCGCCTGAATATTTAATATAGGCAAATTTTAAAATGTCATTTGCTATATAAAACTAGGCGCTGGTAATCGTAATTTCATGGCAAAATATGTATATTTTCATAAATACGACATCCCATCACAGCCTTCGCAGCTATGTAGAACTGCAATATTTATCGATCATTGAGGTTAAGTAACATTAGGCTGTCTCAATCTGAGATGGTTATTACTGCGTGGCATTTTTTATTTTCAAGCGTCTCCTTGATTAGGCAGGCACTTAAAGCCATTAGTCGTGGCTGCTACTAAATATTTATTAAGCCTAGTTTTATTAATCCATCTATATCACCACGCCAGATCCCTTGCGGGGTAGAGAGAGAGTACAGAGTTATAACAGGTTCTGTCCTTACCTATCTGGTTTCCTTTATTATCATAGATCGTCTCATTCACGCTCGCCCGTTACGAAGACGGAGATGACTTGCTGTTCAGATATGACACGGTCTGTTTGGGCATGGTAAAATAGTCTAGATTTTATCCGGTACCTACATCCTTCCACTTTCACATTGTATATCTCTTTTGTCATTCTTTCTTCTGACATCGGCTTTGAGGTAAAATAATAATTTTTTATATGTTATAATTATAAATTTACATTTTTCGGATTTTTTCCTTTACTTGTACTTCAAAACCTTTCTTCTTGCTTTCTTCCGACATTCTTTCCTAGCTACCCTAGCTTAGGTGAATGCCTAATACGCCGCTTGATGAGTTTTAACAGTGAATAGCTACAAACCTACCTACACTAACCCACACTGGGTCCGCGTGATGAGTATAATCTAATCTCTCTCGGCTTGATTCGTAAAAAAGCCCTTACCCAATAGTATATTATAGACTGACATAGTTATTATTTTATAATAAACCTGTTTATATTAAACCTCCATATCTATATACGGTACCGAGACATGCACCCTCGAGAAGGCTGACCGAGACCGCATTGATGCCTTTGAGATGTGGTGCTGAAGAAGGAAGCTAGGTATACAATGAACAACATATCGAACCAATGTGTCAATCCTAAAAGATTCAAACTAGACTGTCCACTACTTGTCTACGCAAGGTACTGAAGTATTTTGGTCACATTTCTGGGAAAGACGACGACGGAAAGTGACAACCTGGAAAAACTAATGGTCACTGGGTAAACTAAAGGCAACGACGAGGAAGGAGCCCACCACGCTGGACGGATCAGATTCGCACAGCTCTTGATACCATGGTTCACGATGCTCTACACTCGGCCGCAGATAGGATTAAATGGCGACACATCATCCATAGAAAACTGTTCCCAAGTAATGACCTTCAATAATGAGAAAACTGATGCAAGGAAGAGGAAAACCTGTTGGAACTCTGGACTCTCTGCCTATCCCGCGAGAGACATGTCTTGATCATCATCATCATCATCAACCGAAAGACGTACACTGCAGTACAAAGGCCTCCCCCAAAGATCGCCACAAGGACCGGTTCTGTGCTGCACGCATCCAGATTTTTCTTGCGACCTTCACCAGATTCGTCGGTCCGCCTTGTGGGGGGTCTGCCCACTCCACGTCTTCCGGTACATGGTCGCCACTCGAGAACCTTTCTGCCCCAACTGCCGGTAGTTCTACGAGCGATGTCCCCCTGTGCCCCTGTCAGGATAATATAGATAGATTAAACAAAATATTAATATTAATGCGCCTGCACGATATTAATAGCTATTTGTTTACATTCTTAGAATTAAATTAATCTAGGCGCTTTAAATTACATTGCTTATAATAATCTATTTATCTCTATCTATATTATCACTCCAGATCCCTTGCGGGGTAGGCAGAGAGGTCTCTGGCTTCCTCCACTGTTATAGTACGTCTCATACACGCTCGCCGGTTACGGAGACTCTGAACTTGTCCTGTTGTGGTAAGATAGTCTAGGTCATCCCCGGTACCTACATCCTTCCATTTTCGCATTGTATATCTGGTTTGTCATTCTTTCTTCTGCCATTCTTTCTATATGCCCTAACCAACGGAGCATACCCTTTATAATAATATTATGTTCAATGAGATATTTTTCTTAAAAGAAAAATTCACAAAACACTGCCACGCCTATATTCCCTATGTGAGGGTGGCAGAGGTTAACTGTGTACACCTACTTTCGCTTACGGTTTCATTGTAACTCAATGTAATAGGGCGCGGGTTTATTGCTATTATACCGGACACAATGTCAGTTTTCGGACTTGGGCATTTTTCTATCAAAAAATAACACACTCTCCGTCCCTTGATTCGAACTTAGAGCCTCGTGATCGCTACGCGCATAATTTGCCACTACATCCACGATACAATCTTCTTCTTTTTCTTAAAAATACAATACAATACCTCAACCAACATTTTTATGATTTAGTTAGACGTTTACTTACACCAGTTTATTGTATATGGTGTTCAAAAATCAACGATCGCGATCAAAATGCTGGAAGAACACAATACTCGCGTCTATTTATAGACCAGTGTTTTAATAGATTCCTTTGGTAGAGGACCATGAATAAAAAAATAAATGCACCTGTCTATAAAAAGTGATTATTATGCCATTAAAAAATACTATTTAAATTCATATAGAATAGAATAATAATAGACACCGGCTTGGCCAATGGCTTAGCCCACTGGATCGAGTTGTCGCGGATTCGATCCCTGCACGTGACAATTGTGACCCAGAAATATATGTTTCAGACAGGGTGTTCGTGTATGGTAATTTTATGCTTGTAATTGCACCTACTCACACACGGTTAATTTTTTTTTGGTGTGGGGCTACATTTATAAAAAAATAACATAAAAATCGTCACAGTTTTTGGCAGCAGCCTAACGCTGTTTAAACTTATAATAGTTTATTTCCACAAGACAGCACTGAGTAGACTTCTGACAAACATCGAGAGCTTGTGAAACGTGTGCAATACGAAGTCGCTGCAGTCGCCATGGCTCGTCTATCGAGACTTCCAAGAGTCCTACGTTTCAGGGCTACACTTCAACTGATGTTTGAATTACAAATTCTACGTTATATTTTTATGCATTTATTAACAATAAGTATTTTTTCAACCTTTTACGATTCAATTCCTGACATAGAATACTTACCTATGATAATAGTATTATAATAATACTTACCGTATTTTATGAATTACTTTTTTTGAATTTGTATAATATTCCATCCTCGGATTTACTTAATTTAAATACAGAAACTAAAATAAAATAGCTTTCGATTTTATACATTGCTATCTTCTATTCTACAAAAAGCGAAACCTACATTTTAATTCCTATCACCTAAATATCGTCTAGTGAACTTTTAATTAAATAGAAATATAATTGTTAGCGACAGTGATCAGGATCAGCCTTGGCATTATGCTAGGGTTATGCCGTTGCCAAAGTTTGTTATGTTCTTTTGATTTTACCAAAGGATTTTACATATGGATTTTATCTTCTAATGAATAAAAAAAGGTTTTTTGGCGGGAAGTCGAAGAGAGTCAATTTGTTTTAATTTCCAAAACTTGTGTTATTTCGAATAATAATGTGTAATGGTGGTGTAATATTAACCATTACGTATTCTTATATGTGCATTAGTGAAGGTAATTCTAACAAAATGATAAAACGATCCTTTTCGATTTCCCTTAAAACCGCCGACGCAATTGGTATGTAAAGTATCCATCGCTTTACTATCCTGGATGGGGTCATCAATTTCATCATCATCTTTGTCATCAAGTTCATCGGGGAGTAGAATTAATTTAGAAATTTAATCTTATAAACACAATTATGCATCTCACTGGACATTGGCCAAATATACTTAAAATTAGTGTGCAGCCATAACTTAAAGAAGAATAAAAAAAGCATTAATATCGACGCTTGGTTTCCGTTTTCCGTGAGGCGTATAGTGCGACAAGCATAGTTTGAGCCATGAATGATATTCGCAGAGGGGCGTTACTGTGAAATTACGGTTAATATTTGGTAAAATTATCCTACTTTCAGGGAGATATTTCAACAGGTGGGTCCGCACCGTTACTTATTAAAAAAAAGAACTTTGGTAAATTTCATAGCAAACGGCAACTCGAGTGACTATCATGAATTGACATTTCACTTGATGACAGCGTTACTTTCCATTTTCGCTGCGGGCCAAAAGATCCTTGTATGACTATACTAAGGTATATAGTTGTTTACTTAACTTTGCTTGAGATTAGCTCTTTGATCCTTAACATATGACCAGACGAAGCTCTACATTAGACAGACAGATATCATATAATTATGTAGGTGCCAAAAGGTTCGTTGCCTTAGTGGCATGGAGCGATCACGAGATCCTAGGTCGGACAGAGTGTAATTTTTCGATAAAAATGCCAGTAGCAGTCTGGCATTGTTATCGGTACAATTGCAATAGGATCACTCCTTATTACACCGGTGAAAAGTGGGGATTATAGGCATGGCAATGCCACTTTTTATTTTATAATTATTTTATGTTGGTGAATCCACAATATCGGACTTTAAACTCCACTCAGAGGCACCTTTTTTCACAGACATAAGCGTACTTGTATTGCCCTCTAACTGGCAACTTTAAATTGTAACGATCACTATTAAGCACTTCCACAACTTTAAAGGTTCTAATTTAATCTTATTTCTTTTCTCATCTATCAAAACTAAATATTCTATTGAAACTTAGCTGTTTGTCAATCAAATAGAGCATAATCGCTATGTGCTATTCGAACTATACTTTCTTTTACCACCGCTTGCTGTCTCGTCTTATCGATAACTACCTCAACACAGTGTCGTAAAACAATCGAATGATTGAATGGTCCCTATACGTACAGTAGAGTTATATTTCCTTTCAACCAGCAACTTTAAACTGTCCAGCGTAATCCAAAGGTTTGGTCACCTTACTCCTAGGCACGCGACACCAGGGTTCAAGACTGGACACATTGACGAGTTTCCTAAATAGGATTCGAACTCAAGAATGCTGTGCTAAAAATAAAAGAAATCGCAAAAACCCTGTAGAATTAGCATCGTACTTTGACTTTGTAATTAATAAAAGTTATAGTATATCTATATCGTCATGCCAAATCCCTTTCAGGGTAGGTAGAGACAGATATACAATGCGAAAGTGGAAGTATGTACAATCCAAAAGTGGAAGTATGTAGGTACTGGCGAAGACTTAGACTATCTTACCATGACAAAATAGACCGTGTCTATATTATGTTTCTCTTATATGGGTCCAAGTAACCCGAAATAAATGATTCATTATTATTATTATTGTCTAAAGGGTAAGTCAAGAGTCTCCGTAATTGACGAACGTTTATGAGACGATCTATGAGAATAATAATTACTTAGATAAACCTGTAAAATGTCTGTGAACATATTTTAATGTAGCTAATTATCATAACAAGTAACTTAAGTATCTTATGTCCCTTTCTCTATTACTCTAAAATAAGTCATCAATGTCACATCTAACCTTCAACCCAAAGAATCGTTTAATTTTTTTATCTCCAGATCTTTTGAAATAAGATAAACCTTTTAATATTCCCGCATTTAAATATCCCACATAAAAAAATCTCATCTCCTCGCAATAAATTAACTTCTTTTTTACTCCTAAATAAACTTTGGCTAAATCTCGCTTCGTGCTTTAAGAAATGCCTGCGCCTAATGGAATTGCAATATGGTTGTTTATTAACCCTTTTTGGTCATTAAACTAAATATTATATTATATAATGTAATACGTGAAGTATATATAACAAAGTTAAAAAATAAAAAGGTAATAAAGACGTTCTTAAACCAATCTACAGAAGACTTCAATTTATTTTTTTCTTTGCCATGTTCAGTGTCCATTGTTGCCATGCTGATATAGATTTATTTGCTCAGTAGAATATTTTATTCGAAAAAACAGTGACGAAATTAAGAGATGGGCATGAATAATAAAACACTGACATGCCTATGTTCCCCATGCGAGAAAGGCAGAAGTTTATGCTGGCTAAGCATGAACATATTAATATATTGACGTTAGCGTTACGCTATCGAGTTGATATACCATCCTTTTCACACCACACATTAACTAAATAAAGATGAACAGGACAGCACGATTACTCAAAAATATAACTATAATGTCATATAGTTACACCCACATATCTTTCGCGATGTTAAGCCTCAATGTAATAGAACAGAGCCTATGACCATTGTACCGGACCCACTCCCCGACCCTGGAAGCTGAATTTTTTATACAAACTGCAACATAATTAACGCAAGACCTGAAAGTAGTTTGTTCTAAATGGGTACAGATATTCTATTTCACGATGAAGGTTTGGCTTGGTTGTAGTAGTGACATGTACAGACAAGCGCGTTTGTGTAAACTGAAGGAGCGTTGGCAAATAAATCTTAAACGCATTTTAAATTGAGTTTTAAGACTTTTTTTATGCTTTTTAATAAATAATGATTATTTAGCTTTTAAAATGATATTTTTTTTATGTAAAGGGAATTAAATATAATAAGTTACTTGAAATACTTCGATGGTCATACATATTTATTTAGAAAAAAGAACAAAACAAAAAACAAAGTTGTTATAATTAGCTATGTATATTTAATCACTGTCAGATACATAATATTCGGATTCTGATTCGCTGTCATCGGAATGATTTTGCAGATCAATCACAAACTCAAAATCCAGGTCAACATATTTCAAGTAGTACTTTTCAATTTTTTTCTACATCATCTACAGGTTCTATGCCATGTTTCGCTGGTAACTTTGTTCAAGCTTTCATTGACAAGTCCTTCGGTATAGGTCATATTTTGCTCAATATTCTTTGAAGCGATATAATTTTTTACAATTCCCCAAATATTTTCAATCGCATTTAATTCTTGATGATAAGGCGGGAGACGTCAAAACGACATCAAAACCTTTGCTCGTGATAAAGTTATCGATTTTGTATGTTATGTGTTGATCTTTATTTTTTTATTATGTCGTACAATTCCAATTTAAGAGAAGATTGTTCAAATGCAATGCCCTTGTCTCTGAGCCATTGCCTTCTTTGTTGCCGATGTCGGTATTTTTTCAGCTCGTGTATTATGGTAAGAAGCCTTGTCTAAGACAATGACAGAACCTTCAGGTAAATTGGGCAAAAGTTTTTCATTGAGCCATTTAATATAATTATCATAGCTCATATTGGAATGGTAGTCGCCAACTGTTGAGTTGGCCTTGTAAAACAAACAGGCATTTTCATTAAATCCATCCTTTGTTCCACCAATATAAATCGAGAGCCTGAGCTTATCTTTTTTACAAAAGGCGTGCTTTCTTTTTATGTGCGCAGGTGTTGTTTTGTACGTGTATTGAGAGGACATAACTTTCATCGGTGTAGACAATTGGTCGTTCTTGAAAGCGATATTCCGACATCTTCTTTAAATATTTTAGACGCCACATCTGTATATCATGACGTTTAGTCAAAACTTTGCGGTTATTTTCTGTTTTACGCCACTAGTATCCTAATTTCAGTAATAACTGACGAAGCGTTTCGAGACAACCTCCGAAACCATTTTTTTTATTTTAAGCTCTTCTTAATTTTGTCAACGTTGGAATTTCTTTATGGACGACATGAAAATTTTGTATCGTACTCCGGACAACATCAGCTGTGAAATTGGCTATATCTATCTTATTATCTTGTTTCATTCTTTTCTTCATAGGGGAAGTAAACTTTGAGGAAGTGCATGGCAATTCCTTCTCTTCTTTTAAGATCCGTTGGACAGTTGAAAGAGAAACACCTGTCGCCACAGCTGTACGCTGAGTATTACTTCGTAAATGAGACAAATCACAGTTAGGCTCTTTCAGGAAATGGTAAACGCTAGCTATCATGCTTCGACCCTAAAATAAAACCAATCGGAATTAGTGAATTTCAACTAATTTAACCAAATTAGGTAAGTATAATAAATATATATAGGGTTACGTAGACTATTGTTGGCCAGTGATGGGCCCTCTAAAATTTAAACATCAGTATTAAGAAATATTTCAGTCATAAACCATTTAAAATATTTTTTTCGGATGCTCTAAAGCCTAAACTTTAATTGTGAGACGTAATTTGTTTTAATCTTTCACATGACAACAAAAAATATTGCGACGAAAAATATTGTAATTATTTGACATTTTTACTGAAATTGATAAGTCGATTTAGTAGTGGTCAATATCAAGCGATTATATTCATTACTTTTTGTAAAGATTTAAATGCCAAAATCCGCTAAAAGGGCCCATCATTGTATATTTTGCCCTATATATAATGTTACCTCACTGCAGACGACTTTTCTACGTTTAGTTGCCTTGCTGACGGTGCTTTGTGCTGACATTTTGCGCGGACTTAAAACACTTGTGACTCGGACCGCGTCGCGATCATGATTGAGAGGCAGATTACGCACACTAACTCAATGTGCATGTGAACGGTTAAACACAACCAAAATCAAACCTTCATCGTGAAATAGAATATCTATAAATGAATTCATTCCGACAATTTTGAAAGAATTTCCATTTTTTTTCAATTGCAAAATTTGCTGTTACTTCTTCAGAGCGCTATAACAAAATAAATTTATTCTTGAATCAAATCAATACGGAGATTTTAAATGCATTTCTCAATACGCACACATTCACGTACAAGTTTCAATGTTAATTGGGTTATAAAAGTGCTTGAAAACGGGGTAAAAAAACTTTAAATTTGGAAATTTGGTTTTGTATTGAATTTGTACAACAATTATCTAATCGGGGTGTCTGAGGTTTTGCGTTATTTACGATACACCTCGTATAGATAAGTAATTCGTCCTACTTAAGACTCCAAGCATGACCTCGTGATGTTTACCTCCACTATGCCCCAATAGACCAACGAAGAGAGAAAGAGGATAATTTTCGGGATTAAAATCATACAAGCTTCTGCCCGCGACTTGGTCCGCGTTGGCTTTAGAGAGGAACCTAAAATTTTTCCGGGATAAAAAGTATCCTGTGTATTAATCCAGGTAATAAGCTTTCTGTGCGCTAAATTTCATTTAAATCCGTTCAGCCGTTTTTGCGTGATTAAGTAACAAACATACAAACTTTGACATTTTATTTTATTTTATTTATTGAACAAAATCCACAGCCCTTAAAATTTATGTGATTAACTTAGATATTCTACATACAGCCAATAACGGATTCACATTTTATGTAATAACATATTTTTGTGCGACTAATTATTACATGCCTGTAGTTAAAAATATTAAATTTAATGTAAACAAAAAAAGGAAAAGGAAATTGTTAGACAGTGTTTTTCTATGTGTGTGTAGATATGTGTCTGGAAGTGTATGTGTAAGTTGAGTGTAGAAATGTGTTTGCGTTAGTGTATGCTATATTTTATCTATCTATCTATCTATCTATATCAGCCAGATCCCTTACGGGGTAGGCAGAGAGTACAGAGTTCCAACAGGCTCTTTCCTTACATACCTCTCTGGCTTCCTCTACTCTCATAGTTCGTCTCATACACGCTCGCCGGTTACGGAGACTTCTGACTTGTCCTTCAGATAAGACCCGGTCTATTTAGTCATGGTAAGCTAGTCTAGGTCTTCCCCTGTACCTATATCCTTCAACTTTCACATTGTATATCAGTTTTGTCATTCTTTCTTCGGACATTCTTTCTATATGCCCGAACCAACGGAGCATACCCTATAGCTATATTATATCATGCCATATTTAAATTATTTGTAGGATAGTTAGCCCGCTCAGCCCTTAATTTAGTAGCTACTATGTACTTCAATCTCCACACGATTAGCCTAACGCTAAAACGAAGGTTAAGCAAAATCATTATCTATGATCTTAAATTTTATTTTAATGGCACCTAAATTATTCCCACGCAAAATTTGGTTTTGTTGAGTAACATTTTGAAACATGATAACATCTTTACGGTCTCTTACTGCGGTTTTTTGGTGTAGATCAAAATATACACATAACTCCTTAGGCCGTAGATGAACTATGTACGGTCCAAGCTAGACTCAAAACTAGTGATTATAAATATTTCACAAATTAAACACAGTCACGCGTATATTCCCCAAGCGGGAATGACAGAGGTGTACTGTGTACACCCACTTTTCGCTGACGATGTTAGGTCCCATGTAATAGGAGGCGAGCCTATTACCCTATACCGGGCACAACTCCAGACTCCGGACTCATACTGGGAATTTTTCGTTAGAAAAACTACATTTGTCCGACCTAGGATTTGAACCTAGGATCCCGTGACCACAAAGCGATGCACTTTGACCACTAGACCGACGAGGCAGTCATTTCACAAATAAACGTTCAAAATCGCAGATTCTAACGCCAAAATAACAAAAAAATGCCGGCTTAAGAAACCTAGTGTAGAGCTAACAACTAAATCGATAGACATAAACAATCAAAATATACACACGTGTATTTATCATCATCACATCTAGCTCATTCCACCCACTGCAGGGCATAAACCTCCTTGCTCTTACCCCACCAACGTGTATTGTGTTTATTAAATTAACAACTCCATTATTATTATTATGAGCTATTTGTGACCCACTGCTCGGCAATGGCCTCCCTCCTTATCCTCTCTATTTGTTGCCATGTCAGGCCAGCCTTTCAAAAAGTTCTCCAGTTCGTCCCGCCATCTCCGCCTGGGTCTACCGCGTTGTCTTTTTGTATTTTGTGGGGACCAGTCAGTTATTATTTTGGCCCATTGGTTTTTTTCTAATGCTACAGATATGGCCGGCCCAGTCCCATTTAAGCTTGACGGCTTTTTGACATATATCGGCAATTTTCGTCATGGAGCGAAATGTGGTGTTCTTGACGTGGTCTGTGACTTTAATATTAAGAATACTACGCTTAATGGACCGCTGACAAAGCGCTAGCGTGGACTTTTGATGTTTGGTCAAAGTTAACTTAATACGAAAAAATAAATTCTGCTAAGTAATTCGTGAAGTACAATGGCAGAAAATATTTTGACCTGGGGACCATTTTTTATCTCCTCTCGATACAGGCTGGCAATTAAAATTTTATGAATTCATTAGTTAGTTGTTTCGGGCTAAAGATATGTTGCAATACTTAATGCATTATCACAATCTGATCTGATACCAACGATCTCACGGTTTTTATTCTTCATTTATAATGTTTTAATTACAATTGTTAATTCAAACCTTTTGTTTTGAAGATATATATCTTTTGGTTTTGCCCTTTAGTGAGTCAGTAGATGGTGGTAGAATGAGTAAACATATCTTGGTCACCGACTCTCCATGGAGAAAAACAGACAAGCTCTAGAAATAGACCGTCGTATCCAACTTAGCTGGGCTGCATTCAAATGCCAATAGCCCTTAAACGCCACGCTTTCGAGCAATGCGTAATGCCTGTCATGGTTTTCGGGTCAGAGACATGGGCTCTTACCAGACAAAGCATACAGAAGCTACAGGTTGCGCAGCGGAAGATGGAGCGAGTAATATTGGGGAGCACTTTACGCGACCGCGTGACTAACTCTAAAATTCGGGCACGCACTAAACTGACCGATATCGCTCGTGTAATTACGTAAAAGAAATGGCAATGGGCGGGACATGCCAGTCGAAGGACGGATGGCAGATGGAGTCAAAAGGTTCTGGACTGGAGACCGCGAACAGGGCGCAGAAACGTGGTCCGCCGGCCTGTCAGACGGTCCGATGATATCGTCAGAGCGATAGGAAAGCACTGGCTGAGGAAAGCTACCAACAGACAAGAATAGCATGCTAATGAGGAGACCTACACTCAACAGTGGGTGACTACAGGTTGACATGATGAGTCAGTAGATTAACAGGGCTCTATTTAATTAAAGTAACAATGCGATATAATTATCAGAAAATGACAAAATTGTCGCATAGCCATCACTGATGCCGTTTAATGAAGCGGTTTTTGTGTATCTTAATATTGACAAAGGACATCGTCGAAAATGGCCCCAGAACCAACAAACATTTGACCTATACCATAATTATTTATCTGCTTGATTCTAGTAGTCGCAAATATCCGTATCTAACGGACAATTTGCAATCAAAAACGAATATTTCAAAGTACTTAAGTACTTAAATCAAAGTCGCTAGCGTAGTTTCCAAATGTCAACGTTGTTTACGAATTACGGTTGGAGATGTCAATCCTAGCAATCGGTTATATTCAATCGATTACATTCAATCATGATTGATTTGATTATTGCTAGTGTATTTTTACATAACGATTTTACAAATGAATTGTTGGCTACTAAATTATAACCTCAAAATCTAATACTTTTTTGCAATAATGCGATTCTCCCGCTTGTCCGTTTAATAATAAACACATGAAGACAATTCACAGGTAACTTAAAATCATACAAGCATTTTTTCATTGCTGTTGGTTCTGGGGCAAATCATGTATGGACGCAGAACTATCCATCCGTCAAAATTTTACTTGTCCCCTGTTATTGTCACATTACATATTATTATAAAAAAACATGATGCCGAATAAACCACACACATTAATTGTTACTTACGAGCCAGTGGTTAAAAGCTTAAGCCGCTCCGCCCTCTGGTTCGAGTAGTCGCGAATTCGGTCCCCGCACGAGACGAATTACTGTGTGACCTACAAATATTTGTTTCGGTGTGTTTGTGTGTGTGAATTTCATGTTTGCGAACACACCTAAGACACAGAAATAATTCCCAATGTGGGTATGAGGTTTTAAAAAAAAAACAATCGTAATATATTATGACCTACTACCTACCTACCAGATTTAATAGATTTCGTGGCTACATTAATAAGCAGATAAATATAAAGAGCTTTTAACAACTTGAAATACCTGTGTATTACTTTATGTTGAAATTGAATTGTGATTAAAATTTCTTATGCATTAGACCTGTATAACCACTCGCAAGTGACCTTGGTACCGATTTGAATAAAATTATTATTGAGCACCAGTTAGTACAATTTTGATATCACTATATGTTACCATTACGGCCTTGTTATTTTTTCAATCGAAAACTTGTATCAGTACGCAGTCTGGAATTGTACTCGATAATAGCAAAAGATTCGCATTTTATTACCTGGGACCTAGCATCTTCGGCGAAAAACGGTCATATATCACCTCTGCCAACCCAGCTTGGGGGGAATATGGGCGTGGCGGTGTTTATTTTATTATAAATACACCACATATGGTCCGCGCTCGTGGCGCTGTGCGACCGCGGTGTTTTTACCAATCACCAAGGTTAAGCAACGTTCGACTCGGTCGGCCTGAGATGGGTGACCGTTTGTGGATTTTCATATTCGAGCGTCTCCGTGCTTCGGAAGGCAAGTTAAGCTGTTGGTCCCGGCTACCACTTAATGTGGTAGTCGTTAAGTCGAGTTGGAAGCCTTAACGGCGGCTTGATAAGTCCAACAGCAGGTGGCCACGAACCTGCCTCCACCAATCCGCACTGGGTCCGCGTGGTGGTCTGAGTGACCTAATCTGTCCCACCTCGATTTGTGAGAGAAGGCCTTTGCCCAGCAGTGGGCAGTATAGGCTGATATTATTACACCACATATACCTTACATTAAGAAAATCTCAGTCCTTTGTTTCTATCAAAAGCATCAGTACTTACACCCGTATATACTTATAAACTGGTCTAAGTAATTACTTTTACTCAAGTATACAAGGTGTAACATAATAAACGCAAGACCTAACAGTAGTTTGTTCTTAATCGGTAAATGAATTGATTTCAACAATTTTTAATGTATCTTACATTTTTTGCTAATTTGCAAAAAATGCTTTTGCTCCTGAAGGAGCAGCGCTATAAAAAACTAAATTTATTCTTTATTTATAGTAATAAAGAGATTTCAAATGCATTCCTAAAACGTATTTATCAAAACGCACATATACACGTACAAGTTTCATTGATAATTGGGGTATAAAAGTGTTTAAAAAATGGGTAAAAACCTTTAAATTTGTAAATTTGGTTTTTGTTTTGAATTTATGAAGCAATTCTCTAATCGGGGTGTCTGAGGTCTTGCGTTTATTATGTTACAACTTGTATACTTAGTACATGATATTTATTCTATAGTTGAGAAACTGTCAAAAGTAAGAAATGTCAAAAGTTAGTTTTCTGAGCCAAATCACCATTTTCTTTACCTAAACAATGTGTGTTACTTGTAACAGTGCATAATTTTGTACTACCTCTGCACCCTTCCTACTTTTTTATTAATAAACTAAAAGTATGACGTAATGCCAGTTCCAAAAGATTCTTAAGTACTGAGTCATACTTCCTTTTGCTCAAGTAACTAAATGGCCATTACTTGATTATAGAATAGGACTTCGACTGATAGAATTTTCGAAATTATTCGGCTAAGTAAATTCTCAAATGTAAGTATTTACTTGTCTTTAGATTCGTTTTAAAGATACCCTGCGTCATTAAACTTAAAACAAATATTTGTTTTTCTCAAATTGTGAGTTCTAATCTTAAATGATCGATTAAAACAAAATGAGCCCCATAACATGCGAAGTATGCCGTGATTAGAAAACAGGTGGATCCAATTAAGATCACTTTTAGGATTACCTTAACATTCTTTTTGCAGTCTGTGACGATGTAAAAATAATAAGGCGTATCTTACACTTATCCAACCAATAAAATCATTATATATTAACGTAAGTAACATTTAAGTAAGACGACCTTAAAAAATGTTGTAACTAACTTTATGTTCTCGTGAAATTTATGGAACGCGATAATAATTTGAAGACGGAAATCGCACAATTGTTCGGCACCCTTATAGATACTGCCCGAAGTCTTACAGACTTCACTTTTGGACTTCACAGTCGATTCCCTATCATTCTACGGCAATTCTTGCGTTGAATGGTCGAGCTGGAAATTGCGGCATACTAGATAATGCGACCGCTACATCTAGTTAATTGATTAGGCCTAAAATGTCTGACATTTAATAATTAGTAGCATAAATCCCGCCTACAATAATCACGAATAAATTGCACTCCTAATAGAATCCCAAGTCACGTAGTTATTAGATTATATAAGTACCGCATTCGAAACGAAAATCTTAATCAACACTTAAATCGAACCATCGTTTTCCGCGTGAACTAACTTAATCCTCCCTGATTATCATCTGACCAATTTCAATTTCACTCCCAACCACAGCCGCACTTCACCGATTTCCTGCCGTCCAACGTATCCATGGTCTGGTACACTTAATGTATATAATTGCCCTATTTTACGTAATACATCGCATGGATCGAATCAGAATTACCTAAGTACGTAAATTATTCAATTTTCCACGCGAGGTGTGTAAATATCCCCTAACGGTAATTCTTGTCTTTGACTTGTAGCTAAGATTATGGCTGTATCTATAAAATATTATGGTTTTCATGTGATGGTCACATCGAAGTCCTTTGCAAGAAAATTATTCAATAGCTGAAGTTGATGATACTATTTTTCTTAATTACTTTTTTTTCTATCTTTATCATCATGCCAGCTCCCTCGCGGCTACTAGGCAGAGAGTACAGAGTTCCAACAGGTTCTTTCCTTACATACCTCTCTGGCTTCCTCCACTGTCATAGTTTGTCTCATACACACTCGCCGGTTACGGAGACTCTTGACTTGCCCTTCAGATAAGATACTTTTTTTGAATATTAAAAAAAAAACACCGTCACTCCTATATTCCCCAAGCGGGGGTGGCAGAGGTGTACTGAGTACACTCAGGTTTCGCCGACGATATTTCGTCCCATTTAATACGGGCTAGCCTATTGCCATATACCAGGCACAATTCCAGACTCCGGACACGTACTGGGAAGTTTTCTCTAGAAAAACTACACTTATCCAACCTAGGATTCGAACCCAGGACCTCGTGATCACAAAGCGATGCGCTTTGCCACTAGACCAACGAGGCAATGTTTTTTTTAGAAAACTAACTGATTTCTAGGCAAGAACTATTAGCATGTTTGTGAAAAATAATAGACACCGGTATACTGTGGACACCCATTTATCACCGATCGGTTTAGGCCCATTGTAAGAGGGGACGGACCTATTACCATTATATAAAGCATGATACCAGACTCCGGAGCGATCCTGGGAATTTTCCGATAGCAATATTACACTTTGCCCGACCCAGGAGTTGCATCCAGGAACCTCGAACCGTACCGTCACCAGACCAACAAGGCAGTCAAGACCAAAAAAATATACCTATAAGAAGGACAAGTCTCCAAAAATGTGACTAGAGCAGGAATTACTCCAAAAAATACATATATAATATATTCCTTAAACGGGTATGACAGAGGTGTTCTGCGTACACCCACTTTTCGCCGACACTGTTAGGTCCCATGTAATAAGAAGCGTGTCTATTGGCATAAACCGGGCACAATTCCAAACGCCAGACCGATACTGGGAATCCTTCGATAGAAAAACTATATTTGTCCGACCTAGGATTGGACCTACTGTTGTAAAAATGAGCGCTGAAGTCGAGCGTTTAGCGCTGAGTTGAGACTCACGAGCGTTGAAACACCTAGAAGACGCGAGCGTTTTAAGCGCCGACTCGAGCCGTTTTACGACACTAATTTGATCCCAGGATCTCGTGATCACAAAGTGCATTATTCGTGACTAGACGAACAGGGCAGTATTACTCCACTCAACCATATTGGAAGAAAAAGGGAGTGATTAACTGCTTCATCTATCTGAGGTAGATATTATGTCAGCTTTTGCGAAATCCTGAGGATTAGCTATACTGCTATCTGGTAACATTACTTCAAGGGTATTGACTACACCATTTCCTATTGACCAATCCGGACATAATGCATAGTTTTATTAAATATATAATTATAAATATGAATATGTAAAAGCATTGTTTCGAATTCTATCGCGTTTTATTATTAATTTTCCGACATTTCGACATACGAAAATTATTATTACACCTCGACAAAATCCGGTAAATTAGTTTTATTTCATTTGTATTATTTGCTTAAATCTAAGAAGTAAATATATAAGCTGTTTGTTTTGTACTCTCGCGAAATTCATAGGGTACGTAATAGGCTGAGTACTTAATTATTCGACACTAGTATTTGCCCGCGACTTCTTCCGCCTTCACTTTAGACAGGACTCTAACCTTTTTCCGCGATAAAAAGTATCCCATGTGTTAACCCAGGTAATAAACTATCTGTGCGCCAAATTTCATCTAAATCCATTCAGCCGTTTTTGCGTGATTGAGTAACAATTGACCAAATAGACCGGGTCTTATCTGAAGGACAAGTCAGGAGTCTCCGTAACCGGCGAGCGTGTATGAGATGAACTATGAGAGTAGAGGAAGCCAGAGAGGTATGTAAGGAAAGAGCATGTTGGAACTCCGTACTCTCTGCCTACCCCGTAAGGGATCTGGCGTGATAATATAGATAGATAGAGAGAGATAGAGTAACAAACATCTAATCATACAAACTTTGACATTTAGAATATTAGTAGGATTACTAGGATTAATTAAAGTGAGCTATGTTTGTTTCTTAATCTATATTTTTACTAATACCTACTCATTTGATTTGAATAACCATTAGTTAAAGTGAAGAACGAAAAAAGGGTGGTAACCCTATTACGTATGGTAGATATGTAGATAGTATTGTATGCTTACCTCATCCCGACCACGGCGTGTCACTACAAACGTGTTAAGGTACAGCCAAACTAACGCGGCAAGCCGCGTCCGCAATAGCGTCCGCGGTGGCGCCCGCGGTGGCGTCCGCGGTGGCGTCCGCGGTGGCGCCCGCGGTGGCGCCCGCGGTGGCGTCCGCGGTGGCGATCAGTATTTCCCTGACAGAGATAGACAAAATGTAATCAAATTAATGATTAACCACACTCGCTTGGGGAATATAGGCGTGATGTTGTATTAGTGATTACACACCGTCCCGCCTATATTCTCCAAGCGGGGGTGGTAGAGGTGTACTGAGTAAACCCACGTTTCGCCGACGATTTTAGGTCGAGCCTATTGCCATATACCGGGCACAATTCCTCAAGACTCGTACTGGGAAGTTTTCGTTAGAAAAACTACACTTGTCCGACCTAGGGTTTGAACCCAGGACCTCGTGATCACAAAGCGATGCGCTTTGCCACTAGACCAACGAGGCAGTCGATTACAATTACATTTTGTAATCTTCAACGTTTACGATTGCACTTTTAATATTGAATCATGATTGAATATTACAAAATGCAATTGTAATCATTAATCTGATTACAGTTTGCCCATCTCTGCTCCCTATGATTGCGCGTGCAGACGCCGCACAGATGCGGTGTGCAGGACACAGGACGCGTTGATGTGAACAAGTCCATACAAATACTACTGCAAGAACTGATCGCCATCGCGGACGCGGCTGGACGCGTTAGTTTGGCCATACCTTTAGACGCGCATTTTTTTTATTTACGAATAAAAAAACAAGGGCAAGTCAAAAGTCTCCGTGAACTGCGAGAGAGCAGAGAGGTCTGTAAGATAAGAATCTGTTGGAACTCTGTACTCTCTGCCTACCCAGCATGGGATTTGGCGTGATGATATAGATAGATAAATGTGAAAACGTTTTTATGGATTTGGCCCAATCCAATAGTGACACTTTTGAATTTCGATAATAGATATAATATTAAATAGTTGAACTCGTTAAGCACAATTCTCCGAAAGCTGAAGAACAGGAATCTATATCGCAATGACATAACGCATATATTATCGAAACCACTTTCTACGTTTTTAATTTGTAACAAAAAATATTTATAAATCATCTAAGCCTGTTTTAGGAATATGTTTCTAAATAATTATTGCAAATGCATAATAGGCATAATTTATTTTTTTTCTGCGCCAACTCAGTGGGTGTATAAAGCTGTAGAACCACATTACGATAGGCCTAGTTTCAAATTGGTTTAGTTTTGCTTCGATAAGTGCGTCACTAAAAAAAATAAAAACCGCTTTAGCCACGGTCAGTTGGTTCCGTCTATACATCATTCGTAGAAACTTCAACACTTACATACGATAGTTGCACTCGTTTCCCCTGACAATTGTTTCCTTAAATTTGTCTCCTAACATATACTGTCTTTGACAGAAAAATTTTACAGTCAGAACAGAACAACACCCATCCTAGGAATCATACACATCGATCCACCAATGTCTCCCACAAACGTGTATCCACACTTCTCACTCACACACCTACTTCTGCATCTGTCACTTACTCACCATTATCACCATCTTCCACTCCACTTATTCAACCTACCTGATTATTAACCTGATATACCCTTGGCTTTTGTACGACATTTTAGTGAACCAGTGAAAACTTGAGAAAAAGAAACCGATTATAATATATATTTTTAACTTGCAATGTATGTCTGTCTGTCTTTCCGGTTTAAAGCTTGTGATACATTTTTCAATCACTCGCTGGTATCCGATTGAGCTGATATTTGGCATACGTATGTGAGTCTGATTACAATGCAATAATAAGGTACCTTGGAACTAGTCTGATGATGGACTCGGAAGGTCGCCATAGGAACATGTAAACTATACTATGTAACCGCCTAGTGTTTAGGCTTGTTAGATTGGTATTGACAAGTACTATGTACTATCAGATTGTGTTCAGGGTCTGATGATGAAGCCGAAAGGTGGCTAATGGATGGTTCCATTAGCTACCTTTCGGCTCAACTACTCAGTATAACACCGCCGTGTTTGGGCTCGTTTGATTGGCCTTGACGAGAACTTTTGTCCCGGATGGTGTCCAAGATCCGATGATGAAGCCGAAAGGAAGCCATGGGAATTCCTCAATTAAACAAGAGATCTTCTTTTATTCAGTTTATTCTTTATTCAGTTAAAGTATATACACTTTCACAATTCAGTGTGATCTCTGACTCCCAAATTAGCAACAACATTGCAACTTTACAAGAAATATTAAATATAATTATATACAGCATCAAATTGTAAAATTGTACCAAATTCAATGGGGTCACTTCCTTTATATAATGATTATTAGTTATCAAATTTACGACTGTTATATGTGATGAAATCAAATACAGGGTACTTAGGACCACTAATGTTTGTTACTCTATCTCAAATGACAAAACAGATATACAATGCGAAAGTGGAAGGATGTAGGTGCCGGGGAAGACCTAGACTATCTTACCATGACCAAATAGACCGTGTCTTATCTGAAGGGCAAGTCAAGAGTCTCCGTAACCGGCGAGTGTGTATGAGACGAACTATGAGAGTGGAGGAAGCCAGAGAGGTATGTAAGGAAAGAACCTGTTGGAACTCTGTACTCTCTGCCTACCCCGCGAGGGAGCTGGCGTGATGATATAGATATAGATAGATAGATAAAAGTTTGTATGTGTGTTACTCAATCACGCAAAATATTTATTACCTGAACTAACACATAGGATACTTTATATCCCCAAAAATGTAAGGTACCTGTCTAAAGTAAAAGCGGATGAAGTCGCGGGCAGAAACTAGTAAGAAATAAATTGGTAACACTTTTAATAAGTTACTTCTTCGAACAGTACATGATTACATTTTGACAACATTGATACAAAAGTTTTTTCTTAAGTATACAAAGCTATAATACGGTATCTTAATCTTAACACGAAATAGAACTGGCATAGATTGAAAACTGATGATTTCATGTTTGTTTTTCTGTGTAGAATGGTACATATTTTTTATATTATATAGATAATCTTATTTATTCATATTTCTGTTGAGAATTAGATACGGTATACCATTATTAAATATTTAAAAAGTTATGCATTACATTTCATGCCGTATATTAAACATATTTACAGTATAGTGCCCCAAAGATATTTTGCTCCATAGATGACATAGACAAGAGGGCGTTGGTGTTAACTTAGGGTTAATATTTAGTAAAATTTCCAAGGAGATATTTTAAAAGGTGGGTCCGCACGGCACCTAATCAAAAAAAGAACTTGGGCAAATTTTATAGCAAACGGAAACCCTGCGACTATCATAAAGTGACATTTCGCTCGATAACAACGTTAGTTCCTATTTTGACCGCGAGCCAAAAGATCCTTGCACGTCTGTATTACATAAGCCTACCTAGAGGTAACTTCGATTTTATATTACCTAAATTAGTAGACGGTACCCTATTGCTCATAAATCAGTATCAGTGAGGATGCAACCACGCCTTCATAGATGTAACCAAACTCGCTCACCGATAACTTACTCCGCTATGTAATGTAATCGTGCTCCAACAAATAGAGCAGTGCGTAACATCAACATTCTTGCTATTTTCAGAACTAATTATTCAGTAAAGAATATTAGCAGTTTTATAAACTTGGTAGAAAAAGTATCAACAAATTGTACCAGACCACTTATTTGTGAATATCGTCATAGTAATAGTTGATCGTATTGATACTATACAAGGTGTAACATAATAAACGCAAGACCTCAGACACTAGACTTAGAGAATTGCTTTATAAATTCAAAACGAAAACCAAATTTCCAAATTTAAAGGTTTGACCGCCTTTTTAAGCACTTTTATACCCCTATTAACAATGAAACTTATACGTGTATGTGTGCATTTTGAGAAATACGGGTTAAAATGCATTTGTAATCCTCTTATCGCTATGAATCAAGAATAAATTTAGTTTTTTATAGCGCATTGAAGGAGTAAAAGCATTTTTTGAAAATTTAAAAAAACGATAAAAAGATAGATTAAAAATAGTTGGAATCAATTCAGTTATCGATTTAGAACAAACTACTTTCAGGTCTTGCGTTTATTATGTTACAGCTTGTATATAACCTGTTTCAAGTTTTGCGCACCAATTCCTCATTCTATATATACTAAACTTAAGGTCAATTTGCGCAATTAAAGGTGTTCAAAATGTAGTTGCGATCTATAGTGCGACAAGGATCTTTTGGCACGTGGACGACATTGACAGGGTTGGTGTAAAACTAGGGTTATTATTAAGTAACGCACGGTTACTAATAAAAAAAGAGCTTGGGTACATTTTAAAGCAAACGCAGGTCTCCGACTGTCATGAAGCGACATTTCACTTGATGACAGCAACAATGTCATAAATCTCACAAAGGGGGCGCTCGTAGCGCTGTGCGACCGCGGTGTTCTTACCGATCACCAAGGTTAAGCAGCGTTCGACTCGGTCGGCCTGAGATGGGTGGCATTTACATATTCGAGCGTCTCCGTGCTTCGGAAGGTAAGCTAAGCCGTTGGTCCTGGTTACCACTTAATGTGTTAGTCGTTAAGCCGAGTTGGAAGCCTTATAGGCGGCTTGATAAGTTCCAACAGCAGGTGGCTACAAACCTGCCTCCACCAATCCGCACTGGATCCGCGTGGTGGAGTATGACCTAATCTCTCTCACCTCGATTTGTGAGAGAAGGCCTTTGCCCAGCAGTGGGCAGTATATGCTGATATTATTATTATTATTATTATAAATCTCACAAATGGTATTCTCGTAAAATATCATATCTTTCAATGACATCGGCTAAGCCAAAATTGAAACAAAATATAAACGGTATTCTAACAACACTTTGCATTTGCTTTGAACTGACAGAAACAACAAATGCAAAAACAAACGTCAAATTGAAGACTACAAGGATGTTTTGGAGCATTGACCAGGTGGGTCCAGTCCACACAGGGTAACTAACCAGAAAGAGTTGACGCCTTTGCTCAACTAATTGATTCAAGCTGCACCATCTGATCGAAGTAAACCAAATTGAATTATAGAACACAGTAAATTTATCTATCTATAACATCACGCCAGATTTCTTGCAGGGTAGGCAGAGAGTACAGAGTTCCAACAGGCTCTTTTCTCACATACCCTCTGGCTTCCTCGACTCTCATAGTTCGTCTCATACACGCTCGCCGGTTACGGAGACTCTTGACTTTTCCTTCAGATAAGACTCGGTTTATTTGGTCGTGGTAAGATAGTCTAGGTCTTCCCCGGTACCTGCATCCTTTCACTTTCACATTTTATATCTGTTTTGTCATTTTTCCTCTAGCATTCTTTCTATATGCCCGAACCAACGGAGCATGCCCTTTCTCATCTTTACACCGATACTATCTTTTATACCTACTCGCTTTCTTACTAATATTTATAATACACAGTAAAAAATATATATAATATAGACATTCCTACTATAGTATTTTTCACATAGGATGGGTAGTGACATTTCTAATTGCCAAACGAAATTAATATTTAATTCAATGGTATTAAGGCATACAACCATAAGTATAGAAAGGGGTCATGCCTCTTATTGCTATTGAATAAAGTATAATTTCGTTGGACATTCCATTCTATGTAAAAATACTATAAGTAAAAGAGGAATGTGGGTACCTTTCTTAGCAAAAGGCAACTATGCAACTGTCACGAATTGACTTTTCACCTGATGACAACGTTAGTTCCGATTTTGGCCATGGTCCAAAAGATGCTTGTCGCACTGTACTTAAATTTTTATTTAGACAGTGTGATTAAGAGTAGACTTTAAACTTGACTGAGAAATTAGGCTGAGATGTTTCCAAAATGGGACCGATTTGAAAATAAAAAACCAAAGCCGTAATTATGGAATTATTCCCGTGTCGTGGGTGCCTGTATAACAATAAAATTCACATGCACAAATACGCAGACCGAAACAAATATTTGTGAGTCACACAAAGATTTGTCCCGTCCGAGAATCGAACCCGCGACTACTCAGCCCAGTGGGCGGAGTGAATTAAGCTCAACTAAAGACTTTTTTTCTGGGCAAATCCTGCATAGGACTTCCGCGAGCCTCGGGGGAAGCTCGCGGGGCGTGTCGGATTCCTACCGACTAAAAACCCCACGGTGGCCGACATCAGCACTTTTGAGGGGCTCCGGGATCTCGGTATGGAACGCACTGGTGCCCCTCTTGTGCCTCGCTCCGAAGAGCCCGCCATCGGAGGGAGACTTGATGACCTGCTCCCTCCCGCACCGACGCGGTGCTCACGGTGACGTGGGCCACACCACGCCACCGTCCTCCTCGGGAAGAATCAACTACTAGACCAACCCGTCCTTCAATAGCGTAGCAAAACCATTGTGAATCAATTCGTAATTATTTAATCTGAATTCAGTCAGCATTTTAGTGTAAGTGTAAAATAAATACATGAATCGGTCTTTTGACTCCAAGCCTTTTTGTCGTTTATATCTTTTTATGTAGGTATGTTTTGTCTTACTAAAAACGTAACTAACCCTATTTTAATAAATAGCTACGGTTATCTATATCTCTTGTAGTAAGAAAGCGAATAGGTATGAAAAAGAGTATCGGTGTAAAGATGAGAAAGGGTATGCTCCGTTGGTTCGGGCATATAGAAAGAATGTCCGAAGAAAGAACGACAAAACTGATATACAAAGCGAAAGTGGAAGGATGTAAGTACTGGGGAAGACCTAGACTATCTTACCATGACCAAATAGACCAGGTCTTATCAGGGAAGGACAAGTCAGGAGTCTTCTTAACCGGCGAGCGTGTATGAGACGAACTATGAGAGTAGAGGAAGCCAGAGAGGTATGTAAGGAAAGGTTACGGAGACTCTTGACTTGTCCTTCAGATAAAAGAAACTGTCAAAAGTAAAAAACGCAAAACTTCCCCGGTCATCTAATAACCTTATAGAAACTATCATAAAATTATGATATTTTACAGCGCCTTTTTTGGTGTAATTTCGTAATAGTAGCGAGGCAAATGGTAAACACAACCAATTAGTTTTAACGCGAAGTATCTACTAACCCTGTTAATTTTACGACTGACCTACAAACTTTATTATCGTACTAATTCTACTAAAAGTATTAATGTGAAACTTGGTATGTTTAGATGTTTGTTACTTAATCGGACGATTTAGCGCAGTGGTTAAGAGCTTAAGCCACCCCGCCCACTGTGTCTAATAGCGGGTTCGATTCCCGCCCGGGACAAATCTTTGTGTGATCCACAAATATTTGTTTCGGGTTTGGGTATTTGTGTATGTGAACTTACATGTTTGTTAACGCACCCACGACACAGGAATAAATCCTAATGTGGGGCTTCGGTTTTACAAAAAAAAATCACGCAAAAAAGCTTAACGGATTTGATTGAAATTTGCCACACGGGTAGTTTATTATCTGGATTAACACGTAGGATACTTTTTATCCTGGAAAAAATTTAAGGGTCACATCTCAAATTAATTTGAAATAGTGATTAGACGATAACGCTTCGAGTAATATACTTGTAACTTTGTATATACATAATGCTATATACAGACCGATTAAACGACTTTGGACTGACTGCTAATTTGATGACAGCTTGGTCTATTTGTCAGAGCGTAGGCCGTTCTACTCACTGGATCACGTAGTCGCTGGTTCGATCTCCGCACGGTACAAAACTTTGTGAGGCATAAATGTTTGTGTCGGGTGTTTGTGTATGTCGGCGCTTTGGTTTTCTGGATGGCCGTTTCAATGCCGGTAGCGGTGAAAGGTGGATTTATCTTCGTTTTCATAGTCGTCCGCATAGTGGCCGAACATAAAGGAAACCTTGAAATAACACTGGGGTCTCGTCCGGCGATTAAGTCACATGGAATGCAGTGAGGTTAACTGCTTCGCGATACGTCCGAGCGCTGGCCCTGTTGCTAATAAACTAACAACGCAGCGCCGTCCGCCATCTTACATCGATTACACAGGCCTACAATTTTTTTTTTGTGCAGCTCTCTTTGTGCGTATGGTCGATAAAGTAAGTAATGTACAATATATTGACATACGTTATTTTTACTCATCAGCTCATTAGAGCTGAAAAAATTAAATGAGGGTAGAAGGTAAATTATTACCTTCTACCCTCATTCAATCAATCGAGATTGCCCACGTCAGTCTCATTCTAGAAAATCACTTAAAAGGCAATTTCTTGATGTTTAATACCAATAAAATATTATTTTTGTATGAAAACTATATATATAATATTTTTTATATCTCGGGAACTCGAGCTGATAGAAAAAAAACCGGTACCCATTTTTGATATCACCATATAAGACATACTTAAAATCAGGTCTAAAATCCCCGGCACCGAAATCGTTGTAGGCCTGTGTTATCTGTCATCGGTGATTCGCCATCTGACATATGTCATCTGTCACCGCTTCACAACTAAACACACTCGAGCAATCATGAGTATGTCTATGACAAGTTTACAAAGTTACTAAAATGAAATAACTGCTCGCCATTCCATTAACTCATTTTCAAATAATAGGATACGACATTTTACATGAATTCCATATTTGTAGACGTACACGACACAAGACTTTAATTCTTAGTGGCGAAATACGTTATTAACACGCTTTGTTTACACAAGTGCAAGAAACTGCGCCGACCACAGTGCTGACAACTTGAGAAACCCTGCTTCTTGCGTCGCTTTTGTGCATACACACATTCTTGAAACATCAGATACAAAAATCTTAATGCTTTGATAATTTTATGTATTCAAACAGGATACCTATATCTATAGATATGTATATCAAACTGTTTACTTAAGAAATGCGCTTGTAATCGTTTCGGTCTTTCACTGTAATAAGGAGTTCTTTTTTAATTTTTGGGGTTGATGTACTAAGCTTCGGTTTTGTATAATTTTAGGGACCTTGCGAACTAGTACCTAGGGAACTATTTATTTAAGTGTCAAATTATATTGATACTCATACATTTAATTTGCCTCATATCTCCGCTATAATAAAAGTGATAACGATCAACTAAACCTAAAACCTAACCTAAAAGTAAATTCTATCCTAATGTTAATGGTACATTATTCTGCAATTCTATGCCTTTTCTGAACGCAGCTAAAACATAGCTACTTATGTATATTCATCACGTTGGTAATTAACTACGAATTTTACTTTTCTGTAAGAGTTAAGGAATAAACCTATCCGCTACTACACAAAATATGCAAATACGGTTACTGATATTATAATTAAGCATATTGTTAATAAGTTAATAATAAATAATAATATTAGGTAATTAGGTATCACTAATTATGCCCGGTGTCCGTCCCCTTTGAAATAGTCCAGTTTTTGTCCATCAAACCACATTTATATAGCCCTTGTTTTCTTTCCATAGTTTACAATAGTCCTTGCACCTGCCGGGATCAGTTCGCTGGTTATGTTTCTTCATTTTCAGCAAGTAATCTCAGCAGGTGACTTACATAACATTAACTTCTCGCAAAGGGCCTCTATGTGTTGGACCCATGTCCCCATGCAAGCCTTTCAAAGGTCCGGGTAAAGTTCGTGAATCTCATACTGGGAAGTTTTCTTTAGAAAAAGTACATTTGTCCTACCTAGGATTTAAACCCAGGACCTCCTGATCATAAAGCGATGCGCTTTGCCAATACACCAACGAGGCTGTCAAGAATGTAGAATATAAATTATATAACACAAAGTGCTTAGCATGAAGACATTGACGTAAACATGACGCTTTCGATTTGATGAGCTATCCTTTTCGCACAGAAAATTAACTAAAGACAAATTTTTATTTTATTTTATTTCTCAAGTAAACTTACAGCTAGTAAACAGATATAAGTAAAATCACATAAATGAAGGCCAATTACAAGTTTTCACAAATTAGTAATAGAGTTTACGAAGGAAGTTGAGACAGCAAAACAAAAAACGACACAGAGATCAAAGGATTAAACGTTTAAACACAAAACCTTGAAAAGAGAAAGCCCTTTAAGTACAGGGCAGTTAAAATCAATAGACCGCCAATAGCCATACGATACATACAATCGCGACTCACAAAACCTGTATTATGCAGGGATGGAGCTGTCTTACAGTCTGAGCACCTATTAAAACTATTAAAGCATCTATTAAAACCAAGAAAATATCATGAATTATTTTTTATCATTAGTTACCAAATGGACATCAATGTTTGATACTAAGCTCTAAAAGAAGTAGTAGATATTAAAATAATATTTTTAATACTAAATTATTTAATGTTATCTCTTTTAATACTACTCAGTTATCTCTTGTATCATAATATGTATAATTTATCGCTAGCGCTCACAGTACGGAACGGCATTTATGCAAGCTTCAGTTATTTTCAAGTGTTATTCTTATTTATTTCCTTGCTATTTTAAGTGGCGGTGGACTTCTACTAGTGAGATGTTTTGTAATGATACTAACAAAACTCAAGAGCTAAAACAATCAAAAATTTTTTTTTTTTCTGAATCAACCTCTTCTTGTAAGCCATCTTCATATGAAAATCCATTTACATATTTTATAACAGGGATATATAAAAAAAATTACTTAAAAAGAGGGAATTAAATACCTTAAATAAAAACCTGTTAGCCTACTCTTTTACAATCTATCTATCTAAATCATCACGCCAGATCCCTTGTGGGGTAGGCAGAGAGTACAAAGTTCCAACAGGTACTTTCTTTACATACCTCTCTGGCTTCCTCCACTCTCATAGTTCGCCTCATACACGCTTGCCGGTTACGGAGACTCTTGACTTTTCCCTCAGATAAGACTCGGTTTATTTGGTCGTGGTAAGATAGTCTAGGTCTTCCCCGGTGCCTGCATCCTTCCACTTTCACATTGTATATCTGTTTTAAAATATGTTTATTAAATTAATTTCTTAAAAAAAACTACCCCACACTTGAATTATTTCTGTTTCGTAGGTATAATACAATAATAAATAACTCACACAAAGATATGTTCTACGTTTAACCGAGCGGCCTAAGCTGAATTCATTGGAACGAGGCGTCGTCGTCAGTTCGTATTACGTTTTCTTATCTCGAAAATCACTAAGTCCTTATAACACTGTTCACCGTGCGGACACAATCAACTAACCGTACATTTTTACCTGACGTCTTCTTTTTCTTTTTACACTTAACTTACGTAGTAAGTTAAAGTGTTTAACTACAGAAAAAATATGCATACAAACAACACAAACTATTATAAAAAATTGGATTATAATGGAAAGCTACAAAATTTAATTGCGTTAATTCAAATTCGGAAACTTTACACATACATAAGCAACCCTTTCATATTTGTAATACTTACAAGAGTTTTTCTACCGTACCTTCGTAATCGGCAAGCGTTTATTTGACAAATTATGAGATTGGAGAAAGCGAGAGGGATCTGTAAGGAAAGAACATACCTCACAAGGGACCTTGTTGAAAAACATAATAATATGATCTTACTTAAACACAGTAATAGATCTATTAGATCAAATACAAGTATAGTCGCGCAAGGATCTTTTGGCCCGCGGTCTAAACCGGAACTAACGCTGACATCCATTACAATATCAAGAAGAAAGAAGAAGAAGAATAATAATTTGTTTTGTGCTCACACAACTAAATACAAAAGAATGAAACGAGTAACAAATGTAATTAACATGACAAAAGAGTAACAATAAAAAGGTAGAAATGCAAAGCAGTGATTGTGTGAGACCCAAAATTGGTCCCTGCCTCAGCTAATGCCGCAGCTGTATTATGCTGCAGCGCTGATCTTCCGGCAGCGCCATACTTCGGTCACATCACGGGCGGTCTCTTTCAGATATATGTATTAAAGTCTAAAACTACGAAGGCATATATATAAAAAGCGCTCGAGCAAACGAGAGGTTAACAAACAAGAATTAAAATTAAAAATTTGCCTTGTGGAAACCTAATCTTTCAAAAAATCTTTAAAAAAATATATATATTTATTGTCTGTGGACATTTTGTAGTTTTTTGTGATTTTTTTATTATTTGATGATTGGCAGCACTGTTTCGTTTTGCTGTCAATCAATGTCAATCCAAGGTGTGCCCAAGCAAAATGGCGCGTACGACGTGGCAAATCGATAAATCGATAAATTATCACTACATGACACTTGCAGAGTTGCCATTTGCTTTCAAATATACCCAAGTTGTCTTTTTAATTAGGACCCGAGCGGACCCACCTGTTGAGATCTCCTTGCAAGAAGAAAAAAATAATTAATGGTAACACCAAATGTCACACCATATCCCTCCCCCCCTGTTAATGTTATCCACGGGAAAAAGATCCATGTAGCACAATAGCTTGTGTTTTCCCTAGTATCTATCCGCCAAAAACACTTACATCAAACTTTAGTGAAAGAAAAGCGTGAAAGAGCCAGTGCGATTGAGGAGGAGAAGCTAGTGAAGTACTTTGAGAACAACACCAAACTCTTTTGGAGCAGGGTAAGAAAGGCTCGAGGTTATCAGTCAGGCTCCAGAATGGAAAGAATAAAATCTAAGGATGGTGACATTCTTGCAGGCACACAAGCTGCGCTTAACCGGTAGAGTGAATATTTTGGAGAAATGTATGGGGATGCCCCGGATACTGATGCCATAGACAAGCCCAGAGGCGAGTTTGCGGCACTAGAATCAACAGTGGACATATATATCTATATATCTATTCACCCGCGTGCTATACAAAGATCAAGGTCGATATCTGCCAAAAAGACTTACATCAAATATCGCATTTTTTCGAAGACAGATTCTTACTATATTTTTCAATAGATTGACCTTTCCCTAGTACCCACGCCACATCGCGTGCCTCAGAGAAATCAAGCAAGATCTCAATTTCTACCAAACAGATTTTGTTCAAATATAGCATAATTATAAGCTACGGTCCTACCGAAATGTGTAAGTCACATCAAAATAGTTCACATATTTTTATCTGTTTTATATACAGAAACCTTTAAATATTCGACAATATGATTTTTAATCAGTTATAATTATTATACAGCCGCCTTCCAATATTACTTATTAATGGGATTATAATTTATGTGGCCTGATGAATATTATATCCATAATACATTATATACAACATGTTCTTACGTAAAAAGTCTTCCGCGTATCTCTGGGCTTATGATTTAATGAGCTCCAAATATTAAATGTATTAGGAAATTGTTACATTGCCGACCGCACGGAACTAATAGTCAATTTCCGAAGTATTTGCAAGGCGACCATAGGGTCATCAGAGGGCTAAGTACCATTAGAGGGCTAATCATGAACAGATTGACGTTACCATAACGTCGTTGAAATAGCGTGCTGTTACGATCATCTTTATTAAGTAAATTTTTAGTGTAAAAGGGATGATATATTAACTCCATAGCGTTACGTTAACATCAATCTGCTTGTGCCGTAGATACAAGAAAACTACAAAAAAAATATAGCTAGCACCACCACGAAAACAATAACTTATTTTACTATATTCCATATAGTTACAAAGATCTTAAAAGCATATAATAGAGAATTAATAAAAATCTTTTTATTTATAAAAGTTTTTTATTTTACAATTTTGAGCGACGAGTGATTATATTATTTTGCTGAGTTGTACAGTAAGTTACCTACAGGGTTGATATAATAACCATAATAACGGAATCTATACATTCGTGCTGTTCGCCGTTAAGGAGTCCCCTGGTGTATCTTTTAAGTCCAAAGTTCAAAACCGATTTTATTAAAATGAGACCACCTCGAAACTATACTAAACCCAACGCAAAAAGAATCATCATAATCAGTTGATAGATAGACGTTATAAAAAACACAGACGAATTGTCAACCTCTCCTTTTTTGAAGTCAGTTAATATTCTGATTAGTTCTATGGCAGGGTACCTATAGGAGTGACGTTAACCCATAATATCTCAATCTACGCATTCGTATTATTTGTCGTTAAGGAGTTCCCTGTTGTATCTTCAAAATCCAAGATCCAATACCGATGAATTTAAAATGGGACCACCTTAGAGCTATACTGAATCCAATGCAAAAAAATCATCAAAATCGATTCATAATTGGCGGAATGATCGCGTAACATACATACAAAAATAAAAAATACATACAGTCGAATTGAGAACCTTGTCCTTTTTTGAAGTCGGTTAAAAGATAATCTTGCGTGCGAACTATGAAGTGTGTCATTGAATGACTTAAAGGTGAATTTCATTAGCTAAAATGGTGTAATATACCGGCTATATACCTATTATTATTATGCAGCTAATTCGGGCCCATAGAAGTCTTAACAACAGGACGTTTTGCCGGCAAAAAAGCAGGTAAGCTATCAACAATGTATGTAAGTAGGAAATTCTGTAATTAAAAGATAATCTAAAGATGATAGCCTGAGGAAAATGTATGAAGACAGAATCCGGGAAAAGCTTTTGACAGCAGGTTCTTCGGACTCAAATGTAGATGAATGCTGGAATAGCCTGAAAGAGAGTTTAGTTGTAAAATTCGCGAAATAAGTGTATGTGGTTGCACAAAGAAGCATAGTACAGCAAAAGGTGATGCCTGGTGGGATGCGGAGTTGCAAAGCTCTGTAGAAGTAAGAAGAAAGCGTGGCAGGACTATGTTTCTTCTTTCAACCTGAATGCCAGTACGACAGAGATGAGGAAAGAAATATACCGGCAATGCAAGAATGCCATTAAAACTTTAGTGAAAGAAAAGCGTGAAAGAGCCAGTGCTATTGAGGAGGAGAAGCTGGTGAAGTACTTTGAAAACACCAAACTCTTTCGGAGCAGGGTAAGAAAGGCTCGAGGTTATCAGACAGGTCCCAGAATGGAAAGGACACGGAACTATGGGCGATAGGAACTATGAAAAATGGTAAAGCTGCGGGAGTAGAAATGATATCTGCCGAGATGTTTAAATATGGTGGAACTTGCGTCCGGGAAGCCCGCCTTCCGGGTCCTTGCAAACCTTTGCTGGAGGACCGGTAGAGACCCTACAGATTGGCGCGTTCGGATCAAGTTTTCTCCCTCCGCAACATCGTAGAGAAGCATCAGGCAGTGGGTTGGAAGGTTTTCTGCGGTTTTGTAGATCTGGAGAAGGCGTTTGACAAAGTTGGGCGAAAGAAACTTTGGGACATTTTACCAGAATATAGTATAGATGGCACTCTGTTGCAAGCCGTCCAGTCGACCTATGTGGACTGCAAGACATGCGTACGGGTGGGTGGTAACATGTCACCCTGCTTTGACGTTAAAACCGACGTCAAGCAGGGTTGCGTGTTGTCTGCTAGACTGTTTATAGTATATCGGGATAAAAGTCTTCAAAGACTGAAAGCGCTGAATGAAGGTGTACAAATGGGTGACCTAGTGCTAAACCGTCTACTATATGCAGATGCCGCGGTTTTAATAGCGCCAACAGCCACTGATCTGCAAACACTAGTCAAAGTTATGAAAGACGACTGTAGGAACAATGGCTTACATTTGAATGTAAAGAAAACCAAAATTATGGTTTTTGAATAGGAAGAAACCAGAACGAATGCAAGGATTGTGGTTGGTAACGATGTGCTGGAGCAAGTGAATGAGTTTCTATATCTTGGATATGCCTTCAGTAAGAATGGGAAATACACCGGTGACATGGAGAGAAGAGTGAGTGCAGGGAACAGAGTAGATGATGCGATGGGAAAGCTACTTAGAAGCCGGCACTTATGCCAAAAGGCGCAGCTATGAGAGAGTTCTTGTCCCAACACTGTTCTATGGTAACGAGACCTGGGTATGTATGAAGGATAAATGCGGTGGAAATGCGAGCTCTGCGGAAGAGGTGCGGAGTGAAGCTGACCAACCGTATTAGCAACAGCGTAGTATTAATGAGAGTAGGTATGAATGATAGTATCGGTGTAAAGATGAGAAAGGGTATGCTCCGTTGGTGTGGGCATATAGAAAGAATATCGAAAGAAATAATGAAAAAACAGATATACAATGCGAAAGTGTAAGGATGTAGGTACTGGCGAAGACCTAGACTATCTTACCACGACCAAATAGACCAAGTCTTATCTGAAAGAGTCTCCGCAACCGGCGAACGTGTATGAGACGAACTATGAGAGTGGAGGAAGCCAGAGAGGCATATAAGGAAAGAACCTGTTGGAACTCTGTACTCTCTGCTTACCCTGCAAGGGATCTGGCGTGATAATATAAATAGATAGATAGATTATAAAGAGGTAAAGTTTGTGAGTGTAGATGTTTGGGGTAATCTCCGATACTACTGATCCGATTTTAATGATTCTTTTACCATTGGAAAGCTACCTTATTCAGAAGTAACATAGGCTATATAACATAGACCCGGTAGGTGGCGCTGTTGTCGGCTGGGTACGAAGTCGCGAGAAACTCCTAGTAACTTATAAATCCAATATGAAACCTGAAACACAGTACAGCTCAAAGTTTTGGGCTGCAAAAGTGCGGAAAGAGAAAGGTCTTCTTCTTCCAAGATGAGAAAGCTGCTATGGATATGTTCACGCGAGTAAATAAAGTAAAAATATATGTATGTTAGAGATAGCTGAGAACTCGTAAGTGATGAAATGAAATGATGATAAAATAAAATTTATGGACTGGCCTAGCAGTTTTGAATTTTGGGTGGTTTCGATTAAATGGAAGTGTACTATGCATGTTGTATTGTATCGTCGCAAAATTTACAGGAGAAGCTCTACTGGTGATGCTAAAAACAAATCCATAAAAAAGACACTAATTTAAAAAGATACTAGCCCTAGCGTAAAATATAAACAAAACACAAACATAGCCAGTTTTAAGTAAATTAGAATTATTGACTACTCCGTCTGTTTTGTATATCACAAAGTCCACGAAAATAAAAAACAATAGTCCACATACATAAGAGAAAGTCAATGATCAAGAAACTTTTCTACGTTTGCCATCTCTTCCAAATATATATCTTTCGCACATATGTACCTACCCAGTCAGTACTTATAAACATCTTACAAAGCCATTAAAGATGAATGTCATATATTTCATTCCATTCATAAAAAAACCTTGCCCCACACAGTAATAATATCTGTATCGTAAGTGTATTTACAAATCTGTGTAGAATTCCACAAACACATAACATGAACCTTGTACACATTATGTAATTCTCTAACACAATATGCAAAACATTACGTTGTTTATGCGCACACCTTTAAAATTATAATATCACACTTATTACTTCATCACAATAATAAATACAATTAATATACTTAGATTACATCACTTTAATGTGTTTGGCGAGGCCTACATGTCTATTCTGATATTGCTCATAGATATTGAGAAACTTTAATAATTATAATTAATAGAATATGTATGCGTGTACTACCTACGTTTATTCATCGCAAGGTCTATATTCGAGAGAAGGTCTATATTGTTAATTACAACAACGCTTAGAGCTAATAGATTATACGAACTATACTTACATATTCGTGTACATGCATAAATCAAATAAGTGACTTATGCCCGGTTTCAATATTCAACTAACGGATAGATTTGCTTACTTTCAGTAGGAGTTTGACAGAATTTCCATACATAATATGTCTAAATTCTATCCGTAATAAGCAAATCCATCCTTATTGAAACCGGCCGTTGGAAAAAACTCAAACTCTAGTCATTTGTTTAGTAAAACCATTCGGGGTACTTACAAATTGTCATGTACAATTTAGTTAGTAATCTGCTACCGGATCGGAACGCTGCCTTCACAGAGAAGATATGGCGAGAAACACAGCGATACTTTTAAGAAATTAAATTCATCGAAGTTATCTTTAGCGTATTAATTAATAACGCCATTTTTATAAAATAACAATATTGTTATTATTATGAATAGAAGTTTATAAATCTGACATCGAATTTCTCTCGCAAATCGAGGTGAGAGAAAGTAGAATAAGATCCATTTCCACAATACGGACCTAGCACAGATTTCAACAGGTGGGTGCAGATTTCAAGTAGGTCCGCACCTGATTTTGAATTTTACTTAATGACATCATTAGTTCCGATTTTGGCCGCAGACCAAAAGTGCGACTAAGTAGATCTCCTACTAGGACTGTATCTGTACTACCACGCCAGAATCCTTGCGAAGGCAGAGAGTATTAAGTTCCAATTGAAATAATAGTGATCGCCTAGTGGTTAGACCGTTGGGTAAAGCCAGAGGTCTCGGGCTCGAACCATGTATTGCACACACACGCACCTCTGTATTTTCGAAAGCATGTGCGTTTTAAAAATTAGCCGTCACTTGCTTTAACGGTAAAGGAAAAGGTCGTGAGGAAACCTGCATGCCTAAGAGTTTCTCGAAGGTGTGTGAAGTCCGCCAACCCGCACTGGGACAGCGTGGTGGACTATGGCCTAAACCCTCTCAGTTTGAGAGGAGGCCCGTGCCCAACGGTGGGACAGTTTCTTAACAGCGATAATATTATATAGAAATACCATATACGAAAATCCAACTTAAACTGACTGACCTCATTAGCTTTGGCAATTGCTTCATACGCCGAGGTACCATGGCAATAAGCATATTATTAATGTCATTAAAATGTTGTCTGCAATGAAACTGTAGCAATGTTAACTTCTCCTTATATAAAAATAAACTCCGTCACGCCGCTATTCCCCAAGCGCGAGTGGCAGAGGTATACTGTGTACACCCACTTTTCGCCGACGATGTTAAGTCCCATGTAATAGACGGCAAGCCTATTGCCATATACCGGACACAATTTGAAACTCCGGACTGATACTAGCAATTTTTTGATAGAAAAACTACATTTGTCTCACCTAGGATTGGAACCCAGGACCTCGACCGCATTATTCGTCACTAGACCAACGAGGCAGGTAATATTTATGTTCTAATATAATAAATGTAATTAAATTAAAAAGTACGCGTGCTACTTAAAGTACATAAACCTTATCAAAGGTTACTCATATCATACCTATACTATTATTTACTTCTAATGTCTTTAAAATTACCGAAACAAAATTCTTCAATCCGATATAATAAAATGTGAAATAAAATAATATTAGCCCTGTTAAGACACTGTCCCACCGTTGGGCACGGGCCTCCTCATAAACTGAGAGGGTATACGCCGTAGTCCACCACGCTGGCCCAGTGGAGGTTGGCGAACTTCACACACCTTCGAGAAACTTTTAGGCATGCAGGTTTCCTCACGATGTTTTTCCTTCACCGTTAAGCAAGTGATAGTTAATTTTTAACTCGCACATGGTTTTCGAAAAAACAGAGGTGCGTGCCTGGGTTTGAACCCGAGACCTCTGACTTTGCAGTCTAACCACTAGGCTATCACTGCTTCTGTTCTAAAATAATAATGTAATTAAATTCAAACAAAGACGATATACTTTACCTTCTCAAAGGTTACTTGTATCATACCTATACAATTATTTACATCTAATTCCTTTAAAATTGCCGACTTAAAATACATCAATCGTGCCCGATATAATAAAATGTGAAATTATTACGAGAGAATATTAAATGAATTCATTTGAGTACGGGCATTAACAAATTATTAAAATAATGCTCGTTAGTGAGGTAATCGGTTGATTAATATTTAGATCATATCTGTTATTAGTACACATTTTGTTTACTTAGAAAAGATACCCTTGTATTTTTCCACAATTACTGATAAGTACTCGCAGTACATAATTTTATAGCCAAAATATAACCTTAAGGAATCAAAAGCTAGCTTTAAAAAAGATAAATCTAGACAGAATTTTACATAAGCTGTTTGCTCGGCTATAAGGGGAGCTCGCGAGGCGTTTTTGGCTCCTACCGACAAAACATTCTACAACTAACAATTTGGGCAAATAATGATCTGCTAACTGCTGAGTTTTGCCATCCTTTTCACAGTTCAAATTTAGTAAATAGAGATGAATGTCACAGCACGCTTTCTCGACAAACGTTAGTAAAACGTCAAATTAGTCGTGCTTAGGTCGAAGTCAAAGTCAAAGTCAAAAATCATTAATTGTATAGGCTAATACAATATCACTCACAAACGTCAGAATTATTACATTTTTTACATCTACCACCGGATCGGAACGCGGCCTCCACTGAAAAGAACTGACAAGAAACTCAGCGGGCTAGTCTTTTAATTCAATTTGTTTGGCCTTTCTGATAACAATTTTTTTCTTCTTATTCAAAATTGTATGGAGGAGCTAAGTAGGAGCTGCTCAAACTCAATCTGTTTTATCGTCAAGATAATTCGAAATATTGTAGTACCCTTTCTTACAGAGTCTAGTTTTAATTGACTTTTTAAACTTATTGATGGGCATGTTTCGGATATCTATGAGTCATTTGTTGTAGAAGCGTATACATTGCCCCATGAAAGAATCACTAATTCTGTGGGGACGAGTAGAATGCACAATAAAATCATTTTTGAAATAACCGCAAATAATAAGAATAAAAATGATGAAACCGCGATAAAATCCGTAAAATAGTTTTATTTCATGTGTAATATTCGCGTAAATCTAAGAACTCAGTATGAAAATCATTTTTGTTCCGTGTATTTACATGATGATAGTCGCTATATTTTTCAAAATTACTAATATGCTTTTGAACATATAGAAGATTTTCATATATAAATTGTGATGCAACAGTTAGAATATTTATTTCTCTAAAATTTTTCCTTAAGAGTAGCTCTCGGGGCCGAATTGTAAATTGCTCAACCTTCCCTTTTCTGGAGAACAAAGATGGTATTCAGTTCTGCAGAGCATCCCGAAAGTAGTATGCTATATGACATAATACTATGAAAGTAAGCAAAATAAACAAATCTAGCTGCCGCTTCAATATCAGTTAATAATCTCATTTTCTTTACAGCATATGCCGCTGAGCTTAATCTGCCAGATAATTATCTAATATGGGGGCCCCATTGTAATCTGGCATCAATAGTGATACCTAGAAATACAGTCGACTCTACAAGGTCTTAATCCACGCCATTTATTTGTACATTAGTTGCTACTTGGCTTACATTTGGCGTTGTGAATTTAATACATTTTTTCTTCTTCTCATTACGGAGAAGATAATTTGTGTTAAACCAATGAACAACCATTGACAGTGCACTGTTCACATCGTTATAATTAAGCAGCTGTCTTTTTAATTTTGAACAGTAGAGATATATCATCCGCGAACAGCACAATGTCCTGATTATCCCCTACATAGTAGGGTAAGTTATTTATATATATAAGGAATAGAAATAGACCGAGAATCGACCCCTGGGGCACGCCCATTGTCACGTTATAACCGGGAGATCGCTTCCCATTAACATCGACCTTTTGAATTCTATCACTGAGATAAGATGTCAAGAGGTCGAGAGCCCTGTTCCTAATTCCGTAATAGTGTAATTTCCTGAGGATAGTTTCATTATGCCATAAAAATATTCCTCATTAATTCAACACCTGCATCAGTAGTTTAGCAATACTTGTGAATAATGAAGCCAAACCAATTTTTGTGAAGTAGTTTATGACTACTAAAGTGGCTTATCAACTCTCTCATTTAAGATAATTTTTTCAAATATTTTACGTAACATGGGCAGCACGGAAATAGGTCGCAAGTTATTTGGATCCGATGTACTATCCGATTTAAACAAAGGAATAACTCTACTAAGTTTCATAAGATCAGGAAATACACCACTAGCAACACAACCGTTAAACACAGATGCCAATTTAGGGGCAATAATATGGATTACAGAACTAACCGTCTTTACAGACAGCCCCCATAAATCCGCCGTGTTTTTAATATAAAGATTAAGCTCTGGGTTTAGCACACTAGACCATATACAGGCACTGGAACAAGTTATAGAAAAATACGAAGAGTTTAATAAGCCACTCTATCTAGGTTTTATCGACTACAGCAAGGCCACAACTCTATCTTTTCTATTCTTTTCTTTTTCTTTTTTTTTTTTTAACGTACCCCCACACTAGGATTAATTCCTGTATCGTGGGTGCGTTTACAAACATGAAAATTCACATACACAAATACCCAGACCGGAACAAATAATTGTGGATCACCCAAGATTAGTCACGTGCGGGAATCGAACCCGCGACTATTAGACACAGTGGGCGGAGCGGGTTAAGCTCTTAACCACTGCGCTAAATCGTTAGTGTATATATATTTATAATATCTTTTCCACTGACATCTGAAAAATTTAAAGGATGCGCCGCATTCTAATACACTTTGTTTAAGAAGCGACTTAGCCGAAGAACAAGACGACGACGTCAGAGTTTTAGTAGTTAACAAAGGAATATTAGTAAAAAAAGTTTTAGACTCAAACGGTACTTTTTGATCCGCCCTCACATAATTCTATCACCAATTTTCAAATTAAAGTCTCTATTTCGCACTGTTTTCCTACCGGTTTTACTATTCTTAACGTTCCAAGTCCTTTTGACGACATTACCGGATTGTTTAATTTTGTTTCTTAAGCAGAAGGACTTAGCACAGGAACAGGCTCTTTAAAAAATTTTTGAATAATACTTAACATATTTATAAATTCTGGTTTATGGTTATAAGATTTTTTATCATAAAGTTCATATAACCTCAGTCTACTTTTAAAAATACCACAGTTTGCCCATTCACTAAAACCAGCACGATCACCAACTATGAAATTTTTGGGCTTAAAAATGTTATTAAATTCATCACTGACAAGGTGGAGCAATGAGTTATATAAATCGTTTGGGTCTTTCTGATAGGGCAACTTAGGTACTTTCTCAATTAAATTGCATTTAAAACGCTCTATGCGGCCTATATTCATTGTGACAAAGTTAACGTTTACCTACCCTACCTACTAAACTGAGCGCTATGATCGGATTCTAGTTTGTTTATTACAGAATAAAACCTTGGTCTAACATTAGTAAAAATATTATCAATACAAGTTGCATTAGTAACAGTTATTCTAGTAGGTTCCAAAAAAACATTGTACGTATTATACGATTTCATAAGGGTTATAAACATCCTAGTAAGAATATTGTTTTCTAATAAAATGATATTGAAGTCTCCACAGACAGCTACTGTTTTATTTGAAGTGGAGGTTTTGAATAAAATGTCCTCCATTAACCGCCCGAAATCATCATAAGGTGAAGATGAAGGTCTGTATATGCACACAACAATGAACTGCTCAGACTTAATACATGCAACTTCTATAACTCTTTCAACAGGTATGCTTACAATATCCTTACGTTCTTCAAATTTAATATTTTTATTAGGGATTATTAGACAGCCACCATGTATTATAATAAATCTGCTGAAAGAGCTAGCAACCTGGTGATTTGAGAAATTGGACATTATCTGGTTACTTTTCAGCCAATGTTCAGTTAGCCAGAGAATATCTATTTTTCAACCATTCATGAATAATTCAATTTCCAAATCTTTTCTTTTATACATTGAACATTTTAAAGTAATTAAGTTTGTTTTATTATTAATTTTTTTATTTAAATTAGAGCAAGAGGATGCCTCTATTGTCTTTGTGTGTAATTTAAATTATGTCAAAAGTTTAATATTAAAAAATCCTGAATTTAAATTACAAATGTCAGTATTGATCTTATAATCATAAATTTTTTAACAATAAAAGGTAGAAGCATTGCTTTCTTTGCCGCTTTATAAGTGGTTTCATTTAAAGAAGTGATAATTAATGCTATGAATCACAATAACCAACGAAGCGTCTGAACGGTACAGATAATTAACAACAATCATGCTATTATTATACGAGTTTTATTTATACCACTGATTGCTAAACAGTAGCGTAATGACTCTGTAACGCCCGGAAAGTAGAGTTCCATAGCTTAATAACAAAATTGAACACTTTTCCGTCACGCCTATATTCCCCAATTATTAGAAGGCAGTGGTGTACTGTGTATATCTTCTTTTCGATGTTAGGCCCTATGTGATAGACAAGTCCAGACTCCGGATACTGGATTTTTTTCAATATAAAAACTATATTTGTCCAACTTAGGAATTGAACCCAGGACCTCGTGATCGCAACGCGCATTATTTACCACTAGAGCAGTCTATATAGGCGATATAGTTAGTTACATACTATCACTACATCTAACGTTCGAATGAGACTATATTCGATGAGGTTTGTATAAAACGTAATAGCTTTGAAAGGAAATAGTATCGCTATCAAATCCTTTTGCAGACACAACCAATTTGGGGTGTTTGTGCTATGCAACCAAAACGATATCTCACCTTATTCTGTACCTTCAGTGAAAGGTGATACAAATCGTAAATCATAGTTTTGAGAAAATTGACTTTAAAGTTTTTCATAATTCCTTTTACTTTTTCTACTGCACTTAATTGAGTGTTAATTACGGTTATTAATAGATACTTACTTAAAGCGCGATCAAGAATTTAACATAATAATATTAGTGTACACTGATACATGTGTAATTATATCCATTTGCATCATTTTTAATTTATACCTGCAAATCGTATAAAAGGCGTTAAGTACTTCAAATTGAATCAATCAATCAATCAATGCAAAAAAATTGAACAATCAGTTTACTTAACTTTGTAATAATTTGGTATATATTATCTTACGCATTGTTTATTCTGAAAAATGCTTAGTTATATTCGTGTGCACAAAAAAAATCTTTCTATTTTTAAGCCTCAAGAACGTGGGGATCAGGGTCCCAAGTCCGCTACTGCAATTTTGAGTGCTGATCATTGATATCATATTATTTTCGTTTTGACAGTTTTCAATCTATTTATTGAATGCTATCCAATTCTTATGGTACGTATCAATAATTCTTATGGTCGTAGGTACCAGTTCAAACAATTGCTGACTTTTGGCACAATTGTAATTGAACGATTTTTGTAGCATTTCATTATTACAAAACACGTGAAAAATGGCAGACTTGGTGCACAGACTAAAAGGGACAACTAGACTGATTTATAATTTGCTATTCCGCTCATTTGTTATTGCGCTCTACGTGTGTATTTGTGTGTGTTGGTGTGTAAGTAATGTAATGTGAAGGGCAAGGGGGGCAACTAGTTCAAGGGCGCCTCAAGGTGGAATGGCGTCGGCTTGGACTTCTTCGACCTCGCCGGCGAGGTCGGTGTCTGATCCTGTGTGTGTTATCTGTATCCAAAGGAAGGGATGTAAGGGCATCGGGAGGGTTGATGAGAACATGCCGCGGAGGGCGGTAGCAGCTGATAGGAGGGGAGTCAGGTTAGGTTAGTCAGCGGCGGCTACAATTAGCGGATTTCAATAATTGGACGCGTTCGCAAAATATCGGGTTGTCGCTTTTTTAATAAAGGCTCGAATAGGTTCGAGACCGAGATCGGAATGGAGATCGACATTCCGTATGAACCACGGGGTTCCAACGACTTTGCGGAGGAAACGGGATTGAACCGTTTAGAGTCTATCGATGTGAGAGCGGGTGGCGTGCCCAAATACCTCAAAAGCGTTACGACAACTTCGTGAAATAACCGTGTAATGGTGTTCTGTATGCCACTGGAGAGTCAATCATTTCACTTACTTACTGTGACGCTCTGCGTACGTATTTAATTGGCCATTGTGAATAAGGGCTCTGTGCGTAATACCATATCATGTAAGTCACGATATGTTATTCGTAATTAAAACATTTTTTTTAATGTTTTTTTTAAAGAGAAAAGTAGCCCCACGCTAGGATTTATTCGCATGTGTCGTGGGTGCCTTTAAAAACATGAATATTCACGCCTTATTGAAAGAACTTATTCCCAATATGCCTTTTTTAAAGAACCTGTTGGAACTCTGTACTCTCTGCCTACCCCGCAAGGGATCTGGCGTGATGATATAGATAGATAGATAGATTAAATGTCGTACTTGCTCGCACAATGTAGGAATGTTTACGGTAATTTGTGGACGCTGAAGAAATATTAATGGGTGGATTAAATCTTATCGGTCTACTTGGGATGTTAAAATAAAATTTACTAAAATTCAGGGGACTCAATTTCACCAGTTATTATTCTAAGCACATAGGAAGTTGGTAATTTCACGGCGTTTCTGCAGAGGTAAAGGAAAGATTTTTTTACAGAGTGAAAGATAGCTCTCAGAACAATATGGGACGCTCAGACGAAACCATAAGTGCCTGACAAATCGTTTTTGGATGCTCTTAATTCTGTCGATATAAGTTTTATAAATAGGGTTCCAAATATGTGACGCATATTCTAAATGACTCCTAACAAATGTACAATACAGAACTTTGAGAGTCTTAATTTCATTAAAGTTATTTGATAGCCGTCTGATAAAACGCAGGGATTTGGAGGCTTTAGTGAGTGTGCTTCGTACGTCAGTGTCGAAGATTAACTTGGAGTCATGATGAACTCCCAAGTCGCGAATATTATGGACTTTTGGGAGGGTTGGACAACAGAGCATGTAACTGTAGGATATTTTTTTTTCCGAGTAAACGTGATGTCGGCGCATTTTATAGTGTCGGCCAAGTAATCTGGCTCTGTATTTGCTGGACGCAGATGTCCAGATATTCATTTCAATACAAAGTTAGTTCATAAGTCTAAGTAATTTACTATAACAGGACACACTCAATTTTAAAAATGGACTGGGTTTTCTGAAATAAGAGACTTATTTTTATGTTATACATTTGGACAAGAAGGACAAGTTAGCGCTAACAAAATCCTCATTCTCAATTTATCTGTCAAAAAGCAACAGAACTTAAACAGTCTGCGTTGATCAAACAACGCATGATTAATTACTTACAAGTTACTTGTAAAGATATTGCGTAACTTGAATATATAATTGAGTCAATTTCGGGTCGGTAAGTAATTAATTGTTAATTATCGACTGCATAGCTTAAATTATTAACTTGAAGGCTATACACCTAAACACAAACTATTTGACGTTATAGTAATGTTGTCGAAAAAGCGTACTGTAACATTTATCTTTATTTACTTTGTGGTGTGAAAAGGATGGTATATCAACTTGATAGCGTTACGCGAACGCAATCTGTTCATGCTAAGCCTTATGAATATGTATGATGTACCCCGTGTTGGTTCTGAACTGACAAAATTACGGAGTATCTATGTAGTGACAGTAGTTTACCTTTCTTGGTGCAGTGGTTAGAGCGTAGGCTGCTCCGATTGCGAGTAGTTGCAGCTTTAATGCCCGTACAAAACAAAGATTTATCTGGGTATTGTGTATGTGGCTTTCATATCCATAGTATATAGGGATTCGTCGAGTCGATTTTGACACCTTACCTCTTTATTCCATGCCTTACTGTAACAACATAGAATGTAATAGAACTTGTGAACCGGTATATTAACAGGATGGGCCCACTCAACAAATTTTAATTTATTCGTTTATATCATCACGACAGAGCCCTTGCGAGGTAGGCGGAGAGAACAGAGTTCCAACAGGCTCTTTTCGTACAGACCTAGCTTCCTCCACTTTCATAGATTGTCTCATACACGATCGCTTATTACGGAGACTCTTGACTTGCCCTTCAGATCAAATACGGTCGATTTAGTCATGGTAAAGTTGTCCAGATCTTTCCCGGTATCTACAGCCTTCCCTTTTTTTTTGTATATACGTTTTGACATTTTTTACATTAATTAAAAGTTAAGTTCAATTAATTTTAATATATTAATCATAATATTATATGCTACATATTTAAAAAATATATAAAATTGCATCATCTGAGACACATAATGCGATTTTGACAAAATTTATATTGCGCTTATATAATTGAAACTATAATCTACATACGTTAGTTCAGTGGCGTATTTTCCTGGGTTTAAACAACGGAGGATTTATCGATGGAGGATGGAATGACAAGTGTCATTGGAGTTCCTCCATCGATAAATTAACAGGTAGAAAGGTCACTAAGCAATAAGATCGTCTCTTATTGCATAGAGACCTAACATCGTAGGCAAGATGTGGGTATACACAGTACCTACATCCCTGCCTAACGCTTGAGGGATGTATGACGGAGTTTATTATAATTATTTTTATGACACCTATAAACAATGATAGACTGTAATATGTAATAGTGGTAAGACCGTTGGACTGCAAACTCAGTGGTCTCGGGTTCAAACCCAGGCACGCACCTCTGTCTTTTCTATAACTATCACTTGCTTTATCGGTGAAGGAATACATCGTGAGGAAATCTTCATGCCTAAGAGTTTCTCGAAGGTGTGTGAAGTTCATCAACCCGCACTGAGCCAGCGTGGTGGACTATGGCTTAAACCCTCTCAGTATGAGAGGAGATCCGTGCCCAACGGTGACACAGTGTCTTAACGGGACTAATATTAGATATATATATTGACAAGTACCAAGTAATATATACCGGAATATTTTAACACAAAAGTCTTTGATCCCTGTGTGTTGCAGTGATGACTTACGGCACCGAGACATGGTCACTCACCTCATAGCCTCATAAGGGCAATATATTATCATTCATTACTTTCATCCTACCTCGCAAGGGATCTTCCGTAATGACAGATTTTGCGAGTCTACTTTTGGTTGATATAATCTATCTATCTATATCATCACGCCAGAGCCTTACGGGGTAGGCAGAGAGTACAGAGTTCCAACAGGCTCTTTCCTTACATACCTCTCTGGCTTCCTCTACTCTCATAGTTCGTCTCATACACGCTTGCCGGTTACGGAGACTCCTGACTTGTCCTTCAGATAAGACCCGGTCTATTTGGTCATGGTAAGATAGTCTAGGTCTGCCCCGGTACCTACATCCCTCCACTTTTGCATTGTATATCAGTTTTGTCATTCTTTCTTCGGACATTCTTTCTATATGTCCGAACCAACGGAGCATACCCTTTTTCATCTTATTTGTTTGTTGATACAATGTATTAAATAAATTATTTTAGCTGTATTATTATTATCTAAACACATGTATCATTTTTTCCCGGAATAAGCTTAGTGTTCCGCTCAACTGTGACCTCGATTTATAAGATACAAAACACTTATATGTAACTACGTACAGCAATTAAATACTCAGAGACATATTGTTTGCGTAGAACAATAAATCAATGCTTATTTGGTGCTTATGACACAAGCGATAAATAAGTTAGGTAACTCTTTGCTTTGTAAATATGTAGTAACAACCGTCCTAAATACAAATCAGTATGGGTTTTTCAAATCCAATGTTGAATTATAGTTATCGTTTGACGGACGACTTACCGCAGTGGTTAAGACCTTAAGCCGCTATGCCCAGTGTCTAATAGTCGCGGGTTCGATTCCCGCACGGGACAAATATTTGTGTGATCCAGAATTATTTGTTCCGGTCTGGGTATTTGTGTATGTGAATTTTCATGTTTGTAAACCCACCCACGACACAGGAATAAATACTAGTGCGGGCCACGTTTCTTATAAAAATAAAAAAAATGCGTTTAAATATTTCCTTCTACATGACCCATTAAACTTTGTACCACCTAAAATTGATTTGATATAATAATATTTATTTGCAAAAATGTTACAGAGTAGTCTGGAGACAATACATAACATGTACATATGGGCTGCAAAATCAGAACACAATTAAAGTCACAGACAAATATTTTATTTGTATAGCCCAACAAGAGCGCTTACAAACGTCAAAAATTATTAAGTTTTTACAACTATCACCGGATCGGAACGCGGCTCCACACTGAGAAGATCCGGCGAGAAACTCAGCGGGCTAGTCTTTTAACTTAATTGGACTGTCCTTTCTATTTATCATTTACAAAATTGTATTTTACAAAGTATTTTACAAACTATATTTAGTATATATAGTATTAGCCTATACTGCCCACTGCTGGGCAAAGGCCTTCTCTCACAAATGGTGAGAGAGATTAGGTCATACTCCACCGCGCAGAACCAGTGCGGATTGATGGAGGCAGGTTTGTGGCCACCTGCTGTTGGAACTTATCAAGCCGCCTTTAAGGCTTTCAACTCGGCTTAACGACTGCCACGTTAAGTGGTAGCCGGGACCAACGGCTTAACGTGCCTTCCGAAGCACGGAGAAGCTTGAATATGAAAATGCCACAAACGGTGACCGGGCTTCGGGCCAACCGAGTCGAACGCTGCTTAACCTTGGTAATGGGTAAGAATACCGCGGTCGCACAGCGCTACGAACGCCTCGCCAAACTATATTTAGGCCATCCTCCCGATGCCCTTACACTACCTACTGCCCCTTTCTTTCGGATACAGATACCGCACACAGGATCAGACACCGACCTCGCCGGCGAGGTCGAAGAATCCCTTGCCCGCCGGTGCAGAGCACCACAGCGAGACACCTAGTATACGCCCTCCCCCATAGCGACTGCCCAAGCCAAGGCCGTTCCATCTTGAGGCGCCCTTGAGCTAGTTGCCCCCTTGCCCTTCTGGCTCGAGCGTAGTGGTTGCACGCTCGCCCTCTTGTCCGATAAAGCTGTAAAAGCTCCGCGGCCAACAGCGTAGATCATTCACACACACGCGCACACACACACACTATATTTAGGAGTTGCCAAATGAGGATAGTATAATTATATTCCTGTCTGTTATACTAGCGTAACCTGTATTTTAAGAGACAGTGTTCGGCTATTAATAGGATAGGAATTAGTTTTATGGACACCACCCTAATGCAGAATCCGATGATTGATTGACACGAAGCAAAGTATACCATTTTAAGTGTTTCGGGATTTGCAGATTCTCGAAGTGTTTTAAATATGTGTGTAAGGCGCGTGGTTATAGTGGCGATGGCTTCTAGTTGTTTGTTCCAGTTAAGTACAATTAATTTGATTGTCTCTATCTATAACATCACGCCAGCTCCCTCGCGGGGTAGGCAGATTGTACAGAGTTCCAACAGGTTCTTTCCTTACATACCTCTCTGGCTTCCTCCACTCTCATAGTTCGTCTCATACACCCTCGCCGGTTACGGAGACTCTTGACTTGCCCTTCAGATAAGACACGGTCTATTTGATCATGTTAAGATAGTCTAGGTCTTCCCCGGTACCTACATCCTTCCACTTTCGCATTGTAGATCGCATTTCGAGCGCATTTATCCTGCTTTCGTTCTCTGTCTTACATTCCCAACTCTCACTGCCATATAACAGCGTTGGGACAAGCACTCCGTTATGCATGGCCAGCTGCGCCTTTTGGCTTAAGTGCCGGCTCACAAGTAGCTTTCCCATCGCACAATTAACTCTATTCCCTGCATTCACTCTTCTCTCTATATCAGCGGTGTATTTCCCACCCTATTGAAGGCGCATCCAAGATATACAAACTCATTCACTTGCTCTAGCACATCGTTACCAACCAGTATCCTTACATTCGTTCTGGTTTCTTCACGATCAAAAACCATTAACCATAACATAAAATGATTGTAACTCTTTATAAGAACGCCATCTATTGAAAGTAATTCAGAGTATCGATTCTTTTATCCTAAACCACACCAGTATTGAGGCGAACAAAACAAAACAAAAAAATCTAATCCGTCAAGCCATTTTTGAGTTATTGTGAGACTAACGCACGGTAATTGATTTTTATATACATATATAGATTATATAGTTGTCCTTTGTACTCTGTACTGAAATATCGAGATTTAAGAACCCATAGATTTTTCCTTCGAGGTACACCGTGCGCACAACGTCATGTTGTTATTGCTCTTTGAAAATAATGCGAAAGTTACTACCTAAAAGTCAGTAAAGTGTTTTTTAAAGTGAAACCCATTAAGAAAATTATTAGTACGATAAACCTACAGTGAAAGACAAGTGTAATAAGTGTGGGATTAATCAAATTTGGACCAAATCTGGTAATAAAGTTATTCTAACTACCGCCAGTATTACACAAACTGTGTATCGCAATAAAACGCGTAAGCGCCTCGTATTCCACGGCGCTTATGATCTTTTTCTCGCCTACTTTAGTTCGCCGCAGTTGCATACCGTTGGAAAGTATTACTGTGGGCCTTTTTTAGTGTGCAATTTAATTATTGGAACAATAACACATCTACGAGGGCCTTTTATAGTGTGCATTTTAAATTCAGTGCATTAAAATGCCAAAGGTCGTTCGCACCCCACCTCAGTCATCGGTGTCTGCTGAATCTGATGACTCTGAACGGACTAATGTATCCCAACGGAATAAGCGTAGACGGGAGTGCTGCTCCCCTGGCAGCAACCTCGATCAATTTAAAAATGAGATAACTCAAATGCTGCGGAATTGGAAGAGTGAACAAGATGCAACACTTTCAAAATTGGTTTCTGATATAGCTGACATGAAAATTCAATTTTTGAAAGTCCAGAAGACTAACTTGGAAATAGAGAAAAATGTTCAATTTGTTAGTGAAAAATATGATGAACTGATAAAGAAAATGGATGATATCGAAAAGGAGCGGGTTAATCTTCATGAATGCATAAATAATATAGAACAACAAGTTAACGATATCCAATACGGTCCTCGTTCTGCAAGTATCGAGCTACGAAACATTCCTGAAACCGAAAAGGAATCCCATGCAGATTTAAAAAACATATTAATGAACGTAGGAAAAGTCTTAGAGTCCAACATACAACCGTCAGAAGTGCGAGATATCTACCGAATCCATGGAAAAACTGGCGGAAGTAGAACTATTGTAGCGGAATTAACCACTGTTTACACAAAAGATGCAATAATTTCTGCAGCCAGAAATTTCAATAAAAACAAAAATAAATCGGAAAAACTACACTCCGAACACCTCGGTTATGCTGGACATCGATCACCTATTTATGTAGCTCAATATCTCCCACCAAGCGTCAAAAAACTTTTTTATCAGGCACGTGAATTCGCCAAAGAAAAGGAGTATAAGTTCTGTTGGTGTAAAGGAGGAAGAATCTTCTTACGTAAAGAAATTGGTAAACCGCACTGTTTGGTAAAATCGGAAAAATGCTTAGCTAAACTAAGGTTACAACAATGACTGCATCTAGTTCTGTACTGTGATTTTGTTTCGCATAATTTATACCTATGTCGGTCTGAAAGTTACTATAGTTTTTTTATCTTTATTCTGCATGATGTATTTACTACCTATATACCTTTAAGTTACAAATGTACACATTACACAATCGTTACACTAACATTACAAATGAACGCAAATTCTAACACTCCAAACTTACAAATTCATACCCACTCGTACAACATCCCTATAATTTACAAACATTCATACATTACATTCAGATATACACAGTCTATTCATACATACATTTACACATACTCGGCTCTATCACACGGCGTAGTTGCATCCTTGTTCATAGTTAAAATTCTTTTGTATGGCTTTCGATCATCGAGTCTTCCTTTGCAACGAATAAATAGAAAAATTAAATATACTAAAAATGGCTAATTTGAACCAGTTAAATTCCGATATTGACTCGTTCAGTATCTCATCTTCATTTAGTTGTCAACCTGAAAAATGCGCCCAAATAATGGCCACAAAAAATAAGCAGTCTCTAAAGATAATACACATGAACATACGCAGCATTAATAAGAACTTTAGCAGTTTTCTAACATTTTTAGCAAGTATTAAAATAGAATATGATATCATTCTTTTGTTCGAGTGCTGGTTGAAACGAGATTACATCCTGCCAGTTCTCAATGGTTACACTATCTATTACACAAAATTAGTAAATAATCAAAACGATGGCCTTGTCCTTTATGTTAGAAATAATATCACTTGTTCAGTAAGTGAACCCGTATTCGTTGATGGAAATTGTCTAATCTGTAAACTTAGCAATAACATAGTGTTTGTGGGCATATACCGGTCACCATCGTTTAAAAGTATTGATAATTTTTTAAATAGCCTCGATAACATTCTCATTTCAATAAAAACTTTCGCAAACATAATCCTAGCGGGAGATTTAAACATCGATATTAAGTCTGGGAACCTTGATACCCGACGATCCAATGAATATCTAACTTTGGCCGCTACTCATTGCCTTCTACCCACGCATTTGTATCCTACTAGGTTAGAGAACTGTTTAGACCACATATTGTTAAAAACTAACAACATAGCTACAACTATAGTAGTAGAAACTTGTGTAACAGACCATTACCCAGTGATGTTGTGCCTAAACCTTAAAAAAGCCCATCATAAGCCTAGCGCTTACACTACATCCATAAATTACACAGAAATTAGAAATGCTATTGAAAATGCGGACTTCAGGCAAGTGCTGTCAACTACAGATGCAAATTATGCATGTAATGCACTCATCAACATTCTTTCGCCACTAATTAAACTTAATACCAGAGTTTTGAAAATCCCTTCTAAATGCCGTATTCTAAAACCCTGGAGTACGGAAGGTTTGTTACGTTGTATACGTAACCGTGATCTAATGCACTATAAACTTCGTAAGTCTCAGGGTAATATGATTCTTAAAACTACATACATTCGGTATCGTAATTTTTGCAATGGACTGCTACGTAGACTCAAAGCAGCATATGAACAATCTGAATTCTCAAAGACGAAAAACAACCCCAAAGCCACTTGGGATACAATCCGTAAAATTACAAATATGCAGCATGACAAGAGAATAGCTTTGGAATTGCTCAAAATCAAAAACAACCCCGATCAATCTGTCAATTATGTAAATTCTTTCTTTGCTGGGATTGGAAGAGATTTGGCCACTAGTATGACATCTTCGGGCCGCCGCGATATTCCACCGCTAGGATTAGCGGATAGCATATCACCAGTTAACTCGTTAGTCATATTACATGTTGATGAAGCTGAAACAGAACGCATCATAATGAGTTTGAGAGAGGACTGTGCGGTGGGTTGGGATGCTATTTCCTCTAAGATATTAAAAGCGTCACGTGCTACTCTAGTTCCATTAATTACATATATTTGTAATCTTTCAATAGATAATGGCGTTTTCCCCTTAGCTCTAAAAAAGGCAGTTGTAACTCCTATACACAAGAGTGGAAACAGAGACGATGTTAATAACTATAGGCCAATATCGGTACTTCCCACACTCTCTAAAATACTGGAAAGAGTCTTGAATAATAATTTGGTAAATTTTTTACAAAATCAAAATATTATTGCTAATAACCAATTCGGTTTCCGTGCGGGAGTATCTACTGACGATGCTTTGATAAGTCTCACTAACTGTATAGTTAAAAACATAGATAACAAGCGCAAATGCATTGGGATATTCCTCGATTTGTCAAAAGCTTTTGACACCGTCTCTGTCCCCATTCTTTTGTCGAAGCTGGAAAAAGTAGGTGTGAGGGGAATAGTTTTGGACATTTTCAGGGATTACTTAACTGGACGTATGCAATGTGTTAAAATAGGAGACTGTATTAGCGGAGAAGAGCCACTTTTGTACGGGGTACCGCAAGGCAGTATCCTGGGACCAACTCTCTTCCAAATTTATGTCAATCATCTCTGTCAATTGAAACTACCAAACTGTGAGATAATTGCATATGCTGATGATACCGCGCTAATCATTTCTGGTGCAGATTGGCCTGAAACGAAAAGATACGCTGAAAAGGGGTTAAAAGTAGTAATGGATTGGCTCTACAGAAACCTTCTTACAGTTAATCTTGAAAAAACAAAATTTATAACATTTACAAACTCATTATCTCATAACCCACCGCAAAATTTCTTTTTGAAGGCACATACCTGTCACTTTTTCCCCCCCGCAAACGATTGCTCATGTACAGTGGTAACTCGAACCGCAGAAATTAAATATCTTGGCGTTCAAATTGATCAACGACTAACTTGGCATGCGCATATACAGTCACTCGCTCCTAGATTAAGAAAACTAATTTATATATTCAAAAAATTACGCCAATCTGCAAATAAAGACACACTAAAACTTATCTATTTTGCGCTTTGTCAATCTCTCCTAACATACAGCATTGTAGCGTGGGGAGGGGCATCAAAAACTGCCTTTCTTGAGCTCGAAAGAGCCCAAAGAGCAGTCCTAAAGGTGATGACCTCGAAACCGTTTAGGTACCCAACTACTGATCTCTACCATGAGTGCCAAGTTCTCACTGTAAGGCAACTTTATATACTCCGAACAATATTAAAAAAACATAAGTCACTAATCTTTAGGCCGCAATTGATTAAAAGTAAACGCAGAAATCATCCAGTGTGTAATATGGTAAAACACAGAACGACCTCGGCGAGCCACCAATACTACGTCTTACATGCCCGACTATACAACAAAGTCCACAAAACTTTGGATATTTACTCTTTAAATTATAGGGAAGTAAAATGCAAGGTTACAAAATGGCTGAAAACTTTAAACTATAGTCATACCGAAATGCTGCTTAACAGTATGCTTTAACCACATTTGATTATGTAAAGAATTGCACTCCTATATTAACCTACATATCACTATCAATACCACATCTACATAAACTCACATCTCACACACGTAACACAATACACACATCACACACGTAACATAACATACACACATCACACACCACCACACATAAAAAACTCAGACAAGTTAAAAAAAGGATTCCTTACCGTAACTTTAATTAGTGTTATGTAACCTGTGAAGGAACACTGACTCCCAAAACACAGGTTGTTACCTAGTTTGGAAGGCAGAGGTTACCAAAATGTATGTCTTTAATTACCAGTCTGTATTTAGCCACTAGGAATCTTTGTATTGTGATCCCTTATTACTGGTACTGAATAAATTATTATTATTATTATTATAGACACAGTTCGAGAAAATGTTTTTCAAGTAAACAAAAAACAAGAAAGTCTACGATTAAATATTGTATTAATTTATAATCTGTCACTCTATAATTAATAATAAAAGTATCTTAAGGTTTTTATAGCCATTGGGTTAATTTTTTTTATACTGAGTAAAATCTTAGTCTATATTTTATGAGTAGTATTTTTTTCTATACCACAGATTTATTATTTGATTTGACTTAACATCATTGTCATGAGCCAATTCGTAATTAATACCGACTGCATAAATACACCTACGCTTTAAATCAGTAATAAAATACAATTCTTAAAAAAACACGAGGAAATACCTGTTGAAACTCTGTACTCTCTGCCTACTCTGCAATCGATCTGGCGTGATGATATAGATAGCCTAGGAGTTATTCTTATGTCGCGAGTACTTTTACAAGCATGAAATTCACAATAACAAACACCCAGATCGAACAAACATTTGTGGGTAACATTTATATATTTAATTCCAACTACTATTATTACAGGGTAATCCCTAATGCAATAGTAACTTATCGGATATACTGCAGCTTATAACATATAACAAATGGCGCTATTCTTGTCAATTCACGCACGTACGCACGCACGCACGCAAGCACGCACGCACGTACGCACGCACGTACTCACACACGCACACACACGCACTGGACCTACTGGACCAAGCCATCTGCCATTCTTGTTTATTATTGACGAGTTGTATAATTGATAGTTTCATGCCCTCGTGTAGAGCATGATTTTAAACACTTTTTATGGAAGAAGTGTTAAAGGAGCGTGCAAATTGCCTGATGGTAAAAAGAACACCGCCTCTTATGTACATCAGCAACATACTAATGTTGCTGATGTTATGGTTACTGAACTGATGCCTTGCCGACCTTTTTGTGCCCCAGCAGTAAAACGCAGTAACAACAAACTTCCAGTTGTTTTCTGTAAGAGAGTGTTGCTTCCCTGGTTGAGCTAGAGAATGCGAGCTGCAAACCGGAACAGCTTACTACTAGGTTACTATTTTAATGAACGAGAAGAAAATGCTCCCAATAAAATCTAACTACAACTTAACGCTGAAACGGTGAATTCCAAAAAATACGCCCTATTTAAAAAAGATGATTGTAGATTCTGCTGCCTATTTGCTGTAAGACGTATAATGATAATAAAGATAAGAATGTTGTGAATACAATGTATTTACTAATAATTAATTTAATATATTCAAAGTTCTAAAAAGTAACATCTAACAAGCTCATTTTCGAATATAAATTATTAATTCTCTATTCAACGACTATAGATAGTAGATATGTGTAAAATATACACGAAAAAAAGTTTAAAACATAGACGAATTATGAACCACCTTCTTTTTTGAAGTCGGTACCTATAAGATTGACGTAATAGGTACACATAATATCTCAATCTACAAAAAAAGCATACATACAGACGCACATAGAACCTCCTCCTTTTTGAAGTCGATTAAAAAAGCTTAAGATAATAAATAATAAAATAAATAAAATAGCCTTTATTTGGTTTCCATTTCAAATGTTGATATTTGTTTGTTAGTGTTTAGTTAGTTACATAATGTTTTGCTTGTTGTTTAATTGTAAGTAAGAGTTAGTTTTTGCTTTGGATATGGACCCCTCCTCGGGTGAAGGCCTCCTCCAGTACTTTCCACCCGTCTCTGTCCTTGCCGATAGTTTGCCAGTCGTTTCCTATTATTCCGGTTATATCGTCAGCCCATCGTCTTTTCGGTCTCCCTACCCTTCTTTTGCCGATTGGCCCTTTTCACCTTGTAGTATTGATTGTCCACCTGCTGTCTGTGTATCTCGATACGTGACCTGCCCACTGCCATTTCAATTTTAGAGCTTGTGTTAGGGCATCTGTTATTTTTGTTTTCTGTCTTATTACTTTGCTCCTGACTTTTTGTATTTTTCTTATGTTTAGGATACTTCTTAATTTGGGGAGGCCTATGTTCAGCAGTGGACAAGTATAGGCTGAGATGATGATGATGAGGATACTTCTCTCCATAGCTCTTTGTGTTGTTGTCATCCTTTGTTTTGCTTTTGTTGTGTATATCCAAGTTTGGCAGCCATACAGTAGACAAGGCAGTATACAGGTATCAAATACCGTTTTCTTGAGGTTTATCGAGTAATCTCCTTTTAGAATTTCTTTAAGTGACTTCCAGGCTATGTTTGTCCTTCTTTCAATTTCATCTTCATTGTGCGTTTTCAAAAATAATATTTGTTTGCCTAGGTAGATGTAACTGTGGACATATTCTATAGATTTTTCTTTTACATTGATGGGCCGTTCTATGCTGTTTGTCATGATTTTGGTTTTTGTAGCATTCATCTCTAATCCTACTTTTGAGCTTGCTTGAGCAATAGAGCGGAGCATATCTTGTAATTCATTTGCTGTTTCAGACAGTATAACTATGTCATCCGCGAATCTGAGATGGCTTAGATAGCTGTTTTTTATTTTATGCCTCTAGTTTTCCAGTCTGTGTTTCGAAATACATCTTCTAAAACCGCAATAAACAATTTAGGTGACAGCGGATCCCCCTGTCTGACTCCTCTTTCGATACTAATTGCATCACCTCTAGATTCTAGCATGACATTACTTGTGCTGTTGTTGTATATGTATTTTATAATATTTATATATTTCGAATTTATGTTTAAATTGTTTAGTGATTTCCATATAGAGTTGTGGCTTATGCTGTCAAATGCTATATTGCTGTAGTCGATAAAACCTAGATAGAGTGGCTTATTAAACTCTTCGTATTTTTCTATAACTTGTTCCAGTGCCTGTATATGGTCTAGTGTGCTAAACCCAGAGCGAAAGCCAGCGTGTTCTATTGGTTGTGCGTTTTCAATCTCTTGTGTTATGCGTTTAAGAATTATAGATGAGAAGATTTTGTATATGCTTGCCAGTGAGCTAATTGGTCTATAGTTGTTGATATCGAGAGGGTTCCCTTTTTTTATATAGTAGTATGATGTCTGACGTGCACCATTGGATTGGTACGATTTCAGCTCCTAGTATGAGATTGAATAATTCTGTGAGAGGTCTAAGTAACACTGGTGCATCTATTTTTAGAGCTTCATTGGTTATTCCATCGGGACCAGGACTTTTATCTGATTTTAGTTGTTTCAGCTGGGTGTATATATCTTTTTCTTCCATTGGTCTAATTGTTTCCGTGTTATAACAATAGTGTGATTCGTTGGCTTCCTCGATGGTTTTATCTTTGTTTTTGTATAGTTTTTGGTAGAAAGTAGTCTCTTTTGATCGCTTTACTAGTTTCCTTATATAATTTGCTTAGTTCTTTCTTTGTATTAGCATCTTTATTCTTTCTTATAGTTAGTTCACTACGTTTGTTGATTAAGGCTATTGTTTCTTCGCTAAATATTTTGTGTCGTTTTTCTTTTTTAGGATTGTTTTGACTAGTCAAACTTTTTGTTATAGTTACTTCTAGCGCATCATAGTAAGATTGTACGTTTTTGGTATCTACTAGTTTGTTTTCGATGTTCAATTTTAGGCTGTCTATGTAGTGTCTTGTTTTATCTTAAGTTTTCGGAATTTTTGGTGGTGGTTTAAAGCCTTTTGTACTTTTTTTCGATTGGCTCAATAGAACTGTTGCTCTAAGTAGTCTATGGTCTGTGCGGAACTTTACGTTATTGAGAACTTCATAATTTTGAACTATTTTTGGGGCATTTGTCATGATGTTAGTCGATTTCGTTTTTAACACTTTCGTCTGGTGATTTCCAAGTCCATCTTCTGCTGGGTCTTTTTTTGAAATAAGTGTTGATTATTGCTAGTCTATATTCAAATGCATATTCTAGCAGTCGTTCGCCTCTTTCGTTTCTTTGGCCTAGCCCATACTGTCCCATGACGAGTTTTTCTTCTTTTTTGGGTTGCCCTATTTTTGCATTGAAGTCTCCTAATATTATGATTTTCTCATCGACTAGTGTGTGGGCTTTTTTCAGATCATTGTAGAATTTTTGTATTTCTGTATCGTCTGATCTTTCCGTGGGTGCGTATGCCTGAATTATAGAAATATTTAGTCTGTCAAACTTCATTTGTAATAACGCTACTCGCTCCGAAATGCCATTAAAGTTGGTTATATTATTTTTCCATGCCTTTTTTATTAGAAACCCGACTCCATACAATCCCTTTGTTTCTCCTATATAGCAGAAAACATAGTCTGAATACTCTTCTATGTGGCAACCCATTTTTCTTGTTTCTGAGAGTCCTAGTATGTCGCAGTTTATATCTTTCAGTGCATTATTGAGTTCTAAGTATCGGTGTATTGATGACAGAGACCTGACATTATAAGTTCCAATTTTTATATGATTCTTAGAGTTATAGTTCAGTTTAGTGATTTTTTGTTCATGTGGTTTTCCTGGAGGGTTGTGGTCGTACTCTTCCACAGAGACCAGCCGGCTTGGAAGATGTGTGTTATGTGATGATGTAGCTTTTTCAGTTTGTTTGGTGTTTTCTGGGAGAGGCTGGCCGATTCGTTGCTATATATTTGTGCTGTTGGCTTGTGTGTTTGTTTTGTTATTATTATTTTTGTTTGTTAGATAGTTTAGTATGCTCGGTTTTGCTACGCCTTCGGAAAAGCTTAAAGACCTTTGTACTGTGTGGGTGGCCAAGGTTTTGTTCTTTTTGTTTGCTTGCGATATCTGCTCGGCATTGTTGTTTGTGTTATTATCTGGAGATTTTGATAGGTTTCTTTTATTGTTTTTCGGTTCTTTGGGTGATTTTTTTAGTATAATAAGCTTGTCGTATTTAATGATGGCCGTATTACCCTTCTCTCTTTCAGCTTTTACTTGTTGCTGTAGCTCTCTTCTTTTTTGTAGGACTGATTGGGGGTAGTCTTCTTTCATATAATACGGTGTTCTTTTTAGAGCTCCTTTGCCTTTTAAGATGTCGATTTTCTTACCAAATGTTGTGAACGTAATAACTATCGGTCGTGGCTTTTCAATCTTCTTCCCTATTCTTCTGATCGCTTGTAAGTCTCTATGGTCTATTGGTATTGGAAAGTATTTATGTACAAAGTCTATTATAATATTTTCTTAATTTGTGTAGGATTTTTCGTGTTCCTCCAGCCCAAAGAAGACTAGATTGCGTTGTCTTGATTGTCTCTCGATATAGTATAATCTTTGCTCTTGATTTTCCACCCTCGCCTCGAGGTTTTCATGTTTTTCTTCTAAAATTTTTAATTTTTCTTCTAATATTCTATTTATATTTAATGTTACCTTCTCCGTCACTTCTTCCCCTTTTTTGTGTATAAGATTTTTCTGTTCATTGAGTTCTTTTTGAATAGAAATATGCTCTATAAATTGTTTTGATGACATATTCATTTGGATTGCTCATATCTAAATTATTTGAAAGAGCTAGGTCACCCTTTTTTTTCTTGTCAAGGTCAACACGAAAGGTGAATTTACAAACAAAAATCTCAAGGTCATGGACGTTAGTAATCCCATTGAAACTTAAATTACTTAATTCTTTAATAAAAATAAAAGTGTAGTAGCGCATTGTATGGCTGACATTGAATGCGTGACAGTATTACTTATTTATTATATAAGTGGTACTTTTTAATACGATTATTTTAAACTTATCCATGCGTCAGGAAATGATTATGGATCGTGACTTCACCAATAAAAATTCAAACATTATCGGTAATTCCATGTAACAGTTTCCGTTTTGATTTTTTCCCATCCTTAGATTTTCAAATGTCTCTAGAAAAATACGTAGAGGATCAGTTTAAAGAATAATACTAGATAGGAACTATATCGATTTACCTGTTAGGATTACAAATTCTTGAAATAACGCGAGCACGTTCTGAATATTAAACCAATTCTTTACGTCCCAAAGTACCACAAAACACGCAACTTGTGATATTTCCTCCAAAATTACCTGTTTACCTTCCTATAAACGCAAATAATTCGTTTTGATTTTTTTCTGCCTAGTTTTGATGACTAAGTTAAAAGGATTTTTTCATGTGTGAGGCGTTCCAATTTTAATTCAATTTTATCCTCTGGCTCCACCTGCATCGTAATGCGACATTTAACACGCAAACGACGACTTCACGCAGATGTAGCCAATGTCCTTTATGTTAATTGAGAAGTGGCAACGTGTTATTTTTAGTTTAGTTAGCGTTGTTTAAAGCGCATTATAAATTAGGCGCTAGCACTACAGCATTAGAGACAAACTCTGAAAATCCATTGACTTGTAGTTTGAGATCCACAATCCCTAAAATTTCATAATAAAAAACTTGACTTTAAAAGTCACTTTAACACTTTATAATCACTTGTTATCTCTAACAGCGCATAAAGAAACAGAGATATAGATTACTGTAGCCAACATTATTTTAGTATAAACCGAATTTGAAAAGTTTCAAAATCACATTTAAAAATTATGGAGGTATATATAACCATATTTATTATTGTTGTTGCTATACAAGGTGTAACATAAATAATGCAAGATCTCAGACACCACAATTAGATATTTTTAAGAATTAAGTACAAAAATCAAACTTCCAATTTGAAGCATTTCTAAGCTCTTTTTTTTAATTTATTAATTTTTGTATGCTTGTTGAGGTGTGCGTCATAAAAATACATTTAAAATAACAGTAACGTTTTGAATAATTATTGAACTTTGTTTAATACAGCGAACAGAACGAGAAACAGCTTTTTGTGAAAATTAACAAAAAATTAACTAACTTTAAAAATGGTTGAAATCGATTCAGTTGCTGATTGAGAACAAACTATGTTCAGGTCGAGCGTTAATTATGTTACACCTTGTATATGTGTACATGTCCTAGAGATTAGGATGGTGATCGCTGCTCTTCAGTCCGACTCGGCGAAGTCTCATCAAAGAAGTGCTGTTTGTTAAGACTCATCCGTTTTTTGTTTTTTATCTATCTATCTATCTATCTATCTATCTATCTATCTATCTATATCATCACGCCAGCTCCCTCGCGGGGTAGGCAGAGAGTACAGAGTTGTACAGTTTGTTTTTTATAATTATAATATTAGCCCTGTTAAGAAACTGTTCCACCGTTAGGCACGGGCCTCCTCTCAAACTGAAAGGCCATAGTCCACCACGCTGGCCCAGCGCGGGTTGGCGAACTTCACACACCTTCGAGAAACTCTTAGGCATGCAGGTTTCCTCACGATGTTTTCCTTTACCGTTAAAACAAGTGATAGTTAACTTTTAATACGCACATGCTTTAGAAAAGACAGAGGTGCGTGCCTTGGTTTGAACCCGAGACCTCTGACTTTGCAGTCCAACGATTTAACCACTAGGCTATCACTAGGCTAGATAGCTTATTTATAGATATATTACTTAATTTATTTGATATTTCATTATTATTCTGCTGTTTATGTAATATTATTAAAATGTAAAAGAAAGACCAATTAATTCCAGGGTATCGCAATCTTGAGCTGGTTACAGCATCAAATAATAAAAAAATATCAATTCATGATTTGTTTTAAATTTCATATTTAATAGTAGGAAAGCCAAGCCGGCCGAGTTTCTCGCCGGGTCTGCTCAATGGGAGCAGAGTTCCAAACCCGTAATACGGGGATCTGAACATAATAAGTTTGTCAGAGATATTTACGCAATAAAATGTATATAAAAAAAAAATACTCTGACTTTGCTACCCCTCAATACTATGGAATTCCGGAAGTAAACACATTCTCGATACAATTTTTTTCTCCAAGGACCAATATTTTTAAAGAAACTTTCGAATTATTATACAAAAATTCTGATCTCGTTAATTTTGTTTGACCTAACATTAAATGACTCTAGTTTTTAAAATTTATCGCCATTACAACATTAGAATAAGGTAAAGCAAGTTCACATTTTTATATAAGTGACAAATAACACATAAAAGTGTATAAGGAAATGAACACCTGAAATACCTGTGGTTAGCTCGGTATAATTAAGTTACCAAAAATTGAATTACCGCCGTTTCTATAACAATTTTAAAGTAAAATTATGACAAATAATTGTAGGTACCTTAATAAGCAGGTTGCTTACCTTGTAAATACAAGATTCGGAGTTCGAGTCGCAGTTTAAAGGTTTCGCCACATAGCCGACGCAGCGTAACGGGAGCGCGACGGTGGCGCGGCTTGGGAAGTTGTAATGTACTGAAATGTACGCGAGATGCCACACAGCGCAGTCCCGCTCGGCGCAACGGCAATTGTCAGGACCGTGTCAGATGAGCGCTTCTGTCACGCTCCCATCCCGCTCCGTCGGCTATTAGACCAAACCTTAAATCAATGGCTTTTACAAAATATATGGCTTGCCCCCTATTACATCTAGGACTTAACTTCGTCGGCTATAAATACGTGTAATACACAGTACACCCCTGTGATTCTTATTTATATAAATAGAGAAAAAATTTAGTCGTAGGATACCAAGTAAATTTCACATCAATCTAAAATGACTCGGGACAAAATATCTTTGTGTGGCCCACAAATATTTATGTTGGTCTGGATGCCTGTATATGTAAAATTAATATTTGTAAACGAACCTATGACACAGTAATAATTTCTAGTGTTGGACATTTTTTGTATATGTATAATTCCAGATTATTCTCTGTATAAATCTATATCATCATCACTCAAGATCCCTTGCAGGGTAAGTATAGAACAGAGTTCCAAAAGGTTCCCACAGACCTTTCTGAGTTCCTAGAAATCGAGGAATTTAATATAATACCATTCTTTCCACGAAGTAAATAAGAAAGCGAGTAGGTATGAAAGATAGTATCGGTGTAAAGATGAGAAAGGGCATGCTCCGTTGGTTCGGGCATATAGAAAGAATGCCAGAGGAAAGAATGACAAAACAGATATACAATGTGAAAGTGGAAGGATGCAGGTGCCGGGGAAGACCTAGACTATCTTACCACGACCAAATAAACCGAGTCTTATCTGAAAGAAACGTCAAGAGTCTCCGTAACCGGCGAGCGTGTATGAGACGACCTATGAGAGTGGAGGAAGCTAGAGAGGTATGTAAGGAAAGAACCTGTTGGAACTCTATACTCTCTACTACCCCGCAAGGGATCTGGCGTGATGTTATAGATAGATAGATACAATTCTTTCCGATACTTAACATTCTTAACAAAGTTACCTTAACATCGTAAGTGCTTATTACGTATCACTGATCATTAATCAAACTGACGGCCACAGTGCACGGTCAAAAGCTGTTGATACAGTGTACCCGAGTAACTTAGGTATGTAGGACGAACGCCTAGACTATGAACGGTGGTTATACATGTGTGAAAACCGAGTACAACGTTTTGAAATACCGCATTCCACACATAATCAGAGATCATAATGGTAATAAAACAAATATAAAAGGCAAACCATATTTAGAAATTTCATTCGCAGTTGGCTGCTTTGTTCGTTAGCGTATAAGACGCATAACTCGAAGCCCAAGATAAAATGTGTTTTCTTTTCATCGAAAGATTTCCAGGATCAGTCCGGAATTTGGAATTGTGCCCGGCAATAGAAATTGGGACCTAACTACATCGACCAAAAGTACACCTCCGCCACTTGTAGAATCTAGGCGTGACGATATTTTTAAAAGCATTTGGGTTTCGGTATTGAATGTCATTTCACTTCGATCATTTGAAACTCAAATCAATTATTTTGCATATACTCTGCGGGGGTGATTACAAATAGTCATATTAACATATTTTTTTTTCCACTTACTAATCTACCACTGGATCGGAACGTGGCCTCCACTGAGAAGATCTGGCGAGAAACTCAGCGGGCTTGTCTCTTTTGTCTGATTCTCCATTACTTTTTTTTATAATTTTTTGTATAGATAAATACATTTTAATATTATACAAGATCATTTATGCCATCCAGCTCCAGTGTGATGCCTTAGGACTGAGATATAAGACTAATAATAATATATTTTAATATATTTTATAATGAAAAGCTAGAGGATTCTGGGTGGACCAGTCTCCACAAGCAGCATCCGTTCACCTCTCTACTCTATCTAAATATCCAAACGATGCAAGGCCCTTATTTGGAATGACCGATTAAACTAGTAACTTGGCGCTTAACGAAAACTTCCTGATATATTCGTTTAGTGGTATTTCAGTGGCATACAGAATACCATTACACAATCATTCCACGAAGTCATCATTCGCACCGTCTTCGGTCATAGTTAATAAGGGAACAGTATTTAGAACTTAACGTGGCTACTTTTAGGTACATGACAACTGCTAGTTGTTAGTGCTATCAAATCTTTCAATCCCAGAATCAACATCACTACATATTCTGTCTGTCCGTCTGCCTGTCTGAACACGATAAACTCAATTAAAAATGTTCATTTCAGACATCATTCAGTCCATCTAAGCACAAACACAGCAAATTATTACATGTTAAAATTTATAAGGAAATAAAAAAATAATAATAATACGGACAATTTAGCGCAGTGGTTAAGAGCTTAAGCCGCCCACTGTGTCTAGTAGTCGCGGGTTCGAGTCCCGCACGGGACAAATCTTTGTGTGATCCACAATTATTTGTTCCGGTCTGGGTATTTGTGTATGTGAATTTTCATGTTTGTATACGCACCCGCGACACAGGAATAAATCCTAGTGTGAGGCTACGCTTTTCTAAAAAAGAACAAAAAAATAGATTTAAGTTAAAAATAATGAAATAGAATAATAATACAAAATAATAAATGATGAATAACTTCGGTAGTCGTATCGGTAGGAGGATTCGGTTCGGTAGGATTTTCATACGGTTATCACCAATAGATGAAGTGATTAAGAAGAAGGGCGGGTCGCTAGTGACGTAATATTTGTAACCCTCGTTCGCACGAACGTTTCCTCAACGCGCGGAGCTGAAGCGCTGTACAACGCTTTCAAATACTGTGCTGTTAGCCTTTTATTTCATTCCAGCGCTTTACTAACTCGTGTTGAAGAAACGCTCGTGCAACGGTAGGATAATAGTCCCGCAAAAATCTGTTTCGCAAATTAATGTGAATATAACCATATTATGCGTTTGAAGTTAGTCACCCGCCAGCAATCAACCATGAATTGAACGTTAAGCTGGATTTTTCTACGACTTTAGAAGCATGGTATGGTAATTTAGCATATTTATAAACTTGTTTAGAATAATCATTTGAGTGTCCAGCAAGATTACCTCTATGCGTCATCCTAACAAGTGCCGAATAATTTACCCAAACCAAATAAATCCGTAAAGCAGGAAAATGTTAAAAAAAAACATTTTTTGCTTCAAAAATATTATTTTGGCATCAGATATAATAAATATTCGCGCATATACCTTTCAAACTAGCAAATAATCATAACACATTACACGCATACATACATATTATATAATTAATTTTGCAACTATCTATCTACTATTTTAATTATTGGTCAATATTGGCAAATGGAATCATTAAATTTGAATGTAAATACGTCTAGTATTTTGAAAAATTACATCACAATAAATTATACAATATTTAATTTCTTTTCCATTGCAAAAAATTTCCGGTTTGTAGCTCTACAATAATTTTCTCTCGGGTGTGCGGCCGGCGGGTGACGCGGTCGGACGCTTGTTTTATAAGCTAGAGGGTGCGTTGATTTGATCCAGTTGAATTCTAACTCTCGCCACCACTGGCCACTATCGGGGACCAACAGTATATGCTGTGTATGTATTTTATTTATTTATCAATTATTTGTATATAATTTTATAGTTGAAAAGATATTACGTACGTCGTGTTTATTTTACTGTAACAGTGCTTGATAATTTTTGATTGATACCGTTAAAGTGTTAAGTTCCGTGCGGGGTGATACCCTAATTTTGTTCGGTAACTACAACAATTACTAATCCATAACGGCGCCAACTAATATGATTTAGCACTACTTGATTACGTTGCGTTGACATTGCGTGTGATATAAAAAAAAGTTCGTTTTATCTTAAATATCTCTTTAATTTAAGTAAAAAAATATATTTACTTATTGCACTTAAAATTTATTTGATCAATGGGTTTAGTAAAATGATTATATAATGAACCTGTTGGAACTCTGTACTCTCTGCCTACCCCGCGAGGGAGCTGGCGTGATGATATAGATAGATAGATTATATAATCAATAGATGATAGTGGCACAGGCTACTAATAAAATCATACCTATTTCTTAAATGTCACATTTGAATAAGGTAAGATGGTCTGAACTGTTAGCTTGTCAATATAAAGGTTTTAAACGTAATTTTCTCTAATTGTAGAATTTTTTCCATAATAATAAATTAATATTTTCTTGACTTTTTAACTACATATGGAGGTAGCAACAGACCTTCTTATTATTGCTGATTTACGTCAGTTCACTTTTAAGGAAGGCTTTATCCTCATGTGAATCACATCGATATTTTCCTTAAAATCGATGATTTAACGATATCTTTAAACTCATATTATTATTGGTCACTCTGTAAAATTTTTGATTATCTATCTATATCATCACGCCAGATCCCCTGCGGAGTAGGTACAGAATACAGAGTACCAACAAGTTCTTTCCTTACAAACCTTTCTGGCTTCCTCTACTCTCATAGTTCGTCTTATACACGCTCGCAGATTACGGAGACTTGAATTACCCTTCAGAAGACACGGTATATATTTGATAATTTCTTTTATATTACCAGAGCAGTCTCACTAATCCACTTAATTCGTCGGTTGGCAAAAAACGAATGCCAAGAAGATTTTTAAGTGATTAGGTATATCCCACGAGGATTGCCCTTCAAACGGCTACAAAAAACGTCACGACTATCAAAAAACATCTCCATGACTTTTGTACCAAACAAAAGTTCTTAAGTCTGTTTATGCAGGCTTTGATTAATTTTATGCAGTTTCATAAATGAACATTTGTGTTAGGATATTTTTAACGTGTAAAAAAATTCTTTTGTCCAAATATTAGATACAATACTGTGTATAAGTTTTATGCATGTTTATTCTTTAGCGATTTAGCGCAGTGGTTAAGAGCTTAAGCCGCTCTGCCCACTGCGTCTAATAGTCGCGGGTTCGAGTCCCGTACGGGACAAATCTTTGTGTGATCCACAAGTATTTGTTCCGGTCCGGTATTTGTGTATGTGAATTTTCATGTTTGTTAACGCACCCACGACACAGGATAAATCATAGTGTGGGGCTACGTTTTTTGAAAAAAAAAACAAATATGAATTCCTGAAAAAATTAATTGATGTTTTTGTAATTAACGACTCCTTGTATTGAAAATTTTTAAGAATATCCTAAGCATAATATAAAGATAGGGAAATATTAAACAGTTTACACGGAGTCGACTTATAATACAAGCGAGTATTTGGGCGGTTATTTGCGAGAAAAAATATACGGTGCTGTAAAACCATACGTACTACATATTTTTTTCATTCGTACATTGTTTCATACGTACATTTTATAATTAAAAATAATTATCTGTGCTTAAGGCTTCTCATGTTGTCCCAAGCCACAAAAATCTCATCTACCGCTCGTAAATAATAATTGCCAGTCGATTATTAGAAATAATTTAATTTAAATCCGTAACTAAACGCTTCAATTTGTTTTATAACTTAAAAATATGTTGGGAAAAATAATAGTTTATTGGTGTAAGTAGGAAGACCTTTGCTTGAAAGTTGTAAGTAGATACGTAATAATGTTAATGTGTATTTAATGTATAACATTAAATACATACATTATCCTGTTAAGTGCATCTCTTATTAGATGGGCTATTCTAAAACTCTAAGACATCTTTTATTTAATTTAATGCAATCTTATAAATAACTTCGTATAACACCAGTGAGCCAATTATAGGACCTCACGTTTAGCGATATGTTACATTTCTGTTTCGAGCAAACAGAGTCCACAACTTAGGGTAAGCATTAACAGATCACACAGGGTGTAATATAATTAACTTCACACCTGATAGTAGTTTGTGCTGAATCGGTAACTGAATTGATTGATACCAACAATTTTTAACCAATTTTTTTTTTTATCTATCTATCTATATCATTACGCCAGATCCCTTGCGGGGTAGTCAGAGAGCACAGAGTTCCAATAGGTTCTTTCCTTACATACTTCTCTGCTTCCTCCACTCTCATAGTTACGGAGACTCTTGACTTGTCCTTCAGATAAGACTCGGTCTATTTGGTAATGGTAAGATAGTCTAGATGTTTAATGAAGATGTTTTTTTTAATTTAATAAAACTGCTATTGCTCCTTCAGTGCGACATAACAACTTATTTTATTCTTGATTGAAAGCCATACGGAGATTTCAAATGCATTTCTAAAACGAATTTCTTATTACACACTAATGCACGTACAATTCATTTTTTCGACTAAATGTAGAGTTACTAGACTTAATGTAGCACATTCAGGTATAAAGTGGTAAAGACATTGTTGTATATTATATACTTATGTACTGATATATTGCAGTAGTATCCCTTTACATTACTTATCATTAAAACCATTTAAAATGTAGTTGATAATATTGGTACGATTGGTTGGTCGATTGGTTGAGTTGCTCTAACTGAGAAAAATTGAATAACTCGTCAAGGTCAGTCGAAGTGATATGTTTGTATATTTTTTTAAATGATTCCATGGTATAAAATTTTTGTCTACTATATTATTCACATATATTATAATACAAGGTTGGACAATATTATTAAGGTTTTACTATGGAAAAATCTCAGAAGCAGTTAGAAGTCAGAAAGTCCCGTTATGATGGAAAACAGGTTCAGCCCCAAAAACTTTTACGATTTATAATATTAAAATTGTGTTTACTTATTTACAGACATCTAAAATGTTACCAAAACTACTACTTCTCTGCGGGTTGGTATCCTTCGCTTCAGCGGCTGTAAAACTCCAAGAGTTATTCTCATGGAACGCGTTGGACTGGAACTACCCTGACTCCTACTCAAGACAACAGGCCATACAATCGGGAGCTCTTATCCCAGAAAATGCACTTCCAGTTGGCATCGAAAGGTGGAAGAACAAACTCTTCGTCTCCGTACCTAGGTGGCGCCCAGGTAAGACTGACGTCAAATTTTGAAATGTGTATGATCGTTTGTAACCTTACACGCGTTTAGAAAGTAAACATGCGTTTCGAAATCCCTAAATATTTGTTGTTCAAGGTTCCGGTTAGATCTAATGTGTGATTGCTTATATTCCTTGAGTACATAGAAGCAGCGATACCAATGAGATCAGAAAAACAGAATAAATAATAAAAAGTAATAATAAAAGCAGTGATAGCCTAGTGGTTAGACCGTTGGACAGCAAAGTCAAAGGTCTCGGTTTCAAACCCAGGCACGCACCTCTGACTTTTCGAAACCATGTGCGTATTAGAAATAATTATCACTTGCTTTAACGGTGAAGGAAAAACATCGTGAGGAAACCTGCATGCCTAAGAGTTTCTCGAAGGTGTGTAAAGTTCGCCAACCCGCACTGGGCCAGCGCGGTGGACTATGGCTTAAGCCCTCTCAGTTTGAGAGGAGCCCAACAGTGGGACAGTTTCTTAACAGGGCTAATATTATTATATAATAAAAAGTCAATATTATAACCGAAAATCTCTGCTAATAATCTATTTCTATACGAATATTATATAGATCTTTCCTAGATTTGTATGCTTGTAAAAAACTCAAAAACTGCTGGACCGATTTCAAAAATTCTTTCACCATTCGAAAGCTACCTAATCTGGATAAGCCTATGTTAGTTCTGGAAGTAACATAGACTATATAACATAGACCCGGTAGGTGGCGCTATTGTCGACCGGGTACGAAGTCGCCGGAAACTGCTAGTAATATTATAAAGAGGAAAGATTTGTTTGTAATGGGTAAGCTCTGAAAGTACTGAACCGATTTTAATAATTCTGTCACCATTAGAAAACCACCTTATCCTCAGAAGTAACATAGGCTATAATTTTACATAAAGCCGGTAGGTGGCGCTGTTGGCGACCGGATGCGAAGTCGCGGAAAACTGCTAGTCTTTATTAAAATAGTAAAATAAATATAGGTTCTGAAACCTTTTTTTAAAAATACAAATACATCAGTATAAATTGAATTAAAAGTCAATATCATAATCTGAAACCTTTGTTAAAGTTAAAAATAATTGAAGGAAAACCTTTTGTACAGAAATACATAATAATTTATAACTGCTATAAATAGGCATATGACTCGTAGCGATCTCCAAGATGGTCTTTGTTCTGAAGTGTACTTATTTTGGCTGATAATAATGATAATTATAAAATAAGTATTTTTGGTTAAAAATACTCAGAGGTGAGGAGAGGAATTTTCAAAGACCTTGTGGAGACTTGTGCTTTAGAAGATTGGTCCACCCAGGATCCCTTAGCTTGTCATTCTTTAAAATATTATTATAAGTCTTATATCTCAGTCGTAAGGCATCACACTGGAGCTGGAACGCATACTTTTTTATAATACAAAAATGTACAGAAAATGATGAAAAAAATGAATAGAGAATTAGACAAAAAAGACAAGCCCGCTAAGTTACTCTCCGGATCTTCTCAGTGGAGGCCGCATTCCTATCCGGTGATAGATTATTTATAATAGGTTCTTTCCTCACATACCTCTCTGGCTTCCTCCACTCTCATAGTTTGTCTCATAGACGCTCGCCGGTTACGGAGACTCTTGACTTGTCCTTCAGATAACACTCAGTGTATTTGGTCATGGTAAGATAGTCTAGGTCTTCCCCCTTACCTACATCCTTCCTTCGTATTGTATATCTGTTTTGTCATTCTTTCTTCGGACATTCTTTCTATATGCCTGAACCAACGGAGCATACCCTTTCTCATCTTTACACCGATACTATCTTTCATGCCTACTCGATTTCTTACTACACTGTTGTGAATACGGTCTGTCAGCTTCACTCCCCACATCTTCTCCCACAGCTCGCATTTCCACCGAATTTATCCTACTTTCATTCTCCTTCTTACATACCCAGCTCTCGCTGCCATATAACAGCGTTGGGACAAGCACTCCGATATGTACATTATATTTTTTTTTGTATGTTATATTTATCCAAACACATAAAATATTCTTACGTCAATATTCATCACGTAAAGTCTTGTTTCATAATAATTAATATTGTAATAATTGCAAGAGGGAGAAAGTGTTCCTAATATACAACACTTTTGATCAATATTTTAAATTATAATATCGTATATAAAGCATGCATATAAATATGCTAATAAACGGTAAAACCGGTTTGGCTAATCATTGGATTAAATCAACGTATTGGTAAAAGTTATTTAATCGAGGTCATTATCATTCGTAAAAATCATAACCTAGACCAACTAGCCTGTCGTTATGTGCGGTTAAATATAACAGTTAGGCTTATTTCACACGATGCGGCCGTCACTCGACACGCATAAGAAATGAACTTATTCTACGGTCTAATGAGCTGGTATGTGTGAAAGTATTTATACAACGAATTCCGTAACACGTTGTACCCGAAAAAAATATTGTAAAGCATTTAAAATGTTTAGTAAAAATACACTTTATTTGCTGACGTAATTTGAATTAAAATTAGAAGCGCACTTATATTTTATTGCTTCATTTTAACGCCGAAAATATGTACCGGCCAACTAATGAGCCGCGCCGCCTCTCAATGTCATTTCGTTTGGTACCTATAGGTGTGTTTTTAATGCACAGTATTGTTATTGTCATCGGGATTTTTTTCATTTTTTTATTACCAATGAGCAGTAGGTATTCGATACATGACCTGGGCTTTCACTCCAGAACGAGTAAAATTACACCGCGTATAAACGTTTTTTAAGGCTAATTCACTTTTGCCAGATGGAACGTTATTCAAAACTAATATTTCATGCATTATGCTTTCATCTGCGTGGTCTAGTTTATGGTATATCCGCAGCAATTTGGGAGTATGCAACCGACTATTAGATGGTAATTTTATGCAACAAAAGTTGTTTTTTCAGCGGTTCGACTGGTCATTAGTGCTATCGTAACGTGTTGTGTTAGGTCATGTATTTATAGCGAAGTAATTGATGCAGTAATCAATCACAATCGCGTCTAAAGGCAATTTATCTTAGAATACAATTTACGTAACTATGACTGCTTCGTTGGTCTAGTGGCGAATGGTGGGCTTTGCGATCACGAAATTTCAAATCCTTGGTCAGACAAATGTAGTTTTTCTATCTTAAAATTGCCAGTATCAGTACAGACTGGAATGGTGCCCAGTTTATGGCAATATGAGATGGGCCAAATGTAATCAGATTAACCACCACCACTTGGGGAATATAGGCGTATTACACCAAGGCGCTGGTAGCGCTGTGCGACCGCGGTGTTCTTACCGATTACCAAGGTTAAGCAGCGTTCGACTCTTTCGGCCTGAGATGGGTGACCGTTTGTGGCATTTTCATATTCGAGTGTCCCGTGCTTCGGAAGGCACGTGAAGCCGTTGGTCCCGGCTACCACTTTATGTGGTAGTCGTTAAGCCGAGTTGGAAGCCTTAAAGACGGCTTGATAATTTTCAACAGCCAGGTGGCCACAAACCTACCTCCATCAATCTGCACTGGTCCGCGTGGTGGAGTATGACCTAATCTCTCTCACCCCGATTTGTGAGAGAAGGGCTTTGACCAGCAATGGGCTGATATTATATTACACCAATAATGATTAATGATTATAATTACATTATGTAATCTTCAACTATTACGATTACACTTTTAATCTTGAATCATGATTGAATATTACATAATGCATTTTTAATCATTAATTTTGCCCATTTTGCCCTTCTCTGATGCCAATAGACTCGCTCCCTATTGCATGGGACCTCACATTGTCGGCGAAAAGTGGGTGTACTCAGTACACCTCTCACCGCCTTTTTGGGTTGGTTTTATCTTAGAATACAATTTACCATCGACGACTGCCACGTTGGTATAAATATATAATAAAATGCCTCATTCGTATCTGAATCTCAATTTTACATTCACTATTCAGTATACAAAGGCGCTAATCTTACAGAATCACCAAAATGCTTCATAGTTCATTCTAATCTGAAATTGCATCTCGATCTTACATCCACTAAACTTACCGTCTCACCGAACGAACGAAATTGAGACATATCGGGAATAGAATCTTTGCACTGTTTCAGATAAAAATGATCGAATCTGAATAGTATGACACTTTTGCCATGTCTAATTCCCACACGGGACAGATCTTTGTGTGATCCACAATTATTTGTTTCGGTCGGGGCATTAGTGTTTGTGAATTTTCATATTTGTAAACGCACTCACGACACAGGATAAATCATAAATCGTAGAGGGGGGGCTACGTTTATTTTTTTTAAAAAGAAATGTAAGAAAAAATATGTATTGTGATTTTCTATCGAAAAAAAACAGTAGCAATCTAGAGTTCGGCATTGTGCTTGGTATAATGACAATGGGCTTACCCGCTACTATATTGAACTTACTAAAGTTAAAGTTGGGGTAGTTGGGGTAGGGTTAAAGTAAAGTTAAATTTGTAAAGTTTGTAAAAATGTAGGCATAGCGGTATTTTACATGTAAAATCACATTAACCAAATCTGGGTGTTATTTATTTTTAATGAATTCACTAGAAAAACAAGCGTATATGTACATCCTAATAGGCGTGAAAAATACGTAATGTGTAATGAATAAATAAATGTAAAAAAAAAAAATTTTAACAAAAAAGATTTTTTCAATCGGACTTTGAAATGAATGCAATAGATACGCAATAGATAAGAGTCTTTTTATACACTTGTAAAACTTCGTATCATCTGCATCAATTATCTGTTACATGCACCCCACATGTTTCGTTTTAAATTTATTAACCGACTTAATTTTATACATTTTAACTCATTTCAATAATGTATTGCTTTTATTTAAATAATTAATATTTTTTCTACATAATTATTAATAATGAATTATTTTTTTAATAGAATGTCATCCAGTCCTGAACCATGTTTAAAGTTTCACGTCTCTAATTAGAAAGTTAGTTTAAAATTAATTACAAAGTTTGTATTAAACAGACAGATAAACAAGTAAACATGACAATAAGTTAACAAACACGTGGTATCCAGTACTATCTATCGATCTATATCATCACGCCGCAAAGGATCTCCCTTGCGGGGTAGGCAGAGAGTACAGAGTTCCAACAGGTAGGTCTAGGTACTAATTAAATAAAAAATAAACGCTCACTCCTATACTCCCCAAATGAGGGTGACAGATGTGTAACGTACCCACTCACTTATCCCCGACGATATAAGGTTCCAATTTAACAATATACTCATACTGGGTCTTCCACAAAAAATCTAAAGTCTACCTACGCTTGTGATATACAATATATCAGCTTATACTGCCCACTGCTGGGCAAAGGCCTTCTCTCACAAATCGAGGCGAGAGAGATCAGGTCATACTCCACCACGCGGACCCAGTGCGGATTGGTGGAAGCAGGTTGGTGGCCACCTGCTGTTGGAATTTATCAAGCCGCTTAGGGCTTCCAACTCGGCTTCACTACTACCACATTAAGTGGTAACCGGGACCAACGGCTTAACGTGCCTTCTGAAGCACGTAGACCCTCGAATATGAAAATGCCACAACGGTCGGGGATGAGATGGGTATCTCAGATCGACCAAGTCGAACGCTGTTTAACCTTGGTGATCGGTAAGTACACCACGGTCGCACAGCGCTACGAGTGCCTCTGTGCATGCGGTATGTGCTCTTCTAAAATTAAATATCAAGCATAGAGTACGGCCCAACTAGCACAACTGCTGCTTAAGAGAGGAAATGACTGCCCTTTTACAGCTGGTCAGAGTATGTATTCTTCATGCACTTATGCACATAGGTAGACTTAATGCCTGAAACATTTTCTTCTAGTCTACCTTAGGGTGGTGTAAAACAAATGTGGTAAATGCGAAATTACACAAGTTTAAGAAAATAACACTACTATTTATAGCACTTATTAAAATAATGACAAAACATATATACAATGCGAAAGTGGAAGGATGTAGGTACCGGGAAAGACCTAGACTATCTTACCATGACCAAATAGACCGTGTCTTATCTGAAGGGCAAGTTAAGAGTCTCCGTAACCGGCGAGCGTGTATGAGACGAACTATGATAGTGGAGGAAGCCAGAGAGGTATGTAAGGAAAGAACCTGTTGGAACTCTGTACTCTCTGCCTACCCCACAAGGGATCTGCCGTGTTGATATATGCATAGATAGATAGATAATAAGTACAAATTATATTTAACGATATTATATATACATACATAATAATATACTATACATACATACTCGATTATGACTATACAATACATACATATACTGAAACTGTGCGAGATAATGACATGGAACAATTTACATTGAGGGGATCCAACATTTTGTGCAAATAGTCCTGCAGATTTTTTTCAAGGAGGTACTGTTCTGAGTTCTAAAGGCCAAAGCTTTGCCTCTGAAACAATAGTATAGGTTGCATAATGTAGCAAAGTGGTAACTTTTGTAATACAGCTAAGAAGCTATAAAAGAGCAGTTACTTCTTCTCCTAAGCAGCAAAGCTGCTACTTGGGTGCGCGCCATGTCAAAATTAGATGTTTGGTTTCAGAATAGTAACACTGGGCTAACTATGCCTCAAACTCAAACAATTTATTTTGTATAAACCATGCTAAATTGCAAGCCCCCCGTACTTACAAATTGTCAAATCTCTTTATCTTTCTCTATCTAATCTAACTACTAATCTACCACCGGATCGGAATGCGGCCTCCACGGACGAGATCCGACGAAGAAACTCAGCAGCTTGTCTTTTTTATTTAATTCTCTTTCTCTTCTCTGCCTGCCGTATGTCCTATACATTTTGGGCAAAAACAATTGCCGATATCGCGACACGCCCGGGGAACGGGAAAGGGAGGACTCTCGCAGGACTACGGCCAAATTAAATATATACCGATTTAATCAGTTTAACGTCGAATACAGAATCTTTTGAGCACCAACAATGATGGTGCTCATGCATCTCGTTCCAAGTTGAAATCGAAATAAATCTCAAATTAACAATAGCTTTTTCTAAAATCAATGTATATACGTGCCATACAAAAAACGCCTGCTCTTTTTTTCATTGCCAAAAGTTTTTATGCCAAAATTACGCTAGCAACATTAGTGTGGGACTATTATATTTTACCTAATAATTACCTATTTAGTTATACAAAGTATAGCAACATTACTCACCAAGTTTATAAGGCATAGTTTTTTTCATATTTAAACAAAACGTTAAACTACACACTAGGAATATTTTCTTGAGTTACAAACATCCAGACCAAAACAAATATTTGTGGCTCACACAAAGGTTTGTCCTGTGTGGGGATCGAACCCGTGACTTCTCGATCAATTGGGCGAAGCGGCTTAAGCTCTTAACTGCACCAAATTGTCGTCAAGTTTTCTGCCATGTTATCATATTCATCTAACAACTTTTTATTTTCTGCAGGTATCCCAGCAACTCTGAATTACATACCTCTGGACGGTGCCTACAACCCATCCCCAAAACTGACGCCCTACCCAAGTTTCGCAGGCAATGAAGTGGGCAACTGCCAGTCTGGCCTCAACACAGTCTACAGAATTAAAGCGGACAAATGTGACCGATTATGGGTTTTGGATGTTGGGACCTATGGATATGGTAAGGAATTATTTAATAGCCGGTTTGACTGGCCCACACTTGGGCAAAATTATTCACTTTATTACCTATTCCACAAACTTAGAACTTTTTTTCATTCCATTTTTAAATGCCTCTGTTCTTCGGAGGACACATTGAGCCGTTGATCGTGGTTAGCACAATTGACCCTCCTAGTTGGAAGCCTAATAGGCTAGTATAACCTAATCTCCCTCACCTCGATTTGTAAGAGAATGGCTTTTTTCCAGCAGTGGGTCAGCATAGACCAATTTATTTATTTTCATTTATTTAATACTCTTAACTGCTCTTAATACTCCTCGTACTCTTTAACAGAAAGAAAAAAAAACTTAATATTTGCAAAATTTTCCACTGACGGTGATTCTTCAATAAAAACCTCTATGTTTCAGATCCGAACGTTACTAATCTCTGCCCATACTCCCTCAACGTTTACGACCTAAATACGGACCAGCGCATCCGCAGATACGTGTTCCGCCCGGAGGACATTGTGCCATCTACTTTCATAGCCAACATTGCCCTCGACGAAGGTAAAACTTGCGATGACACCTTCGCTTACTTCTCCGACGAACTCGGCTACGGCCTCATTGCCTACTCCTGGGAACAGAACAAGTCCTGGCGATTCAGCCACAGCTACTTCATGCCCGACCCTCTAACTGGAGACTTCAACATCGCCGGCCTCAACTTCCAATGGAGTGCTGAAGGTATTTTTGGAATCTCAGCTTCTCCCACAGGGGTCGATGGATACAGAACACTTTACTTTAGCCCCTTATCGAGTCACACTGAATTCGCAGTTTCCACTCGTATACTAAGAGACGAAACGAAAGTGACAGGGTCGTATCGCGACTTCCAAGTTGTTGGTGTTCGCGGCCCCGATAGTCACACCACCTCGAAAGTGATAGATGAGGCCACGGGCGTTCAATTATTTAATTTGATCGATCAAAATGCTATCGGATGCTGGAAGTCAGACCTTCCCTACAAACCGCAAAACATTGCCGTGGCTGATAAGGACGACGTCGGCCTAGTTTTCCCTAGCGACATTAAAATTGACGCACAACGCAACGTGTGGGTGATGTCCGACAGAATGCCTGTCTTCCTAGAAGCTGAGCTGGATTACAGCGACATAAACTTCCGTATCTACACCGCATCTTTGGACGCGTTGATTCAAGGCACGGTCTGTGAACCTTCTTCGCAGTTCGTTCAATCTTTAAAGACGATTTCTCCGATTAATACGATTACTCGCCAACCGCTTACATACTACGACACTGGACTAGGAGTAACAACAAATCCCGTTACTGGAACTATTGCGCTGTTCGCGCCTGGCACAACCCAACGTACAGAATACGTTGCTTCTTACAACACTGAAAATCTGAAGAACTCTGCACCAAGAGTGCAGAGCTACATTAACTTTGACAAGCAACCTGCCGTGCCTTATGTGGCGAGCAGGAGTGTGAAACCAAACAACTTTAACAGGGGCCACTGGTGGCTTAAAGACAATTACGATGTGTACGAGCAATAATTAATCAATATGTAATTAGGAATAGTTGCTATACCTATATTACAATATTTACAATGTTAAAAACAAAATAGCCAATTAAATGTAGTAATCTCCGATACACAACTGATTAAGTGGTAATATTGACTTGTAGTTCATTAGCTATTATTTGTTATAGCTAAATGTATCTGCATACAGGCATACTTGGGGTGTATACCCATTTAGTTTTAAAATATAGAAGTATTATTGCTTTCAATTTTCAAATTGCCTGAACTATTGACAATATAATGTTATTAAGGAAATCTTTACATATTTTTACCATTAACGAAGTGTCAAAACCGATGATTACCAAACCTGATTAAATAAGCAATTATAGTAGGTAGGTCATGATCATAAGAAACAGTAAAATCATTTTGGATGGATAGTAAAAATTTTATTAAATTACTGTCCACGTGGTTTAATCGAGGCATTGATATACCTTCAAAGTTTATTCTTACTAAGTAATAGGTAGTGTTGTTTTTTTTTCTTTACTATACCATAGACTATCGAGACTATCCAATAATATATTCCACAGTATTACGTCTATCTGTTTTTCTTATTGTTGATCTAATGTTGTAATAATTATAATTATTTAAGTAAAACCTGTCTTAAATCCTCATGGCAGGTTAGTTTTTAATTTTATTGTTTTACACATTTTTATATTTTTAAATAAATCTTTATAACGGATCTTTTTTTTTATTTATCTGTGTTCTTTTTACATCTAAATATTATGAAGGTTATAGGAGCATAAATATCCGGTTTCGATGTAAAAACGAGATTTTCCAAATAACACATAAATCTGTCTACGTATACACAAAATTTACATACAGAAAAAAAAATCGGATAGGAATGTACCATAAAATGCCGACCACAACATAATCATGCAGTTTTATAAAACAAACTATAAAATAATGAAAATGGCATTGTACCTATGCTCTTGTAATTTTCCTCGGCCGTTTGTTTGTAGCCTGTTCGGTTGATCAGTCAAATATTTTCTTACATGGAAAGATCATAATAGATTTACACCGTCAAGATAAGATAGAAGTCCATCAAAAGTTTATACAAAAATATTTATTAGTTAAACAATATATGTGATAAGGCAAAGGAAAACTTCTAATGTTAATAACAAAATAAATAAGGGAAAAGACCGATCGTCATGGCGATCTTTGGGAAGTACTTTGCTCTGCAGTGGATGCCTATTGGCTAATGATGATAAGGAATAATTTGTAATATCCAAATAAATTTCTCGGACTTCGAAAAGAAAAGCCCCAGGGGAATTTTCAAATAATCGTTTAGTATTTATTAATCTACATTACATGAATATTGTGCATTAGAATGTTTTATCTGACACTATTGTTGGTAAGAACTAGACCAATGATAAGCATGACCTCTCCGTAGTACCCCTATCCGCCCGCGTACTACGAAGAAGATGTACGTATCTCTCGTCCACGGAATACTGATTCAGTATTCTGTGTTCTAGACCTACTAAAACCGATTTAAGGTTAGGGTTTAGTCAAAACTGCCAAAATTAATTTAGTGCACAGTAATCATATTACCTAAAATGATTACTGTGGTTTATTAACTTTTTGTGATGCCTGAAGAAGCGACAAATCTAGACAGACAAAAAATTTATAAAGTTCTTAATATTGTTATACATTTTAATATATTTCTCTATTTTCTCTCATTTTTTATGGCTTTGATCCCTTGCAATGATAAATGTTACAGTTTCCATCCCATTGAGATAATATTTAGGTTTATGGTGGTGGTGGTGGTGGAAATCTCAATACCATATGGGGCACAGTACGTTGTGTCCCTTGCCTCAATTGAGATTTCCGTGTGTGTGTGAATGATGTACGCTGTTGGCCGCGAGGCCTTTACAGCTTCAGGCGCCCTCGGTTGGGACAGTGGCTGTAGGGGGACGGGTGCATTACTAAGTGCACCGATCAACCGCCGGCTATGGGAGGGGATCTACTACTACGTCGTCGTCGTCGCCCGTATTCGGAGCGGAAAGAAGGGATCACAAAGCATCGGGGGGGTCGGTGAGAACATGTCGCGGCCGGCGGTGGCGGCAGGGGTCGGGGGGGAGATCGTAGTCGGCGGTGGCTACGATTAACGGATTCGCATGGGTAGATGCGTTCGCGAAGTGACGTGTTGACGCCTTTTTAATAAAGGCGCGAATAGGTTCGAGACCTAGATCGGAGTGGAGGTCGACGTTCCGTACGAACCAGGGGGCTCCTACAGCTTTACGGAGGAAGCGGTTTTGAACCACTTGGAGTTTATCGATGTGAGAGGGGGCCGAATGCTTGAACACAACACACGCATAAGTCATGATGGGTCGAACGCAAGTTTTGTAAAGTGTCACCTTATTTCTAAGGGACATTTTACTCCGCTTGCAGATTAACGAATGGAGACGACAAAGGATGCTCGACAAAGGATGCTCGGTGACGGACCCGCTTGATGTGCGGGCCGAAGGACATGGTACTGTTTCGGGTGACCCCTAGATATTTGACCTCTTTGACCCAGGGAATGGGTCGGTCGAACATGGTCACTTGGCCGAGATTACTTCTAGGGCGGCGCAGGGAGTGGCGCGGGGTGGCACCTCTAGAGAAGAACACCGCAGCGCTCTTGTTCGGGTTCACCTCAATACGCCACTTCCTGAACCAATTCCCTAGGGAATTGGCGGATGCCTGAAGGTTTCTGGTAATGAAACCCTTATTCCTATACGAGACGTAGAGAGCGGTATCATCCGCGAATAGGGCTAGATGCGCCTTACTCGAACGAGGAATATCGTTCATGTAAAGGCTGAATAGGAGGGGGGAGAGAGCTGAGCCCTGTGGGAGTCCAGCACCGATGGAGTGGGAAGTGGAGCGCGTCATTTCGACGCGATAACGGAAGGCGCGATTCGACAAGAAGTCTCGTAAGATGAGCACGAGTCTGTCCGGCACACCCAATTGGTAGAGCTTGTAGATCAAGCCGTTGTGCCAGACTTTGTCGAATGCCTTCGCGACATCTAGGAAAAGGGGGCCCGTGTAGACGGGTTTGGGTCTATTAAGACCGGAGAGGATGTGCTCCGTGATGCGGTGCACTTGGTGGACGCAAGAGTGTTTGGCTCGAAAGCCGAACTGCTCGTCGATAAGGATACCCCTGGACGTTACGAAGTCTTTGAGCCGCGCCAGAAGTAGGCGCTCGTAGATCTTGGCCAGGGAGTTGAGGAGACTGATAGGGTGGTAGCTCGCGGGAAGATTGCGAGGTTTGCCGGGCTAAGAGGCAGATGAGTTGGGCGGGCAGGCATTTGAGAACGCGATTCGAAATGCCTTCAGAGCCGGGCACTTTTTTAGTTTTCAGACCCATAATGAGATCTTCGACCTCCGTTTGGGTGATAGGAGGTAAGGAATCGACGGGGGGGAGGGATGCCCTGCGCTCGACTTCCCTGTCGACCGCGTCGACGTCGACGGACTGAGAGCTCGGGGTGCACTGGCTCTCGAGGGAGTCGGCGAGAAGCTCGGCCTTTTCGTCGTCGTCGAAGGCCGCGGGTGCGCCTGAAGGGCGGGACAGCGGGGGCATGACAGTAGTGGAGTCGGATTTGAGGCTACGCGCCAGCTGCCAGTTTGAGATTTCCATAATGTTGTATTATAATGAAACAAGAAAATCCGCAGGAGAACCAAAGTCACCAACATAGCCCTCATAATTGCCAAACTTAAGTAGCAGTGGCATCGCTCGTAGAACTGCTGGCCGTCTGAACAAAAAGCTAGGGTCTCGAGTAGCGACCTCGTACCGGAAGACGTGGAGTGGGCAGGCCCCTACAAGATGAACCACTGACCTGGTAAAGGTCACGGGTAAACTAGATGCGTACAGCACGAAGCCAGTCGTTGCGTCATGACGTCTTATGGGGGAAGCTTGCAATGGTCTTTCAGCTGATAATGATAAATAGTAGGTTAATAGGACAAACGATTTGGCGCAGTGGTTGAGAGCTTAAGCCGCTCCGCCCACTGATAGAAGAGAGAGAGTCGCGAGTTCGATTCCCGCACGGGACAAATCTCTCAATTTGTTTCGCTCTGGGTTTTTGTGTATGTGAATGTTTATGTTTGTGAACGCACCCACGACACAGAAAAAAAATCCTAGGGTGCGACTACGTTTTACTAAAAAAAACTACTGTACCTCATCTTAATGTTTCTTTACTTGTTCAATTGCAAGCATTTAATCCTAGTTCAAAAAAAATCATCACCTTTAGCGCATGTTCTTTATTTCGTACGCGTTAGCCTAGTCTACTTACTCAGGTGTAGCATTGAAATGAAGATAACGCACGTAGTGGTATAATTAAGATCATTATGTTAAACAAATAATTTAATTCCAATAGCCTTGAAATAAACGGCATAGAATATTGTTCGTAACTCTTGAACATATATTTTACGCACAAAGACCGAAAACAGCTCACAACGCGTTGTAGTCACTGTAAAACATCCACATCGCGAAGTTTGTGTTATGGCTCTTATGAAAACGCTTACGACGCGTTATGGCAATCGCAGAAACTCCACATAGCGAAATTCGTGTCTTGCCTATCATGATTTACGACCACAACGCGTTCTGGCAATGAAGAAAAGCTATGATGCGTTCTGCAGTGGTTTTCAATTTTAGCAGCAGAAAGAGCACTATAGACATAGCCTGTCTAGTACTAATTACAGGACAAAAATATTTCCCAAGGATATCTACCAAAATTTTAAATAAATAAAATACAGCAACATGTAGCAAAATATAATACACTATTTACAACTGTGCCAAATCGCTGGCGTTCGGCAGGGTGCCCAGAAGGCTGGCAGCGTTCCCGCGCTGCATAGCAACGCTAATCCTTTGCGCGAGATACGTACCAGCTTTCTGGTCACGTGTAGTGTCGATCAGACTTTTAGCTAAGATGTGATGGGCACTAGAACCCCATGGACCCAAAGTCTCTACACCAAACGGCTCAAATAAGCATTCTTTATCGAGGTTGCTGTATTTGCGCCTTTTGCGGTACTCGGCTGAATCCGCGGCGCTACCTTAATGACTGTCTCTGGAAGGTGCGACGGCGCTAAGGTATCGACACATATCGCGTCCCATACCATAGGCCGTACCATCTTCCAGGGAATAATTGTCATTCCATTGGGTCTCTTACCATCGTCACGCATAAGGCCGTTTGGTTCCAAAACGACCGGCACATTGGCGGTAGCAAAGACCCGACGGATGACATCATTAATACTGGCTTGCCGCGATATTCTACCGGTACTTCGGAGACATGAGAGGTCATGGTGTCCATATCGCATATCACTGTGCTTCGTATTCCAATATGGTTCCATATTGGAATGGCTTGGCTTTTCTTCATTGCCACGAGGCGTTGTGGTCGTATAGGGCACAATTTCAGACTGAACTGCTTCTAAGAATTTATCGACACCCTAACACATTGACTTCCCTGGAATTTGAAGCCAGAACCTCAACGTAGCCAGCCACACCAGGCACTACTAGACTAAAGAAGCTGTACCTGCTTGTAAAAAAAAACTTGATTATTACCTTAACGTCAATTTATCAAGTTATTGAATTCGTCATTGTCAGTCACGCATTTACATAATTATTATAAGTACATACGTATCTACGAAGTAGTAGACACATATGAGTTGTTACCCACATACCTTGTAAAATGTTATATGAAGTGCTAATATATGTATCACGCAATTATGCTGTATGTACCCTAAATGAACAAAATATTGACTTCACCTTGGAAAAGTAACGCCACGAGTTTCAGTCTACACATCATTCAGCCGTGAGGAAAATAAGAAATATCATGTTATAAATATTAAAACTTAATAAGAAAAAATAATTAAAACAGAAGAAGTAGGTGATAAGTACATATTTGTTTTTTGTGAATTGATAGTTTGATAAAGAATTGGATTATTTTGATCATAAACGCATTTTTATAATTGTTACAAAAAAATTGTCACATATCGTATCTTTTTAAATAACAATTTTTTAAATACAATCTTCTTAAATAAGGTAAGTGGTAATGAGACTTATAAGAAATAAAAACGCAATTTCCAGACCTTTTTTGTTGTTTTTAATATTTTTGCTTGATTTATGTTGTACTGAGAATTAATTCAGTGTCGCGGGTACGTTTTCAAACATAAATTTCAATTGTATAAGAACTCAGACCGACAAAAATGTATGTAAGTTTTGTCTCATAGCTAAAGTGAACTCGTGTTATTAATAAAATGTGCTTAGATCAATCCGTTTTCGAAAGCCCACTTTTCAAAAATAAGTCGCAGCCCCACACTAGGTACAATTCCGATATCGTGGGTGCGTTTACAAACATGGAATTCATATATACAAACACCTAGACTCGAAACAAACATTTGTGGGTCACACAAAGTTTTGGGTCGTGCGGGTATCTAACCCGCGACGACTCCACCGAGCTGTCGTCAGGGCCGCTTATAATACTGCAACGAACAATTCATTTACCAGTCGTTATTCTACTCTGTTGTTTATTTTTAAAGAATAAAATAAGCTTCCATTTAATTCGCTTCATAAAATGTCTCATATACAAGGTGTACCATATATAACGCAGGGCCTCATATTAGATTATTGCTTTACGAATATTCAATACGAAAATCAAACTTTCAATTTAAAGGAGTTTTATACCATTTTTTTACCTCTTTGGTGCCCAAGTTAACCATAAAATTTCATAATTAATTAACTTTTGTATGCGTATTGAGATGTATGTAATAGAAATACATTTCAAATAGCCTTAATGCGTTGAATAATCATTAAATTTTGTTTAATACAGCTAACAGAACGAGTAACATTATATTTTGAAAATTAAAAATATTATTAACTACCTTTAAAAATAGTTTGAATTGATTCAGTTACCGATTTAGAACAAATTATGTTCAGGTCTTGCGTTAATTATGTTACACCTTGTATATCAAAGCGAAGACATCTCCTCCGTTTTTTCTTATCCCGTTCTTATGAAAGTCAGTCCTTTTGGTACGAGTCAAGCTCATTTCCTTCTGTACTCTCATATATTCTTCTCACCTCATCACGTTAGCAGCTTGTTAATAAAAACATAAAACCTGACGGAAGACGTCTTATCACTGTATTATCTAAATAGAAAACGTTAAGTTGTTAACCGTACACACTTAATACGTTAATTTTATCATTAGACAATTTTCAACACACAAGTTCACTCGCTCCTAAAGAAATTCATGGAGCCTGTTTTTATAGTCTTAGTCGACAAGAATTTTCTTAATTAGACTTTATTCATACTAATCAATTTATGTCAATGCCTTCGTAGTTAGTTCAGCAGAGAGACTAATTTTGATACTGTGTTTATTCGATCAAACTGTTTTGTGTGTACCCAAATAGACACCTTTATTTTAGTAACCTTAAATGGATCCTGATGCGACAAACAGTGGAAAAGTTGAAGAGCATAAAAAGGACTATAATCCCTTCGAGCATCGACAAGTTAAGAAGCCAAATTCGTAAGTTCTATCTTATCTTATTTGACATTTCAGAATGGGTTGTGTTCCCTAATGCGCACTGTGGGAACCCCGTCGGACTCGTGTGTGTGTGTGTGTGTGAATGATCTACGCTGTTGGCCGCGGGGCCTTACAGCTTCACCGGACAAGAGGGCGAGCGTGCAACCACAACGCTCGAGCCAGAAAGGCAAGGGGGCAACTAGCTCAAGGGCGCCTCAAGGAGGAACGGCCTCGGCTTGGGCAGTCGCTATGGGGGAGGGCGTATACTAGGTGTGTCGCCGTGCTCTACCACCGGCCGGCGGGCAAGGGATTCCCCGACTTCACCGGCGAGGTTGGTGTCTGATCCTGTGTGCTGTATCTGTATCTGAAAGAAGGGATATAAGGGCATCGGGAGTGTCGGTGAGAACTGCCTCGGACGGCGGTAGCGGCTGATAGGAGGGGAATTAGGTTCTTAGTCGGCGGCGGCTACGGTTAACGGATTCCTATGGTTGGACGCGTTCGGTTTGAGACCGAGATCGGAATGGAGATCGATATTCCGTATGATCCGCGGGTATCCGACGGCTTTGCAGAGGAAACGGGATTGAACCGTTTGGAGTCTATCGATGTGAGAGCGGGCGGCGTGCCCGAACACCTCACACGCGTACGTCATGATGGGCCGTACACAAGTTTTGAGTGACTAAGAGACATTTTACTCCGCTAGCAAATCATCGGGTAAATACCCGTGGGAATCTCTGCGCTGCCTTTTGTCCTAATGCAGTAATAACCCTGGTGATCCAAATACTCTATATTCTATAATTCAGCTGTAAGACGTCCACTGCAGGACAAATACCTTCCCCAAACATCGCCACAACGACCGGCTTTGTGCTATACGCATCCAGTTTTTACCTGCGACTTTCACCAGGTCATCGATCCACCTTTTGGGGGCCTGAACACTTCACGTCATGCGGTACGAGGTCAAGGTGATAAAACCCTCTTGAAGAATTATAGACCCATCTCACTTCTGAGCCACGTCTATAAACTGTTTTCGAGAGTCATCACGAATCGTCTCGCGCGCAGACTAGATGACTTCCAGCCTCCCGAACAAGCCGGTTTCCGAAAAGGCTTCAGCACTATAGACCACATTCATACGCTGCGACAGGTCATACAGAAGACTAAAGAGTATAACCTGCCACTATGCTTAGCGTTTGTGGATTATGAGAAGGCCTTTGATTCGATCGAGACTTGGGCTGTACTACAGTCTCTCCAGCGGTGCCAAGTTGAATACCGGTATATCGAGGTGCTGAAGAGTTTGCACGAAAACGCTACTATGTCAGTCCGCCTTCAGGACCAGAGCTCGAAACCTATTAAACTGCAGCGTGGTGTGAGACAGGGAGATGTTATATCACCGAAACTGTTCTCCGCCGCGCTGGAAGATGTCTTCAAGCTTCTGGACTGGAGAGGATTAGGTATCAACATCAACGGCGAGTACATCTCTCGCCTTCGATTTGCCGATGATATCGTGCTCATGACGGATACCCTGGAATACCTCAGTACCATACTCGACGACCTCAGTAGAGTTTTTCAACAAGTAGGTCTTAAAATGAACATGAACAAGACGAAGATCATGTCAAACGTCCATGTAGTACCAACTTCTATACAGGTTGGAGACTCTACGCTCGAAGTTGTTGACGATTATATATACCTGGGACAAAGAATCCAATTAGGTAGGTCCAACTTCGAGAAAGAGGTCAATCGTCGAATCCAGCTCGGTTGGGCGGCGTTCGGGAAGCTACGTAACATCTTCTCGTCCAAAATTTCGCAGTGTCTCAAGACAAAAGTCTTTGATCAGTGTGTGTTGCCAGTGATGACTTACGGCACTGAGACATGGTCGCTTACGATGGGCCTCATAAGAAGGCTCAAGGTCACCCAAAGGGCGATGGAGAGAGCTATGCTCGGAGTTACCCTGCGGGATCGAATCAGAAACGAGGAGATCCGCAGGAGGACGAAAGTCACTGACATAGCACTCAGAATTGCTAAACTTAAGTGGCAGTGGGCGGGGCACATCGCTCGTAGAACTGACGGCCGTTGGGGCAGAAAGGTTCTCGAATGGCGACCACGTACCGGAAGACGTGGAGTGGGTAGGCCCCCTATAAGATGGACCGATGACCTGGTGAAGGTCGCGGGTGGAAGTTGGATGCGTACAGCACAAAGCCAGTCATTGTGGCGGTCTTTAGGGGAGGCCTTTGTCCTGCAGTGGACGTCTTTCGGCCGAAGAAGAAGAAGAAGGTACGAGGTCGCCACTCGAGAATCTTTCTACCCCAAGGGCCGTCAGTTTTGCGAGCAATTTGGCCTCCCCACTGCCACTTAAGTTTGGCAATTCTGAGAGCTATATCCACTTTGGTTCTCCTACGAATCTCGTCATTTCTGATTCGGTCTCGCAGGGAAACGCCGAGCATAGCTCTATTCATTGCCCTTTAGGTGACTTTGAGCCTTCTTATGAGTTCTATAATTATATCATCTCAACTTCTTCCTGGTACACCATGTCAGATAGTATCATTCATGTAGTATCTGACTACATGGTGTTGGAGTAGGTTACTCTACCGGCCATGATGGCTATTTACACTTAAGTTTAATTATACCAGATCCTCCGTAATTATATGAATGTACATAATGCAAGGATTGTGGTTGGTAACGATGTGCTGGAGCAAGTGAATGAGTTTGTATATCTTGGATGCGCATTCAGTAAGGATGGAAAATACACCGCTGACATAGAGAGAAGCGTGAGTGCAGGGAACAGAGTGAATAGTACGATGGGAAAGCTACTTGGGAGCCGGCACTTAAGCCAAAAGGCACAGCTGGCCATACATAACGGAGTGCTTGTCCCAAGGCTGTTATATGGCAGCGAGAGCTGGGTATGTGAGAAGAAGAATGAAAGTAGGATAAATGCGGTGGAAGTGCGAGCTCTGCGGAAGATGTGCGGAATGAAGCTGACCGACCGTATTCGCAACAGCGTAGTAAGAAAGCGTGTAGGTATGATAGGTAGTATCGGTGTAAAGATGAGAAAGGGTTGCTCCGTTGGTTCGGGCATATAGAAAGAATGTCCGAAGAAAGAATGACAAAACTGATATACAATGCGAGAGTGGAAGGATGTAGGTACCGGGGAAGACCTAGACTATCTTACCATGACCAAATAGACCGTGTCTTAGCTGAAGGACAAGTCAGGAGTCTCCGTAACCGGCGAGCGTGTATGAGACGAACTTTGAGAGTAGAAGAAGCCAGAGAGGTATGTAAGGAAAGAACCTGTTGGAACTCTGTACTCTCTGCCTACCCCGCAAGGGATCTGGCGTGATGATATAGATAGATACATAATGGAAGGTGCTCGTAGCGCTGTGCGACCGCGGTATTCTTACCGATTACCAAGGTTAAGCAGCGTTCGACTCGGTTGGCCCGAGATGGGTGACCGTTTGTGGCATTTTCATATTCGAGCGTCTCCGTGCTTCGGAAGGCACGTTAAGCCTTTGGTCCTGACTACCACTTAATGTAGTAGTCGTTAAGCCGAGTTGGAAGCCTTAAAGGCGGCTTAATAACTTCCAACAGCAGGTGGCCACAAACCTGCCACCATCAATCCACACTGGGTCTGCGTGGTGGAGTATGACCTAATCTCTCTCACCTCGATTTGTGAGAGAAGGCCTTTGCCCAGCAGTGGGTAGTATAAGCTGATATTATTATATTTTATTTTATTTATTATATTTTAATATTTGAAAAAAAAATTACAGCTAATACAGTGAGTAAGTACATAACAATAAATAGAATAAGGCCAATTAAAAGTTTCCACTTATAGAGAGAATTATGTAATAATATATTATATTATTACATAATTTAAGACCTTTTACGTCTTCAATATACTGATAATGAATTATGATTATGTTTTTATTACAGTTATTATAATGAGACCTAATTCTAGGCAGACGAAACATTCCAAACTGTTAAAATGTTATTTCTATTTATGATAATACTTAAAATTATTGAACGGAGAATGCGCGTGAAGTCGGGATGGAATGTTGTGCGAGGCACAAGGGGGTTTCAGGTCTGGAAGAGGATGTTCGGATCAAGTCTTCTCACTCCGCAACATCGTAGAGAAGCATCTGGCAGTGGGCCGGAAGGTTTTCTGCGGTTTTGTAGATCTGGAGAAGGCATTTGACAGAGTTGTGCGAAAGAGACTTTGGGACATTTTGCCAGAGTATGGTATAGATGGCACTCTGTTGCGAGCCGTCCAGTCCACTTATGTGGACTGCAAGGCATGCGTACGGGTGGGTGGTAACAGGTCACCCTGGTTTGACGTTAAAATCGGCGTCAAGCAGGGTTGCGTGTTGTCCGCTTGACTGTTTATAATATATCTGGACAAAAGTCTTCAAAGACTGAAAGCGATGAATGAAGGTGTACAAATGGGTGACTTAGTGGTAAACCATCTACTTTATGCAGATGACGCGGTTTTAATAGCGCCAACAGCCACTGATCTGCAAACACTAGTCACAGTTATGAAAAACGACTGCATGATCAATGGCTTACACTTGAATGTGAAGAAAACCAAGATTATGGTTTTTGAAAGGGAAGAAACCAGAACGAATGTAAGGATTGTGGTTGGTAACGATGTGCTGGAGCAAGTGAATGAGTTTGTATATCTTGGATGCGCCTTCAGTAAGGATGGGGAATACACCGCTGACATAGAGAGAAGAGTGAGTGCAGGGAACAGAGTGAATGGTGCGATGGGAAAGCTACTCGGGAGCCGGCACTTAAGCCATAAGGCGCAGCTGGCCATACATAACGGAGTTCTTGTCCCAACGCTGTTATATGGTAGCGAGAGCTGGGTATGTAAGAAGGAGAATGAAAGTAGGATAAATGCGGTAGAAATGCGAGCTCTGCGGAAGATGTGCGGAGTGAAGCTGACCGACCGCATTAGCAACAGCATAGTAAGACAGCGAGTAGGTATGAAAGATAGTATCGGTGTAAAGATGAGAAAGGGCATGCTCCGTTGGTTCGGGCATATAGAAAGAATGCCAGAGGAAAGAATGACAAAACAGATATACAATGTGAAAGTGGAAGGATGCAGGTACCGGGGAAGACCTAGACTATCTTACCACGACCAAATAAACCGAGTCTTATCTGATGGAAAAGTCAAGAGTCTCCGTAACCGGCGAACGTGTATGAGACGAACTATGAGAGTCGAGGAAGCCAGAGAGGTATGTAAGGAAAGAACCTGTTGGAACTCTGTACTCTCTGCCTACCCCGCAAGGGATCTGGCGTGAGGTTATAGATAGATATAGATAGATAGATAGATAATACTTATTTCAGTTGTCATAAATGCAAAACATTCTGAAACATTAATCGCATCCAAGTCGTGATATCATATTCTTCACGTGAATTTAATGAAGCGCCAAAACATAGCACTTTATCATACTTGCGAAATTTACTTTGTTTAATTATGAATAACAATCGTAGCCTCTGATTACATAATGATTAACTGATCCCCTTACTTATGTATAAAAGTATAGCACAAACAACCGACTTTGTAAACTTGAAGTTTGCTTTAAGATGCCACGAAAAATCTCCTTGCAATAGATTATCATAAAGTTAATTGAAGACATTACAACAATTGTGGAGGGAACAAAAACTAAGGGATAAGCACAAGGGACGTAATGTTGTCAAGAAAAAATACTCTCACTTTCCTTTTTATTTTGTAAATTTTCAGTGTGAAAAGGATGGCATATCAACTCGATAGCATCACATTAAGTTAATCTATACATGCTAAGCCTTTTGGATGGAACTGGAGGAGACGAATAAAGATTGGAGCACACAGTACACACATCTCTCACACGCTTCTCTAGGCCCCTTCAAAAAAATAGTAGCATGGATTTTTCATTCCTCACTTATCTTTTTATTTACAGAGATATAAGGTCAACAGCAAACTTAATTAAGTCTTCGTTGGGGTCTGGTTTGCTGGCAGGACCACTGGCTTTTGCAAACGCAGGATGGGGCGTCGGGATTGTGAGCACTATAATTATAGGCATTATTTGTGGACACTGCATTCATATTCTGGTTAGTATGTTATTTATTTAATGCACACAACGTGTAACTTAATGGAATACAAACACAACAAGGCCTCAGACACCCCATAAGATTTTTACATTACAAATTTATATGTTTTGAAGAGTTAATTAACACTTTCTTCAGAGCTTAGATATGGAAAATCAACTAAAAATATTGTAATTACAAAATAAAATGCATTGAAAACTTACATAATTCACAATTTCAAAATGAAACTGCCGTATTACTTTTAATCATGGTTAAACGTATTTTTAAATTACCCCGGATCGGGGAGCTATTGAAATGAGTATTAGGAATTTTACCTGCATCTATTAAAAATAGTTGGGATCTATGAAGTTCCTGATTTAGAACACTACTTTCTGAACTTGCGTCATATAGACGGACGATTTAGCGCAGTGGTTAAGAGCTTAAGCCGCTCTGCCCACTGCGTCTATTAGTCGCGGGTTCGAGTCCCGCACGGGACAAATCTTTGTGTGATCCACAATTATTTGTTCCGGTCTGGGTATTTGTGTATGTGAATTTTCATGTTTGTAAACGCACCTACGACACAGGAATAAATCCTAGTGTGGGGCTACGTTTTTAAAAAAAAAAAAATTATATTTTACATGTTGTATAGTAATAGTGCTCAGTCTTTTATCTTAACATAAACATTTAATATTAAATCTGTGACAGACAGATTTAATATTTATTTCTCAATTTGCAGGTGAAGACATCTCGTGGATGTTGCAAGTTAGAAAATAAGCCATTACTAGGTTATGCAGAGACATGCAAATCTGTGTTTACAAATGGACCCAAAGGCGTCAGAAAATTTGCTAAAGCTGCAAGGTACATTACATACAGCTTTTTTTAAATAAGTTTAACAAGTATGTGCTCAATTTCAGAATACAATAATATTCATGTAAAATAGTTCCTTAAAGACAAGGTTGAATTTTGAAATTACAAATGCCGAATCAAAACCTAATACTGAGATTGATTTTGATCATCATCCTCATCAATCAGCCTTTATCTACCCACTGCTGAGTGTAGGCCCCTCCTCTATCATGCCATTCGTTCCGATCCTGCGATAATCTATTCCACTATTTGCCAGCCACTCTTACGATGTCATCGCCCCATCTAGCCGATGGTCTGCCTATGAGTCGGCGTCCTGTTCTGGGCCACCACTCTGTTACGGCCTTGGTCCACCTGCCACCTTCACGCCTCATCTAGTGTCCTGCCCATCTCCACTTTAACCTTGTGATCCGTTTACCAACATCTTCAACTTTAGTCCGCCTTCGGATTTCTATGTTTGGTATTCGGTCGACAAGGGAGATGCCCAACATGGCTCGCTCCATCGCTACTTGTGCCACTTTGATTTTATAAAGGCTACCTTTTGTAAGCGACCAGGTCTCGGCACCGTAAGTAAGGATGGGCAAGACACATTAATTGAATGTCTTGGTTTTCAGGCACTGTGATTGACATTATGCCGGGTACAATTTCATAATATAAACGGCTACTGAGAATTTATTATTAGACAAGTCCCAATAACACCTTATGATCTCTTAGTTTCCAAACCAGGACCTGATGCTGACCTGAAGATATATGAACGGGTTATTGATATCTGTCATATAAATAAAATTACTTCGAAATATGTTTCTTGTCAAGAGCAGATTATAATTTTATCTATTGTTTCAGCATATTTGCGGAGTTTGCGTTAATGAGTACATACGCCGGTGTATGTTGTATATATACAATACTTATAAGTGATTCTGTAAAGCAGGTTAGAATAATATAATATTATTAAAATTCATGGCAAAAGTAATAAAATAGCCTAACCACACAACAATTATTCATACGGAAAAAAAGCCTTCTGAGTTTTAATTTTAAAAACATGGGGGCGCTTCTTATCCATGGCATTGACATTCTATAGTAGTGGTTGAGTCTGAATTATATTTTTTCTATCTATCTATTTTATCACGTCAGATCCCCCGCGGGGTAGGATCATATGCGGATCGGCGCTTACAGATCTCTCTATCCTCTGATTATATTTTTAATACTTATAAATACTGTAATTAATATTACATCAATGAGACAGTAAAAGTGAGACGTAATGGTCAATATAAAGAAAAAATACGTAGAATCTGAATAGAATAGAAATAGACTAGAATCTTGATAAATTTCATGTTTTTTATGCATTTTTAAAGTTGTGTTTTAAGGAGTGACATGGTCCAGGTATCTACCATATTAACAATACCCACATAAGCTGTGTGCATAACCACGGTTTGTACTTAGGGCATTGAATATCAATGACATGATCAATACCTTAGGGGTCTAAACAGACGATCTGCATTTGTACTGCCGTTTGGATAGCTACTTTCGCAGCTTGGATGCAGTTTTGTGCAATTAACATAACTGAATTAAAACCGCCAACTAACTGCGCAGTCCGCTTGTAGATTGCACGCAGTCCTAATGACTGCTCGCTTACTACAGGTTAGCTGCAGTAGTCCTATAACAACTGCAGCTAGTCTGCAGTTAGCATGCAGTCATTAGAACTGCACTCCGACTGTAAGCGGACTGCAGAGTCAGCTGGTAGTTTTAATGCAGTTGTTTTATTTTTCAGTTGGTCGACCGCTACTTCCCGTCTGCTATTTTACCAGTGGAATACTATTGTCTAATACTATTAGTTCCACTATGTGTGTTATGCCAAATCAGATACCTAAAGTTTTTAGCTGTTTTCTCATTGTTGGCTAATGTCCTCCTAGTAGCCACTTATCTGATTTGTTTGTACTACATATTCGGAAGTGAAATAAATTTCGCTGATAAAAAAGTCGTCGGTGATCCAGCAAGATATCCTGCGTTCATATCGTGAGTATATATTCTTGCGTTTTAACTATTCTTATTATCATCGTCCAATGCCAAATCCCTAAAGTTAAAATAAACAAAATAAATAGAGCGCCACGCTTGTATTCCTCAAGCATGGGTTGAAAGAAGTGTACTGCATATACCCACTTTTCGCCGAAAATATTACTTCCCATGTAATAGTAAGCAAGCCTATTGCCATGTAGCTGGCATAATTCCAGTCTCCAGACTGATACTGGGCATTTTCGATATAAAAACTACATTTGTCCGACTTAGCATTTGAACCTTGGACCTCGTGATCACAAAGCGTATCATTCGTTACTAGACTACGAGGCAGTCGATCCCTAAAGACGTATGGAATGTGTTATAAATTCGAAACTCAAGGTATTTTGTTATTAGGTATATAACCAATTTGAATTAATAAGTAGTAACAATGAATCGAATCATTTTCGTTAATATTTTTCCTTATTAATAATGTTAAGACTAAGACAGATCGCAAGCAGAATAAAATAAGACATGTATTGGCTTTGGCTTTTTACAATCAAAATTTATAATCACATCCATATTTAAGCGTCATTGCTTTGTATATATGTATAGGCGCAGCAGACGCTATTTCTAGACTACATGAAACCATATATTTTTCGTTAAAGTTTACTGTATTATGTTATATTACGAAAGCTCTTTAGCATGTGTAGTTCTAATCCATTAATTTTCATTCTTACTAAAATATACCTATAGCAAAATAACATTTCCACTCACGTGAAACTTTTGTTACACATTCTTAAGTGACGTCTTAGACGTAACAAACACTTAAACTGGATTAGCTACTTATGTCGCATTACTGTTTGTCGCAACATCATAAATGTTTGTAAACTTGACGTTTAATCTACGCATATTTTTATGCACACTTATAACTTGTTTAATCTAATTTGGAGACAAAAATGATGACAACTTTATCTCATACATAGTAGGTAGTTTAATTGTAAATACCTAACTACAAGTAGGTAAATAAATTTGGCTGGTCCACGTAATGACTTAACCCATGACGTTGTCTGTAATTACGGAATTCGTTATTACATACAGATGATAATACATAATTATAATGTAAAAAATAGAATCGCTGCAGAAACAAAGAATACCTATTTCATACATATTTCAAAGTCTGCACACTTAAAATGTTGAAACTTTCACGGTCCTATTTTTTACAAAGTATATCAGGATGAGTTTTGTGTGAACGACATTTATAAAAGATAAGAAAGAATGACAAAACAGATATACAATGCGAAAGTGGAAGGATGTAGGTACCGGGGAAGACCTTTTTTACATGGGGAAATCCTCATGGACTTCCGCCAGCTTCGGGGGAAGCTGACGGGGCATGTCGGACTCTTACCGACGAAAACCCCACGATGACCGGCATCGAAACTTCGGAGAGGGGCTCCGGGATCTTTGTAAGGAACGCACCGGTGCCCCTCTGTGTCGTGCACCGAAGAGCCCGCCTGCGGGGGGGAGTCTATGGATCCGCTCCCCCCCCCCGACCGGGGAAGACCTAGACTATCTTACCACGACTAAATAGACCAAGTTTTGTCTGAAGGACAAGTCAAGGGTCTCCGTAACCGGCAAGTGTGTATGAGACGAACTATGAGAGTGGAGGAAGCCAAAGGTATGTAAGGTAAGAACCTGTTGGAAGGCTATACTCTCTGCCTACCCAGCAAGGGAACTGGCGTGATGATAAAGATAGATAGATAGACATTTATAAAAACATGTATTTAAGTGAAATTTTTCTATAGAAAAAAATCCAATATCAGTCCGGAGTCTGACATTATGTCCGTTATAACGACAATAGCGTCCCCTTCTATTATATGCCGTGTGACTAAGTGATCCGTCTGCTTAGTCCGATCGTTTGGGCCACGTGGGATCGGACTACCATCGTTGGCGTGATGTACACAGAATATCTCCGCCACCCTTTTTGGATATTACAGGTGTAATAGTAATTTTATGACCGACCTTGACGCCTTTGAGAAGAGATGCTCCGATAATATGTTTCCTCAACGTGTGATCCTATAACTGGTTCTCTGTGAAATTTTTAAGTTATTTTTCATAGATATGTAAACCGTTGGACCTTTCAATAAATAAATAAATAGATATCGCCAAGGATCGGGTTAAGTGGAGAATTATGGGAGATACCTTTGCTCAACAGTGGGGCGAAAGAGGGTAATAAAAAAAGTGTTTAGTAATACATTAGAGTCTCACTAAACCGGCACTTCAGTAGTTCGACACGTCCAATAATCCGGCATTAGTGTCCGACCGAACCTTCAGTTTCGGCTACGGCTTCAGCCACCTTCGGCCAGAAATACCACCTTCGGCATGTCTTCCGCCGTTTCCGCCGTTTTGGCACAAGCCGAAGGATTCTAGCAAGCACTGAAATTAAATGATCTATTACGATTTACGACTTACGAATGCGCGGGAGCCCGGCGGAAGACGTGCGAAGAAGAACTGTATTCCCTTTACGAAATGCTTTATTATTTGTTATGAACAATCCAGTAATTCCAATAATCCGGCACCCCCTAGTTTTTAATAGTACTGGATTAGTAAGACTCTGTACCTTAATTCCAGGACCGTAATATTCGCCATGGAAGGCGTAGGCGTAGTGATGCCGGTGGAGAACTCAATGAAAAAGCCGCAGCATTTCCTGGGCTGCCCTAGCGTGCTAGTCGTAGCCATGTCCGTCATCGTATTCCTCTACGGTACTCTTGGCATGTTCGGGTACTTGCGGTATGGTGATGTGCTGAGGGGTTCTATTACCTTGAACCTTCCTACTGATGACTGGTGAGCAGGTTATAGTATTTTTTTACATTCATATCTAGGACTCCGACCACACAGATTACTAACTCGGACTAATTAATTAAAAAAAATATATATATTTTACCTTCTGAACGGAACGAAACAGAAAATACAGGCTTTGAATTGTTGTCTGTATTGCATTCTCTTTAATGCTAATTTTGATAGATCCTTGAAGTCCAAGGAGAAAATGCCTAAGGGCATTTTTCAGACAGTGTCAATATATATTGCTTAAAAATCCCTTCGGATGCCCCAGCATGTTTACAAAATGATAAATGAAATAGTAATTTCATATATCCAATCTTAAACTTTTTTAGTTTTATATAAATGATTATTTTTGATATGATACTGGGATAAACACTCCGTTCGCTCACTAAAACGTTTTCCTTGCGGTGGCTACCTGGCGCGGGTACTGCTTTCCCTCCAATATGTTCAAGGGGAGTGATGGATGGTTCCAGTAGTCATACTTAAGAACGGGTGCTGCTTGTCGGGCCTGTTTCATCTGGAATCCTTAGACACTCTTTATAAATAACATCATTAGTCTCATATCTCGGCCGTAAGGCATCACACTGGAGTTAGATCGTAAACAATTTAATGATAACCTAAACATAACCTACGATTGCAAAAATAAAAAGGAAAAAACCGAAAGAGAATTAAATAAAAAAGACAAGCCCGCTAAGTTTCTTCGCCGGATCTTCTCAGTTGAGGCCGCGTTCCGATCCCTTTATATAAATTAAATTATTTGAGTTTAAGTATGAGTTTATCTTCGGGGTATAGTCAATAGCCACAAATATTTATGTAACCATACAAAGAGTCATTTATAATGAAGTTTCAAGAATTATATTCAGTTGGATTTTATTATATATTGCAATAGTAACAATAATATTGTTTTATAAATCATGTATTAAATATAAGGGTATGCTCCGTTGGTTCGGGCATATAAAAAGAATGTCGGAAGAAAGAATGACAAAACAGAAATACAGTGCGAAAGTGGAAGGATGTAGGTACCGTAGAAGACCGAGACTATCTTAACATGACCAAATAGACCGTGTCTTATCTGAAGGACAAGTCAAGAGTCTCCGTAACCAGCGAGCGTCTATGAGATGAACTATGAGAGGGGAGGAAACCTAAGAGGTATGTAAGGAAAGAATCTGTTGGAACTCTGTACTCTCTGCCTACCCCGCAAGGGATCGGGCGTGATGATATATGAAAAATAGAAAGTATTCAATCTAGATATAACAGAAATTATCTTGTCTAACCAAACGCTTGTTCCAGGCCAGCCATATTTGCGAAAATATTCATAGCACTTTCCATCTTCTTCACGTACCCTCTGCAATTCTTCGTGGTGATGGACATTGTGACGAAGCACACTCAGTCTCGACTCAGCGACAAATACCGCCGTATGTCCCTGATTGCAATGAGAGTCATCGGCGTGTGTTTTTGCGGTAAGATTCTAGTAGGAGATGTTTATATTCAAAACATATATACTTCCTATTACGTACTCTAACGATATAACAGTCCCTAAATATGTTGACAATGCAGTACGATCTAGACTCGATGTTTTTCTGCCTATGTATATCAGTATTTACAAAATAGATATAATTCATTTGTATTTATGTGAAATATAATGAATATTTGAATTAATAACGAATTCCAAGTAAATATCCACTTGAAAATAACGTTTGCTGCGACTGGGAACTCTTGTTTCGCATTCTTAACGGGGCGTGAATGCAAGAGATACACCATCACATAAGATTCCTTGCGGGGTAGGCAAAAAATGTACTCTCTGCCTATCCCGCAATAAATTGGAACTCTGTAGAGTTCCAACAGGTTTATATATCATGCAGGTCTAGATTTTTATTCTTTAACCAGCCGGTTATTGTTTTTCCAATGGCCGGCCGGTAAAACACACAACACCAAAATCATTATTCTAATTTGATTGGAAGGTAAAACTGAGAGCTCATACCTAAGAAATCCGGATATCTCTAATACCACTTATAAACTAATCAAATCCTATGTATGTATGAAAATTATATATTACAGGTAATTTAAATCACGTTAAATGATACTGGGCAATCCCAATTTACTAGATTTTCCTAGTCAAACAGGTTTCTATTAGACAATCTTTATCTTGATCTTGAACGGGAAATATCTGTTACAATATTTAAATGTGAGTAAAAAGCTATTGTATGGAACTCCCCAAAGTAGTTGTATCTCACACATCAAGATATAGAATTAACTTTGTGTATTTTTGATTAATTTCTTGTTTCAACATATCAACCAAATGACCATATTCTCGTTTCTAAAATTCGTCTTTCCTTAATTAAAAAAGCAAAATAATACAAAATAAAGGGGCACCACGGGGCAAATAACGGTGAAGGAAAACATCGTGAGGAAACCTGCATGCCTAAGAGCTTCTCGAAGGTGTGTGAAGTTCGCCAACCCGCACTGGGTCAGCGTGGTGGACTATGGCCTAAACCCTCTCAGTTTGAGAGGAGGCCCGTGCCCAGCAGTGGGACAGTTTCTTAACAGGGCTAATATTATAAAGGGGCACCACTCAGATTGGAGATCCCGGAGGCACCGAGGCGTTTCGCCGAAAGTCCCTGCGTGGATTTTACTAGTTAAAATTCTACACAGGTACCTATGCGGAAATTTTTCTATTTAAAGCTACATACGTGGGTACCTTCTCAATCTTTTTTACAGAAGACAGAAAATTATTGCAAGGTTTTTGCCTGCCTCATTTTTTGTAAATTCTTAGTCTCAATATTTAAACGTAATATTACTTAGAGACACATAATCAGTAAGTCCATTATTTGTATATAGTTTAGTATCATCAAGAAAACGATAAGGAAGATTATAAAACATAATAGCTATATTTATATACCTGTATCGTTACGTACGTAAAGTGTACTCCTTTAAACACAGAACAAGGTAAATATTGCAGAAGCAGTCGATATGTTGAGTGGTGTTTAAGTAATAAATCTTTGTTGGACTAGCCAGGGTGTGCTATTAACTACCGCGATTGATATCCTGTTATCATTTGTATATAAATCGACTATTAAAATTACACTTCTATGCTAAGCTTTATTAGATCCCAATCTAATAGACTATAGTATTTTTCATGTGACAATTTTAAGTGTCAAAGTAAATTATACTTTATTCAATGGCAATAAGAGGCATAACCCGTTTCTATACTTATGCCAGTCTCCGGCCTGTCGCTAAAAATCAGTCCCGACTCGTAACTTTTTCTACAAGACAGGAACCTTACATTTTTCCAGGAAAAAAGTATGCTATATGTTAATCCGGGAAATAAACTTTCTGTGTGCCAAATTCCATCCAAATCCTTTCAGCCGTTTTTGCGTCATTGAGTAACAAACATCCAAACATCTAAACATCCAAAAAGGATTTTTTTTCTTACACACCTCTATTGCTTCCTGCACTCTCATAATTTGTCACATACACGCTTGCTGATCACGGAGTGTCTTGACTTACCATCAGATAAGACACGAGGTATTTGGTCATAGTAAGCTATACTTGGTTACCCCGGTACCTACATCCTTTTACTTACGCAATGGATGTTTTCTCAATTTTTCCTCTGACATTCTTTCTATATGTCTAAATTACATTCAATCCAACTAATATTTTAAATGTAAAAGTGTGTATGTTTTTATGGTTTGTTACTTAATCACGCAAAAACGGCAAAACGGATTTGAATCAAATTTGGCACACACATAGTTTATTATCTGGATTAACACATAGGATACTTTTTTTCCCGGAAAAATGTTAGGTTCCTAAGTCAACGCCGACAAAGTAGCGAGCAGTAACTAGTTAATTAATATATCTCATTATGTTAACAGTTGGAGTAGGCATGGCCTTACCGCTATTGGAGCAGATCATCAACATCGTTGGAGCATTCTTCTACTCGATCCTCGGTCTGATGATCCCTGCAGTCATCGAGACAGTCTTCAGATGGGAAAACCTCGGCAAATACAAATGGGTCTTATGGAAAAACATACTCATCGTACTTTTTAGCGTAGGAACTATGATATCTGGTTGTACCGTCACCATTACAGATATAATACACATTTTACACCGAAAAACTATATAATAAATGTTATTATACTTATAGTAATTAAAGTTTTGTCCGAGAATTGTTGTTTTGTGTCATTATTTATGAGGTTATACTTTGGGTTTTTGTAATAGGTATTAAGTATGCATCATCGACATACCTACCTTCTATGTACTCGTGTATAATAAAAGACCAGACACGTGGGAGTAGAACTAATACTCTGAGGGTTCCATACAAGTTACTAGATGCCGCTAGTATATTTATTCGTTGAATTCGAGAAAATATTTTTTATGACATATTATAACAAAGTCGACGGACGATTTAGCGCAGTGGTTAAGAGCTTGAGCTGCTCCGCCCACTGTGTCGAATAGTCGCGGGTTCGAGTCCCGCACGGGACAAATCTTTGTGTGATCCACAATTATTTGTTCTGGTCTGGGTATTTGATTGTGAATTTTCATGTTTGTAAACGCACCCACGACACAGGAATAAATCCTAGTGTGGGGCTACGTTTAAAAAAAAAAAAAAAAACCTAAATTAACAATTTTGCGGATTTTCACCTTACTCGTATTGCGAATCGGTTACTTTGTGTGTGTGAATGTTTCAAGATTACTGATACTACTAACAATAACCTAAAGATTTTAATGAATTTGTTCAAATGCCCGTATCTTTTCATCAGATATAATTGATTTCTTTAAACCTTTAAGAAGAATTATATAGACAAAGATCCATAATCAGCTGCACCGACACGTTAAACTCTTAAATTAGAAAGAATATTTGATATAAATTTTAACTTGGACGGCTTGGTCCAGTAGTTAAAAGCTTGAGTCGCTCCGCCCACTGGATTGAGTAGTCTCAGGTTCGCTTCCCGAACGAGACAAATCTTTGTGTGATCCACAAATGTTTTGCAAACGCACCCACGACACAGGAATAATCCCTAGTTTTACAAAATAAAAACTTTATACCTCCACCCGTACTTGAGAAAAAAGGGTCTTATCTATAGATAGATAAGACGAACTATGAGAGTGGAGGAAACCAGAGAGGTGTGTAAGGAAAGAACCTGTTGGAACTCTGTACTCTCTTTCTCTTATCTTGTTGTTGGCTTTGCAGACTGAGAGGACCTCAAACGCAATTCGACCCGATGGGATCTTTTGTACTGTCCTTGCCTTGATGCTCTTACGTACTGGAGATCCAAATATACCCTGTACTAAATTGTAGATTCCAGCAGGGGGAAGAGCCAAAATTCCTCTGGAGTTGGATAGGCCACTTCCAGTAGCATCATTCGCCGCGCCGCCAGTGCATCGCATTTGCAGAGGACGGGCTTCATGGTTTCAGTTTCTGTACCACAGTTCCTGCATACCACGTCGCAGCATAGGTTCATCTTGTGTAGATGTTCTTTTGTGCCATAATGCCCTGTATATGCTCCAATTAGTTGCCTCAGTTGAAGCCTACTGTGGCTTAGTAGTCTTTTGCTGTCGCTTTCATTCCATGTGGAGATAAATTCCTTGGAGTGTCTCAGCCCTGTATTTCTATCCCATTCTCTCCTGTGTTGTTCTTCGGCATATTTGAAGAGCACGCCTCTGTAGGCGCCATCTGGTATGCCTATGAACGGTTCAGGACCGATAAGTTTTTCCATTGATCCATTTCTGGCTAAGCCATCCGCACGTTCATTGCCATCAACCCCCGTGTGCACAGGGACCCAGACCAATCTGACCGTGTTGCGTGCTCCACATCTATCAGGAAGGTATGCACACTCCACGGCCAGTGCCGAGTTTAGCTCATAGGAGCCGAAGGCTTTGAGGGCAGGCTGACTGTCTCTACATATGTAAATGCGGCGTGATGATATTAATAAATAGATACAGATCTATAGATAGACAGACGTACAACAAAGAGATCCTATGAGAGTTCCGTTTTTACCGATTAAGGTATGCAACTCTAAAAAAAGGTCGCGCTTGTTGAAAATGTCTAAGCGGTAAGCGTCCGCCATGTTTTCCACCGCATTATTATGTATTTATGTATTTTGCGATCACCTAGTCCAGGGATTGCGCACCTTCATACATCTACGTGCCAATTTTTTAAAAGATACGTTCATTGTGACCGTGACGTGAAAAACACTCTTAACTTCGTGTTTAGTGTGAAATAAATAAAACAATAGGTACTTCCACATTGATACTCTTCCTATTTTGGCTCGAGCGTAGTGGTTGCACTTGTCCGGTGAATCTGTAAAGGCCCCGCGACCAATAGCGTAGATCACTCACACACACAAAAAAAACCTTTTCATATTTACAGCAATACTTTACTTTTAACCAACTTCAAAAAGGAGGTGGTTCTATGTTCGTCTGTATGTATGCTTTGTTTTTCTTTTTTATTACTAGCAGTTTTCTGCGGCTTCGCATGCGGTCAACAACAGCGCCGCTCAGGTCCAACTATAGCTAGGAATAATTTAAGTGACCCCATTAATGTAAAAAAAATATATTCAAATCGGTCAAGCCATTTAGGAGGACAAAAATTACGATCACACACACTCCGAAATTTAATATACACGGTGTAATTATAGTCGTCCCGGAGCGAAAACCCTGGTAATGTATCCAATGACGGATGGTTTGGCGCAGTGGTTAAGAGCTTAAGCCGCACTCACTGTGTCTAATAGTCGCGGGTTCGATTCCCGCACGGGACTAATTTTTGTGTGACCCACAATTATTTGTTTCGGTGTGTGAATTTTTATGTTTGTAAACGCACCCACGACACAGGAATAAATCCTAGTGTGGGGCTACGTTTTTTAAAAGAAACAAAAATCCACTGTTCTTTGGCACTAAAAAAGAGGAAAAAGGAGCACTTCAATAAGTAACATCTCGATAACAATACTGCATGTGTTTTTTAATGCATTAAAAACACGTCAGCTGGCCGGTAGATTTCTTCGGTGTTCCGGATTTTTACCCTAAGTATGATATTGAGATAGGTCAGTACGTAGTTGTTACTTATATAATATTAAAGTATTTTGTTTTTAATTTCATTTAATACCAATAAACAGTAGGCATTGGATACATCACCTGGGATTTCGCTCCAGGACGACTAAAATGTATAATGATTTCTATCTTTCATTAGCTTAACTTTGTTGGTCTTATTTTACGTGATGCTGCCGGCGATATCGAGGTTTGAATCTCAGATCAGATAAAGTGAATATGGTTTTTTTCTTTAGAAAAAACTAATTAGCAATCCGGAATCTCAAACCGTGTCCGGTATAATGACTATATTTGTGGTCTTGAGTAGAGACCGCGTGTTGGCAAACGTAGTATAGGCGCCCTATAGCTAGCCGCCTGGGGCGACGATATTCGTAAGGCAGTAGGCAGGGACTGTAGGAGAAGAGCTGAAGAGCTAGCTTAGTGGCGTGCCATGGAAGAGGCCTACGCCCAGCAGTGGACTGACATATGATGACAATGATAATGGCAATATGGGACCTAACAACTTCGCCGAAATTTGGATGGAGTAGGTAGTGAGTAGGGTACATTTCTGCCATAAAATAGAATTAAATTTTTCTCGAAGAGTATAATACATTTATATGCCATCGATTTTCAGTTCACTATGTACTTAGTTACTTTTACCTCACAACAAAGCTGAACCTACAAATTATTTCGATCTGGTGGGCAAACAATTTCGGGGCCTATGTGCTCGTTTGCCCCCTAATTTAATTGAAAAAAAACCTAATAAACTTAATAGTGCCAACATCTTGCCTTATTTATTTTTGTCGGACGCCATTATTCGTTAGGCCTAACCTAGTCTAAGGCCTGTATTACGGAACGTAAATCAAACGATAATCTAGTTTTAAAAACTGATTTCTGTACTAAAATGTTAGTTCTAAAACTAGATTCACGTTTTAAAACTGATTTTCGTTATGTAATACGGGCCTGAGCCTGTTAGGCTAGGTTCAGGATAGCCTTAATCTAGTCTAACAGTCTCTAACAGAACTTAAAATAAAAATGTGAGTAAGCAATTTTTTATTATTTAAATAAACGTAGAGTGTGGGGACCCTAGGATTTATTTCTGTATCGTGGGTGCGTTTACAAACATTAAAATTCACATACACAAATACCCAGGCCGAAACAAATTGTGAGTCACACAATGATTTGTCCCGTACGGGAATCGAAGCGACTATTCGACCCAGCTGCTAAATAGTTTACGGCTTAAGCTCTTAACTACTGCGCCAAATCGTGCGTCGTAAAAAATTAACCAATTTCACGCACAAATTCACGAATTTTTTAATGAATGTACTAATCTAAGACTATTTATATATTAGCCTACAAGCTAGAATGTAAAGTCACATCTACATATATTCTGCGAGGCAAGCCCTCTAAATTATGTGCACGTGGCGAGCACGTGCCATAGAAAATGTCGTTGCGCAAGGCAATTTAAAAAACATAAATAGATAGGGCGAAAATGCACTCAAACGCCCCACAATTGAGACGCACCATAAAATCAATGCGACAATGACAAGAAAAAAACAGTCTCATAAAAAACTAAAAACCCTGGAAACACTGTAGATTCTTTGTGAATATCTTAAGCCAAAAGACGTCCACTGTAGGTCAAAGTCCCCCGCCCCCTCCACATAGTAACTATGAAACTGTTACTAAAAAAATATTTCTGTAGAAAGTATCTGACCTATTTAGACGATTACGAAAATTAAAAAAAAGTATACTCCATTTATTTAATTGTTTTTTTCCAAATGTAAAGTAAAAACCGTATGTAAACTAAAAACTATTAGCTTAGCGCTATTAGCTAAACACGGTTCACGTTATTGTATAACAGAATTAAAAAGTAAAATAAATTATGAATATAACAAAAAATTCTCCCATTCATCGAGAAGTTTATGAAATTATGAAATATAGAACTATACGATAGTTTTAAGTTATTGCGAGTCTTCTCTGTCAATACACAATTGTATTATGTATATATTAGTAGCTCTATATTTTATTTATTTACTATACATATTTACATGAAATTATTAAATTTATAAATGAATAACTAAGAATATAAATCACCGCAATGTGTTATGATAGAGTTATCCCTATCATCGCCCTAGATCCCTTGCCGTGCTTATACTGTTTATATTATTATTATACTTTATCTATATAAACTCCACAAGTGTTTTTCACAATTTCTGACAAACTGAAAAAATGCTACATGCACCCGAGTCAGTGCGTTATTCAAATAAAAAAAAACGAATTCACCCAAACAAAATGCAGACAACAAACGCAATATATTTTTTTAGAATGGCATCTCGTGTATTAGATAATACCTGAGTTGTCGTCATGACATCTTACTGACCGCTGGCGGTACGGTCAGCATAACAAATAAAAAATCGGCCTTGCATATTGGGTCCCTACCTGTCTACCAAATGTTATCTAAATTCTTACAGCCGTTTTCTTGGCATCATTGCGTAGCATTGTTCAAAATTCACATTCAATATATGACTAGGATTAACAATTCACAAGAGATTGATAGCTATAGATTAAGATCACCATCAAAAGCGTTTCCTGCACCGTGTCACTACATGAAATTACTATCGCCCAAAAAGAGTTAGCGAGATAAACGAATGGAAAGATCCGTAACAATAATTTTCTTATTGATATAAATAATAGACCAACATAATAAATTTCTTCCTCGTGTCTTATTGTTCACCTTGATTATCCACATGTTGGTATATATCACTCGATTAGAAGGTCACGGATTTAACATATTTCTCACGTTATCATGAATCTGTGTAAACATTAATGTAGTACATAATTTGTACAAGATAAATAATGAACAGGTGCCCAAAAGTAAATATACTATACTATGAACTATGGAAAGCAATTAACCTTTGAATTTGAATTTAAAAATGTAACAAGCCGTAGTACCTATCAGTACAATCATCTATTACTATGAAATAAATAATAAACGCAACAAAATAACTAAAATAAATAATAATAAAACCAGTCAGTCGAGATTTAAAGGAGATATATATAATATATATTTATAACAGCAATTACAAAGCAGACATTTAAGAACGAGAAAGACATATTTATATCCAAAATTACTCTTTCTCTTTTCTTTTGTCTTCTTATTAAAAATGTAACCCCGCACTAGGAATTATTTCCGCGTCGGTGCGTTTACAAACATGAAATTCGCATACACAACACCCAGACTGAAACAAATATTTTTGGATCACACAGATTTGTCCCGTGCATGTATCGAACCTGCGACTACTCGATCCAGTGGGTGGAGCGGCGTAAAGTTAAACCAGTGGATCAAGCCGTCCGTCAAATCTAAGAAAATCAAGACATATTTGAAACATAGCTCTGTATGGGTACGGGTCGGGGCTATGAAAAAGACATATGGCTAGAAAACATCAGTTGGACAGAAAAAGTTACAAATGAAGACGTACTAATCAGAGTCACCAAAAAAAATTACTATTAGGACCGATAGGAAATGGAATGGTAAAGATGATACGACATAAGGGGCATCTTATAAGACGTGAAAGTTTATTCAATACATTTTGGAAAGGAAAGTAGAAGGAAAAAGACGAAGATCAAGGCCGAGAATAAGTTATATCAGTGAATTAAAGGAAAAAGTTCCTGTCAGGTCGTATAAGGTTTGAGTTCAAAGAGTGCGCCTTAAGAAGAAGTTATTAGAAAAATGCATAATTCGGCTGCACCTACAAGAGTACAAAGTACAACTTATAGATTAGAAACAAGAAGAATATATTGAATAAAGAATACACAACAACAATATAGATATACAATGCGAAAGTGAAGGGGTGTAGGTACCGGGAAAGACTTAGACTATCTTACCATTACCAAATAGACCGTTTCTTATCTGAAGGGCATGTCAACAGTCTCCGTAACGTACGCCAGAGAGGTATGTAAGGAAAGAACCTGTTGGAACTCTGTACTCTCTGCCTACCGCAAGAGATCTGCCATGATAATATAGAAGAATATATTCATTGTAGTTTCACAAAATATATCCTACCTACGTCGGAAATAACGTTAACACGAGAGCATTTTTTTCCTGGCCGTAGCTAAAAATTATTAGACTAAAGTTACGGCGTGTAGGTTTGGTAGTCAGCCAATCACTCATAGTCGTTACAGGCGAGATGCTACAGTATCATTTGGAATGCGGCGGCGGAAACATTTGGCTCTACCAGTGACTTAAATTTTTACACCCGTCCATACATTTTTTAATAAACTTAATTATAACCATACTTTAATCATAAAATTAACGTGACACGAATAATTACGTGTGCTAATCAAGAAATACGTTGCGGTTGCGGATAAACTCATTTCAACACACAGCACTTAATCAAATAGAATAATGTAAGAACGTTTTTATTACTAGGTATTCAAAGGACGCATTATACACTCGGATTTTATCTTGTCAGTAACTAAGTAAGATCATAAAACAATTTACAGTAATAAAATCTTGGATCACAATCACGTGGCAGTCTTGCAGTGATATGAAAAAAATCTTTAAAAAATGCTCAAGTGCGAATCGTAAATAGCTGTGAAAAGTGGACATATACTTTACCGACGTTATCATAGTAAAAGATAAACTAAAAAGTTTAACTACGGGTTCGTTAGTGGAAATTCTCGCTTACAATAATCGGATTCAGTGCATTACGTAACAAAGATGTGTGAAAAAGCAAAACAATTAAATTGTACAAACGATAAACATATAGAAGAATACAACCCCTTCGAGCATCGAGATGTGAAAAAACCAAATTCGTAAGTAAAACATTTATACTTCAATATTAATTTAGTTTTATAATAATAAAGCCTTTTATTGGCTGGCGCTCGTAGCGCTGTGCGACCGCGGTGTTCTTACCGATCACCAAGGTTAAGCAGCGTTCTACTCGGTCGGCCTGAGATGGATGACCGTTTGTGGCATTTTCATATTCGAGCGTCTCCGTGCTTTGGAAGGCACGTTAAGCCGTTGGTCCCGGTTACCACTTAATGTGGTAGTCGTTAAGCCGAGTTGGAAGCCTTAAAGGCGGCTTGATAAGTTCCAACAGCAGGTGGCCACAAACCTGCCTCCACCAATCCACACTGGGTCCGCGTGGTGGAATATGACCTAATCTCTCTCACCTCGATTTGTAAGAGAAGGTATTCGCCCAGCAGTGGGTAGTATAGGCTGATATTATTATTATTATATTATAAAGCCTTTTATTCGGACAACAGATAGACAATTATGATTCTTATACTACTGCACTGTTATATATGTATTTTACACAATTAAAATTATTCGCGTATTTGGTGCTTCTTTACTTTCTGTAAGTCCGTTTGCCAGTTGGCAAAGGCCTCCTCCAACCTACTCCATTCTGATCTCTCTCTGGCTACTCTACTCCACGTTATACCTGCAACCTGCCTGATATCATGGTCCCATCTTTTTTGTTGTCTGCCTCTTTTCCTTTTACCTTCCCTTTACCTTCGCACCTACCTCATCGCAATAATTATGCAGGCATAAACCGGAACGGAGGCAAGTTTGTGAATAAAAAACATCACATGATCATTTTTAATAACAATGATGATAATAATATTACATTTAGACGAAAACAAAATAGAAACTATGGCATATGCATGTTCAACTTATATTTTTTATAAGTCTCCTTCCCGCAATAGTGTAGTATAAATGAAGCGAATACCTTGTTAGTAGCGAATAACTTATAATGCGGCTGGCGATCAAGGTACTGAGTTCGAATCCTAACATTTGTAACAGCCGTACGGGATCTTGAACTTGCTCGGTAAAATAGCAGTAGCCTAGTCCGCTGTTAAATAGAGACCGAACATTAGTCAACGATATGTGGTAAATAGTACATTTTTGCTACTCCGATTAGTTGTAGCGGACTTATTCTAAAACTATTACAATATTATGACGTAATAACTCCAAGATTTATTATTAGTTATTTATATTAGAGTATTTTTAGTATAGACATTTATTTAAGTAAAGAGTCTCCGTAACCGTAAGCGTGTATGAGATGAACTATGAGAGTGGAGAAAGCCAGAGAGGTATGTAAAGCAAAAACCTCCTGGAATAATATAATCAAATCCAAAACCAAGCATAACACTGCAAGACCTCAAGACACCGGGAGCTCATTCTGCGTAGATCGGACCAACAAAAATAATTAAGAAGTTTGAGGGTACCCCGGAACAACTATGCCTTTTGGACGTCTAACACCTCAGTCCCTCCCGTGACCGTGGGTGCTGCAAAGCACTCGAAACGTTGGGAACTAAAAATCAAAAATAAACCGCGATAAAATCCGTAAAATAGTTTTATTTCATAGTTCAATTATTTCACTTTTATATTCAGCCAGGTTATAATTGATGGATAGCTTCTTCTTCTTCTTCTTCAAGTTATGGCATCACACTAATTATAAGTGTATTTTGCCAGTGTCCAGTGAGATATATATTCGTGTTTGCTTTAATTAATTTGACTCCCCGATGAATTTGATGATAACGATGATAATGAAATTAATGAAGGACCCCACCCTCGATAGTAAAGCGGTGGATACTTTACATACCAATTGCGACGGCCGTTTTGAGGGAAGTTGAAAAGGCACGTTTTATCACTTTGTTACAATTACCTTCACTCATGCACGTATAAGAACACATAATGGTTAATATTCCACCAACATTACACATTATTAGTCGAAATAACACAAGTTTTGGGAATTAAAACAAATTGACAACATCACTCTTCGACTTCCCGCCAAAACTCCATGGATAGCTTTTATCTAATTAAAAAGTCAAACTTTAAGTAAAATAATAAACACAAGGCCTGTAAGTAGTTTGTTCTAAACCGATAACTGAATTATTATTGAACTATTTTAATGTATATTTTTTTTTTAATGTTTAAATAATCCACAATAATAACGCACAAAGGGGGTCATAACCCCCTTAGTGCGCTATAATAAACTAAATTTATTCGGACAAAACGGAGATTTCAAATGCTATACTCTCTAAAGAAATGGTAGAAAATAGTCTAATTTAATGTACGAAACCGTTTTGTACTCTTTCAGAGATATTAGATCGTTGGCCAACCTGATAAAGGCTTCGCTGGGTTCTGGTCTCCTGGCTATGCCCCTGGCGTTCTCGTACGCAGGATGGGGAGTCAGCATCATCGGAACTTTTTGTGTAGCTCTAATTTGTGGTCATTGCGTCCATATATTGGTAAGTAGCGATAAACACATTTCAGTGTTCAAATACGTTGTACATCTTTGCTATTATATTATTAATTCTTTATAACCAAAGTAGGCAGCGAGCACAGAGTTCCTATTTGTTTGTCTATACACTTTGATTTCAAGAACTCTACATACTATTATTTTGTTAGTGAGAGTCGGTTATGGAATTGGACCATAATCATTTATTTTGCATGTGTAGGTAGGTAACTGTTGGGTCTTCGACTAAGAGGAGTGTATCTTTAAGTATGAAATGAAAACGAAAAGTAGGAGAGTTGAAATTATTACATTATTAAATAGATACTAGATAATGTGTGTATGTATACGTATACAGTATGCATGCGTATGTATATGGGTATAGATAATATATGTGTATATGCATCGATTCTGTCTGCCTTGAATATTATCTTTGCCTAGTATAACTGGAAATCAGGTTTCCTCGATACAGGCTTGCCTAGTGAGGAAACCAACGGATAAAATTGTTGTTAGGGTAAAATTGGCTCCCTGTAGGACATGGGGGCGTGTTTTAGTGTTAAATTTTCACTTTGTTAAATAGAATTAAGTTATTGTAAGCATGGCTCGATGTCATGTTCTGCAGCAATAAAAATTTTTTGCACTTTTTTTTCATTTTCATACAAAATATGTGCTAGGCGCGCGTGTGGTCGGCAAGGGAGCAATTTGCAAGTGGTCCAATGACGTTGCTAAACCCCGCCTCCCGCGGGGTGCGGTGAAGGCGAAGACGTAACAGTAACAAATAGGTCTTGTCCATTTTAAGACGGAACTCCACACTTCGCCACAAAGCATATTAAACAGCATCTACTAGTGTCAAAGGGATATACCTAGATCATGCAGTTTTCTAAACGACGGACAAGAACTTTAGCCGCTCCATTCACAAGATCAAATATTTACGGGTAAAAATCCCGCACGAGACAAATCTTTGTGTGACCCATAAATATTTGTTTCGGTCTGGGTGTTTGTGTATGTATATTAATGTTATGTTTGTAAACGCACCCACGACATAGGTATATTTCCTAATGCGGTGCTAAGTTTTATTTGTAACCGATAAACTCTGAAATTAATGGGCCAATTTTAATAACGCTTTCACTATTAGACAGCCACATTATCCAAAACTGAAATAGACACAGTAGATGGCACTGGTTGCGAAGCTGTGGGAAACTGCAAGCTTTTTAATAATAGCGTTGGTATTTTAGAGAAATTAGGCGTTATGTATGCTAGTTCAATTGATTTGATTTTGTTATAACTTGATATATTAACCTCGATCTAGAAATCTCTATTTCATTGCGATATCTCAGGCACCTTAATTAATATACAATGTTATTATTATTTAGGTACCTTGCTGAGATTCATGGATTATTATTTTTATATCAAAATGTAAATGCAGACATAATAATAATATTAGCCCTGTTAAGAAACTGTCCCAACTTTGGGCACGGGGCTCCTTTCAAACTGAGAGGGTTTTAGGTCATAGTCCACCACGCTGGCCCAGAGCGAGTTGGCGAACTTCACACACCTTCCAGAACTCTTAGGGCATGCAGGTTTTCTCACGATGGTTTCCTTCACCGTTAAAGCAAGTTATAATTATTTTTTAATACGCACATGCTTTAGAAAAGTCAGAGTTGCGTGCCTGGGTCGAACCCGAGCTCTCTGACCCGAGACCCGAAATGCAGATAATTGCTTGCGAATTGTGTTTTAATAGCTAACATTGTTCTAAACTATTAGAAGAATACATAACTCAGTCCGTGTGAATTTGTTTTAATTCAGTTCAGAATCAGCTTCGGTACTTGTCGTTGGATGCAGGTGGCATCAGCCGGTTACGCTGGAAAGCGATTGGGGAGGCCTATGTTCAGCAGTGGACAAGTATAGGCTAAAATGATGAATTATGTACTGTCACGTGGTTCATTAGTATTAACGGATTGGAATCCTGGGTACACAGCCCTTTAATAACTACAATTATTAAAGTGAATTCAGTGATGAGGGTATGCTCCGTTAGTTGGACATATAGAAAGAATGTCAGAAGAAAGAATGACAAAACAGATATACAATGCGAAAGGATGCAGATACCGGGAAAGACCTAGAGTATCTTACCATGACCAAATAGACCGAGTCTTATCTGAAGGACAAGTCAAGAGTCTCCGTAACCGGCGAGCGTGTATGAGACGAACTATGAGAGGGGAGGAAGCCAGAGACGTATGTAAGGAAAGAACCTGTTGGAACTCTACTCTCTGGCTACCCCGCAAGGGATCTAGTGTGATGATATAGATAGAAATTTAATCATGATTTTTATTACTCCTACACCATGCTATGCAATGATGCAATAAATGTTATCCACACCCATTTTTAGGGTTAAGTTATTAGTTATGGGTTATTTAATAAATACAAGCATATATCACATCAGTATTTTCAGTGGAACCTCTGGATTTTTCAATACCTCAGTGTAGGTAATTATTTAATATCAGTTTTCACAAGACTTCAATAATTTTCATTTTAAAAGTCCGCTTTTAAAAGACAAATCAGACGAGCCCAAACATGTTGAGGTTATAATGAGTAGTCTGGTGGTTTCATTGGCCACCTTTCGGCTTCATAACCAGACCCTGAACCTATCTGGTTATATAGTACCTGTCAACACCACTAACAAACCTAAACATGAAGACACATTGTATATTTCAAATGTTCCTATGGCCACCTTCCGTCTCCATCATTAGATGAGCTGCATAGCACTACATATTGCATTGTCACCCAACTTACATACGTATGCCAAATTTCAGCTCAATCGGATACCCGCAAGTGCTTATAATATCTCATCATAAGATTTAAACTGAAGAGACAGATATACAAACGAACATAGCAAGTTAAATAAAAGCTTATAAAAATGGGAACTAGTTTATCGATCACCCATCTTCATCAGCCAAAATATGTCCACTACATGACAAAGGATGATGATAAATATTAGGATCAAAATTATTTCGGTGAAACATACGTAAAAGAGAGTGAGAAAAGTTAAAATATTTTATAACATTCTGACATTTGACTGACCTTCAAATCACTATACGTCTGCAATTTAAAATTCATGAACATGCGGTCCGACTATGACGAAAATATAAATTAAATTACATTAAACAAAATAATGAACACGTTTCAAGAAAATTGGTTTGTTTCGAACCGAAATATTAGACATTTCGTATCTATGCAGTTTCGTAAAAATTTGGAAAAGTTCCGGTAACGTTTAAAACATAAGTACTTATAAAATCTACAGAAGTTGTCAAATAGCATTAGTTGCCAAAGGAATCTATGTTGGATACATACAAATATATGTAAAGCCTGCCATTCGAGACCAAAAAAAAACATTTTAATGCTATCATCTATATAATATAACTATATAACATATAATAGCTATATAACATAACAACAGATTTTTATGAATAGCCATTATTTGTCCACATTTGTGTAGTATCTCAAACTAATTTTAACATTGATTTTCGCATTTAAAAGCACGAATATATATAGGACTAAAGGAATCCTGTAAGAGAAGAACTGTTGGAACTCTTTATATTATATATATCTATCTATCTATCTATCTATAACCTCACGCCAGATCCCTTGCGGGGTAGGCAGAGAGTACAGAGTTCCAACAGGTTCTTTCCTTACATACCTCTCTGGCTTCCTCGACTCTCATAGTTCGTCTCATACACGCTCGCCGGTTACGGAGACTCTTGACTTTTCCATCAGATAAGACTCGGTTTATTTGGTCGTGGTAAGATAGTCTAGGTCTTCCCCGGTACCTGCATCCTTCCACTTTCACATTGTATATCTGTTTTGTCATTCTTTCCTCTGGCATTCTTTCTATATGCCCGAACCAACGGAGCATGCCCTTTCTCATCTTTACACCGATACATCTTTTATCGATTATATATATATATATATATATATATATATATATATATATATCCTCTCGCCAGATCTCTAGTGGGGTAAGCAGAGAGTAAAGAGTTCCAACAGTTCTTTTCTTACAGGTTTCCTTTACCTATATATATTCTGTATTACCAAACTATATGTGAGAAAAGACCTTTTTGCCACCGTAAGACAGTGTTTGCTGATTTATTATGTGTTTCAGGTGAAAACATCTCACGGATGCTGTCGACTGGAGAAAAAACCTTTCCTCACTTACGCAGAGACGTGCGGCGCCGCTTTCGCGAATGGACCCAAGTGTCTCCGACCATTCGCGCATAGCGTATAGTAATAATATTTTTACTCTTTACTGCACTATAAATTAACGTGTACCTACCCGCAAGATTGTTAGGATGTTGATATTGATATAAGGCTAAGAATTTTGTTCAATATATCACTTAATTTTTTTTATGGGAAGTACTATAAATTGAATTGGACAGAGTACATTAATATCATCCCTAGCATTATTAACTCTACACACCCAACACGGAACAGAAGTACTCTGTAACTCTACATTAAAATATCTACTTAATAAAGCTTTAACCTTAACAGACAGACTATAGATTATACAATATATCTGATGACAGACAACATAAACCAGTGGGTCTAGAAAAGATTAAATTTTGTACAGGAGTTTCTTATATAGCGTAGTTGAGTACTAGGAAAGGGTTATTGAAAATTCTTGCAAGGAAGTTATTGATAAGAAAACCCATCGGACACACGAGTGTTAGTTACCTAGGACCTTCTCTATTGAACCCAGTAACAAATCTTGGGAACGTATGTTTAACATAGATTTAGACATACCTAATGATTATAACATTCTTATTATAGATAAGTAGGCACTAACTATTTGTATTCTGAGCAAATACAACTAAGGTATTTCTTTTTATTATTTCAGTTTATTTGCTGAATTCTCTTTATTCTTCACATACGTCGGCGTCTGTTGCATATTTACCGTACTGATAGCAACATCTATGAAACAGGTGGGTAAATATCATGATAAGACAAATTTTACTTATTTAAACAAAGTGTAATTTTAGTCGTCCTAGTGCGAAAGCCCAGGTGATGTATCCAATGCCTACTGTTCACTGGTGATTAAAAAATAAATAACACTTCAATAAGTAACATCTGCCTACTGACTAATCCGAATATTATAGTGTGAAAAACTGGAACACCGAAGGTATCTACCGACCAGCTGACGTGCCGCGCCGCCCCTCAATATTATTTTAGGTTTGGTATTGGTTAAAAGTAATTCTTCATTTACTAACTTTTAATGGAGATTTTAGACAAATTTTACTTATTTATACAAAGTGTAATTTTAGTCGTCCTAGTGCGAAAGCCCAGGTGATGTATCCAATGCCAACTGTTCACTGGTGATTAAAAAATAAATAACACTTCAATAAGTAACATCTACCTACGGACTAATCCGAATAGCATAGTGTGAAAAACTGGAACACCGATACCTTATCTACCGACCGGCTGACGACCCCGCCGCCCCTCAATATTATTTTACGTTTGGTATAGGTTAAAAGTAGTTTTTCATTTTCTAAATTAGTATTGTAATGGAGATTTTACTTATTGATATGTTCTTTTTTAAATTTCTTTTTAGTAACAGTAGGCATTGAATACATCAACAGGGCTTTCGCTTCAGGACGACTAAAATTACACCGTGTATATACTCGTGCTATATTCTCAAAAATCCTACATAAGAGGGTGTAAGGCTATTAGCGTGGCAGGCAGTTCCATTGATGGTGAATTAGGTTGCCGATAGCGACCATAGAAATAGTAATAATAAGACACTACAAGTTGTATAGCCGCGTGAAATTTCCGCAACACATGTGAGAATATTAGCACATAATTCTTCTAAACTGCTTGGACTAATGTATGCCATACAGTGGATCAACTTGGTATGAAAGTCCTCTTAAACTTGAAAGTGAACTTATAAGGTAAACGCGGGAACAGTGGTTTTTAACAAAACCATGTGCTATTTCACTTATAGTGTTTAATTATACGATACCGACATTCGGCTCGGTCAGTCTCAGATGGATGAGTTATTGTATTTCTTGTTGTTTTTGTATCCTTGTTATGGAAGGAACGTAGAACTATTGGTACCAGCTGCCACTTAGTGCTGTAGTCGCTAAGCCGAGTTGACGCCTCATTAGCAGCTTGATAAAATCCAATATCAGATGTCACAAAACTATCTCCACCAATCTGCACTGAGTCCACATGGTGGAGTATGACCTAATCACTAATTTATTTTATTTATTAAAATAAACTCAACAGCTTGTTTTTATACACATCGTTAACAGTGTAGACACTCCCAGCACGATAGTATAGAATTAAGTTCATTATATCTGTAGTTTTATATGAAAAGAATCGAGGTATGAGAGAATTTATACTTCGATTTATGAAAGGTCTTGCCTAGAAGTGGGTCAGAATAAGCTAATTTACCAAATAAAATACTCATTACAGTTATTCGACAAATACGTCACATCCACGGATCTGCCAGTAGAGCAGTACTGTTTGCTGTTGCTCGTGCCACTTTGCATTTTATGCCAGATCAGGCATCTCAAGTGGCTGGCACCATTCTCATTCACGGCCAATCTTCTACTATTTGCCACATTCGGGATATGCCTCTATTATATATTCCGAGAAAAAGTAACGTTCAGCGATAAACGGATTGTTGGTGATTGGTCGCGGTTTCCCGCATTTTTATCGTAAGTACAGAATACCGTCACGCCTATATTCCCGAAGCGGGGGTGGCAGAGGTGTACTGTGTGTACTCACTTTTCGCCGACGATGTTAGGTCCCATATAGTAGGGGACCCAAGCCTATTGCCATATACTGGGCAAAATTCCAGACTCCAGACTGATACTGGGAATTCTTCAATAGATAAACTACATTTGTCCGACCTAGGATTTGAAACCAGGACCTCGTGATTGTAACGCGCATTATTCGCCACTTAACCAACAAGGCAGTCGTATCATAAGTACATGTGAGATTATATATACCCGTTTTAGATTTACGAACGCATATTATGTTACCACTTATCTTCCCTCAAAAACTTTCTCTTTTTAACTGATTACTAAAGAAACGTGGCTCTGAACGTTTTTATGAGGGGCTTAAAGTAAACCGGAGTCATAACGCACGCTTCAAGATGTAGCTTGACTGTGGCTGGTTTAACTCGGTCACTGTGACATTGGCGTGGGACTCGAAGCTTATTGTCGTGCAGGACTTGCTTGACATGTTGAAGCTCGGCAGCCAGATGTGTCACAGATCCCTTGTGCTCTCTCTCATCTTTGTTTCAGAGAGATACCTTATGCTCTCAATTAAAAGATTTATAAGCCGGCGAAGAAGATCAGTCTAACCGCGATAAAATTCGTAAAATAGTTTTATTTCATGTGTAATATTCGCGTAAATCTAAGAACTTAATTGAATTTCTTGAAAAAAAGGCTATTTTCGTAGTTAATGGTTTATAACTAATCTACAATTTTAATCAACACACATAAATATAAATATTCGATTTTACAGAACAGTCGTATTTGCTATGGAAGGCTTAGGAGTGGTAATGCCCGTAGAAAATACGATGAAAAAGCCACAACACTTTCTCGGATGCCCCGGCGTTCTGGTAGTCGCTATGGGGACAATTATGCTGCTGTATACGACCTTGGGCCTGTTTGGGTATTTCCGATATGGTGATCAACTTAGAGCGACGGTCACACTGAACTTACCAATGGACGAATGGTGCGTATGAACCCAAATTATTATATTAACGAACAAATAAGATCAATTATTGCGAAGTTTAGTAGACGCCAAGAATAAACTCCTGCTTACTAAATGCTACGTAAAACTAATGAAAACAAGCAGTTACCATCAGCTAATTTCTTAATAATATATCAAGTATATAATTAGTATCGTTAGCTGAGGTTTAATTAACGCATACCGGTGGACAAAACTACTACAACAACTGCCCTTGAAACACATACTCATAGCTCTTAACAACTATGAAGAACTTTACAAATATGAAGGTACTTTTGGATCACTTGAACATAATTCGCTGGTTGAAATAAATAGCGGCCTTACTAAATTATCAGAAACAAGCTAAATTCAGCTCTGTAGTTTTAAAATGAAAGTGCTCACTTTAATAATCATATTGTTGACTTATGCCACTATTACATTTGGCCAGCAATGGCTAAGGAACAAACGAATTATCAACATTTTAATTCTTTTTCAGGCCATCGATTTGTGCGAAAACCTTCATAACTGTGTCCATTTTGTTGACTTACCCGATTCACTTCTTCGTAGTGATTGACAACTACACGAGACATATAGAACACCGTATTCAGGAGCGATATCGGAATATCACGCAAATAGCAATTAGAATTTTCATAGTTTGCTTTTGTTGTAAGTATTTCTATTTTTATTAGGTTAAAGTCCGTCTTGTTATTATTATAAACTGCATGAAACAAGATAATGACTTATGGCCAAAGAACTTATATGAACATGATGTATAGGGAAATAAGATTTTATACAGTACGAAAGTGGAAGGATGTAGGTACCGGGGAAGACCTAAACTATCTTACCACGACTAAATAGACCGAGTCTTATCTAAAGGACAAGTCAAGAGTCTCCGTAACCGGCGAGCGTGTATGAGAGGAACTATGACAATGGAGGAAGCCAGAGAGGTATGTAAGGAAAGAACCTGTTGGAACTCTGTACTTTCTGCCTACCCTACAAGGGATCTGGCGTAATGACATAGATAGATAGATAAGATTTTATAAGACACCTTTTGATGTCTATTTTCATTAAGAACATAGCTGACTAAACAGTCCATAAGGCCGAATTAATGTTAAAATCGAATCGTTGAAAATTAATTTCTAAAAATAGAAATCCCATTGCCCCTCCCGTGACCATGGGTGCTGCAAAGGACTGGAAAAGTCGGGAACTTAAAAATCAAAATTAACCGCGATAAAATCCGAGAAATATTTTTATTTCATGTGTAATATTCGCGTAAATCTAAAAACTCGGTATAAAAAAAACTATTCGAAAATCAAAATAATATTGTAGTTACAATACCATTAAGCAGACACTTAAAATATCTCACTAAGTAGAGATTGAATATTGTATTATTTTTAATTATACTACCTATTTATTAACCGAATTCTAAAAAGGAGGAGGTTCTTAATTCGACTGTATTTTTTTTGTATGTATGTTATGCGATCATTCCGCCAATTATGAATTTATTTTGATGATTCTTTTTGCATGGGGTTCAGTATAGCTCCAAGGTGGTCCCATTTTAATTTCATCGGTATTGGACCCTTGACTTGGAAGATACACCAGGGAACTCCTTAACGACAAACAATGCGAATGCGTAGATTGAGATATTATGGGTGTTACGTCAATCCTATAGGTACCCTGCCGTAAACCCAAACCGACTTCAAAAAAGGAGGAGGTTGACAATACAAGTTATTATGGTTATTATATCAATCTTGCAGGTACCTTGCTGTACAACTTAGCAAAATAATATAATATAGGTATATAAATACTAGTAAATAATTCACTTGTCACTTAAAATTGTAAAATAAAAATCTTTAAAAAAAAACGACTTCAAAAAGCAAAAAATAAATATTTGAAGTCGGTGCCAAGTAACCGACTGCACTAACCGGTACCGACTTCATGTCCCACACCGACGTCTCTGTCTACGAGTGTATGTATGTATTATTTCAAAGCTTACACAAAAATCCGTTATATAAAAAAACCGCTACTTATAAAGAAATATTACGAATTCGGCTAGAGTATACTCGTACAAACCCCTATTGTATTATTTAATTCCCATTATTAGTCCGGAGTCTGAAAATGTGCCCGATATATGGCAATAAGCTCGTCCACTATTATATGGGACCTAACATCGTCGGCGAAAAGTGGGTATACACAATACACCAATCCCGCTTGGAGAATATAGTGGTTATTTATACTTGTATTTTACACCCTTATGGTTTTTTTGGATAAAGAGTAGCTTAAGTCTCTCCCCTGGATAGAACTCTCTTCCTTGTCGAATTTGACCAAACTTGATCAGCGGTTTGGACGTGAATAGGTAAGAAACAGACAGAGTTATTAACGAATTAATATTTAAAAAAAACGTAGCCCCATACTAGGATTTCTTTCTGTATTGTGAGTACGTTTACAAAAATAAATTCACATGCACAAACGAACAGACCGAAACAAATATTTGTGGGTCACACAAAGATTTGTCCCGTAAGGGAATCGAACCCGTGACTACTCAATCCAGTGGGTGGAGTGACTAAAGCTCTTAACTACTGGACCAAGCCGTCCGTCAAATAATATACTAATATTATTTGACGGACGCTTCCAATTATTCCGACGGGCGCTTCCAATATCAAAATCCATACTACTATACTAATAGTAGTATGGATTTTGATATTGGAAGCGCTTGTAGCGCTGTACGCCGCGGTGTTCTTGGCGATCACCAAGGTTAAGCATTGTTCGACACGGTCGGTCTGAGATGGGTGACCGTTTGCGTTATTTTTATATTCGAGCTACTCCGTGCTTCGGAAGGCACGTTAAGCCGTTGGTCCCGGTTACCACTGAATATGGTAGTCGTTATGCCATGTTGGAAGCCTTTTAGGCGGCTTGATAAGTTCCGACAGCAGATGGCCACAAACCTGCCTCCTCTAATCCACACTGAGTCCGCGTGGTGTAGTATGACCTAATCTCTCTCATGTATATTTGTGCGATAAGGGCTTTGCCCAGCAAGGGTCAGTATAGGCAAATATTATAAATAAAAAATAAACACCGTCACGCCTATATTCCCCAAGCGGGGGTGGCAGAGGTGTACTGAGTACACCCACTTTTCGCTGACGATATTAGGTCCCATGCAATAGGGGGCGAGCATATTGCCGTATACCGGGCACAATTCCAGACTCTGGACTCATACTGGTAAATTTTTCCTCCATTTTTTGAACCCAGGACCTCGTGATCACCAAGCGATGCACTTTGCCAAAAGCCCGACGAGGCAGGCGTATTATATGTATGGATTTATAATATGCATATCATAACGCCAGATCCCTTGCAGGGTAGGCAGAGAGTACAGAGTTCCGACAGGTTCATTCCTTACATAATATAAGTATGAATTTTAGGTGGCGTCGGCATCGCTCTACCGCTCCTGGAACAAATCATCAACGTGGTGGGAGCTTTCTTCTACTCCTTACTCGGTCTAATGGTACCAGGAATCATAGAAACCGTGTTCCGATGGGAAAATCTCGGCAAATGCAATTGGATTCTATGGAAGAACGTGTTTATCGTATTTTTCGGCATCTTCTGCTTAGTTTCCGGCTGTACAGTTGCAGTTTTAGATATAATAAAGATAACATCCAATAAAGTATTAGTATAATTCATAGTTAATAATAACATTATGTAAGGAACCGTTGTACTTATAGCCCATGAGTGAGCAACCAGTACTTTTTATGTATATCTTTGTGATTTATAAATTATATTTTTATAGGACAATAAATATTATTTTAATAACAATAGTATTTTATTATTCAGAAACAATTCCACGCGTTGGTCAGAGATATAAAATATTCATGCAGATAATTTTATAGTATATACCTACCTACTTAAAATGTATTATTTACTCTTAACATTTTCATAAAACACTAGATGACTCAGTGAACTTCATACCACGTAAAATTGATGTGATTGTATTTACTATGTATATGAACTGTATATGATGATATATGGATCAGAGACGTGGTCGCTTACAATAGGTCTCATAAAAAAGCTCAGAGTTGCTCAGCGAGCTATGGAGAGAGCTATGCTCGGCGTTTATCTACGCGATCGAATCAGGAATGAGGAGATTCGTAGAAGAACCAAGGTCACCGACATAGCCCTTAAGATTAGCAAGCTGAAGTGGTAATGGGTGGGCCACATAGCGCGTAGATCGGACGGGCGTTGGGGCAGAAAGATTCTAGAGTGGAGACCACGTATTGGCAAGCGCAGCGTGGGACGACCGCCTGCCAGATGGACCCACGATCTTGTGAAAATCGCAGGAAGTCGTTGGATGCAGGTGGCATCGGACCGGTTACGCTGGAAAGCGATTGGGGAGGCCTATGTTCAGCAGTGGACAAGTGTAGGCTGAGATGATGATGATGATGATGGACTATGTATATGCTATATGCCGGTCATTTGGGTATTCCCTAATTTTCTTTTTGACTAAACCACCATTACAATACACCACCACGCAAACAATACAAAAAAAAAATTATATCGGTCCAGCCATTTTCGAGTTTTTGCAAGACCAACGCACGACGATTGATTTTTATATAGATCAATAAGTACATACATTAAATAAATGAATTGTCATCTATGTGGCTCATTCTATTGGATTTGAGATTAAAATAATGCCTTGTAATTTAGAAAAAGAAACCTATTTTATAACCTATTATTGGTATATCAACCTATTTTATATTTACAGACGGCTTCATCCAGTCCTTAAGAGCTGAAACCGCTATGCCCACTGGATCGAATAGTTGCGGGTACCATCCCCGCCCGGGACAAATCTTAGTGTGACCCACAAACTTTTTGTTTAAATACTGGGTGTATGTGTGTGTGAATTTCATGCTTTTAAACGGACCTATGACACAGGTATAATTTTTAGTGTAGGGCTACATTTCCTTTAATAAAAACGAAAATATAGTTGCTTTGGGCCCTAAATTGAAACATATTTAGATATCAATAGATAGCAGGAAAGCGTGACGAGATTTTGATTCGACAGATCGATTTAGCGCAGTGGTTAAGAGCTTAAGCCGCTCCGCCCACTGTGTCTAATCGTCGCAGGTCTGATTCCCGCACGGAACAAATCTTTATGTGACCCACAATTATTTGTTTCGGTCTGGGTATTTGTGTATGTGAATTTTCATGTTTTTAAATGCTCCCACGACACAGGAATAAAATCCTAGTGTGGGGCTACGTTTAAAAAAAAAACAAAGAGATTCCGTCCGCCTTACTTCAAACATCCATGACTTTGACAACAACTTTCCTACTATCAACAATGTGTCCTACTATGAATTCATGACAGAAAGGCACCATCTTTCTGATTAAAGAGATTCCGTTTGCCTTTTAACACGTCCTTGGTCAAAGTGTATACGACGTAGTTTTATTCTCCACTCGGCGTTCCGATTTAAGACACAAGCCGCCGATTCTAAATCTGTCTGGTGGTAACACGGACGAATTGACATTGATTGCCGTAGTCATTGACTTTATATTTTGACCTTGACCTTATATTGACCTTATATTTGGCACAATTTGTAACATATTGCTACGTTTTGATTAAAACTCAATTCGACTAAAGTTCCTGTTCAGACTGTGAAGTGATTATTGGTATGGGTAGAATTATTTCAAAATATTTATATTGATATCATAGCAGTGATAGCCTAGTGGTTAGACGGCTGGACTGTAAAGTCAGAGGTCTAGGGTTCAAACCCAGGCACGCACCTCGGTCTTTTCCAAAGCATGTGCGTATTAAAAATTAATGATCAATTGCTTTAACGGTGAAGGAAAACATAGTGAGGAAGAGTTTCTCGACGGTGTGTGAAGACCGCCAAGGCCAGGGCCAGCGTGGTGGGCTATGGCCTAAACCCTCTCAGTTTGACAGGAGGCCCGTGCCCAACGGTGGGACAGTTTCTTATTATTATTATTTATATTGAATATGATTAACTTCTTATTCTTTTAGCCTTGGACTGTTTACGACTGTTGGTCGTAACCCTGATCTTAGTTTTTTAATTTAGTTGGTCGTAGGTACGTCATCATAGTATGATAATCTAGATCTTAGTACCTATATTATTCCCTTTTCACACTACATTGTCCAATGTCGTAATTTTATAAAAGTAACGTAGCGCCATACTAGAAAATCAAATTCCTGTGATGTAGATACATCTACATACATGAAATTCATAAACACAAACACCCAGACAGAAATAAACATTTTGTGGGTCACACAAAGATCGAACCTACAACTACTGGATCTAGTGGGTGGACAGGCCTACGTTCTAACTATTGAACGCCCTGTCTTCTAATATACATTCTATCTAACATTTTCTAGACTGGTTAACGATATTTATTGAAAAATTGATTCTGAGATATCGTTCACGTCATTCTTTATATATTTTCTGAACACACGTAATTCCGCATTTATATTTTACAACGCCGTTATATTTAAAGACGTGTATGAAACTAGAAATTTATGTTTTTCTTCAAAACCCTGAAGTATATATCGTGATAAAATCGTAGTAAGTAAGTACATATATAGGTATTGTATAAAGTAGTACAATCATAACAATTTCATCTACAGATAATTAAACTAACATTATAACAAACGTAGGACAGAGGACAATGGAGAAACATCACAAGAACAAGACTCCTGGGAGGTGTAGGTCACGACACTCAGACATGAGGAATACGACTTAAGGAGGAGAAACTAACGTAGAGTTGAATATTGTGCCGAATATGATTGTATTTGTAGCAATTAATGCAAACGTAACAAATACTATAATATATAAAAAGTAACAAAAAATAACACGGAACATGATCTGCAAAACTGCCAGCAGTCATACTTGTGAACGGGTGCTGCTTGTAGGAACTGGTCCATCTGGAATCCTTTAGACGCTCTTTACAGATAACATTAGATTTATATCTCGATCGTAAAGCATTGGCAGGCACTGGAGCTAGGTCATAAACTATTTAATTGTAACCTAAACATAGTATCCACACATTATGATTAAAAAAAACGAAAGAAAGAGAGGTAAATAAAAAAGACAAGCCCGCTGAGTTTCTTCGCCGGATCTTCTCAGTGGAGGCCGCGTTCCGATCCGGTGGTGGGTTAGTAGTTCAATTAGATTTAAAAAAAAATGTAAATTGACTATTTGTAAGCGCCCCCGCAGGGCTTATACAAAATAAATTATTTGAGTTTGAGTTTGCCTGCCGGCCGTTAGGACAGAAAGGTTCTCCTGTGACGTCCACATACTGAAAGATTTAGAGAGGCAAGTGACCCATAAAATAGACCTATGAAATTCTTCCGATAAAGCAGGATACTGAGAACACAAAGCTGTTCGTTGTGGCGATACTTGGGGAAAGCCTTTATCCTAGTGGACATCCTTCGTCCAACAAGTTGTGTAAGTATAGTATAGTTTCCACCGTTTTTTGTGTATTTATACTAATAAATTGATACATTGGGTGAAAATCCCCTACGATATGTTAGTGGGAAGGTACCTCTAACAAAATATTGTCGATGATGTTAATTCGAATCAAGGAAGACGGGGAGACCTTTGCCCCTGCAGTAAGACACATTATATTAGTAACAAAAAATAATGAGCTCGCAGAATTGCCGCAGGCTCGCTCCGTGTCACATTTAGACTAAAAGTACCTAGGCAAAATCGAAGTGTACTGTGTACACTTATGTCTAACCCCTTGGGTTAACTGAGAGTGAAGCTACAAAAAATCTGAAATATTTAATACCATGGCGGCAAAATTGTTGTAAAGAAATTGTCGACGGCGACTCGACGTGTTTCTTGACGTATGTTATTTATTGTATCATCGTGGAGGCGAGGCGTCACGGTCGACTTGGCGCCCACTGCATTCATACCACATTCGTACTGAAGAATTTATGAAATAATGCTGTGACCACGCTTTGACACAAAATGTGTGTAACGCTTCATTCACCTATTCAAGGTTTAAATTAGGTTACCTAGATGGTCTAGTGGCGTTCCAACTGGCATTTACTAGGTCTTTCTCGTTCATACTCACTTTTCTATAATTTAGTCTGTATTAATCTTCTATATTATGCCTATGTTCGTAGTATTATAGAATATGGTAGCGTAATATGGTCTCCGCAATATCAAGTATACATAGATAAAGTTGAACGACTACAAAAGAAATATTTAAAATTCTTAGATTTCAACATTAATAAGCGTCATGAAACAACAGATTCCTCCACTCTCATAGTTCATCCCATCCCACGCTTGCCGGTTACGAACTCTTAACTGCTCTTTTAGTACTAATGGTTTATTAAGAGTCACGCTTCTCAGAGGGTACTACTAGCTGAACACTTTCGAAAACCCGCATAGAGAGCGCGTCTATATGAGTGATTCTTATTACGTTTATATTATGTTAGCTGTGGTGATAGCGTGCTGGCCCCTTACTAATGCTTACTGCTAGAATAAAAGTAATGTATGCCTGGCTAGATCTCTTGTATGACCGGCTACAGGGTAAATATTGTTCAGGCTTGTTACGTTGTTTTAGAAATAATTATCTAAGCCTAGCTGCTACGCGTAACTCAAATAGAATGTCGATTTTTCCATTCGCTTCTTGGTGTGCTTGTGATATTTGTATGAACCCTATAAATCTTCCTGTATCATCATGCCAAAACTATCACCATTAATAGCGCGATGTAGCCAATAGTGTTGTCTATTCGGTTGGCTCCGTAAAGTTAACTAAGGGATAACATGTTTCCGTTTGCCTGCTTTTAAAAAGTATACACGATGGGTATTTGTTTTCTTCATACTCACTTTTCTATAATGCCTCTTCATTTAACGAAAGTGAGTACAATTGTATTCAACTACAATTAGCAGGATCTATCAATGAAGCGCAGAAGATATATAAAGAGCATAAGATAGCAATAGAGATTTTCCTCTGAAGCATAAAATCTGATGAAATTATCAACGATCAACACAATTTTATAAAATAAAAAAATAAACACCGGCACGACCATATGCGCCAAGCGGCGGCAGAGGTATACTGACTACACCCACTTATCCGTGTAATAGCGGACGAGCGTATTGCCATATACTGGCCACAATTCCAGACTCCGGACCGGACCGAGAATATTTCGATAGAAAAACTACATTTTTCTAACCTAGGATTTGAACCCAGAACTTCCTAATCACAAAGCGATGCGCTTTGCCACTAGACAAACGAGGAAGTCGCACAATTTTAGTACTTTTTGAAATAGAGTTCACAGTGTTCTTTGTTAGCATTCATTACTTTTAGCACATCATTTACTGCCAATGCCAAGTATATATGAACCTATTATTAGGAACGGAGGAGGAGGAGGCACTCGCAGCGTTGTGCGACCGCGGTGTTCTTACCGATCACCAAGGTTAAGCAGCTTTCGACTCGGTCGGCCTGAGATGGGTGACCATTTGTGGCATTTTCATATTCGAGCTTCTCCGTGCTTCGGAAGGCACGTTAAGCCGTTGGTCCCGGCTACCACTTAATGTGGTAGTCGTTAAGCCGAGTTTGAAGGCTTAAAGGCGGCTTGATAAGTCCCAACAGCAGGCGGCCACAAACCTGCCTCCACTAATCCGCACTGGGTCTGCATGGTCCCCACTAGGTCATACTTCTATGACCTAATCTTTCTCACCTCGATTTGTGAGGCCTTTGTCGAGCAGTGGGCAATATAGGCTGATATTAATATTATATATTATTAGGAACAAAGCAATACCTTTACATGATATTATGTAACTACACGATCATGCACATGACACGTGGAATGATCCTGCAATCCATGTCGGTATGCACGGTGAATTAACTTTATCTCAAATTTTATTCAAGAGATAACGCAATGGAGCCAAATGCGCAGTTACCATGTTGTACCTTCATATACGGTGCACTAAATCAAATTAATTTCAACACGTACATACGTATTTCCCGTGACGCCGTGCCAAGATTTTTATTTGGGAAAACATTCAGATTTTAGCCGTAGGTAGATATAATAATGAATTTCGTACGATGGCGCAATGCTTAACCCATTCCAACGTCGGAGTTTAATAGTCGCAGGTTCGATTACTGCACGGGACTAATCTGACCCACAATGTGACCCAAAATTATTTCGGTCTGGGTATTTGAATATGTGAAATTTCATGTTTGTAAACGTACCCACGACACAGGAATCCAAGTGTGGGGAGGGGCTACGTTTTTTTTAATAAAATAAAAACAGTGAAAAAGCAAAGTTCTATCTCTTCTCTCTTCTACAACATAAGCTTGTATAGAAGAGGCACATTAACATATCGCAATAAACTGACTTCTGTTTATTAATTCGTTTTAATACATCATTTTCAACAAAAGCTTGTTTTAACCTTTTAAGTGCAACTACTTAAAATATTATAGAGATATGAATGTGCCCAAAGAATTTGAAAACAGCTTCAGTGGAGATGACCGCGACGAATATCATACACTAAATAATACTATTTATCCTTCTCTCTAAGAGTTCTCTAATGTGGAGACGATCTTAGTACAGGATATTATAATTATAGGTTTGCAAACGTGGTACAGGACGCACTCACAGGCCAATGCTCGTATTTGATTGACACTGAGACTGAATCTTGACTGAATTGAGATTTGATTCTGAATTGACTTACATTTGGTATTCTTCTCCACTAAAGTACGATCTGGTCCCATACGATCGTCGATCCGGTTTCAGTATCATCTCAGTCTCATTTCGATATAATGTTAGGTTGTACAATATAAAATGTATTTTTAATCATTTGTTGATTACATTTTAACCGCAGCTGCGATAGTCTAATTAAAAAATAAACATCTAACTGAAATCCTTAATTTGACGGTGTTTTGTATATTTGTTGTTGATGTCAGTACAAAATTTTATCGGAATACCGTTGACATTTTATTCAATTTTCAGTCAGATTTCGATTCGGTCGATATTGGCATTTTACAATAATACCATTTGTGAGATTTATGACATTTCACAAAACTTCAATTAAGCAATTTTTTAGATAAAGCATTATTGATCCATAATGACAACCCTCTGGATAAGTTCTTAATATTAGGTGATTTTAATATGAGCTCCATTGATTGGAATGCATCCGATGACGGGCTGATACCTATCCATTTGACCAGCGAACATGCCCGTGACTTTATTAATGTGCTGAATGTTTGCGGTTTGGATCAATTTAATACTATTAGAAATAATTTCGGTCGCATGTTAGACTTAGTCCTCTCGAATGAGTCTGTATCAGTTTCTGCATGTCGTGATCCTCTTGTTACTGAGGACCCTTATCACAGGGCTTTGGAAGTTTCGGCAACCCTTATTGATATGTGTCCCCTTAACTTTTCTAAGCGTGTTATATATATGTACCACCGTGCTAATTACGACGAAATTCGTCTAAAACTTTCTAAACAAAACTGGGAAAACATCCTTAGCCAGAAAACTGTCGATACTGCAGTTGAACTTTTCTATAATGTGATCTATGAAGTAATAGACGAACATATCGCAACACGTTCAGCTAAGCACAATAAGTACCCGACATGGTATAGCGCATCGTTAATAAAAATTTTAAAAGAAAAATCTAAATTCCACCGCAAATATAAAGTTTATGGTAATAAATCAGACCAAGAGTCTTTTATAATACTTCGTGATAGAGCTAAGCTAGTTGAAAGAGAGTGCTACGATAAACATATATCTTCTATTGAGAGTTCAATAAGTGTCAATCCAAAAGCATTTTGGACATATGTCAAAGGACAACGAAATTCATCTTCATATCCCTCAAATATATATTATAAGAACAAATCACATCACGATGGACAGGAAATAAGTGAGTTATTTGCAAGTTATTTTCGTTCAACGTTCTTGGAATGTTCTTCCCCTAGTGCCACTTCATGTGCGTATACTGAACCTGCACATATTATTGACCAATGTTGTGGTGATTTAGCATCTATCGAAATTGACTGCAATGAAGTCCGTAAACTAATAAAGAATTTGGATTTAAATAAATCTGCTGGACCGGATGGCCTGCCAGCAACATTCCTAGTAAACTGTGCTGATGAATTATATCTTCCCCTATCTAATATTTTTAAAAGGTCTTTACAAGAAGGTGTTATGCCGTCTACGTGGAAGTCCGCATTTATAACGCCAGTTCACAAGAAAGGCCCCAAAGATTCTGTAGAAAACTATAGACCCATTTCAAAACTCTGTTTACTAGCTAAGATTTTTGAGCGAATTGTCTACAATCAAGTGTATAATAGTTTAAAACAATGCTTTAGTCCCCAGCAACATGGATTTATAAAATATAGGTCAACTGTTACTAACTTGGCGGTTTTCACGGACTTTGTTGCAGATCAAATGGATCATGGTAATCAAATCGACGCTATATATACGGATTATGCGAAAGCCTTTGATCGTTTAGATCATAAGATGCTACTATTGAAGCTTCAGAGAATCGGCATTAGAGGTGATCTCTTCAGATGGTTTACTTCATATATCAGGAATAGGTCTCAAGCAGTCGTACTTAATGGATTTATATCTTCCTGGTCTAGTATACCATCAGGAGTGCCACAGGGATCTCTGTTGGGACCTCTCTTGTTTACAATTTTCGTTAATGATATTGACCAATGCTTCCTATTTTCAAATTATCTTCTATTTGCTGATGACATGAAAATTTTTCAAGTTGTAAATAATGACTCTAACGCATTGAAACTCCAGGAAGATCTGGAAAGACTTGACGCTTACTGTCATCAAAATAAACTAGACTTAAATGTAAGTAAATGTTTTTCTATGAGTTTTAGCCGGAAGAAAAATCCGCATTGTTATAACTACAAAATTAAAAATCATTATTTAGATAAAAAGCACGAGGTAAAAGATTTAGGAGTTATCCTAGATTCTAAATTACAATTTTGTAATCATATTACTGCTGCTACCAACAAAGCATTTAGAGCGTTAGGATTTATAATGCGTATGTCAAAGTCTTTCAAATCTATGAAAACCATTAAAATCCTTTACTGTGCTTACGTCCGTAGCCATCTCGAGTATGCTAGTCAAATTTGGAATCCATGTTACGAATTATATAATCTTATGATTGAAAGAGTTCAAAAAAAGTTTACACGATTTCTTGCTTACAAATTTAAGATACCTAAACTTGCTTATGACGAACGTTGTACCAAGCTTCATCTCTTACCTCTTTCTGCTAGACGTAATATAGCAGATATTATATTACTTCTCAAGTTAATAAGGGGAGATGTGGATTGCCCGGCTTTGCTAAGCAAAGTAACTTTTAAAATACCAGTAGTAGCACCTCGGAACAGCTATAAACCTTTCAGCCTGACGTTTGCTCGCACGAACTATAGACAAAACAGCTTCCTTATTAGAGCCGGTAGGACATTTAATGATCTTAACGATATAAGTTTGGATTTGTTTCACAACAGTATCGGTAGTGTAAGAAACAAATTGTTAAGACCAATTGGCACGTCTAAACCTATTTAACATTGTGTTAGTGTATATTTTTGCTTTGTAGTTGGTTTGTATTTTTTTTTCCTTTGCTTTGTAGTTAGTTTGTATCTTTTATGTGCTTTAAAAAAAAAAAAAAAAAAAAAAAAAAAAAAAAAAAAAAAAAAAAAAAAAAAAAAACAAATAACACTGTGACTGTTTGTTATTAATAGTTGTTTTCTACATGTGATAGCTTATAATTAGCTTTTAGTTGCTACTTTGTGTCTAACTAGAATATTCATAAGCTGTTAGCTATCCTAATAAAACAAAATAAAAAAATAAAAATAAAAATTACGAGAATTGGCCCCCTGGTTTCATCGCAGTTCATTTTTGATTTTAAAGTTCCTAACGTTTCGAGTCCCTTACAGACAGGTTTCTGTAAAGCACTCCCGACCGGGATAAAATCTGAAAAATGGTTTTAGAACCTCAATTGGGCTTTAGCATAATGAATTAAAAAGATATTAACAATTTAATAAAATACCTAGCTACCTAGAAAGATTGATCCGACGATAACTAAAATAAAAGTCAGCTATCATTTATTATCGCGAGAAAATTTCACGCCCACTTCATTGTTTTTATAGCATCGTAACAAGCGCCGGAATAGAAGATTCATTCTGTTGTACGCTTGACTTCACATTTTTATAGGTTTGAATTAAACAAGAATATTCGAATCGATAACTGTGGAAAATATGCCTTTTATGTGGTGGATTCATTGATTGCTGATATGCACGTAGGACTGATCTAATTTAATAAAAGAAGAACGCAAAACAAGCCAGCGGGATTGTGAATTAGGTAAATCAGCGGAGTTACTTCGCAAGATCTTTTAAGTGGTGAACGCGTTCCGATCCAGTGGTAGATTAGAAGTTATATTAGATAAAAAAAAAGTAAATTGACAATTTGTAAGTGGACCCCCGTAGGGTTTATACAAAATAAATGATTTGAGTTTGATTTTGCCACAGCTATTGGGTCGTATTCATCTAGGATTCTGTCTTTAATTTCATTATGCTACAGATCCCCAATAACCTACACTTTCTCAAAACTAATAAGGTAGAATGACTGTGCAAATTTATTTTAAAATGTCCAATTGACATAGAATAGTTATTTGTGGAGCTAATAATATAACATGTTTTCAGTAAACAGGCGCCGTCAAACCGACCGTAAATACATAATAACAAACTGAAACCCTTTATTTTTATCCAATGACCTCAGTCTGGAGCAAAAGAAATTGTTGAATGCCCACACTGGTGAGGTAAAAATGTTTGGCATCGGTGAGAGGCGTGTAGGTGACGTTAAAAATACAATGGTAATTAGTCAAAGTTGATTATTTGAGTTAGTTCCGCGCGGCGCTTCCCTGTCGCGTCCAGCCTCTTGTGTTTGTAAATTTAAATGTAATGCATTATTCTGAACAACATGTGCGCATACGAGATAAGCGTAGAAAAAAGGTAGGGCAAAGAAATTAAAAATAATTAAAAATTCACAACTACATCATGCGTGATCGCTAAGATGCTAAATTCTAGCTATTCTTACATTTACGGCTTGCTTATTCTAACAGTATTAAGAATTAAAAAAGCGTGATCAATTAAGGATGTAATGCAAATTTAAATAAAATTTGAACTATAATTATTTACATTCGTAATTATTTTATAAAATAATATTACATACATTTCTAGTATAAGGCATCATAATGATAAACGTGTGTAATAAGACTAACCAATTTTGCAGTAGATGTCAGTGTTGCATAACGATATAAATAATAAAAAGGATATGTTGTTTGTTGTCTCTTCTCAGATTCAGTAATTAAGTCGTACTATGAATCGAAATTTGAAATGATTTGCTTACGTATTCTTTTTTTGTTTATGCGAGCAGAATATAGATAATAAATCAAATGCAGTCATAAGTTTCTTTCAAGAACTTGTTAAGTTTCGTCGGAAATGATGGTTTCCTTACGATTTTTTCTTGATCCTTACCTCGTCAGTTACATCACACAAACCGAATTTCTCAAAATCTAAGACAGGCGTGTAGGGGCTTGAACCGTGAGTTTGGTGATCAGGGTTGCCACATTCTTATTTAATAATAAAGTATGAATATTCCTATATCCTTATTAAGACCTACCACTAATAATTATATTTTTAAGATACTCTACGCCTTTTAAATAACAACATTTATTACAATAGAGAACAATAAACATAACAAATAAAAACAACAAAGTCAAATATAAAGGCCGGCGTGACTTTATAAAAAATTTACCTATTTTATTTTACAAATATAATCTTTATAATAAATATTCAAAGTATTACAGTCGTTAACAGTACTTCTTAAGTTCATGCGAACGGTAAGAGAGCTAAGACGATATTGAAGGTACTTTGTCTGGTGATGGCTATTTATAGGCATCGTCAAACAACATGTTTACGACGGCGTCGCCTACGCAGAATGCGCCGTTATAATTTACATTTGCTAACTAATCAAAACAGTTAGCGGAACTGAACAGAGACTAAACCTGTAATCTGGTATCTGTTTACATGATATGTTAAATAAATACGCAGTTGAGGCACGTTAAGCCGAATCATCAAAAAAAGATTGTGTGGTTTTATGAAACCACGGTAAAAGTGAAACATATTGGCCTTGGCTGCTCTGGCGAGCGCCTTTCACTTTATCCCTACTCCGCGGTCGACCGTCACGCGACATGCAACACACAGACCAAAAAGTTTGAGACGATCTAATAAAAGTTTCACTTTAAAAAGTTTTTGGAATTGATTTGTATGAGCAATAATTTGTTTTTATTGTATTATCTTCTAATGTACTTGAACTGAGTACTTGTTGGGTATACATAACTACCTACCAGCGGGGTAATAACAACAGTAAAAATTTTTTACTTGACACTGGCAAAACACGCTAAATATAACGACATAAAGTTACCCATTAAAGAAGTAGAACCTAAAACTAAGTGGAAAAACGTAGGTACAACTGAAATCATACAGTGATGGTCAATGATAAAATTTATAGATCGGACCGTAGGTTTTTCACATCCAAATATCTAAATAAGCCGAATCACTTAATAAAAGTATTTTCAAGTACTACTTTACCAATTCCAGAGAGTATTATAAGGCCTAGCCAAATCGTAATCATTTTGAATCGATTCTCTTTCTGGAATGGATAGCATACCTACGTGACTTTTCGTTGTAATTTTGATTGTTCGTACCTTCCCGTGAGAGGTTTTTGGCGGGAAGTCGAAGAGTGATGTTGTCAATTTGTTTTACTTTCCAAAACTTGTATTATTTCGACTAATAATGTGTAATGTTGGTGGAATATTAAACATTATGTGTTCTTATATGTGCATGAGTGAAGGTAATTGTAACAAAGTCATAAAACGTGCCTTTTCGGCTTCCCTCAAAACGGCCGTTGCAATTGGTATGTAAAGTATCCACCGCTTTACTATCCAGGGTGGGGTACTTCATTAATTTCATTATCATCGTTGTCATCAAATTCATAGGGGAGCCGAATTAATTTAAACAAACACGATTATAATTCTCACTGGACACTGGCAAAATACACTTATAATTAGTGTGAAGCCATAACTTGAAGAAGAAGAAGATCCCGTTCATTATTCCATTTTCTATTATCATTGACGACTGTAAAAAAGCTACTCTTAATCCAAATATAATACAATATATTATTATTATAGTACGCGTGATAACCCTACTAAAGCGACTGTCCATTCTAGTGAACTACAGACTACCACTATTTTCTTGATAACTTAAATGCACAAATATTTTTTTTTAAGAGATCAAAACAAGTTTATAAAAACGTCATTGAATTCCGTGCCATATTTCAGGGCACCTTTAGAACTCAATTCATGTACTTCGGTCAATGTTTCTTTGTTCATTATAGCCTGTTCACAATATATTTTTAGCGATAATGATAGTGGGTGGACTATATAAGAAAATTTATATATTTTTATTATTTTAACGGGTATTTTTTATAACTCTGACTGCCTCGTTGGTCTGGTGGCAAAGCGCATCGCTTTGTGATCACGAGGTCCTGGGTTCAAATCCTAGGTCGGACAAATGTAGATTTTCTAACCAAAAATTTCCCAGTATGAGTCCGGAGTCTGGAATTGTGCCCCGGTATATGGCAATTGGCTCGCCCTCTATTACATGGGACCTAACATCGTCGGCGAAACGTGGGTGTACTCAGTACACCTCTGCCACCCTCTCTGGGGAATATAGGCGTGACTGTGACGGTGTATTTTTTATAAAACATTTACAAACTTGAAATTCACATACATAACCACCCACACCGAAACAAATATTTGGACACAGATTTGCAATAATGTTTTAATCATGAAAATGTGCTAATCAAAATTATATTTTATTTCTACGGCGTTAATATTCTAAATCGAATGTCTGGTTGGATATGGTTAACATGGTATTGCCTATCAGCGTCCATTTATAGGCTACACAAAAATTTATCTCGTGCGGCCGAACTCTTAGGACCTGGACCTAGCCGTTGTCACTTGTTGTATAGCAATTGAAAGGCGCAATAAAAGGATACTTATCGTTTGATATGATTCATCGTTTTATCGATTTGCCACGTCGTACGCGCCATTTTGCTTGGGCCTTGGATTGACATTGATTGACAGCAAAACGAAACAGTGCTGCCAATTATCAAATAATAAAAAAAAACACAAAAAACTACAAAATGTCCACAGGCAATAAATATATATTTTTTGAAAAGATTTTTTGGAAGATTAGGTTTCCACAGGGAATTTTTTTTTTTTTGTTTTTTTTTTTAATTTTAATTCTAGTTTAGTAGTTTTAGACTTTAATACATATATCTGAAAGAGACCGCCCGTGATGTTACCGAAATATGGCGCTGCCGGAAGATCAGCGCTGCAGCATAATACAGCTGCGGCGTGGTCGACCGAGATAAAGATGGCCTTACGAATTGCACACTTTTGCGGGAAGACATGGATACTACTAGCCTAAGCAATGACAAATGTAAGCCTCCTCTTTGAGAGGAGGCCTAACAGTGGGACAGTTTCTTGACGGGGCTATATATATATATATATATATACAAAGTGTATCGTAAATAACGCAAGCCTCAGACACCCCGATTAGATCATTTCTTTCCAACACGTATTAGAAATGCATTTGAAATCTCTGTATTGCTTTGAACTAAGAATAAATTTAGTTTATTATAGCGCAATAAGGGAAAAAAAGCATTTTTTGCAAATTAAAAAATGTAATATACTTTAAAAATAGTTGGAATCACAAACTACTTTCAGGTCTTGCGTTTATTATGTTACGCCTTGTATATATATATATGCATTTTTTTTAACTTACGGGTGTTCGATTGAGCTGAAATTTGGCATACACATGTAAGTTCGGTGACAATGCAAATTATGGTATAATTGAGCTGGTCTGATGATAGAGTCGGAAGGTGGCAATAGAAACACGTGAATTAAACAACATAACCCCCTCGTGTTTAGTCTTGTTGGATAGCTATTAATCAAAGTCTGATGATGAAGCCGAAAGGTGGCCAATGGAACCACCCAATAACTCAATATAACCCCGCCGTGTTTGGGCACGTTAGATTTGTCTTGACGAGTACTTTGGACTCGTATGGTGTCCAAGGTCTGATGATGAAGCCATGAAAAATCCTCAACTAATCAAGATATTTTCGTTATTTTTTATAAAAGCTTGATTTAAAAAGGCGTCTTATATATTTTTTTTCCAAACTGTGCTTATATGGCGAAGCGGCGACAGTTGTTTCAAACAAAATCATGCACTATTTTATTTCTATTATTACGATTTCTGTAATTACAACAAAATTAAAGTTCTGTTATAGGTATTTTAGTATAATGTTAATTTTTAACAAGTCTTATAATTGACGGACGATTTAGCGCAGTGGTTAAGAGCTTAAACCGCCCCGCCCACTGTGTCTAATAGGGGCGGGTTCGATTCCCGCACGGGACAAATCTTTGTGTGATCCACAATTATTTGTTCTGGTCTGGGTATTTGTGTATGTGATTTTTCATGTTTGTAAATCCTAGTGTGGAGCTAAGTTTGTACAAAAAAAATAACTGGGCAAGTGCAAGTAGGACTCGCGCTCTAAGGGTTTCGTACCGGGTTCAGTTTCGGCCAGTTTCAGCGCCAAATTGTAGTTTCGTCGGGTCTAGAGAACTCGTGAAGACAAATCCAACGAGCTCAAACCCGGCGGGGGTATGTTTAGTATTTGGGTAGTTCCGTTGGTCACCTTGCCACTTCATCATCAGACCCTAAACATTATCTGGTTGTATAGTACTTGTCAATACTAATCTAACAAGCCTAAACACGAGGTAGTTATGTTGTGTAGTTGATATGTTCCCATGGCCACCTTTCAACCCTATCAAAAGACTGTTTTGGAGCTGGGTCCATAGTATGTACTATATTATTGCATTATCACCGAACTAACATACGTATGCTAAATTTCAGCTCAGTCGGATACATGCTTTCTATTGTCAATCGCTAATGGATATCTTAATAAAATAAAATAAAACTAATAAATAAAATGCCCAAAGTGCTTGAAAATGGATTACAAGATTTGAACCAGAAAGACAGATAGACATACGAACACAAAAGCTACTAAAATGTTACCTATACCTCGTTAGTCTATTGGCGAATAATGCGCTTAGCGATCACGAGGTCCTGAGTTCGAATCCCAGGTCAGAACAAATGTAATTTTTCGATAGAAATATTTCCACTGTCAACTGGCGTTGTGCCCGAAATAATGGCATTAGGCTTGCCCCCTATTGCATAAAACCTAACATCCGACCTTGGGGAATACAGGTAATGTTTATTTTTATATATTTTACAATTGAAATGAATAACTTTAATATTCAATTATTTCCGTATAAAAACACACCGGTACGCCTACATTCCCCAAGCGGGAGTGGCTAAGAGGTGTACTATGTGCGCACACCAACTTATTGCTGAGAATGTAAGGTGCCAATGTAATAGGGGCGAGGCTATTGCTATTATACCGGGCAAAACTTCGGACTCCGGACTGGTACTGGGAAATTTTCTATAGAAAAACTACATTTTGCTCGCCCTACAATTTGTACGAGATCCTCAGCGATCTCTAAACGCATTATACAGAATTTACTTGTTCAACGAGACAGTCCATAAAAATACCTTTTAAAAAAGTGCTCTTTCTTTATAAAATTTTACCGTAATTAAATTAATAACATTTAATTTTTATTTAAACTAAAAAAACAAAAGAATAAATCGAGAATCTGATCCAATTTATGTCCTATACCCTACACAAATGGCCCCACAGATATAAGAGATCTGTGGCGCTATCTCTGTGTGTGTGTGTGATTAAATATTTATTCACCACAAATCAAAATAGTTCCACAAAATGTCACTGATAGCACATAGACAAAGAAGTATTGTTGTAGTGTGTGAGGTAGTCACTAGACAGCGCTATTTTAATTTTTCATCAAATTTGAGGGGAAAATAATTATTTTTTATATGTTATAGTTATAAATTGACAAATATCAGATTCCTTCCTTTACTTGTACTTTAAACTTTAAATTCTAGGTCAACGGGAAGTGCTATAAAATTTCTAATGAGTGAATTTAAATGGATATATCTTTTTTTTGGTTATCCTTAGAACCTTCATTTTTTTACATTAGTAGGGGACCGTAGACTATCGTATTTGGTATAAATTTAAACTTAATACCTTGAGCCGTTCCTGACAAAAAACCCTACAAAAAGTGATAACCGTCGGACAGACGGACAACGAAGTGATCCTATAAGGGTTTTGTTTTAGGTACGAAACCCTAAAAACAAGGTAAATACCTACTTAATATTTTTATGAGCAGTATGTATACCTATGTTACTTGTCATCGCAGTCACCTCGAATAGTCGTATGTAAAACGGAACTTAAATCGGAAGACACAAAAATCGATTTATTTTAATAAGAAATAATATACTACGAAATTTGTCATTAGAGTATTTTAAATTCTTGTACACTTAGAACAATAAACAGATTGTCATATCTCCTGAAGAAACTAAAGTTTTTGCAACTTTTAAAACTGACAAAAATATTTTACATTTATCATTAAAGCAGAAGGAACCTGTTGGAACTCGGTACTTCCTGCCTAACCCGCAAGCAATCTGGCGAGACGATATACTCGTAGATAGATAAATTAAAGCTGCCTTGTAACAATTATAATCCAATATTCGAATTGTCAATTCACTCTTACCTCTATCTTTTCTGGTATGGAAACCCTTGCCTTGGAGTTTGTTTTCACTGCCAAATATTATCAGCAACAGTCACACACCATTATTATAGTGTCTATAACTATTTTTAGTTCAGAGACAGGCGAGTGCGTGCCAAATATAAACGATTGTTAAATACATTCAATTGTTCAACGTAAATTTAACTCCGGAGTCAAAAATACTTATCAACTGAGAACCTCTAAGAATACATTTATATAAATTCCCAAGAACAAAGCACTATTCATTTTATAACAAATTAGCAGTTACCCGCGACTTCGTAACCGGTCGACAACAGCGCCACCTACGGGGTCTATGTTATATAGCCCATGTCACTTCTGGATAAGGTAGCTTTCTAATGGTGAAAGAATTTTTGAAATCGGCCCAGTAGTTTTTGAGTTCATTCATTACATAAATACAAAAATACAATTTTTTTTCTTTTTATATTATTAGTATAGCTAAAATATTGTTCAATTATATTTAATTTAACAATAGAAATATTGTATCTGATGATCAAAAAGCTTAAAATTTTAATCTGAGGACCGTAAATATCTGGACATCAAAACAACAAAACACTATCAAAAAATAACAATGAATACCGTCAAACCATTCCCTAGGCGGGTGTGACAGAAGTGTGATATATACACCCACATATCATCACATTAGCACGCATGTAATAAGCGCGAATCTCCTCCTTCCAAACTACGAACTTCTATTAAGGTTTTTTTTTTTATAGAAAAACCGCATTTTTGAACCGAGGACCTCGTCACTAGATTAACGAAGCAGTCTCATCATCATCATCATCAGCGTATACCAGTCCACTGCTAGACATACGCCTCTCTAATCGCACGCCACTGAGGAAGATCTTCGGCTACTCTCATTCAATTTGCGCCAGCCACCTTACGAAGATTTTCGCTCTACGTAGCCTGCCGTACATTTGCCAGCGTAAGAGTAAACAAATCTGAACATTCTCTCTTGACAACACTTTAGAACATTACCCTACCAGGTCAACGAGTCTACTACCGTACATATCTTTTCCAGTGTGAATTATGCCTGATTGACCCATAATCACAGTACATTAGATACGAATACGAGACTAGGACGTCCAGAATTCCAGCTGCCCCTGGCCCTTGAGCTAAATGTTGATGCCAAAAGAGTCCCTGAGATGGTCGCGCGTATCTTATATTTATACAGATCACCATTTCACACTACGCAAGAGATCATTGACTGCGCCGCACGCGCACCATGTCGCACACGCGTAAATACACAAAATTAAAAATCACGTCGTATCAACAAATGTAGATATATTCGAAACAACAATATAAAAAATTGTGCCTGTACTTAACACAGTTGGATTTTATTTTTGTGATCATGACGAACACGTATAACATGAAGGAGTTCAGCTCAACGTAAGTGTTAATTTTTATGAATAGATTATAGTGTTCTATGAAATGTTTTAATTTACACAGATACGAGTATATTTTAAGTTTTTTTTTTAACAATCATTTCAATAACAATATTAAAACACGGAAACTCAATCTACCCTTGATGTCTTAATATTTATACTATTTACGTACCATGTGGGTGTACAGTCGAGATGATTATAATTGAGTATGTAAGCATACCCAGGTTTCCAAAAAAAAATGTAAATTCAAATATTGCAACAACTAAAGGCATTAATAATGTGGCAGCTCATATTAAGTGAAGTTGTCAAATGTAGATATACACATTAACCATTTACATTATAAGATTGCACACAATTTTTTGAAACGTTATTAGTGCTTCTATATTAATTAACTCGAGTGTACCTAAATGTGTACACTACAATAGGTAAACGTCAAAATAAAATGGCGTCAGTTGAGTAATTTTTACGTGCACCAAACTATTAATTATACCAGTTTTACACTTTCTCACTTCACCGGGAGAGGCTATCATGCGGAAAAATATGTAGGTATTGCGGATCGCGTAGCATAGTATACAGTGTTTAATCGATAAGTGTGTCCAGTCAATTAATTCGTTTTTAATAGAATATTACAGATTTAACTGATACCAATCCTCGTCCCCTAGCCCATACAATTACCACTGTGCATCGTAAAAATGTTGTTTTATTATTTATTGCGAGTAATAACAAGTGATCAGGACGACCCAATCTTTGGATTGATAGGTATCTTTACATTGATAAGTATTGAAGTAGGTACTGTTACTTTTTGATAATATAAATTAAAATTCTTTTCCATGCCTACTCGTAATGATGGGCCATTAATTAGTTAATTATTAAATATTTTATTAATTAGTATTTTATGAAACATAAATTAAAAAAGTGAGACAAAAGTCGTTGAGCATAAACCATCACTGATGAATCGGCCCTTTTTGGTCTTTATTTTCGTTTTACGTGTATTATATTAATGTTTCGTTAATAAATGTGGGTGTAAAAAATCAGGTGATGCAAAATAATGACCCATAAAATCTTAGAATATAGACATTATTATTATGTATACACCTACTACTGATGCCAAACACGCTTAACATTTAATATACTAATCATAAAACACGACGAGAACATTAATACAGACGCTCTTATTATTGAAACACCTAAACGGATATTGTTGTACTTTCTTACTAAAATCCCGATGAATGTTTATAAAATATTAGGTAGGGTAGACATATTAAGCCATATTGTATTAACTCCTACACACACGATACCTGTGTACATACGCATGAATACTAAATTATAATTGCACATTATTATGTGTGGTCTCAATTCATATAGACACAAAAAACCATCTCTTTCAGAATTCTTCATAAATATCGTAAAAATCTCCAAAATTAGTATTCTACTTTTTATAACGGCCAAAATTGAGATTTTAATGTTCAATTTTCTGAAAACGAGTATATATAATATTCTTATTGTGATATTTTCAACTATGGCTGACCGCGAATTCATCTGCATATGTATCTTTATAAATTATAGCGAATGTGTTATTCCATTGTATAAGCTATATTACTATAAAGTTTCAACAAAATCCGTGAAGTCGTTTTTGCATGAGAGAGTAACAAACATTCATCTATCCTCACAAACTTTTGCGTTTATAATAATTATAGGATCATCATCATTTTGTCCTCATTACATCTGGTCGGCACAATATGTATTACCAAATGTAAGACATATTAGTTATACGGCATGGTTTTATCGAATGGCCGCAGAGGCACTTACCATCAACCCTTCTTGTAGCAGTGGCCCAAATAACTGGGGCTATGGGTGTAATTCTAAAGAAAGTTGTTTTGTTTCCGATAATATCCAGCCCAAACGAACCCTCGTCCAACGTAGCATCGGAATAGAGCCACCATACTTCTTTTCAATTTCTGTGACTATCATTCACATTTTCAATATTCGTTGCTGGATTAATTTGCTTCTTACGACGACTAGCTGTTAGTCCATTTGGTAGTGGGGAACTTCATTTTTAGTTCGTCCTCATACGGAATTATGCTCATTCTATCTCAAATTCAAAATATGATTCAGTAAAAAAAAAACACGAAAAGGAAATTTGTTACACTATATTTTTTGTCATATTGCACATCTTTTTTTGGAAAATATCAACTATTGGTCTTCGTAACCGACTAGCGTGTAAGAGACGAACTATGAGAGTGGAGGAAGCCAGAGAGGTATGAAAAGAAAGTACCTGTTGGAACTGTACACTCTGCCTACCCTGCAAGGGAACTGTCGTGATGATATACAAGGTGTAACAAAAATAATAAAATAAATAAGACCTCAGACACCCCGATTAGATAATTGCTTCACAAAATCAGTACGAAAACCAAATTTTAAGTTTTTTACCTCTTTTTTTAAGCACATTTATACCCCAATAAACAATGGAACTTGTACGTGTATGTGTCTGTATTGAGAAATACGTTTTAGAAATACATTTGACATTTCCGTATTGCTTTGTGTCAAGAATAAATTTACTTTGTTATTAGCGCACAGGAGTAACAGTTCTTTTTTCAAATTAAGAAAAAAATGTAAGATTCATTAAAAATTATTGGAATCAATTCACCTACCGATTTAGAAGCAAGACTTTCAGGTCTAGCGCTAATTATGTTGCAGCTTGTAGAAAGATCAACTATTTATTTTCGTAGACATGGACAGAGGCGCGCAAAATATTGGTGTTGCGCAGAAAGTATTTGGGTCGCAATCCGCATTGGGCGCAACCCGTTTTTTATTAACCTAGACACAGTACCACGCGTTGACACGTTAAGTTGTCTAATTTTGATATTAGAGCAGATGCTCTAATAGCAAAATTAGACAACTCGCATTAGTAGAACATCTGTTCTACTGACCTGACCGTAGACTGCTTGGATCACTGGATCAAGTACTCGTGGGTTGATTCTTGAACGGAACAAATTTTGTTGTGACCAATAGATATTTGTTTCACTCTACATGTTTGTGTATGTAATTATGCTCGTGTTTATAAACACTCTAGTCTACAAAAATATTCATAGTAGACCAAGCTTTACAAAAAAGAAATGCATAAGGAGAATAAATACTGGCTTCGCAAGGGAACAATGTCACTCTGTAATCTCCTGTAAATTCTGTTTATGAATATATCTTGTGAAGACGGTACATGGATCTTTAACGACACTAAAATTCCTGTGTGGATTCCTTCGTCATAGTTATGGGCTCCAGAGTCTCCAACCGTAATAGACTGGTACAACCGTAATAGACCACATAAGTCTTATTCAAGTGAACATATCTTGGAGAAACAAAACTCTTCCTTGCACCTCCGGTGCTCATAATGGCATGCAGCCACTCACACCTCTGCGTCCTCCTCGAGACTGAATATCAGGGACCCAGTCGTCTGCAATCCTTAAAACAGTCTCTTTTTTAAGCTCCGGACAGCAGAGTTTGAATTCTTGCTTAGATTCGGCATTCCCAGTTATATTTATGTGTATTAGTCGAAGCATATTATTCATCCTTTAGCCTATCTATCTATCTATCTATATCATCACGCCAGCTCCCTCGCGGGGTAGGCAGAGAGTACAGAGTTCCAACAGGTTCTTTCCTTACATACCTCTCTGGCTTCCTCCACTCTCATAGTTCGTCTCATACACACTCGCCGGTTACGGAGACTCTTGACTTGCCCTTCAGCTAAGACACGGTCTATTTGGTCATGGTAAGATAGTCTAGGTTTTCCCCGGCACCTACATCCTTCCACATTCGCATTGTATATCTGTTTTGTCATTCTTTCTTCTGGCATTCTTTCTATATGCCCGAACCAACGGAGCATACCCTTTCTCATCTTTACACCGATACTATCTTTCATACCTACTCGCTTTCTTACTACGCTGTTGCGAATACGGTCGGTCAGCGTGACTCCGCACATCTTCCGCAGAGATCGCATTTCGACCGCATTTATCCTGCTTTCGTTCTCCTTCTTACATACCCAACTCTCACTGCCATATAACAGCGTTGGGACAAGCACTCCGTTATGCATGGCCAGCTGCGCCTTTTGGCTTAAGTGCCGGCTCCCAAGTAGCCTTCCCATCACACCATTCACTCTATTACCTGCATTCACTCTTCTCTCTATATCAGCGGTGTATTTCCCATACTTACTGAAGGCGCATCCAAGATATACAAACTCATTCACTTGCTCCAGCACATCGTTACCAACCACAATCCTTGCATTCGTTCTGGTTTCTTCCCGTTCAAAAACCATAATTTTGGTTTTCTTCACATTCAAATGTAAGCCATTGTTCATGCAGTCGTCTCTCATAACTGTGACTAGTGTTTGCAGATCAGTGGCTGTTGGCGCTATCAAAACCGCGTCATCTGCATACAATAGGTGGTTTATCACTAGATCACCCATTTTTACCCCTTCAGTCATCGCATTCAGTCTTTGAAGACTTTTATCCAGATACACTATAAACAGTCTAGCGGACAACACGCAACCCTGCTTGACGCCGATTTTAACGTCAAACCAAGGTGACATGTTACCACCCACCCGTACGCATGCCTTGCTGTCCACGTAGGTGGACTGGACGGCTCGCAACAGGGTGCCGTTTATATCATACTCTGGCAAAATGTCCCAAAGTCTCTTTCGCACGACTCTATCAAACGCCTTCTCTAGGTCCACAAAACCGCAGAAAACCTTCCGGCCTACTGCCAGATGCTTTTCTACGATGTTGCGGAGGGAGAAAACTTGATCCGAACATCCTCTTCCAGACCTGAAACCTCCCTGTGCCTCACACAACACTCCATCGGACTTCTCGCGCATTCTCCGTTCAATAATTTTACCATACACCTTAGCTGCCAAGCTGATCAAACTGATGGCTCTGTAATTGGCGCAGTCATATTGTGAGCCCTTGCCTTTATACAAGGGTACTATGACTGCGCGGTGCCAATCTGTAGGGACTCTACCGGTCTTCCAGCAAAGATTTGCGAGGACCCAAAAAGCGTCCCGGACGCAAGTTCCACCATATTTAATCATCTCGGCAGATATCATGTCTATTCCCGCAGCTTTACCATTTTTCATACTTCGTATCGCCCATTCAACTTCTTCCATAGTGATGTCCTCTGTGGATTCTGGTGCCGCAAACTCGCTCGGCTCGTCTGTGGCACCAGCATCCGGGGCATTCTCATACATTTCTCCAAAGTATTCAAAGTATTTTAGCCTTTAGCCTACTAAGGCATAAATAGTTTGTTGTTAAAAGCTATAATACCTATACATATTTTTTTCTTGGTTTTAAAACAACAGCTACCTTAGGGTATTCAGGCATATCAAATACAAATCTTGTCCTTTATCTACAAGTTTATATGTCACTTTAAGGTTTTTTAGATGTCAAAATTAAACAGCATTCTCTATTATAAGTATTGTAAATCAATGAAAGGTCATGACCGGTGAAGCTGTAAAGGCTCCTCGGTCAACAGCGTAGTCATTCACACATACAAAAATCAATGGAACATTGTTGCAATACAACTCGCCCAACGTACTACATTCATAGATACCACATCTATCAGGTGCTCCTACGCAGCGTCACACATGCTTTACACTGTACAGAATTGAAATAAATTGACACAATCAGAACTGCAGCCACCTGCAACAGTGTCAGAATCAACTCGACTTGCGCCACGGCTTGGCTAGTAAATTATAGCATAATAATGGCACATGTCCAAATATACTCTAAATAATATCGTCTGAATCTAAAGTAATTTGATCACGTTATATACGAGGCATGCCTTTTAAGTTCTGTCGTTTCCATATTTCCCGGCAATTTTGAATTTGGAACTGTTCTATATTCGAATGTGTTTAAATTTTGAATCTCAAAACAGTTGAAAGTATTAGGATTAATGCTATTGTTTAGTCACAGCGTCGATTGGAATCTGTCAGGTTACGTACGAAAATGAATCTTTCTAAGGAAAATATTAATAATATTCGTATATGTGAATTTTCATGTTTGTAAACGCACCCACGACACAGGAATAAATCCTAGTGTGGGACTACGTTTAAAAAAATCATTTCATCATTAGTTCATGCAATAATTTTCTACATCTTTAGAAGAGGCCTGACACGGCTTCAGTGTTTTGAAGAGCTAACATCTGTGTTCAGTGATGAAGCCCCATGTCTGCGGACTGTCGAACGCTGGTATTTAGAATTCCAGCGTGGACATACTAATGTTAGTGACAAATCTCGCGAAGGACGCCCAAAATCCGCCTTTATTGAAGATAACATCATTGCTGTGAGACAACTAATTCTCGAAGATCGTCATGTGACGTATCGAGAGATAGAGGCTCTATTAGGCATCTCAGGGACAACCATTCCGAAGATCTTGCATGGAGCACTTGGTGTGAGAAAGCTGGTTTGCCGTTGCATACCGCATCTGCTTTCCGACGATCACAAGGCGGCCCGCGTCAGATGGTGTAAGAAAACTCTGCAAAGGTTCAACCGAGGAGAGTCAAATCACGTCTACGACATCATCAGTGGTGACGAAACTTGGATCTATGCCTACAATCCTGATTCCAAACAACAATCTACAATCTGGGTCTTTCAAGACGAGCCAAAGCCGACTCAAGTTGTTCGTTCTCGAAGCACTTCAAAGAAGATGGTGGCCACGTTCATTGGAAAAACCGGCCATGTTGCGACTATTGCACTTGAAGATCGTAGAACGGTTAACGCAGAGTGGTATACCACAATTTGTTTACCACAAGTCATCCCCGAACTTCGAAAATCTAACTCAAAGTGACGCTTCATCCTGCACCACGACAACGCAAGCTCACACAGCGTTCGTCAAACGATTGAGTATTTGAAGCAGGAAAAAGTAGAAATTCTTGACCATCCTCCATATAGTCCCGACCTAAGCCCTAACGATTTCTTTACATTTCCTAAAATTAAAAAAGTCTTCGTGGTCAATGGTTCCAGTCCGGTGAAGAAGCATTCGATGCTTTCAAGTCAGCCATTTTGAACACCCCCACTTTAGAGTGGGATAAATGTTATAATAACTGGTTTGAGCGAATGGAAAAGTGTATTAAGCTACGTGGTGAATACTTTGAAAAACAATAAAAAGTACTATAAGGTTCTAGTTGTGTTTTTTTCTTCAAACGACAAAACTTAAAAGGCATGCCTCGTACACAGTCGCGTGCGATGCATGAGATGAAAAATCTAAATTATCATAACCCTTTAATTACACTAGTCAGTGTCACATTGTAGCACAAATAAGTGAATGGGATTATGAAAATCTTGGAGATAACAACTTTATATGACTGTCATGTGTTGTCGCATCGTCTATTACTGTAAGATTATGTTTAGGTTTGCATGGATTTTCTTATAAGTGCGAAACATAATTAATCAAAGGTTCGCTGGAAGATAACTCATATTTGAGTTAAGCTCGCCTTTTTGTATACTGCCTAAATGTAAACTTGTTTTTCTTTCACTTCCAACTGTATACAATAAAGAATAAATAAATATCACGTTTTGTATTTTGTAGCTGGATAATTAGTCCATATGCAGATTATCCGAATTAATTACATATTTTTCTCATACATATAAAACGTAGCCGCACATCATAAATTGTTGTTGTTTCACTTTATACAATATTTTAACATACCGTAAGTTTATTTTAATTTGCACGCCATAAATGGCAAAATATTCTGTACCCTATTTTTGTTTGTAACACCTTGTAACAATATTCGTATTAATAAAGATATTGTATTGAACTTCACTGTCGAAAAAAATACTAATTTTGATAACCAATAGAACTAGTTACGTTTACTTTGCGCTATTCCGCAACATCATATCCTGTAGTAACTCTTAGTTGGCACGTGCAACCTGAAATAAAACCAGCTAGCAGATAATGAGGTCTTGAAAATTTGCATTTGCAATACTGTCTGACACGGTAGTTTAACATTCCTTTGCTTTTAGACACCGTCACGGCTACTACCGGTATTTATAATTTCAACACATACGTTTCGTTCTTTGTCCCCTGTTTACATCAGTATAGTCAATTGAGCAAATAAACCGAAATAATCCAGCAAATTTATGAGTCATAATCGCATGAACATCTTTTGTGTCATAATTTACCAAGATGCGGTCTGTTACATCAGCAATTCAGCAATAGCCGTGGGAATCAAGGAGACCTGCTCTCTTGTCTTAGAATTATTTATTTCTTATTATTAAAGTATGGCGTGGAGAGGAGTGAGTGGAGAATCCATTGTTTAGCATCTGGTATCAGCTGAATATCCTAGTGGGGCAGTCCTCCACGGTATGCTGGATTGTCTGCACTGAGTCTCCACAGACACATTAAGAAGATTCAATGATACCCCACCTGTGCGGATGATAATTGCACCTTGCGACACCGGGATTTCTTGTTAGAGTATTATTCCGTCACCCTCATTGAGTCTTATCTATGCAGTGCCTAGCCAAATGGACTTTCTACAGTCGTAACGCTAATAGAAAACGAAAAAATGTATGGTAATGACATTTTACAACTAACATTTAGGTGGTCAGAACGATGCGCTATCGATTGCGACAAGAGAATAGAAACAAAACGCTGGTCACTTGTCTAGGTCACAAAGCAAATATAAAGAGGAGATGTTTTATTAGAATTCCCTATACAATCAAGCGAATCACTGCGCGGAATGGCGCGGGATGAAAAGGACGTTACACCCCGCCCACTTCTGTATTTGACAGACTAACGTAAACAAAAGACAAAACCCCTCATTATATATGCTTCGTGGTGTAGGCCCTCAGAAAATTTTCGTTAATCATCCTAGGATTAGCCGTCAAACACTGAATAGATTTCACTCGAATGTAAACATTGGATAAAGCCTTCTTATTTAAAATGACAAAACAGTTTCTATTACACTATCTACACAATATAAATATGTAGCAAAATATCATTTACCGTACCACAACAGTAACGCATTTTTTTTTATTTACAGTGCTATCATCACACAAAATGGTATATATCCATCGACGATATCCATTAACACAATCAACGCGAAATGTAAACAGAACGACTTGGAGATGAACGCCTACGATCCTTTTCAAAACAGAAAACTGCAACATCCTAACTCGTAAGTATCAAAACGTATTCATCATCATTTTTATCTGAAAGATGACTGTTGGACAAAGGCCTGCCCCAAAGATCGCCATGGCGACCGGATTTTATTGCAACCACGCAAAATGTATGCAACAATTTTGGATACAAAAAGAACTAGGTACGTTTACTTCGCGCTATTCCGCAACATCATATCCTGTAGGAAACTTTTAGTTGGCACGTGCAACTCGAAATAAAACCAGCTGACAGATAATGAGGTCTTGAAAATTTGCATTTGCAATACTGTCTGACACGGTAGTTTGACATTCCTTTTCTTTTAGAACCCGTCACGGCTACTACCGCTATTTATAATTTCAACACATACGTTTCGTTATGTATACATCAGTATAGTCAATTGAGTGAAAAACCGAAACAACCCAGCAAATTGATGGGTCATAATCGCATGTACATCTTTTGTCTTATAACTGACGAACTTTTTGTGTATGTGTGTGTGTGTGTGTGTGTGAATGATCTACGCTGTTGGCCGCGGGGCCTTTACAGCTACACCGGGCAAGAGGGGGAGCGTGCAACGCTACGCTCAAGCCAGAACGGCAAGGGGGCAACTATCTCAAGGGTGCCTCAAGAAGGAACGGCCTCGGCTTGGGCAGTCGCTATGGAGGAGGGCATTTACTAGGTGTCTCGCTGTGGTGCTCTGCACTAGCCGGCGGACAAGGGATTCTTCGACCTCGAACTGACAGACGATTTGGTTCTGTAGTTAAGCAAAAGCCGCTCCGCCCACTGCGTAGAATAGTCGCGGGTTCGATTCCCGCACGGGACAAATCATTGTGTGACCCACATTACTTGTTTCGATCTGGGTATGTATGTGAATCTTCATGTTTGTAAACGCACCTACGACACAGGAATATATCATAGTGTCCGACTACGGTTTAAAAAAAACATCATTATCAGCCTAAAGATGTCCGCTTCAGGACAAAGGCCTGCCCCAAAGCCCGCCACGACGATCGGCCTTATACTGAGTTCTTAGATTAACGCGAATATTACGCATGAAATAAAACTATTTTTTCGGATTTTATCGCGGCTTATTTTGATTTTTAAGTTCCCGACGTTTCGAGTGCTTTGCAGCACCCATGGTCACGGGAACGGTCCTTGGTCCTTCCCGTGACCATGGGTGCTGCAAAGCACTCGAAACGTCGGGAACTTAAAAATCAAAATAAACCGCGATAAAAACCGAAAAAATAGATCGGCCTTATGTTTACGCAAAATGTGTTTGCAACGACACCGACCAGTTTCCCTTCCTTCCCCTCGTTTAAGTTGCATTCAGCAGAATTGAAGTAGAAAACTGCCTGCCTCGTTGGACTAATGGCAAAGCGCATCGCTTTGTGATCACGAGGTCTTGGATTCAAATCCTAGGTCAGACAAATGCAGTTTTCTAACGAAAAATTTCCTGTATGAGTCCGGAGCCTGGAATTATGCCCGGTATATAGCAATAGGCCCTATTACATGGGCCTAACATCTTCAGCTTAAAGTGGGTGTACAGAACACCTTTGCCACCCCCGCTTGGCAAATATAGGCGTAACGGTGTTTATTTTATTTATTTTAAAGTAGGAGACAAACGTACATAGTGCGCACACCCACATTTTACCGACGATCTTAGATACTAATGTAACAGGGACGAGCCCGGCATCCCACAGGGGACAGTTCTGGATTCGCTACTGTTTAGTAGCAATTAATTTAATAAAAAATCCATTAATACCCTACTAGGAACAGAATAAAGGATCCCAATAACCACTCGCACCATGAGCCACTAGACTAACGATCACTTTAATAAACTGTATAATAATTTGACTGGCGTCTATGATTCCATGTTTATCTTAAAATTCTCAAAGAGAAGCTGGCTATTGCACCGCATTATGTACCGTCAAGGAAAGAAAAACTGGTTAAACAACTCATTATTAAAATACCTACAGTATCGTATATTCTCCTTGTCTTTAGCTTAAGGATGTTCCCTATTATTAATATTTAATATGTACATTTATATAATTGTTTCTACTATCATAGGTATCATGGCGAAAGGTGTTGCATTTATACGCCGGTCTAAACAATGTTTGTAATTTATATCTTTCCTATACTAGTTAACTCCATCAATTAAATAAAAAACAATTACACTTATTTAGACTGGCATACAAATGCTACAACTTTCGACAGGATACTGTGTAAAGAGTAAATATGTTAATATATTTTCAGAGACGCGATGTCGTTCGCAAATCTTTTGAAATCGTCACTGGGATCAGGAATACTGGCTATGCCAGCCGCTTTCAAGAACGCGGGCACTGTAGTGGGCATCTTTGGAACGATTATCCTGGGTTACATTTGCACACACTGTGTCTATTTACTGGTAAGCTTCTATTTGTGATAAGGTCAAAACTTAGAGTATAAATATAATATAGACAGCGTGCTCGCATGTGACAGCGTGTCCGTTCACGCGCTGATGAATTTATTACCATCTGCTGTTGTTACATGTAACTTCCATTTTGTCTTACAACTTCAGGTAGTTAGTAGGTACTTGACAAGATGTAAATTACCCATAACACTGTAAAAATAGTAAATGGATACTAATAGTATGTTATTTAAAATTCAATTTTCTTGCTACACAATTGGAGTATTAATTGAAATGTCACGTTAAATGTGGTTGACATGTTGTTGCTTGTGGATGATCATTGGGACTCTGTAAGCTGTGTTAAGGCAACAAATAAATCTTAAACTCGCATTTCAATTATATTTTTGCCGTATTTTATTATCTTCAATTTGTGTAAATACGCTATGTAAAGTGCGGCTAGAATCGAGACGATTTAATATTTAGACAGTATCTCCGTCTATGACATTGTTATATACTGAGGGTCAAAGCTATGTTATTTTTAGTCACGGGTAGGATGTGTTTGCTTGTCGGCTACACAAAATTATTATTTAATGTTTAGCTAAATGACTTCCTAGTTTTGAAAGAGTAACTAATGACATTTAGTTATCTACAGTGGAAAACTTTAAGACTAATATACCACCTGTCATTGCGACAAAATGAACGATTAAAATCGTCGATGCATTTCGACACTGAATTTTGATGATAAGAAATGGGGTGCACACGGCTGGCAGTTAACTAACTAAACGATTTAGTAAATAATTAAAAAAAGCTGCAGATTACAGTGAAAGTGCTAACCCACTCTGGACCCGCAACGATATGAGCGCCTCGATATGAAAGACATTTATTTAACAATTTGGTCAATCGTAAAAAGGCGTGCGAAGGTCCTTAAAGAATCCGAATTAATTAGTTTCATACATACCTACAGATCTAAAACCATGAGTGAATAAAGCGAAAGACAATGGAATGGTGACATATAGCACGTCACAAACCAAAGGGGATTAACTCAAAAAATTCAAACTTGTTTTTAGTGTATCAAAAAATAGATTTTTTATCTACAATTTGGTCAAACAATGGAAATATTATTAAAAATCGTTTTCGAGATAGGGAAACAAATTTCTTTTTGACCGTTCTCTCGTGTCATTCATGCAACAATCAAGACGGACGCATTTGAGTTGCCTCCGTTGCTGATCAGCGAACGTAAACGCCACTCGTATTAATTCAATTTACGACAGGTTCGTTGTTAGTTTAGGATAATAATCATTTAAATGTATATATTCTATAGAGTATTATTTCGACCATATACCCTATTATCTGTTGGATTTAATACCAATACCTGTTTTATTTACAAATAATACTGTGTTAATTTACTCAATCACATCTTGTTTAGATGTGATGAAATTAAACTGCTTATACAGTCTCTTATTGTATCTTCACCGACCGTATAAAAGTACTAATAAAATTAAATTTAAAGCTTTGGTTTAGGAGGTACGAATTTTCAAACTTTCAAAGCGCTATATCTCAAAACACTGTTTTTACAGATAATACCTTTTGTTTGTGAGGTATGATGTGGCAAATACATGTATGTACACTCCATTAAACATCTTGCTCGTGCTAATGTAGTTACTCCTTCCAACTCCTTGTAGTTGAAGTTGGTAAGTACGTGAACACGTCTGTATATTTCAAGATACATTAAATATTCACAGGTAAAAACTTCGCAAGACGTATCAAGAGTTACCAAAGTGCCATCATTAGGGTATGCTGAAACAGTTGAAGCTGTGTTTGCAACTGGACCGCAATGTTTGAGGAAACTTTCAAGGGGATCCAGGTAACCACTATATAATATTATTTAACACTAACCCTAGCTACATGGTCCCCAATCTGAGGAACATTGATCAACGTTTCTTGACCTGATCACTGTGTGATACATGAAACGGTAGATGCTTCCCTCCCTACTAAGTAAACTTTTTATACAAGGTGTAATGTAGGTAAATGACGTAAGATATCATACATATACATATATCTATTTTTGATTTACCTATTCAATACTATAGCCAAACATTCAATTTTATATACTTATTTACAGTATTTTTAAGTACTTTGATAGCCAAATTACTTACTAAAGCCGTACTTTAGAGAGCCGTAAAGATTTATATAATACATAGTTTAATTCTAAATAATGCTGCAGACCAAGTGAGTAACAGGTATTTTTGCTATTTTAAAAACAACTGTGAAATACTGGAATCGATTCCGTTGCCAATTTAAAAGTTATTGTAGTTTCTTCCCTTTCAAAAACCATAAACCTGTTTACAATAAACCTTGTATATCATCGCACCAGATCCCATTGCAGGAAAGGCAGAGAGAACAAAGTTCCAACAGGTTCTTTTCTGACAAACCTCTGACTGGAGCTCTTAGCCGTAGCCTAAAACACAGCAAAAATACAACACAAAAAAAAGTACAATGTAAGAAAGAGGTGAAAGTAAAAGAGCTTGAAACGCGCATAGTATGCGCGTTTTTATCTTGTTCATTATATCTGGGCCCTTATTCGCTATGACCACAGGCGGTGTGTTACGGTTACTTCGTGAAATCGTCGTTTAATAATTTAGTATTCTGATTGCCACTAGATTACGATTAAACAATCATTTCACGAAATTATCTTATATTGCCGCGTAACATGTTTAATTGGACATAACAAATAAGGAACCTGTATCGATTCAGATAAAAATGGGCCGCTTTTCAAATCTTAGAGCGCGGAAAACGAGCTATTTACGTGCGTTTCATAAAACGCGCATCAACAACACTTAAAAGAATCGTGGGAATAGGCTCTAAGTACTTGATACTATAGAATATTTGTATGAACACGGATACAAAATATACACACCGATATAAACAACAAACGGTGGTTTTTCTTTCAACAATTTTTTTTTAATTATTTTCCTTTAATTTGGGCAACAGAAATCGACAAAAATATTTTTATACAACTTACTGGCCCGTGGAATATATACCTAAAAGACTAACTTACATATAAATTATACATACATATAAATAGGTATTAGAGTTTAATATATTATAAAATATGATACATTAAACTATCGCACCTACCAATTTTTTTCTACTCTTAGAGCAGCCATGTCAAACTTGCGGCCCGCAGGCCACCCACTGAGCATTTTCCTGCGGCTCGAATCAATTCAGAAAACAGCTAAATAATGCGGCCCGCGAGCATGTTAAAACCCGTTTAGGAAATTTAATAAATATACTTGTTCTATAATAGTACTTTTTTTCGTTAAGATTTTCAGTAGTTTGTCTTCTTTAAGATTAGGTTTTGCGGCCCACCTAGTCTACGGTCTTCGTCTACTCAGAGTTTGACAAGGCTGTCTTAGAGCATTCTAAAGTCAAAACTAAGCCCCACACTAGGCATTATTCCTATGTCGTGGGTGCGTTACAAACATGAAATTTACATACACAAACTACTAATACCGAAACAAATATTTTTGGTTTACACAAAGGTATATTCGGGAAATCGAAAGCGCGTCCACTCAATAAGGGTTGTAAAAATGAGCGCTGAAGTAGAGCATTTAGCGCTGAGTCGACGCTCACGAGCGTTGAAACACATAGCAGACGCGAGCGTTTTGAGCGCCGACTCGAGCGTTTTTAGAACACTACACTCAATCCAGTAAGCAAAACGGATTTTTAACCCGACAAAGTATAAGAATACATTTTTAGAATACCCTGTTGGAACTTTCATTATGATATAGATAGATTTGTAAAATGTTATTTTATATATATATAAAATAACATTCTACAAATATATATATATATATATATTGTTGTTCGTCGCAGACTATGATGACAGGCGTCATTATTTTTGTGTTTCAGAATATTTATAGATTGGGCCATGGCTTTCACCATTCTTGGCGCTTGTGCGGTTTATGTCATCCTAATAGTGGGTTCCGTAAAACAGGTACATATTTACTACAATATTTTACAATTCATCGTTCTTCCACTCTCCTTTTTTGTTGTTGTTCCTTAGAATTATCAAGTTAATTATTTACATTTTTTTTAACTAAGTATTCAAGTATCAAAACCATTTATTTCTTATTCATCCGGGGTTGCAAACCTTTATTTAAATTTGCCCCTATTTTCTACTCTCAACTTTCATTAGACATGCAATAACCCCTAACACGGAAGAATGTAATAAGTTAGAATACTATAATTTCTATGTAACTCCCTCCCTACTCCTTCTTCTCCCTCGTTCCTCCACTCTCCTGTGTGTTCCTTAAAATCATAAACTCATTTGCACGATTTTTGGTGCTCTATTATTTTTATTAATTAATTAGTCATAAAATTATTCAAGTTTCAAATTGAACGACCTAATTTCGTTAAATTTGCTGCTACTTTTCACTCTCAGCTTTCATTAGACAAACTCTACGTTCACATATCATTTATTTATTTAGTTCGAGTAGGAAATTCAAAAGACGTATCAAAGTTTACAATCTTGTTTTAAGCGACTTTCGCTTACTGTTTGTTGATAATAATAAATAGCAAATTATTGTTTTATGTTTCAGATGGTCGACTACAGTTTCGAAGGCAACCGTATAACCGAAACATTGTACTGCCTATACCTCCTCGTTCCTATATTATTGTTTACTCAAATCAAGAATCTTAAGTACCTGGCGCCTTTTTCGGGCATTGCAAACATATTACTGGTTTTAACATTCCTTATCTGTCTGTACTATATCTGCTCGGATTTTAAGCCGGTGAACTCACGACCAATGTCGGTGGACATTGGCAAACTACCTCTGTTTATCGGGTAAGAACTTTGAAATATCACTACATATTATAAAACAATGTCCCCCGTCGTCTGTCTGTCTGAACGCGATAAACTCAATAACTACCGAACGGATTTTCATACGGTTTTCACCAAAAGACGGAGTGATTCAAAAGGAAGGTTTATGTGTATAATTCTTCCCTGCGAAGCCGGGGCGGGTCGCTAGTTTTTTATATTTCCACAAAATATATTCATGCAGACTTTTGACGATGCAGAGTTTTTACCCACAGCCACACCCCCCCCTCCCCTCCCCTCACTTCAACCTTTCGGTTATTGTGATTTACTGACAAATTAATATTAATAAGAATAGGGGCTAAAATAACATAGCGAACTTTTAGTAGCGCAGTGGTTAAGAGCTTAAGTCGCTCCGCCCACTGTGTCTAATAGTCGCGGGTTCGATTCCCGCACGGAACAAATCTTTGTGTGATCCACAATTATTTGTTTCGGTCTGGGTATTTGTGTGTGTGAACTTTCATGTTTGTAAACGCACCCACGACACAGGAATAAATCCTAGTGTGGGGCTACGTTTTTTTTAAAAAAGAAAGAAAGAAAAGAAAGAAAGAAAGAAATGTCTTTTATTTATTTCATAAATTCCGCGAGGATAAAAATATCAGTCTTTATACAGGTACATTTTATCATTGTAGATAAAGGCAGTGTGTTGTATCCACTGAACTAATACTGTATCTATTGTATTCAATAACTTAGGATCAATATATGTTTAAGTGTCCAATGTACAGTCATAAAAATCTAGCCGAAAATTCATCTTAGATTCAGACCAGTATCTTTAGATTAGATACGTAAATTCACAGAACGGAGTACCTACCCGTAAGTTTACAGTAACTACTTAAATACCTACCGTTTACCTAGGTCGTAACGTTTTAAAAGTAGATCCAAAGGTCACGATATAACCACTTCACGAAGTACCTACTTGCGAAGTCATAAAGGTTTTTCTTCCAAATACAATACCATCTACCTATTTTGAGCAGAGGCATATGTACCCACCCTTTATAGACACGAGAACATAACTCGAACTATAATATCTACTACGTTCTAAACATCCAACTCATATGTAACCATTTCCCAAACTTATAAAAATGCTCTGACCATCATTTCAGTACAGTTATATTTGCAATGGAAGGCATCGGAGTGGTATTACCAGTTGAAAATGCTATGGCCAAACCTCAGCACTTCCTAGGCTGCCCCGGAGTGCTTAACCTTACCATGACAGTGGTGATACTTTTGTACATGTTCATGGGATTCCTGGGCTACGTCCGATATGGCGAAGATGCATTGGGAAGCATCACCTTGAATTTGGCGACAGGTGAAATGTAAGTTTATTTCTGTAAGGATCTTATGTCTAACTTAAATCGACGAAAGGCAAATGCCAATTATTTTGAAGACAAAGTTACTGATCTAAAAGATTAGTAACTAGACTTGCTGAAGATTTAAATTTGATAGGTATGATATGAAATTACATTTTAGCGCCTACAGATTAAGGCAACGGCACAATCGTATCGGCATGCTTACCAGCGTAGTAGATGGCATAAAAAATAGTCGTGCATTGTATAAAAAATAACTAGAATCCATAAAGTTATTATGAACCCCCTATCCCAAGATATTTGAAACAGCTGAATGGAAAATCTTTACAAGAATAAATATTAGAGCTAAATCTTGTAATCAAGCACAAGGAATTAATTACCTCCCAACGTCGATATTTGATCGATGCCAACCAACGACCGTAATATTTATGTTTCTTTTTGTTACTTTTTAAAGAGCGATCTGTAGCCCCATACTAGATTTTTTTCCTGAACCGTGAGTGCGTGCTTGTGGCGCATTTAGAAACATGAAATGCACCCAGACCGAAACAAACATTTGTAGGTGACACAAAGTTTTGTCGCGCGTGGGAATCAAACTCGTTACTACTCGATCTAGTGAGCGAAGCGGCCGATGCTCTTAACCACTGTACAAGCTGTTGTATTTAAATATCATTGGCAGTTAACTTTTAATTAATATTTTTTTCAGAGCTGCAAAAGTAGCAAAAGTGTTTATCATCATCGCTATATTCTTTACTTATACGCTACAATTTTATGTGCCCATGGAAATAATTTGGCGTAATACAAAAGAGCATATAAGCCAGAAGCACCACAACCTTGCCCAGGGTATTATACGCGCTGTATTCGCAACGCTGACAGGTAAAGTAGACTCATTAACGCCTGTAAAAAAAGTTATATAATTTTCTTCTCCCCATCCTCACTCACTGCTTGTTATAAGTACCTTCCTAAGCCTCCCTTTACTTCTGTTCTAATGAATAAAATTTTATCTGTGTCGTGAGTGCGTGTACAGACATGAATTCCACATGCACTAACAGGCAGAGTGAAACAGATATCTGAGGCTCGCCAAAAGCATTGGTTAGGTCGAACCCACAACTACTCAATTCAGTAAACCTAGCCTCCTCACAGACGCACTTATTGGTCTGCCCTTTATGCCCCACTACCTGTATAAGGGATTTGCTGAGCGAGGCCACGGACGGCGTGATCAGACTAGTCTAAGAACAAATATGAACCGTTGACACGAAAAGAGTTTTCTTGAGCCTAGCAGCCTACGCACAGACCACTTGACCAAAGGGTCGTCATTTTTTAGGCTGCCACTGATCTAACTTACTGAAGTACGCCTCACTTACTATACTCTTATCTGTGCTTGAGTTTTTTTGGAACCCCTATTTTGTTTAGAGCGAATGGGAACCCCAATGTTCGACGGACAACTTAGTGCAGTGATTAAGAGCCACTGGATCAAGTGTTCGCGGGTGCGTTTACCGCGCGGATCAAATCTTTATTTGCCACACAAATATGTGTTTCAGTCTGGGTATTAGTCTCTATAAATTTCATGTTTGTAAACGCACCCACAATACGAGAATAAATTAAAATGTTGAGCAACGGCTTCTGTTGGAAATAATGTCATTTATTGAAATTTTAGATTGATGTTATATATGATCTGAGATCGACAACATATTTTGCATAATAAATAATCGTCGTCTTTACAGTGGCCGCTGCAGCTACATTGCCCCGTTTGGAGCAAGTCATTAGTCTGGAAGGAGCGTTTTTCTATTCGTTCCTAGGCCTCATAGCGCCGTCAATAATTCACCTCATCTTCAGCTGGGAGAGAGACCTCGGCAAGTTTAAATGGATCCTTATAAAGGACACGATACTGATTTTATTTGGTACCTTTGTACTAGTAGCGGGAGTAACGCAAAGTATTAGAGAAATTATTGCAACTAATGAAACATGTATCCAAAGTGGAAATGATTGTATTATACATACCTAATTTATTTTAGTACTTAATTTGTATAGATAAGTGTAAGTAGATTATTTTAAGGTGTTTAATTAAGCCGCTGTTTACTGTTGCGTAGTATTGGCAACTTTTTAATTGCATGTATCATTCCAAATTGGAATTTAAGTCATTAGATAATGCGGCTTTGAAAAATGTAAGTAGGTACAACTATGTTTATTGAGTTTAGTTCAGTATGAAATTAGTAGTACTCTACGACTGTAAAATCTGGTCATATTTCTTTCTTTCGAAACAAACACTTTAATCATAGCTATAAAATCAAGATACCTATGTACAAAGTCTCTTGTGTAATTTTAAAAAACTTGTTTTGGTATATCTATTATTCTTAAAATATACCCGATAAAAAGTAACCAAAGAACATATGTTATTTTGCTAAATATATTGCTTTTATTATTTATAATATACTTAGCTATTAAAAAATATAATTTATTGCGTTGTCTCAATGAATAAAATATTTTGTACAAACCCGCTTAACCTGCGCACCTACCCACCTTTTCCGAATAAACCCAGTATTATATATTTGTCCATAATTGAACCTACGATTTCATAAGATTCATATTGATAGAATTGAGCGAGTTCAAAAAAAACTAGTCCGAAGCCTAACTCACCTTTTCCTAATACCCAAAACCCTCAAATCGTACGAAGACAAACTTAAGCACCTACGCATGGATCGGCTATCTTCACGTCGATCTTACCTAGATATGATGTTCTTATATAAGTTGGTTAATAATGATATCGACTGTACACCGTTACTAAACAAAATTCATTACAATATCCCTGCTAGAATACTACCCCAGTGATCTCTATAAAAGTAAACTTTGCAAAACCAACTTAGGTCGCGACTCACCAATGGTCCGTATTCCACGTCTCTACAACGAGCTCGTAAAGACAATTCCTGACCTCGATATCTTTTTTATATATAAAGATACAAGTTACTGCTAGAAATATACAATAATGATTTTATAATTTCTTACTGAACATTTACTCCAAAAAGTGGTAAACCATTTTTAACTAGCAACATTATGCGGGTGGGAAGTGCGGTGAGTGCGGGACGTTTGTTGATTTTTTGACTTCACCGCGCGGCTTGCAAATACGACTGAACGCGGCTTCTGGATTATTGTTATTCTATGCATAAAAAATAAGTTTTAGTTGTAATACATTATTTTATTTCTATAATCGAAAAAAAAGTTAATTGTGGTATATGACTATTTAAGATGTCAAAATCTGAAAACCCTGTAAACACAAATTTGGTCGTGAAAACGCAAAGATTATAATAATATTTAGGAGATAGAAACGTGAACACGACTATAGAATAGGTAACTTTTTATTTCTTGTTTTTATTTTTATAATCGACAAAAATATATTATGATATTTTGGTACCTACATCCCTATCCATCCGATATTAAATTAATTAGAGAGATATGTAAGGAAAGAATCTGTTGGAACTCTGTACTCTCTGCCTATCTTCAAGAGATCTTTCGTGATGATATAGATTAAAATTGACTTTACTCCTTTGGGCAGATGCCACTTGACATTCTAATCGCTCACGCCGCCCGTCCCTCTGCCACATGCCGATGGCGCAGCCATTACAAGCCCCCGACCACAGTAGTTGACGTCGTAGCGAATACAAAATTATAAATGATGTGATCAGTTTAAACAAAGCTTCACAATGGCCCTTATCAAAATGTTGTAGCAGATGTTAGACATGCACGTTAAGCTTAAAGGGAAACAATCTTGTGTCCTAGATGGATACTAGGCTAGTATCCATCCTATTAAAGAGTATGCACTTTGTATAAAAACTGCGTTTTTTGTAAATATTGACGCCAACTAACATCTCCTGTCTTCGTCCTTTCATGACAAGACAGCTGCTTCATTATGACGACGTAAACAGTACAGTGTCAGAGGGTGTTTATTGGTTCCACATTAATAATCTTCTCCTGAATGAGAAGAAGACAAAATGTATTAAATTCACAACGCCAAATGTAAGACAGGAAGCAGCTAATATACAAATAAATGGCGTGGATTTAGATCTTGTGGAGGCGATTTACGATATTGCAACAATATATAGATACAATATCTATATACGTTTTGTATCGCCCACTCCTAGGTTAAGGTGGTGAGCTAAAGCGCTAAGATCGCATAGTGAAATACACAATTAGTATGATTATTGTGGCTGCCTTTTACATACTCTGTGGCAGCAAGAAAATGAAAATTGCGGCAAAATTCAAAATGCCTAAATAAATATTACTTAGCTCTTTGAATCTCATAAAAAGATTGTAATAATTTTACTGAACAAATATTCTTGAATTTAAATACCATTATTATATAATTTCACGTGTATAAGGAATGGAAGATATTATTACATTTTATATTTACGGCGTCTTATTTCCTAAACAATAATTATCACTGCCCACACTATTTTATTTACGTACAAATATTACTAATTATCCCGTTTTATTTTAGGAACAATTGTCGTCTCCGAAAACAGCGAAAGGTTAGGCTACAAATCATAAACTAGGACTAAAATAAATTCCTCTCACCAGCTGCGCTTACTAGTCGTAGCCGCCAGTTGCGAGAGCGCTCGCAAACGTCTTATGTGATCGTAAAACAAACTGTTATAAATTGTTTGGTAAATATTTAAACAAAAGTGTGATAAAAAGTGCAATTATGAGTGTCAATATTAATTCAAAAATAGTAAGTAAATGCTTCAAATCATTGATCATCATGAGTGAGGTTACTTTCCTAGTTCCTATTTGGTTGATTTTCCTTATCGAATTGTGTTGATATGTTATCGAAGTTAATCGTACAGATAGGAGGTTTGAATCGGTAAATAATTTCATGTACATTCAATGTTAGTATAGTGGTAGATTGCAGTGGTAATAAGCTAATATGGATTCGGAAAGTGCGGTTAGTACACTCGTCCAATAACTTGGTGCAATGGAAATTTTATCAAATGCAATAAACTATCGACCTTTTGTAGGCCGGCTTTAAAGTTGCAAATACAAAACATCTAATTTATTTGATCAAAATGTAGGTACATTGGATGTAGAACGAGTAAAATACCGGTTTTAACTCTATGACTGTGTCCCAAAAGCGCATGGCGGACCTCCGCTACATACGTCATAGTAATTTATTTATATTATATTCGGGCAATCTTATTTTCGTTCATAACTTCAGACAAAAGTGTTTAAATAGTCGGTAAATGCTTATGATCACATGTCTCAATGATAAGAGAGTTCAAGGCCTATAAACTATAGTATCAAACATCCTATTGGTTAAAAAATATATGCTATGAATCTTAATTAACTACATAATTTCCTCCCTTGCCATTCACACGGCGAGTGTGGGCATTTGGTGTCTATCAACAAGTTGTTAATTTATAAGTATTCACTAACATAGCAACTGTTTTGTATCTGTTTACTGTTAATAACATGGGCAATTTAAAAGTAGCAGTCATTGAGTTCTTGGAGAATCCTTCCGTATGTATCTTTATTCAGTACTAATAAAATTGCAAATTCTTTGGAGAAACTTAAGTTAATTTTGTTAAACTGTTGAGTTAAAAAAAAAATATTTTTGGCAATAATATATAAAAGCAAAGACATATAACCAGGCAGGACAGGACAGACATATATTAGGCAGAAGACAATGGTTACAATCTCATATTAATTCTAGAAATGTGTTTTACGTGAAACTCCTTAAAAATTGTTCCATTTTCTCATAAGACCAGGATATTAATTCATTATTTAGTTTGCTTTTAACTTTCTGATCCTACAAGTTATACAATATAATAATGTTACAAATTTTATTGTATACAAAAGGTTTCATATAGGACTTAAATCACCTTGCAAAGCTAGTTTTTATATAGCTAAGAGGTAATGTAAAAACACTTTTCTTAATCATATCTCCATAATTATCTAAATTAATAACATCTATGAGTTGACAGAATTAATTTAAGGATATGTAATCTATAGACACTTAGTACTTGTACCTCTGTGATAAGTAGGGAAGTTGGAATTTGGAAAGGCTTTTCGAGCATAGTTTTTAAAACAGCTTTCAGAGCCCTTTCTAATACTATTATCTACATAAGTATTGTTGTTTAATTATTGCCAACTTAAATTCTTAGATCTGTGAAACTTATCTATGTTTATCGTAAAAAAAATACAAAGTGACTTTAGAGTAACCTTTAAATTTTGTTGTTTTACATCATGGGGCATCATTAAAAATTCTACTGACTACTTATATAATACAATATCAATACATAAACAACTAAGTGTTAGTTAAATTAATGTCACTACGATATTCATTAATTTTTTTTATCTATAGGTACATCACTAGAATATACTTACATAATATTATTTTCTACACAAAATATGCATGTTGTGAAGATGCGAATGGTTTTATACTTTAAAAATCAAATACAGAGTGGGCAGAAATAATAGAAGATGCCTCTGACTGAATATTGACACTTGAGATACATCTAGAGAAGCGATGAGAGGCACTCCTGGCTCCTCTAATTCATCAATTTCTATCCACTTGATAAATGCCTTATCTTGTCAGCCCAACTTAGTCCAAACATCCAATTGTCATCTGAACTTAGTCATGCATCTAGATTGGAGCCCTAACTTTTTAAAACAAAGGTATTATAGACAGATAACTTGATTCGATGGTACAGTTAATTCCTATAGTGAAGCTATACTTTACACTTTTTTTTTACAAATAAAAGTTACAATAAAACACTCACTATGCCTATTCCTCGACAGGTCCTACCAATAATTGTTGGTGTTGGTTCGGCAGTGGTACTAGTCACTGTACTAGCAAACTGTTTATGGGGTAAGAAGAAAGGTTCAAAGAAGAGTTCCAAACTAGTCACCTTAGTGGACACCAATGTAAAATATGCTCTACCCCTAATTGAACGGGAAGAAATCAGTCATGACACAAGAAGGTTCCGCTTCGGATTACCTTCAGAGGAACATGTTTTAGGTAAGGTATAGTATTTTATTTGTTCACATAATATTTATAGGTGCCTTGATAAAAAGTCCAAGTTGCTGGAATTAAAGGTCATTTGGATAATTGGATATAATGTAGAAACGATTTTTAAATGGTTTTATTACCTTTATGCTCAAGGTAAGGTCAGTGTTATATTCTTATATTAAAAAACCATATAGTATATATGGTTTTTTTTATCCTTAACTAATTTGATGCTACATTTTGATAGAATATTGCATTAAATTGTTTGTGTGTTTATCATCTGTACCTATTATAACGCCAGATTCCTGTCGTGCGCAGTTCTCTAAAATACAGCATTAACTAATAAACGGACGATTTAGCGCACTGGTTTAGATCTTAAGCTGTTACGCCCATTGTGTCTATTTGTCGCGGATTCGATTCCTGCACGAGACAAATCTTTGTGTGATCTACAATTATTTGGTCCGATCTGTAAACTCACCTACGACACAGGAATAAATCCAAGTGTGGGTTCTACGTTAAAAAAATTATTGGGCCCATTGTCACTTATACAAAAACTCAATTTAGCTATAGACATTATTCTTATTTTACACTGGATGTTATGTTAACTGGCAATTAAAATTGAGCAAAACTGTAACTGCGCATGCAAGATTTTGCCCATGCAAGTGATTTGCCATGTTATCATATAACGGTATCTGTTTATACCTGCGATTCCAACTGCGTAATTATAAACACATAATATGCATTTATCACCAATTTTTTTTTTTAAACGTAGCCTCACACTAGGATTTATACCTGTGTCGTGGGTGCGTTTACAAACATGAAAATTCACATACACAAATACCCAGATTGGAACAAATAATTGTGGATCACACAAAGATTTGTCCCGTGCGGGCATCAAACCCGCGACTATTAGACACAGGGGGCAGAGCGACTTAAGCTCTTAACAACTGCACTAAATCGTCCGACGTTTATATTCTAAAGGAGTGTAAAGTAATATATACTTTATTAGTATGCACGCTAAGGGGATAATATTAGGTTACTAAGCTATGAAATGTAAAATATCTTATTTGGATGGTTTTAAACTTATTACAACTGATTGTGGTTCTCTTGGAGAACTAAAACCCACAAAAAAAACCTTACGATAAACTCAATTAAAATACCAGTTCTTGCTTTGTAATTATATGCCAAGGTAGATAACAAAACACAATACGTAAATATGTGGTGAACAGTGAATTCTAAGCAATATTATTTATAACGGTTTCAAAAAAGGTTGGATTGAAATAATGTTATCTGAGACTAGCAGTTGACAACAGCGCCACCTACCGGGTCTATGTTATATAGCTAATGTTACTTCTGGATAAAGTAGCTTTCCAATGGTGAAAGTATCATTAAAATCGGATCAGTAGTACCGGAGATTACCCCGAACATCAAAACTCACAAAATTTACCTCTTTGTAATATTAGTATAGACATTGTAATTTTGTATTAAGTCATTAGTTACTCTGTATTCTTTGCCTACCCTGCAAGGGATCTAGCGTGTTGATATTGATATTTGTGTGTGTGTGTGAATGATGTACGCTGTTAGCCGCAGGGCCTTTACAGCTTCACTGGACAGGAGGGCGAGCGTGCAACCACTACGCTCGAGCCAGAAGGGCAAGGGGGCAACTAGCTCAAGGGCGCCTCAAGGAGGAACGGCCTCGGCTTGGGCAGTCGCTATGGGGGAGAACGTATACTAGGTGCCGTGGTGCTCTACACGGACCGGCGGGCAAGGGATACTTCGATCTCGCCGGCGAGGTCGGTGTCTGATCCTGCGTGCGTTGATATAGATAGATAGAAGTACTATCTATAATTATGACAATACTATAACAATAACACATTGCATCAATAGGACTTCCAACCACCTGTATGATTATTTATTTCCCCATGTCCTGCGTTCATTTTAAAAGGTACCTTGTTCTCAGAGATGGGAAAAATGTAATCAGATTAATGGTTAATCCACCCCCGCTTGTGGAATATATTCCACACACACACCTATAGGTGTGATTGTGTGTTAATGATTAACAATTACAATTACATTTTGTAATCTTTAACGATTACACTTTTAATCTTAAATCAAGATTGAATATTACAAAATTAAATTGTAATCATTAATCTGATTACATTTTGCCTATCTCTGCTTGTTCTTAGGCTACTGTGGGACACTAGACCTAAAGTGTTTTTAGGCTTACTAGACATATATACTATTTAAATTGTATGTCTTTGGCAAAACCTGGTGAAACTAATGTTTATATTATTATCAACTATGTGACTTCCCGTGTTTAACAAATAAAGGAGTCTGATTCTGATTATCAAAGAACCTAAATACCGACCGTTTAAAATCCGTGGGCGCAAAACTGTCGATACAAAGAATTCACTAAAGATTAGCTTTCTGAAGAAGTCCAGATTACCAATCTGGGACCCAGTGTTGGGCATTTTTCAATTGTAGAATCAATCAATTAAAATTTCATTTGCAGTTAAATTAAGCCCTGTGAGGTACTCCGAAATACCAGTGACTCTTGGACATCAAACACCTCGGTCCCTTCCGTGATCATGGGAACTTTAGAGCACTCGAAACGTCGGGCACTTTGAAACCACTAATAAGCCGTGACGAAATCAGAAATATTTTAATTGCAAAATACTTTTTTCACAACTAATTTTTGCCCAACTCTGCTGGGACCATCCATGAATTATTTTTGGAACCCTTTCAGTTGGTCACATTTGTTTGACAGTCAGACTAAATTTGAGTACAACGAACCTCCAAGACCTCAAGTTAATTATATTTTTTGCAGGTTTGCCGATTGGACAACACATCCACTTGTCAGCTAAAATTGATGACGATCTCGTCATCAGAGCGTATACTCCTGTATCCAGTGACGAGGAAAAAGGCTATGTCGACCTCGTTATTAAGGTATTCAGAATTTGTTTACTGATTTATTTCTACACTTTCTGTTTGGTAGGCATAAGTTTTCGTAGTTTACCATGACAAATTCCGTAGAACAGAATATTTCTTTTATACTTACGTATATACCTATTTTCCAAATTCACCATTATCACATGTTGCGTTGCGACGTAATTATAATGTTATCGTTGTACAAATTCTGAAAGTACAGACTTCACCAATGAACTACAGCTTGATCATCTGACTTTTTTAAACCTTCTTAAATTTAACTAAAAATTATAAACACAAACATAATGATGTATGTTTTATCGACAACGCGACCATCAAATTCCTATACATATAACCAGAGATGCGCGAAATGTAATCAGATTAATGATTACAATTGCATTTTGTAAGATTCAATTATGATTCAAGATTAAAAGTGTAATCGTAAACTATGAAGATTACAAAATGTAATTGTAATCGTTAATCATTAATATACCATCACGCCTACATTACGTAAGCGGGGGGTGGTTAATCATTAATCTAATTACATTTTGCCCATCTCTGCATATAACCTTAGACTATAGATAGTCAGCATTTAACTTATACTAGTGGTCGCCCATAGGTCGATATTCAACCTAATCTTTCATCATTTGCTGGTTATGTTTGACATTCAGTAAGACTATAGACAAATAATATTAAAGACAAACATCAATTTGACGCGTATTGTGTCAAATACATGGTAGTGTGTGTAATGTTTTTTTCATTGATTTAATGTATGTTTTATGCATAATTTACAAAAAAATATTAGCATTCTGCACTTCTTCTCTATATAAACTATTAAGTGTGGTAAATTTCATACTCCTCCGTCCGCGCAATTTTCGTAAAAATGTGTACAAAGTTTTTGCTTCACGTATGAATATATAGATTATTTTTATTCTAAGTTTAGAATATAGACATCCAAATGTTCATCCCTAATAGTTTAAACAACTGTGGCTAACATTTCTCAACGTCTGGCATACCCTAGACGACAGGTTCAGGGTCAAAATTATGAAACAATTCTATTTTTTCTTGGCCCTCTTCCAAAAGTGTCGAGTTTCTTAAGTACTATACATTTGGCGCAATACCCAACCTACCAATGCGTTGAAAATTTCCAACAATTTCATTACGTATCTTTTAAATCGAGAGTTCATAAATTATGTACCTTAGAACCTTATACGCGTAATCAACATACCAATATATACCTTAGCACCATTGATATAAAAAAATACAACAAGATACACAGTTATATACAAAAATTACGCTTATAACCATCTCCAAATACACTCGTGTAGTTATAGGTTTAATATAAACGTAAATTATGGGAAAATCTATCTTATTTGCGTCACTTAAAAGTTGCACTTGTAGGTACGTGTCAGCTAGATACGGCGTATCATTCAGCCGTTCGTTTAATTAGTCTATAAAACAAATTAAAATATCAAACACCATGATTATAATATCAATATTTCACCTATTGAAAGAATGTCAGAAGAAAGAATGACAAAACACATATACAATGCGAAAGTTGAAGGATGTAGGTACCGGGGAAGACCTAGACTATCTTACCACGGTCTATTTGAGATCGATTCTATCTGAAGGACAAGTCAAGAGTCTCCGTTACCGGCGAGCGTGTATGAGACAAACTATGAGAGTGGAGGAAGCCAGAGAGGTATGTCAGGAAAGAACCTGTTAGAACTCTGTGCTCTCTGCCAACCCCGCGAGGGATCTGGCGTGATGATATAGATAGATAGAGAGGTATAGATTATCTTTAAAAAGTCTACATTTAATGGATTTACACTGTATTTATCTAGGTTGGTACGTATCAGTTAGATACGCCGTATCATTGAGGCGTTCGTTTAATAAGTCTGTAAAACGAGTTAAAATATCAAACACCATTATTATAATATCAATATTTCACCTAAAATTTTAACTATCCAAACCCCTTGTCTGTTTTTAAGTCCAGTTTTGTCATTATCAATATCAATAAATATAAATACCTAAATGTGTTGCTAAGCGTAAAACGCGAGAACGGCTGCACCGATTCGGCTATTTTTTTTTAAATATTCGTTGAAGTCCGAGGAAGGTTTTTATGAGGAGAAAAAATTGAAAAAAAATCTCGGAATAACGTAAAAACAGCATTTTCCTTTTCCCATTCAAACGCGTGCACAGCCGCGGATAACAGCTAGTAATTAGTGATATCAGACTATACTGTCCGACTGCTGGGCAAAGGCCTTCTCTCAAAATTGAGGTGAGATCGGTCATACATCACCACGTAGACCCAGCGCGGTTTGATGCAGGCAGGTTTGTGGCCACTAGCTGTTGGAACTTATCAAGCCACCATGATTATAATGCATTTAATTCTGATTACTAATAGATAGGTACTTCATAAATTATTAAAAACATCGTGTAGGTATTATATAATTGCTTTATCCATATCAGGTATACTTCAAAAATGTACACCCTAAGTTCCCGGACGGTGGTAAGATGTCTCAGCACTTGGAAAACTTGAAGTTGAACGACACGATAGATGTACGAGGACCTTCGGGTAGACTCCAGTATGCTGGCAACGGCACCTTCCTCATCAAGAAGTTGAGGAAAGACCCGCCAATCAAAGTCGTCGTTAAGAAACTGAATATGATTGCCGGTAGGTACTTTCATTATCATCATAATTACTTGTAGCTCATTCCATCCTGCATAAGCCTCCTCCCACTTCCGCCACATATCCCTATCCAGAGCCAATCTTGGCCAATCGACCTATCTTTGTACAGGTCTTTCACGATTGCGATATCCCATCTGTGGCCGCAATTCGGTCAGAGAACGACTCCACCTGTCTTCACCACATCTTGCGCCGTGCCCGGCCTATCTTCACCTTAGTTGAAATATAAGGCATGGTACGGTACTTTCATTATGTCGCTGACCAAATGTCATAGACGCTTAACTCGAAACAAAATTCAACAGATTTAGCATTCTAATCTCAAAACTTTAAAGCTTGATTTTTCCTATCCTTGTTTTTTTATAATGGTGTCTCGCATTTCAATAGGCCAGCGAAACCCTGCTGATTTTTTGTACGTTCGACATCCTGGCCCAGTATGTCAGCTAGCTGGCCAGTACTAAAACGTTTCTTCATAAGAGGTCATGTTTAGCCTAAGCGAAAAGTCTACAAATCTTCAAGATATTAAATCGCGTTTAAAAGTCGCGAAATGTTATTGCGCATTACTTGTGGTTACGTTGTTATTGAGGCTTGGAGCTTGGAGCGGACCCGCCTGCCCACTGGATCGAGTGGCCGCGGGTTAGATCCCTGCACGAGACTAATCTTTGTGTGATTCACAAATATTTGTTTCGGTATGGATGTTTGTGTATGCGAATTTAATGTTTGCAAACACAGCCATAATTCCTAGAGCGCAGCTAAGGTTACGTATTAGTGTATTTTAATGATTGGTACATTATTGCATATCTGCGTCCAACTAGTAGACTGTAAGTTACGACAATCTCTTTAAGAGTAATATTGGTGTCTTACTTTGTCGTGAGAAAGAGATGCAAATATAAGCAGTTTATAGCAACATCTCCTTCTTACGGCAAAATATGATTGAAATAATCTGCTTAAAACTTATGATAATCCCCTGGTAATTTCAGATCGTGACATTTTTGTGGGTTTTAAGTTTATATGCCTACTCTTTCTGTTCAGTCGTTATCAATCACTTTATATCTACTACAATAGGTACCAACAAACGTCAAGACTCGCAGACTTATCTTATCGTTATTGTTATGTCGCGTCACATTTTCAGCTATCAACATTAACATAACAAAGTAAATTTGTATTTGTGGTTATGAATATAAACTGGAATATAATAATAATAATATTAGCCCTGTTAAGAAACTGTCTGTTGGGCACGGGTCACCTGCGGTGCGGGTTAGTGAACTTTACACACCTTCGAGAAACTCTTAGGCATGCAGGTTTTCTCGCGATGTTTTCCTTCATCGTTAAAGCAAGTGATAGTTAATTTTTAAAACGCACATACTTCCGATAAGACAGGGGTGCGTGCCTGTGTTTGAATCCGAGACCGACTCTGCAGTCCAACGGTCTAACCACTTAGCTGTCCCTGCTTAACTGGAAAAACCACACAAATTTAAATTATTTATTACGAATATGGGTATAATCATAATATGGATCAGGGGGATAGCCACAACCTCTTTAACAAAACTATTGTAATATTACTTTGCCTTGAAAAAGAGACAGCCATAAACTGTGTATGTAACTGTGTATATCCGCATCTCGTTTTGGCGGCAAAGTATTATTACAATACTGAGTTCTTAGATTTACGCGAATATTACACATGAAATAAAACTATTTTTTCGGATTTTATCGTCGTCGAACGTCGGGAACTTAAAAATCAAAAAATGAACCGCGATAAAATCCGAAGGAATAGTTTTATTTCATATTATTACGATAGTTAAGCAGGCCAAAGGTGGTATTTTTAGCCGAAGGTTCGGTAGCCGAAGGTACACTAGTATAGGATTATTGGACGTGCCTAACTAAAGTAGTAGCCGGAATAGTAAGTATTACTGTATATTTATTTATATAAGTTATATTTACATCTTACCACGACCAAATAGACCGAGTCTTATCTGAAGGGCAAGTCAAGAGTCAGCGTAACCGTCGGCCGTGTATGGGACGAACTCATGGGCTTCCTCCACTCTCATAGAGTGTAGGAAGCCAGAGAGGTATGTAAGGAAATAACCTGTTGGAACTCTGTACTCTCTGCTTACCCCGCGAGGGAGCTGGCGTGATGATATAGATAGATAAATAGATAATTTTCTACAACTGCAAAAATGTAAAATTTACCCACCAGGGCGCGTACTACATTCACTTTAACTCTTCCTCTATTATAATCAATTTTCATACTAGTTTCTGCCCGTGACTTTGCCCGCTCTGTCTTTAGACAGGGACCTTACATTTTTCCAGGATAAAAAGTATACTATATGTTAATCCAGGTAATATACTATCTGTGTGCCATTTCATCCAAATCCGTTCAGCCGTTTTTGAGTAATTAAGTAACAAACATCTAAACATACAAACTTTCTCATTTATAATATTAGTAAGATAAGAAAGAGATGTGGATATATGCAGTTTATAGATCTATCTCTTTTTCACTGCAAAATAAGATTAATCCACAAGATTATGTCGTGGTATTTAATTGACACTGAGACTGAGTTGCTGTACTAAAATATCGATCCGATTTCAGTATATTCTCAGTCTAGTTTCGATATAATGTCAAGTTCTTAAATTAAAGTATATCGTTGATCACATGTTAAGCTGCTCACTCACTCAGCTGCCACAGTCTAAATAAAAAGATATCTAATTAAAATCTTCAATTCGACGTTAGTTTTGAGTATTTGTTCAAAATTTTATCGGAATACCGTTTACAGTTTGTTCAACTCTCAGTCCGGCCTGGATTCGGTCGATGTCGATATTTTACGAGAATATCATTTATGAGATTAATGACATTGAGAGCCTGCATTTTTAACACTTAATTACGAGAATTGGCCTCCAGGTCGTACCAGATTGGCGCAGAAGATAAATATAGGTAAATTCCGTATCCGCGGAGGATATAGGCACAGCCCATTATCCACGTTTTTTCTTAATTCTATCGTCCATGGAACTTAGCTATTTCTCATTTAAAAAATGAAAAAGCCGGTGCTACGTAGCCAGTGATTGCACTCATTTTACAAATAGCGAGCGTGGGATGATGCCAATTCTATATGTGAACGACCGTTCACGCCTTTTACAATGGAAATTTACATATTGAAATATATTAAAGGGTTGTTAGCCTAGTTACCCGAATGAATACCTCAATCGCGAGGTTAAAGCTTCAAAACAATTATCTATCTATCTATCTATATCATCACGCCAGCTCCCTCGCGGGGTAGGCAGAGAGTACAGAGTTCCAACAGGTTCTTTCCTTACCTACCTCTCTGGCTTCCTCCACTCTCATAGTTCGACTCATACACACTCGCCGGTTACGGAGACTCTTGACTTGCCCTTCAGCTAAGACACGGTCTATTTGGTCATGGTAAGATAGTCTAGGTCTTCCCCGGCACCTACATCCTTCCACTTTCGCATTGTATATCTGTTTTGTCATTCTTTCTTCTGGCATTCTTTTTATATGCCCGAACCAACGGAGCATACCCTTTCTCATCTTTACACCGATACTATCTTTCATACCTACTCGCTTTCTTACTACGCTGTTGCGAATACGGTCGGTCAGCTTGACTCCGCACATCTTCCGCAGAGATCGCATTTCGACCGCATTTATCCTGCTTTCGTTCTCCTTCTTTCATACCCAACTCTCACTGCCATATAACAGCGTTGGGACAAGCACTCCGTTATGCATGGCCAGCTGCGCCTTTTGGCTTAAGTGCCGGCTCCCAAGTAGCCTTCCCATCGCACCATTCACTGTATTACCTGCATTCACTCTTCTCAAAACAATTATCCATCTGTTATATACACCTACTGAACCCTTCGTATATAAGAGGCTTGGACGGTAGGTACTTTTTACCCTGTAAGGGTGGTGTGACATTCAAATATAAGACCGTTAAAAAATGTTCATTGGTTCGGGCATCACGCAAAACCAACGTACCGCTATGGAAGGTATCTTCATATTAGCATAGCATATAACTTTAAAAATATATTTCTTTGTCCAAAATTGGTTGTGTAAAATCGAGATACAATTTGACCTCCACGTAATACACAAGCGAACACTAAAGACTTACGTTAATCTTATTTTCTTCAAAGGTACCGCAATGTCAGATGATAACGTTTTCAATAGCCACAGGTTCACACGGGTGAAGCCGCAGGCTAATTGTAATATATTAAAATTCAAGTTTTTTAATACTTTAGACTCTACCACCCTTTCTCTCTGTGGAGAAGGACAAGAAACTACAATTACTTCACCGTTACATACTCTTAAGGGCAACTCCTGTACATCACGGCAAATAACTTATGTCCCGCGCTGGTCAAAATATTTCGAGAAAAGAACAGCTCTTCCATATGTCTTTTTCTATAAAACTGCTGATTTGGCCCGCCGCAATTAAAAAATCTCATAACCAAATTTGGTTATTGTGGTTATAGAAGTCAAGAGGTGATTTAGAAATTTCCTATAACTGCCAAGTCGATGTAGTGACGTATAATGCGCGAAGCGATGCCGAGTCTGACACAGTGTAGATTTCAATCGAAACATTACCAGTATCTGTCCCCTATTACATTGGGACTTAGCATACTCGGTGTAAAGTTACCTACACCTTTGCACGCCCCATATGAAATGTAGGTGTGACGGTATTTATATTTTACCAATAACCCTGAAAATCAATTCAATCTCACAATCGTACATTTATAAACAATAGTTCCATTATTTACCCCGGTGAAAGTTCAACAGATCGGCAATGAATTATTAACAGATATTGTTTAAACAGGTGGTACTGGCATCACGCCAATGCTCCAACTGATCAGGCACATATGCAGCGATGCCAACGACCGCACCGAACTCAGACTGTTGTTCGCGAACCAGACGGAAGAAGACATTCTGCTGAGAAATGAACTCGAAAAGTACCAGGACCAGTTCCCGGAACAATTTAAAGTGTGGTACACGATTGATAGACCGAATGAAGGCAAGTTTATTTTACACTATATTTGAGCTCGTTCTGGGCTGTTGATGATTGGTATTGGCTAGGTAGGTGTCCTTTAAACTGTCATTAATCCTATTCGTTGGATTTGTTAACCAATCTCTTCTTCTTCTTTAAGTTATGGCTTCACACTAATTTTAAGTGTATTTTGCCAGTGTCCAGTTAGAAATGTGTTTGTTCAAATTAATTCGACTTCCCGATGAACTTGATAACAACGATGATAATGAAATTAATGAAGTACCCCCACCCTGGATAGTAAAGCGGTGGATACTTTACATACCAATTGCGATGGCCGTTTGGGGGGAAGTCGAAAAGGCGCGTTTTATCACTTTGTTACAATTACCTTCACTCATGCACGTATAAGAACACATAATGGTTAATATTCCACCAACATTACACATTATTAGTCGAAATAACACGAGTTTTGTAAATTAAAACAAATTGGCGACATCACTCTTCGACTTCCCGCCAAAACTTCCCAAACCAATCTCTTTGGAATGTGTATAAATGACTAAATGTCCCGACTAAGCTAAAGCGCCCAATCTTTTGACCACTTCGGTTTTTTTTTTTTAAATATAGACGTATTATAGTTTGAAGTCAGAGAATTTATATTAAGTTAAGCTTGGCTTTCTACATTTTTATGCTTTGTACATATTATTTGTAACCATATTTCTGTGTACAATGAAGAATTAGGAATTGTTTATTCGATAAAAAATCCAAATTGATGTAGATAATTGGAATAATGCGGAGCAGAAAAACGTTTTTTACGTTACGTTTATGAGTTTATATATTTATATGCAAGTATTACATTCACTGTTTTTATTTATTTTTAGGCTGGAAATACAGCACCGGCTTCATCAATGATGAAATGATTCGAGACCACATGTTCCCAGCGTCTGACGATGTTCTAGTGCTGATGTGCGGACCCCCGCCCATGATCAACTTCGCGTGTACACCCGCCCTTGAGAAACTCGGCTTCAAGGAGGAACAACGTTTTGCTTACTAATATTATTTCGTGATACCTTGTTTGATAGATTAAAAGATGGGAATATCAGGCTTTTGACCGTTAACAGCTACCCACGAGCGTCCACCAGCAAATATATAACCAAGATACTTAAATCAATAGAATATTTCGCGAACGCGTTCAATCATAGAAATCCGCTAATCGTAGCCGCCGCCGACTACGAACCTACCTCCCCTCCTATCAGCCGCTACCGCAGTCCGCGGCATGTTCTCACCGACCCTCCCGATGACCTTACATCCCTTCTTTCGGATACAGATACCGCACACAGGATCAGACACCGTCCTCGCCGGCGAGGTTGAAGAATCCCTTGCCCGCCAGCCGGTGCAGAGCACCACGGCGAAACACCTAGTATACGCCCTCCCCCATAGCGACTGCCCAAGCCGAGGCCGTTCCTCCTTGAGGCGCCCTTGAGCTAGTTGCCTCCTTGCCATTTTTAATATCAAATCAAATCAAAAGTTTTTTATTCATGTAGACCAAAAGGCACTTATGAATAGTCAAAAAGAGAAAATTATTAATTACTTAAGACTCTACCACCCGTTCGGAAAGTCATTCCTGTGGAGAAGAAGGGCAAGAAACTCCACGGTTACTCTTTTTTAAAAATGAGTTTTACAATTCTTTTTGTATACATTGCATTTATGGAGTATGGGAGAACAATGCAGAACGAGCTAAATAGATGTGCTTAAGTATAGATTAATCATAAGTGTACTTAGATTCATGATATTGGTCAGTGTCTACATAGTCCTCTCATTTACAAAATAGAGATGTTGTAGAGGTATATAATAAAAAGCATAATAATAATAGTAAGAGAAAGTGTTACTATAAAATATGTAAAGAGCGCGTACAAAACAACTGGTCATAGCTCCAGTGTGATGCCGAACGAGACAAAATTCAACAGCATTATGGTACACGTTCAGTTAGACAAAGGACAGGGGACGGACCAGTCCCCACCAGCAGCACCCGTTCACGAGTATGACCTGAGAAGCAGCCATCACTCTCCTCAACCATTTTAGAGGGAAAAGAATGACCCGCTCCACAGAGCCGCCACTAGCAAAGACATTTTAGTGAGCATGACCAATCCACGACCCTGTCGACATCGTTCGAGAATAATATTTAAAATCAATGAACGCTCGCTAGGCAGGACACGCTGCACTTAACATTATAATCTTCTAGATTTCAGTTAATTTGTGTAAAGGCATTTTTATCATTTAAAAAATCATTTAGTGTATAATATCCTTTACTCATTAGTGAAGATTTAATATACTTTTTAAATCTGTCAAGTGGCAACTCTAACATGGGCTTTGGTATCTTATTGAAGCAGCGAATACCGACTCCTACGAAGGAAGTAAATGCTTATATATATATAGAATACTTCTATATTAAAAATGACATCTAGCGTAATATAATTGAAGTTATAATTAACATTGGCATCGACGAATCGTTTAGTTTTTACCAGTCTCCGCCAGATGGCAAATACCCACATTTGGATTGGGCGTAACGTCCCTCTCGTCCTGTGCCACCCCGCGCAGTGCCACGCTTAAATTGTATAGGAACATCTTATTACGCTATCTTCTCTTCGTATTTGCTTCCTGGTCCTATAATTGCGACTTTTACAGCTGTGACCGATTCATGCGATATTACACTGTATCTTGCTTTTTTATTGTGTCGCATATGTATAGGTGGTTTTAGACGTCCTAGATCCTCGACGTAAAAGTCGGGGCGTGGTTTGATTCGAAGAATGTAGTATACCATACCATGGTAGGTAGTCTACTATATAATATGTAGATGAATGTATGGAATTATGGGGACTAAGGTGTTGTGTTTTTACGAAATGTTAATTGATTTTTAAAATAATTGTTGTTAATGTTGTAGTAGTGTAAGTAGATACATTTAAGGGTGATTACGAATGCAAAAAAGGAATAAAGATTATTATATTTCAAGCGAACTTTTATTTAAATAGCCCTGACCGTGCATTAATGAGGTCCATGAATTCAAATCACAACTCTACTGCTTAAGATCTATGTGCAAACCAAACTATTATGGTCGTCGCTAACAGGCTTTTGAACCAAATGACAGCGTTTTGTTCAATCATTGCATAGTAATGCAACTCTCAAAAGTTGCCTACATGCGGCGAAAGATGGCCATTTTAATTGGTTATATTCACAAGGGGTGGGTAGTACTTTCTTAACTGGTTTATAAATTAACATGTTTAAACACGCACTGCAAAAAAATAAACTCCGCACGAATACCTAACAATGCGGCATCTGATTAGTCTTAGTCTGTGTTGTCACACACAACATCGCCAGAAAACTTTGTCCAACCCTTTATAACATATTTATATTTTTATATACATTATTATTTTATATTTTTAATATTGTACTCACTCTGTGTTAATTATTTCATTCATTAATGTTCTCTTCCTTTATTTCCTAATTACTAGTCTACACAGTAATCAATAACATTTTTTTTATTTTACTGTTTGTACACTGAAGTACGCTTATCTACCTTGCTTTTCATTCCTTATGTAATCTGTGAGTAACGGTGTTGGTAATGCATTTATATTATTGTGCCTATTTCATAATCTTATCTTTTAATTTTAATGTGTTACTGATTGTTATTCCAAGAAATAAATAAATAAATAAAATTTTTGTTTAACTCCTTTGTGGCGGTGAGAAGAGGAGATTTTACGAAATATATATGATAAATGACTTATAATATCCTCAGATAGATAATATGATAAATAATCTGTCAAATGAAAACTGAGTGATTTTTTAGTGATTTCATAAGCTTGCAATACCGAGATTAATGTCACCTATTGTTCTAGTGAACCATAGACATAGACGAACTAGTTTTGATACACCCTTGTACACCCTAGATGTATTTAATTTTATATTATCATTCTATAAAATACTCCGTAATTTATATTAAATACCTCCTATCATGAAATGGTATTAAATTTCGTGGCATTGAATTGATATATTAAATAGATTAGACTTTGAGTCGTCAGACAATTTTTATTTTATTAAAAATGTTTAAAGCTTACATGAAATGGATTTAATATCTGCAATGCAATAAGTTTAATTAGATAACCAAGGACTTATAAACCATTGTCATAAAATAATGTAATACGCTGGAATGCTATAATTTCTATGTAACGCCCTCACTACTCTTTTTCCTATCTCGTTCCTCCACTCTCCTGTGTGTATGATTGTGTTCCTAAAAATCATAAAACTTAACATTTTTCTTGTACTAAAGTATTCAAGTATCAAATCTATTTATTTCCAGTTCACCCGGGTTGCACGTCCCAATTTATTTAAATTTGCCGCCACTCAGCTTTCATTAGACAGACCCATCTTATTAATATATTGTGTATGTATTAATATAAATATTAATACATATCTTATTAATTTTACACAGTAAATTGTATCAAAACTATTACATTGACGGTAATAACTCCTATAAGTTTTAACGGTAACGTCTTATCGACTTTAAAAATTCCATACACGCAAAATATTGGTTCGGAGAATTGTATTGTGTTCATTATGTCCTGAGCCCCTTCGCGAACAGGATCTGTAAAATAGAAAAAAATCGTATACCTTGAAGTCAAATCTATATTCATTAAAGAAACATAAGATTTTTTTTGATTTAGGCTTAAGAAATAAAAAGCTTATTAAAATCTGTTAGCCCATTTCATAAATACACTAGGTATAATAAAGACAAGACTAATCTACATTTTCATATCAGGACCCTTATTCGTTATGACCAAACACTGCGCACTTTGTGAATAATAATCATGTAAAGGCCACGGCCACACCAACGTGTCCTGCGCACTGCAAGCGCTATTTTCTGTGTGGCCTTTACAGCTTCATCGTGTAAGAGGGCGAGCGTACAACCACTACGCTCGAGCCAGAAGGGCAAAGGGCAACTAGCTCAAGGGCGCAAGGAGTAACGGCCTCAGCTTGGGCAGTCGCTATGGGGGACGACGTATACTAGGTGTCTCGCCGTGGTGCTCTGCACCGGCCGGCGGGCAAGGTGCACGAGCTATCTAGGCGGCGTCTGCACGCGCAATCCTAGGAATATACTGATCGCCGCCGGGGACGCCATTGCAGCTGCAACTGAACGCGTTAGTTTGAGCGTACCTTAATAGTGTTATAAGTGTATTTGCACGTGCCGGAAGACGAGGAGTGGCAGGCCCCCTACAAGATAGACCGATGAACTTGTGAAGGCGACCTTCAGGGAAGGGTAGAAGTAGAAGTCAGATGCGTACAGCACAAAGCCGGCCGTTGTGGCGGTCTTTAGGGGAGGCCTTTGTCCTGCAGTGGATGTTTTTAGGCTGAAGAGAGAGAGAGAGAAAATAGTACTGTGTATGGTCAATGTAGAAATATTAAATGATCATTTCACAAAGTTATCGCAATGCGCCGCGTTAAGAGTTTAAAGGGCTACCGCGAAAAACACGTGTTTAGGTTACTTTACGGTTTATTCCATGCATCTCAAGAAGTAAATGGAATGGAGATTTAATTTTTAAAAATATTGTATTTTGATTCCATTCCATTTGCCAGATCCAAAAATATATTTTGGGTCTGGCAAATGGAATACACGATTAAACGAAATATTCTCAATAGATAAAAAAATTTAAAGTCATTTTTATTACTGTACCTTTCCTGATTCCAACGCGAAACTTTTAAGAACTGGTCAATATAATTTACTTTAAAACATAGAGAATTTTTGTAGATAAGTTCTTGTGAAGCAGTTTTTTATTACATAGTGTAGTTTTTTAGAAAATGATAAAATTTGTTTTTACACATACGGTATATATTGCGCGCTCAATATACCCGTCCCTTATCATTCATTTGTAAAGTAGTTGCATCGCGGTCACTCTCCCGGTCTATAAATGGTCGATCGTGGTGACCCTTAATTGGTTATAGCGAAGAAGGACCCAGGTGTTAAAATTTTCATTTTACACTTACCATCTTCGAAGTAATAAGATAATACGTTTATACACAGCAATTTTGTGTGTTTCACTTCTTGTATAAACCAGTCGTTAACTAAAGCTAACGCTGTAATTAGTATAAAGTAAAACAGGACCCAAAATCCAATGGCCACGCCAGCAATCGTGCTCACCAACTGCAATTCATTATTATTAAAAGAAAAAATATCCGAAGCATTTTTGAAAAACTTAAACTTATTAAAATCATTTCTAAAAAAATATCACACTGACATACACCCAGACTACGGACTACTAGATGAATATCTGTTTTCCACAGATTTCTTTCTTTCACACAAAAACTACTGAACGGATCTTTGGTGAAACTTTACAGTAATATAGCTTTATGAATGTTCTATACAATTATTATGTTTTCTAAATTGTTACTTTAAGTTCTTCGATATTCCTAATGATATTTACATGCCTAAAGGCAAAGGGATGTTGAATTTATAATAGGATTGTTGGTTACCTCAGTTTGCATTCCAACGACAATAGTTTCAATAGCCAAGCATGTCCACAAAAGAGCTGCGGCCGCTATTATTAAAACCTGAAATGAGGAACGTATTATTTAAACAGGTACAAAAAATTCTATTTTACCAAATTTTTAGTAAGGTGTCCAGCTGACAAAGGCAGCGTGGGATAGTATTATCACAATTACCGAAAATTTAAAACTCCCAACGATCATTTTATACGTTTTCAAAATGTCTTTTAAGCACACAATTAATTTCTTCAAATCTAAACTATTGTTATTATTACAAGATATAGTTATACGTTGATCTATAATATATGGACGTACGTTTCCAGTCTTCGGATTCACCTTTTTTATAAAAACGTTGTATTTAATTATTTTATTCAGAATTTGTAAGCGCACTGTTATGTAATAAATTAGACTAGCAGTTAATTGTATATCCAAATAAATTACTACAATACCAATAGCTAAGAATATGGTATAGATTGGGTTATCGAAAGTCTCAAAAATGTATATTCCGCAACCGCATTCATATGAAGCGACAATTAGTATCGAAATAATTACATTAAAATAGTAATGAACGTCTTTCATCGATTTATATTCGTCCAGTTTAAGGTTACGATCAAGTTTTTGTATATTAAGATACAATTGAACATACAGCTTTTGCATTCCTTAATCTCGCGTGGATTAAATCGCTGATATAAAAAGTGTATTTCATGAAAAAACCTGCAGCGCATGTCACGTAAAGTATATTATTCACGTTGTAATATTTTTCATAAAAGAACGATTCGTAGTAATAAAATGAAACCGTGACAGCGACTATGAAGACGGATGTGTAAAGTTTTTGACCCACAGTTACGGCTGTAACGCCATCATTTTTAATATTCACACGAGACGAGCCCAAAATTGTCTGTATTATGTGAATTGGGGAAAAACAGGCCGCGAAATTTTCCTTTTTACAAATGAATAATTCTTTCAGAGACATTTTCACGACTCCAAGTTTCAATGCGTAATATCTACTTCATCGTTTCAAGTCCAACATAAATTACTTAGCTCATTAAATATGATAAAATATTACTTACATTACTGAAACTACCTCAGCGATCAATACTTTTCACAGCCCTGTGTGTACCGAAATGATTAAAATAACAACTTTTTATATTATTTTTTATTAAGTTTTCGTTATTTGATTTAACTAAGGTTGCCTGAAATAGATCACTATTAGTGATAAGGCCGCCCATTGTTACACTACCTAGTAAATTTATAAAATTGTATTCCTTTATTGTGTCTTTGGTGGAACAATATAGTGTTATCTAGATAGATAGATATTTATCTACTTTTTCGATCATAGGTAAACACCTACGTACACTTGGCCGAATGAAATAATGACACTACTAAAAAATCAAAAATAAATTAAATAAGCTTTTTAGTTGATAAAATTAAAGTGCTTTTTCAAGTAATCAAAAATTTGAGTTATGACTATTAATAACCTGTTCTAACCCTTTGACTTTGATTTCCTCCCTGTGGAGCACTTATTGTAATTGTATAGGCAAAAATATGTAGATAATGAATATACCTATAACTAGTTAGCTATGAATTTCAATAGTTTAATACCGATCCCAATCAGAGGTAGTCGTACGGTCGATCGAAGTTGGGATAGACTCCTCTGCGTTTAAAAATACGACATGAACAGAATAAAGAATATCGATTTACTCGCTGCGGATATGCTTAACGATGACTTTATCGTCATTTTCCGGCCCATATTCCTCTTGCAGCGAATTTTTGGATTACTCCGTGTCGACATTAAATTCAGATTCGTCACTCCAACAACGGCCATGTACCAGTTTTATAGCAGCATAATTTGCATTGTAATCGTCTGTTCTGTCATCGATTATTTATTGCTCTGTGACTCTGCTTTTGATTCTTCATTTGCCGATTTTACTATCAAAATTGGCGTGTTAATGAACGGATTGAGTAATGCATTCACAATATGGAACAATAATTTCTACAAAAGAAATATTACCAGTCAACTACTCGTGAACTTACAGAAGATAGAACGAGCCCTGAATGCGAAGAACACAATCCACTTAAATAAAAAACTTTCTAATATGTCTCTTGCGGTATCAGTGAGCCTTTGCGTCTTATCAGCTCTCTGGTTTGTGGTGTTTAATCCAGTGACTGGTAAAAAAGTATGCCCAATTGCAATGATAGTTGTCGTTTTCGCTAGCATTGGAAACTATGTGGAAATGGAATTAGTATGCTTTATAATGTACTTAATTTGTACCAGAATAGACAATATCAATGCTGTACTACAACAGAAGAATACGATACCCGATAAAAGACTTAATTCTATTTCTACCCACGGTACGTGGAATAATATAGAGCAAGTTCCCGATGCTGTGCCTCGCGCTATGCAGATTCTTTTGGAATCCCTATCAGTCTTTTTAGATCTTAATCAATTCCCGGTAAGTAACTTGGTACAGATTTTTGCAATCTGAACAGAGATACCGATTGCTTACATTAGTTATTTATTTCAACAGATATTCGTGTTTATCAGCAAAATGTTAATATGGAATTTAATAGCAGTTCAGAATTTAATAGACACCTTAAAAGGACTAGTAAGTACCTAATTTAGACACTTTCAAAAGTTGTAAATGGGGTTGATGGGGATCTTTGCCGTTGTTGCTTCTTTCTTCTTCTAATACTTCTTTACTTCTTATTAAAGAATGTTTTCATTAGAAACATAAATATATTTTCGTTTACGAGTAAATCAATTAACACATGATTCTTCTTTAATTCATAACTAAAATTTCATTTCAGAACTTGATGCCGGCCCGGATTATAGTGATACCTGGGATAATCACGATGCTGGTAGTAATATTGATACTGTCCTTCTTGGCAGAGTCATTAACGGCAAAGTTAGAGAAATCCAGAAAGCTCTGCATTGATATCATGACATCGCTTAATAAAGGTAACTCGAAACGTTACATTGAGGGCTTCTTAATACATCGTTGGCAGAATGAAATAATAACACAACTAAAGGACGAGAGACGGAGAAGAATTAACAGTTTTGGTAGTCGTGTCGCTATAGCATTCGATCCGCTATATGTTGCGTGTCAGCATCGCGGTTGAAGCACTGGGGTAACGCGCACAGGGGGGGGGGGGGTAGCTAATAGGGCTAACAACATATTTAGAGGCGTCCTTAACTGTTACCATAGCAAATGTCCCCTGAAACGCCAATGCCCTTATATATTACGACCTAATGTGAGACTTACATCGTCGGCGAAATATGGGTGTTAAGAATATATTTCTAACACACTCTTTTAAAAAAATAACATAAATAACTACCTATACTATATATAACTATATACGTAGATATTACGGTAATGATAATAGATATAACATTTCGATCGATTTGACGTTATCTGTATAATTTGGTAAAAACCAAACAGTAATGACTATCAACTTCAATCATTTTAAGTGTTCTTATATTTTTTACTATCTTGTGGCATAATGGGTGCTGAAAATATACAACATGCTACAGTAATTAAGCTTTAAAGGTATCATAATATCACTAACGAAGAAATTACGGTTTGTTTGTAATTTAACGTACCACCACATATCTACAGCAATATGAGAATGAAAGAATCTTACTTAATATTCAACCCAAGGTATGATTAAAACTATTCTGTGCAGCTGTGGGTGTACGATGTTTAAGCCCGATTGCCCTTACATTGGTCAAAAGCCTTCAGCGAAGTTAAAGTCAGTAATAAGTACCGTTGGTAAGGACAGGAGTGTAAAGAGATCGGACAGTAGCAGGTCAACTTAGCTTACAAGCAGCCTGTCCAGCCGATCCCTTTTTATTTTATGGGAAAGTATCACACCACGTATGCCTGCTCAGACCACAGCGGTCGGTGTAAGTAGGTACCGGGTATAAGAATGAAGGCATGTGTGCGGTATTTTCGGTACGTTGACGACAACGAACATATGACATATGACTGACCGTAAACGGCCACTGTTTAGACACTTGCCACTTTATATTTACCACTTCGCTAAAGACATGCTCAATGTTAACCAGGCACAAGAGTCAAGTGCGCAAAACAACTTTAACTGATAAGTAGGTATTACCACCAGTTTCAGATTTCAGGCACCTGTGTTCCTAGATACCTTCTCATTTCCTATTACACCCAGTGACTAAAACCCTTTTAAGTAGGAACAATAAAACTATCAAATAATCATAGAGAACATGCATATGGAAAAGTTCGCCTAGATAGAATATTTCGTTAATATTGGATAGGGTAAACTTTTACATAAAATACTGAATATTATTTCCTTAATGAATGATTTTCTCAACAGGCCAATCCAGAAGTAACGCTAAACGAATAATACTACTAGTGGAAAGTAGACGCAGGATGTCTATTTATAGCATCTACTCATTAGGCGCTAGATTGCCACTCCATCTTTTTGGTGTGACTGCCAGTTACACTATAGTACTGTTACAGTTCGCTTTACTGTAAATGCTTTAAAAACATGCAATGCCCAAATTAAAAACAACTCTTATAAAATTCCATAATATTTCAGAAACAAACCAAAGTAATTATGAAATCAAATAAAATAAATGAATATTTATCTAAAGATATCTTGGAAGAGGATTTCGTTAAACCTTTTAAAATCATTTATTATTTCCAAACTCTAATGGCGTCCACCCGTGTGTATATTAAAGATCGATTCGTCACATCGCCGACGATGATCCAAAAATGTTATACTATTTTTAATATTTTGGCAATAATAGCGTTGAACATTTTCATAGTCCACAAGTATATTTTTGAAATATCTGGCAATAAAACGGTGTATTATCTAAGCTTATGCGCTAATGGACTGCAGTCTATAACATTTATCTGCAACATAATTCACGTGCGATTTTTCAATGGCACTGCTAATGCGCAGTTCTACATCAAACTTCAAACAATAGATCGACGTATGAAAATTGATCAGAATAAAATTATTAATATTATATCACACAGAGTAAATATTATAACAATTGCTGCGTTGATGATAATATTCTTCTCACTGCTTGGTATAGCAGCCATGAAAGGAATAGTTACATTTTTATCGTTTGTTGGCATCACATACGCCCAAAGTTGCTTTGTACTAGAAATAGCTTGTTGTTCTAACTTTTTGATACATTTCTTTATACGAACGCGTTTTATTAATTCTATAATAAAAAATTACATTGGACAGAAGATTAGCTACAGTTCTTGTTCGAAAGTTCCTATAACGATATTTGACACGAAAAAATTTATGGGACGCCTGGCGGCAAAAACACACCATTTTTCATGGAGTGAAACTGACATATATTTGAAGGAAATATTCGATGGATTTAGTAAGTTCCGGAAAATATACAGATTACAAGTAAGTAAAGTAACCCGCCTGCCAAGCGTGGCGAATATGGCAAATCCCCCCTTTGGGGAGGCCTATGTTCAACAGTGGACAAGTGGGCTGAGATGATGATGACAAGTAAGTAAAGAAACGACACCTATACTTATGTTGTTGAGACAAAATTAAAGCAAGAAAATTCGTCATATTATTACAATTTCATTTACAAGCTGTGCTTTTACGTTCGAAGTCAATCCGATGCCAATATAACTACGACTGTCTTACAACTCAAACCAACTGAACTGACCAACTAGTCAGACATAATGGAACTCAATTCTCTCCATTGAGTTTCATTCTATGCGACTAGTTGGTAACCTTAAGGCGCTAAAATGATACGCTAAAAATCCTTTGGCGTCGATTGAGAAGCCTGGATAGGCTCATACTATTGTGCAACCTTTTCTTTACGTGGGGAATGTCTTGCATAGGACTTCCGCGAGCCTCCGGGGAAGTTTGCGGGGCGTGTCGGATCCCTGCTGACTAAAACCCTAGAGTGGTCGACATAAGCACTTTGGAGGAGCTCCGCAATCTCCGGGAAAATTGATAACACAATTCCCCCTGCCCCGACGCGGTGCTCTCGTGCTCCTCGGGGACGCTCGTAAAGGATACTCAGGGCCCTCAGCTCCTCTCATCCGCGATCCCGAAGGCCCCCCCTGCTTATGTTGGTGCAGAGGACGACCGTAGTCTGAACTTATTTTCTGCATTATTTTCCAGGTTTTCGTATTTTGTTGCAAACTAGTTCTGTCATGTTTGATGACATTTGAGTTCTTGCTGTATGGAATACAAAATGATGTAAGCACAAAATGATCTACTTCTGAGAAATTAACACCAAAAGTCAAACATTAACTAAAAAAAATATTTCCAGACGATGGTAATGTTAGAAAGTCTGGCGCCTGCTATTTTTACAGTTATCGATTTAGTCATAGCTATTTTCCTGGTTGTCCGTTCAGAGTTGTTCTTTCGAGAAGTGAGAGAAACTAAACGACTCGCCGTCACTGTCATGTCTATGCATTACGAAGGTACGTAATCTATTCATCTATGTGTATGTTGGGATATAATTTTGTTACACAAAATTAACTTTTATGCACATGAACAAAAGTCACTAGTAGAATCAGTCTATCTATTAGGGGAGGGTTTACAATTAGGCGGCGGAGTTTAACAATCTTAATTTCCATCAGGAAATCTGATAATCTCGCAAACTGTGCAAACGCCAGATCGACCATTATATTTATTGGTTTTGCCTACACCTACTTAGAATCACATATGAGTTTTTTTTAGGGCGTTTAAGAGAAAAAGCAAGGAAAATGTTGAAATTGATAGAAGAAACACCACCGCGCTTCTCCGTTTACGACATGTGGATGCTGGACGCGAATGTTTTGCTCAAGATGTTTGCGTTGGTCACTAGCCTTATCCTTACTCAACTACAATTTGCTCTATTGTAAGCACATTTCATAGTGAATCTCTCCTCGATTGGAATGCGTATGTTGGAAATGACAACATGCAGCTATTATCATTGATTTTTGATGGACAAAATGTAATCAGATGAATGATTAATGATTAACGATTACAATTACATTTTGTAATATTCATAGTTTACGATTACACTTTTTATCTTGAATCATGATTGAATATTACATAATGCAATTGTAATCGTTAATCTGAGTACATTTTGCCCATCTCTGGCTATTATGAGGCACTTAACGCGCGGCTCTGCGCATACGCAGTCTGCTACGCTTTCCCATCCTAATATAGGCGTATGTGTACTTATCATTAGGAGTAAAAACGAAGTGACACAATACATCCTTATTCCAAAATAAATAAGTTAAAGTAGCATTTGAAAGTACAGTTGTATTTACATGGTTATTTTTTTACATTATTTTGTTTAACTTACTAATCTACCGCCAGATCGGAACGTGACCTCCACTGAGATGATCTGGAGAGAAACTCCGCGGGCTTGTCATTTTGCCTAATTCTCTATTCCTTTTTTTTCATAATTTTCTGTATAGAAACATTTTTATAGTAAACAAAATTAAGTAACGACTCGACACCAGTGTGATGCCTTACAACTCAGATCTATCTATATCATCACGGCAGCTCCCTTGCGGGGTAGGCAGAGAGTACAGAGTTCCAACAGGTTCTTTCCTTACATACCTCTCTGGCTTCCTCCACTCTCATAGTTCGTCTAATACACGCTCGCCGGTTACGAAGACTCTTGAGATATGAGATACAAATACCATATATTTAATAGATATAGCTATACCCAACACTCACAATCTTGCTCACACATACACCGAGAAAATGACTAAATATACTAATCTATCTATAGAACTACAAACGATCTCTATATCTAGATCATCCTTCAAATCATCAGTGATAATATGACCAAGGTACCTAAAACTATCCACAAACTTCAGGGCCATTCCCTCAAGCACAACCGAAGGCACTATACTAGGTTTTATTTTACCAGACTTGAAGATAAGCACTTCACTCTTTTTAGAGTTGTACTTGAGGCCATGAGCAGAGGCGTACTTCTCACATATCTGAATAAGGTCCCGGAGTGCCTTGACCGATGGAGCCAGCAGCACCATATCATCAGAATAAAATAGATTGTTAACACATACGCCGTCAATGTAACACCCGACATGTGTGCTACTTAGCTCCTCAATCAACTCGTTTACATATAGATTAAACAGGACAGGAGATGTCAGGCCACCTTGCCGAACACCACACTGTAATTGATATTCCTCAGAGAAAACTGCTCCCCACCTCACCCGATTTGCTTGGTGTTTATACCAGTATCGCAACAATGAGGTGCAATCATAGGGCATGCCTGTTTCACTTAGCTTTCTCCATAAAATTTCATAAGTTACCGAGTCAAAACCTTTTGATATATCGAGGAAACAGGCATATACTGGTGTCCCCCTTTCCGTATAGTACCTGACGGTCTGTTTGAGGCTCAAAATAGCAGACTCCGTGGATAAACCTGACTTAAAGCCGAATTGGGCATCATCTAGCACTATATGCTTTTTAAGATGACTTTCAAGCAGACCGTCCGGCACTTTAGCTATTACAGTTGCAAGTGAGATAGGTCGATAATTTGCCATATCTGACACATTCCCTGTCCCGTTCTTCATTATCGGAACAATAAAGCTAAAGGATTTTTGATGGGCCAGTCTCGACAAACAGCACCTCCCTCAGCCATATTAGAGGAAAGGTAGTCACCCGCGCCAAATAGCCGCCTACCAGTTACACCCAAAAACAGCTCCTGCCACTGCGCAACTCCACTTGCGGCGTACTTTAAAGAGGCAAAGTTTTAAATTATGTACTTTTATTATAGGCTTAATATCTTTGTATAAATAATATACAATACAGTTTTTGATTCATAAAATTTATTGATATATTAAAATCGGTGTCGAAATTTGGGTTATACATAACAATAGATTCCAAAATATAACAATAAGTTCAACTTGAGTATAGGATTTTCAGCATAAATTTGAATTGCATGTATTATAAATTAGTATTATGAATATACTCGATACATTATTTAGCTTGTATCAATACAAGTAAATATTAAAGGTATACAAAACAGGTTGTCGAGTTCACAGAAATTATAATTTAATTCAAACATTTATTATTTGACCTTTGCCCCGCAGTGGGACAGTATGGGCTGATATTATAATTATTTATTAAATATGTCATTCATGATATTCCTGTCTTAACTTATGAACTAATAAATAAAATAATTATTGCAAATGCTATTGGACGGAGTTTATTATAATGTCATTTTAGTCTTATCATAAAACTATACAAGGTGTATCATAAATAACGCCAGACCTCAGACACCCCGATTAAATAATCTCTACACCAATTCCATACAAAATCCAATTCTCCAAATTTATAATTTTTAACCCCTTTTTTGTGCACTTTTATATACCCCAATTAACAATGAAACTTGTACGTGTATGTGTGCGTATTGAGAAATACGTTATAGAAATGCATTTGAAATCTCCATATTGCTATTGCGCACTAAGCGTGTAACAGGATTTCTTGATTTTTTTAAAAATATATATAATAAAAATAATAGTTGGAATTAATTCAGTTATCGATTTACAACAAACTACTTTCAGGTCTTACGTTTATTATGTTATATCTTGTATATAAGTACAGCACACAATATATTTGTACAAACTTTTCTGGAATGTGTGTTGTTGTATAAATAAACACTACTATATAAAAACACTAACATCGGTCTATTAAAGCTTATGAATAACATTGTACAGCTATTTTATTACATTTAACATTTTCATTTTCTTTATTACGAATACGTTAGCGACAATGTAGCCGCCTCATTTACCTATAATCCACACATAAGTTGATTGACAGAACATTAAATTACGATACCAATTGCCTTCAGAATATTTACACGATTAATTACCATTTGGTTTTATTTGTACCTATATTAGCTTGCGCATATTATCTATGTGGAGTTGTAAGTGAGAATAAATCAACAAATCTGTGTAATGGTACAGCGAAACCAAGGCGTTCAGCCGCGTCCGCGGTGGCGTTCCTGAGGGCCTAGACAAGTTGCAAGCGTTTTGTTTCTATTCTCTTGTCGCAATCGATAGCGCATTGTTTTGACCACGTGACTTTTCGTTGCAAAATGTCATTCCCATACATTTTTCCATATTCTATTAGCGTTAACGACTGTAGATTGTCAACTTGGCTATAGGCGCTGGTAGCGAACACGGTGGCGATCAGTATTTCCCTATGATTGCGCGTGCAGACGCCGCGCCCAGATAGCGCGTGCAGGACGCAGGACGGATTGGTGTAAACATTTCCATGCAAATATTATTGCAGGAGCTGATCGCCACCGTGCACGCCATCGTAGACGCGGCTGGACGCGTTGGTTTGGCTGTACCTTTAATCAAAACCGATTGATATAAAATAAAAATGGTTTATTGGTATCTCATACATTATAGGTTTATGTAAAATTGAGGCAGCTCCAGCAAGTAATATGAATACTTGTGTTGGGGTTGTCTCGGACTTCTCAAAACTTGTGGGTGTCAGCATATGGCCTCGGACACGAAATCAGCGGGAGCGGGGCGGCTGCGACGGCGGCGCGGGGAGCGGCGCGGCAACGATGTACCCGGTCTCGAAGCCAGTGGGCGCTAGAGCGGCGTAGTGTTGTGTTACGAGTAATTAGTATCATTGTTCTATCAAAAATCATTGTAATAATTTGCTCCAAACGTTGCGGGCATTTTCAAACTTCAGTCGGTAAAAAGCAAAAAAAGAATACTACAACTCCACTCCAACGCGCGGGCACCGCTAGATTGGTACGCACCGCTCGTAAGCCGCTCGCCGCCCGCTCCCCGCGCCGCTGCCTTCAAAGCTAGTTCCATATAAATGTATGCATCGAAACGCACCGCTCCCCGCGCCGCCGACGCCACCGCCTCGCTCCCGCTGACTTCGTGTCCGAGGCCTTAGTGCTCTCACTTTACGATCACTGCGCACTATGCTACCCAAGACAAGGAAGTTAAAATATAGCACTATCAAATGTGTCATTTCGTAGAACTAAAAATCGATCACTGTCGGATAACAACGGCTTACGGCCGATTCCATTACTTAACTGAAGGATAGCTTTGCCTACTACGGATAGAATAGTGACATATTTTGTATGGAAAATCTGTCAAAATTTTATTGGCAGTAAGCAAATCTATCCATAAGTTAAATATTGAAACCGGCAGTTAGTCTAGTTTAGATCGTTGGCCGCTCCGCTTACTGGATCAAGTAGTCGCAGGTTCGATTCCCCGCACGTAATAAATCTTTGCGGGACCCACAATCGTTTCAGTCCGGATTTTTGTAAATATATGCGAATTTTATATTCATTTCGTGACACAGGAAGAATTCCTAGTGCAGAGCTACGTATCTAAAAAATTGTGTTCTCAAAAGATAAAGCAAGACGCATATATCAGCTGCATTGACATGAATGTTTCTCTTAAATTACAGAAAGTATGTGCTTTATTCCTGTTAATAATACATGAAGATGAAATAAAACTATTTTTCGGATTATATCGCGGTTTATTTTTGATTTTTAAGTTTCCGACGTTTCGAGTGCTTTGAGGGTACCCCGGAACAACTATGCCCTTCAGCCCTTCCCGTGACCATGGGTGCTGCAAAGCACTAGAAATGTCGGGAACTTAAAAATCAAAAATAAACCGCTCTAAAATCATAAAAACAGTTTTATTTCATGTGTAATATTCGCGTAAAAAAGAACTCTGAATACATCAAAATGATATGTATGATGAGACGAACTATGAGAGTGGAGGAAGCCAGAAAGGTATGAAAGGAAAGAACCTGTTGGAACTCTGTACTCTCTGCCTACCCCGCAAGGGATCTGGCGATAGATAGATATATATGCCTGGCTAAAAACCTATAATGATACTAGATCAATTATATAGCTGCTAAACGACACATTCATCTAGGTCTGAAATGGCAGACATTTCGATTGTGATATGCCAATACCTCCTAACTGATATTTTTATCACAAACATATTTACAATTTAACCGTACTAAAAATAAAATTGATTATCGCACAACCCTATTCATGCACATAGGATATATTGGTACGTCACATACAATAGGGAATATGCGTGTATTTTTTTTTATATTTTTATACGATAGATTACATAAATATATAATTGCAAAACAAATTTAAGCGTCAAAAACAAAATGTAAAGGGCAAAACAAAAATGTTGAAGATAGCAAACAGATAAGAGCACTTTAAACGCCCGCCATTTTGGCGCGCTTGGCGTGACGTCAAAGTCTATAATAACAATCAATTAGTGAACAGCTGTAGAAGCATTTTATTCTGTTATTTATTTTTATTGTGTATTTTGCGACTATTATACAATGGAAAAACACTGCTCTGCCTAGGTGTAAAAATATAATAAGAAATGCACCCGATAGGTGCGGACATAAGGAGAAAGTGGTGTAAAATCAGAAAAAGGTGCATAATATCTCAACAACTTGTTTATATTGCTGTGAAGATCACTTTAACGTAAGAATTAACTTAAATGATTTAAACTAAAATTTTGTCTTTGTGTAAATCGCCAACAAAAAATAACAATAAAACTAACTCAATAGCAAACATCCAACAAATATGCACTTGTTGACATTTGTATTGTAGACTTTGACGTCATATTCGATCTGACCAATAGCGTGGGCGTTCCAGCTACTTTGAATTTCCCACTCATTTTTTGTACTTTCAATAATTAAGTAATGTTATTAAAAAAATATTGGTATAGGCATTATTATAATGCGATAAGTTCGTAAAAAAAATGTTTGACCCTTATTTGAATTACACGCATATTCCCTATTTTTAGATTCCAAAATGTGACAACATAAAACATACCACAAATTAAAAACGAATGCAGTCTATTCTGGGCTCCTTATTGTGTAAAATCGAGTTCTATGTCAGATAATACATTGTTGCCAGCGAGTATACGGCCATCAAAACACTGTAGTAGTTAACAATAGGGCAACAAAGGATGGAATTAGTAACGTTATTGTTGCCGATATACCCGACGCACCGTTACACCTGTGGTCCAGGAAACAGAAACACCATGTTGTTTCGTCATACCAGTCCCTGAAAATAAAATCGCTACATATTATAAAACAAAGTATACAACAATCTAATATACAGCTACATAAAAAATTTGCTTTAACAGTGAAGGAAAACAAGGTGAGGAAACCTGCATGCCTAAGAGTTTCTCGAAGGTTTGTGAAGTTCGCCAACCCGCACTGGGCCAGCGTGGTGGACTACGGCCTAAACCCTTTCAGTTTGTGAGGAGGCCCATGCCCAGCAGTGGGACAGTTTCTTAACAGGGCTAATAATATTATTTATTTATTATAAAAAGTTATCAATCATAATTTGAGCAACAGAAATAAAATTACGAACTTATTACGGAAAGAAGTCGATAACATTTGAAGAAGTACAGCTGTATAATACCTTACCAAATGATATAAAACAATTATATTAATACATACAAAAGGAAACTTAGAACATACGTCCAGACCCTGTGAATTAGTCAGGTAACCTTATCAAACGTTGAAACAGAAAAAAAATGCATCACCTATTTATAAAATTGTATCTCATTGTTAAACAACTTAATGTTTTATGAGAATAAATTCTTTAAACCTAAGTCGCCCCGCCGTGTCTGTCTGTCCGTCTGAACGCGATAAATTTAATAACTAGATACGTTAGCTGTTGCAAACCTATCTAATAACGTTTCTAACGTATCTATTCTCTAAAGTATCATTTATTTTATGTAACAATGTTTTATTTTGGTAAATTTGAATTCAGAGTCTCAATACACAAGCTATGCTAAGTTTGAGACTCATAGAAATTGTGTTCTATTGTTGTTACAAACTTGTGAATAAATGCTTTTAACTACGGAACGGATTTTCATACGGTTTTCACTAATGGACGAAATGATTCAAGAGGATGGTTTATGTGTATAATTCACACGTACGAAGCCAGGGCGGGTCGCTAGTTATATATTAAAAACCAAACTGTTCAGACCAACCCTTAGGAACTCTGTACTCTTTGCCTACCCTGCAAGGTATCTGGCGTGATGATATAATAGTACCAGGGAAGACCTAGACTATCTTACCATTACCAAATAGACCGAGTCTTATCTGAAGGACAAGTCAAGAGTCTCCGTAACCGGCGAGCGTGTATGAGACGAACTATGATAGTGGAGGAAGCCAGAGAGGTATGTAAGGAAAAACCTGTTGGAACTCTGTACTCTTTGCCTACCCCGCAAAGGATCTGCCGTGATGATATAATAGTATTATAATGATATAAGTAAAATGCCCATACCGATCACGCGGTTTTGCATTTGAAATCGAACGTACACAAAATGGGGGTGGCAGAGGTATACTGTGTACATCCATTTTTCGCAAACAATATTTGGCACCGTGTAATTATAGGCGAATTTATTGCCACTATACCTGACACCATGCTGACACTGGAAGACCTTAGAAAAGTTCATTGAAAAATGACATTTTGTCTGAACTAGGACCACGTGATCACTACGTGCCTCACGCCAGATCCTTGCGGGGTAGGGATAGAATACAGAGTTCCATATTCCAGAGTCTGAAATTGTGCCCGAAATAATAGCAATAAGGTCACATTAGCACCTAACATCGACGATTTTTTGCGAACTTTTGTGCTGAATTTACAGATTTTTAAAATGTGTACAGTAAGAAAGAAAATGGGCAATTTACACAAAACCTTTTTTGTTCCCCAATCGATTCTGTTTCTTATGATGAGGACCAACTCAGGTTGGAGTGCTAGAAAAGTCGGAAAGCGCAAAAGGGTTTCCCGTACACTTTGTAGGAGATCACAGTGGTAAATTACACAAAAACGTTTTTTTATGCCAATCGATTCCGCTACTTGTAAGGATCAAAAGACGAAAGGCGCTCGTAGCGCGGTGTTCTTACCGATTACCAAGGTTAAGCAGCGTTCGACTCGGTCGGCCCGAGATGGGTGACCGTTTGTGGCATTTTCATATTCGAGCGTCTCCGTGCGTCCGTTCGGAAGGCACTTTAAGCCGTTGGTCCCGGCTACCACTTAATGTGGTAGTCGTTAAGCCGAGTTGGAAGCCTTAAAGGCGGCTAGATAAGTTCCAACAGCAAGTGGCCACAAACCTGCCTCCACCAATCCGCACTGGGTCCGCGTGGTGGAGTATGACCTAATCTCTCTCACCTCGATTAGTGAGAGAAGGCCTTTGTCCAGCAGTGGGCAATATAGGCTGATATTATACAAGGATCAAAAACTTCTATTGGCCCAACGAGACTCATTTTTTTTGTGATTTCTGACTGTATATTTTTTCCATTGGGAAAAGGCCTTTGCCGAAAAAAGCCTTTGCCAAAGGTTTTAAGGATCTATTTCCCAACCAACTTTAAAACCAAATATTACTGTCATTACCTCTTCACATCAAGTTCCTTAATAGTGTTGTTGACATAGTTCGCCAAGTTTAAATCTTTTGCAGCAGGTCGACAACCCTCATATGTGTCTGCAGGTATATCTGTTCGGAACGCTCTGAAGTTGCTTAAGCAATCTCGTGTGATCACTTTTTGTGCTGGAAATCAAATATTTATAAGTTTAGGATTAAAAATCTCTTTATCAGAGTACTTACTTTAGTTACTGCCTCGTTGGTCTGGTGGCAAAGCGCATCGCTTTGTGATCACGAGGTCCTGGGTTCAAATCCTAGGTCGGACAAGTGTAGTTTTTCTAACGAAAAATCCGGAGTCTGGAATTGTGCCCGGTATATGGCAATAGGCTCGCCCCCGTGGGTGTACTCAGTACACCTCTGCCACCCCCTCTGGGGAATATAGGCGTGACGGTGTAGTTTTTTTTTATCAGGGTAAAATATACTTTTTAAATTAAATCAGTTTAATTGGTAATGAGTTTTGTGGAATGGTATCTATCTATATAAACATAATTTCGAAGTAACTATACATATCATCACACCAGACCCCTAGCTACATTGCAAGGGATCTAGTACTGAGATACAGAGAGCACAGAGTTCCAACATTTTATTTTTATTTACTAACAACAAATCACATTGTAATGAAACCCTATATGATCATAATAGTATGAAATTGTTACATGAAAACTTGACTTGAGATACACTTAAATGGGAGTTATGAAATGAGAGAGAATATTATTTACAATTTGAACACAGGGTACATGATATATTAAACATGCATACCCTATTTATATATATTATCAATATCTATATCATCATGCCAGATTCCTTGCAGGTAAGGCAGCAAGTTCAAAGTTTCAACAAGTTCTTTCCTTATAAACCTCTCTGGCTTCCTCCACTTTCATAGTTCAGTTCCAAATCTATGCAATTGCACATGTATTAAAATAAAAACGAATCTATTATTTGCATTACATTTGACTGCCTCGTTGGTCTAGTGGCAAAGCGTACGTTTTTAAAAAAAGAGAAAGAGAAAGAGAAAGCGCATCACTTTGTGATCACGAGGTCCTGGGTTCAAATCCTAGGTAGGACAAGTGTAATTTTTTTAAAGTTCCCAGTACAAGTCCAGTCTGGAATTGTGCCCGGTATATGGCAATAGGCTCGCCCCCTATTACATGGGACTTAACATCATCGGCGAAACGTGGGTGTACTAGTACACCTCTACCACCCCCGCTTGGGGAATATAGGCGTGATGGTGTAGAATTGCGCAGCGTGCAGTTTTTTTCATTATATGAATATTATCATGCTAGTATTTACCTCCTTTTCTTTCAATAAGTTTGACACAGATATCTTCATTTTCTGGACAAGGGTTTCCAAGGTAACCAATTCCACGCCAATTAAATGGTTCCATGCATCCCGGAGTAGCAGCAGTACATTGGTAGCACCATAAAGCTAAGCCTGTTGAGCAAAATAATAATCATTATATCAATTCGTGATAAAGTTTTTCAGCGTATTGGTATGACCTGAATATTGATGCAAACCTCCAAAAAGTGAAAAGTCAGCTATCACAGACAAGTGCTGAACCATGACAGGTATGATTTGCTTCAAATGATAACAATGGGCAAAATTAAGAGACAGAAGAAATCATAGCTGTGGAACAATAGTGAGGGGACTGGAATCACCAGTGCTGAGCAGTTGCTCCATCTGGCTCAGGATAGAGGCAGATTCGCAAAGCTCACAGCCATCTTTCAATAATGGAGAGGCACTTAAAGAAGAATCAATTTGTGACTAAACTGATTTGATTTGACTGCGAACTATTGCTGTTCTGTACTGAAATATGGTTTATTCATGTGGCATGGCCTTACAAGGAGGCCAGTCTAGCCTGACCATATCAATTTCGAACCATCTTTGGACCCATCATCACATTCCATCAGGTAAAGTAGGGCTCTATTGCTGACCAGTCTTTAATAAAAAAGTCTCAAACAGACAAGTGTTATTGAGGTATTCTTATTAACAAAACAGAACATTTTTTATTTCATTGGGACTAACATTATATACAATACACTTCTCCTATCCCCATTTGGGAGATGTAGGTGTGACTATGTGTTTTTTCATCATTATGTATCATGCTTGAACATTCCTATGCTTGTATATGACTTAATAAAAAAGTTAAAATTTCAGGATCTGGCATGAAAGCCATAAACACCTATTTAAACTTTCAGTCCAATTCTATCTCTACATATCATTGCGCCATATCCCTTAGAAACAGGCAATAAGTACAGAGTTCCAACTTAATTGTAAATTAGGTTACTTGAGAAATAAAAATGATTATTATTATATATTTATTTTCGAAAGAGAACAAGAATATACAAACTGTAGGTTTTGTTTGATGCCAAAGTGGAAGGATGTAGGTACTATCTTACCACAACCAAATAGACAGAGTCTTATCTGAAAAACAAGTCCAGATTCTCCGTAACCAGCAAGCGTGTATGAGAACTGTGACAGTGGAGGAAGCCAGAGAGATATGTAAGGAAAGAACCTGTTGGAACTCTGTACTCTCTGCCTACCCTGCAAGGGATCTGGCGTGATGATATAGATAGATGGATAGGTTTTATGTTAGAATATTTTTGTTATTTTTATCTTATTTGGATAGCTTACAACTAATAACAACAATATTTAATACTATCATAGTAACTATAAGCCTAATACCTATATGAGTTACTATAGCGAAAAGAAATGTTAGTAAATAAAAGATGAAACATTGTGAAAAAGATAAAATGTAGAATTAAGACCTAGTCGACATGATTACAAATAAAGTAGCAAAGTTGGGTTTATATTATTATATTAGTTGGGCCTTTCGATGGGCACTACAAGTGCTTTCCTCATACTATTAATGCTACCATAAAACAGATCTATATCTATGTGACCTTATTAATTGCCGCATTCGCTCTACAAAGAAAACTGTTTTGTTTATAGTTAGTGTGAGCAAACGGAATGTTTTATGGTTTATATGCATCATTGCAAGGTGCTAGAGATAGGTTGTATTAGGTAAATCAGGTACTAAGTACACCTGTTCCTAGTCTGCATAAATACCTAATCCAAATACCTATTCCACCTAATCTCAATGATCTCATACACATACCGCTAGTTAGTGATCTCAATCGGCCTATTCTATATCAAATCCTGATATCGAATTATCAATATTTGAATTAATTTAATGTTAAATTGTTTTGTTATATTGAGTCATAATAACACTTAACAAAATGGAAGTTTCAAAATGGAACCAAAATATTTTTTTTTTTAATTAGGTTAGATATTTCTGCACGAAATTGGTTTAATAAACTAATACTTGTTTTCTATTTTATCATTTAATGATATATTAGTGATGAATTGGTATCTTCCCTTCATACTTTTTACAGGCTTAGGACTGTTAACTTATGAATGTATGAAGTTTTGAGTCTTGCGATATTAAATATTCCCCAAAAGTTTAGCATTTGCAAGATGGCGTATTTAAAAGATTTGAATTCATTATATTTACATTTGTTTTATATCAATACGCGTTGTATAGCGCTGTCTCGCTCCTTTACACGTAAGCGGGATAGCAAAGCGATAAGCATATGAGTGAGTGAGAAAGCGCGGGAACAGGTGTGAGTGAGCACGCTAAACGGCTAAACATTAGATTATATTGAATATGAATATTAGGTGGATTAGGTATTGCCAGAATTGGATTAGGTGCCGCCTATTCTCGTAAAATACCTGTTCTTTGGATCTGTTCTAATAAATACGACTCATCTCTACAAGGTGCAGATTTTGGAACTCTCATATCTATTTTGTGAAGCATATCAGGACATTCGATCATTCCTCTTAGCAACTTTGTAAGAATTATAATATCTGGGCCTTTATTCGCTATGACAATTTAAACACGAAACAAGACGTGTTATCAAACATACGTGTTATTGGCGTGGAATGGAATTCTGTATGCCACTGTCAGATTTGAAAACATGACAAGGCTCGTTACACGCCATGTTTCGAACTGTCAAAATAACACGCTCCGCGCTTGCGTGTTATTGAAAACGTGTTAAAAACTTGCTAAGGTAGTTCAATGTAAACAAACATTTTTAAATAGTTTTATTTCAATTTAAATGATATATTATGATCATCGCGTCGTCGTCGTAGTAATAAATTATTACTCATAACCAGTGACATTGGAAAATTGTGGTGGCTCATCTATTAAAGTGAACTTCTCAATTTCAACAATAGTTTACACATTTATCTTAAAAATATGGTGTTTTGTTTTAGTTTGTAGTCACAATGAACCGGACGAAAGCTTCTACAGCTCAATTAGCATATTTACACCCACCCACAGGTGGAATCTGGGTACATCAATTGTTCTCCTCAAGGAAGGTCATCGAGAAATGTGGAAAGACCTAACCTACTAATTAAATGCGTTAGGAGGCCCATTTAAAACTGTGATCATAAAAAACAGGTACGTATCTACTAAAATAAATGTGACTTTTGTTATTTTATAAAGACAACTTTTGTTATTTTATAAAGACAAATAATTTGGTGGTGTGCTACATTATTGATTTTGTGGTAATTTAAATATTTGTATCATTGATTTAATTATAGGGCATAGGTGGATGATGTTGACCTAAAATAACATAATAGGCTATTTTTCATTATCAATTTTCATTACAAGTGGAATGTAGGGTTATTATAATGCATTTTCTATTAGTGAGTCTTAATTGTTCATCAAATAATGTGTTGCATATATTATGAAGCACTAATTTTGCATCTAAAATCATATCTTTCATATGAAACTTCTTTTACAGAATTGCTGATGGTTGAGAAAATTAGAACACCCAAGTTGACCCATCCTTGTAGAGGAAGATGTGCGGTGATGTCATCTGTGGTGGGAATTTTTATACTAATGAATGAAAGAAAAATGTTTTTATTTCAATTTGTTTTTCAATTATAGCTGCATAATAATGGTGTGGTAACCTTGGTAGCAAAGTGGAACCATTACTGTGTGGTATACCAAACTGTATAATTTTGAATGTTTGTTGTTCAAATCAAATAAAATAGCATTTATTGTGGTCATAGGTTACAAAGATGGTATGTGTTGTTGTTCTGATGAGGACTTACAAGTTTCCATTTAACAATACCAAATAAGCAGTGATAGCCTAGTGGTTAGACCGTTGGACTGCAAAGTCAAAGGTCTCGGGTTCAAACCCAGGCACGCACTTCTGTCTTTTCGAAAGCATGTGCGTATAAAAAATTAATTATCACTTGCTTTAACGGTGAAGGAAAACATCGTGAGGAAACCTGCATGCCTAAGAGCTTCTCAAAGGTGTGTGAAGTTCGCCAACCCGCACTGGGCCAGCGTGGTGGACTATGGCCTAAACCCTCTCAGTTTGAGAGGAGGCCCGTGCCCAACAGTGGGACAGTTTCTTAAAAGGGCTATTATTATAATACCAAATGACTTGCATGTGATTATTGATTTGTTATTCATAAATAAAACTTGTTGATTTACCAATTACTTTAGTTTCATTTATACTTTTGTTGCATTTATATACATACCTGCCCCGCAGGGGATCTGGCTTCATGATGTTTTTATTATTTTATTTTTTATTTTCTTTATTAATTCTTTAATTTAGATTGATACATAGATTATGTATCTATCTATGTATCTGTGTAGATACATAATAAACTAAATAAAAAAGTATACCTTTTAATTCACTGTATGTATATTTGCAAAACAAACTTTAAAATAAATAATAAACTCCGTCACGCCGGTATTCCCGGAGTGGGGGGCAGAAGGGTATAGGGGCAACTAGGTTCAGGGAGGACCGGCCTCGACTTGGGCTGTTGCTATGGGGGAAGGCAAACATTAGGTGTCTCGTCGTGGTGAACATGAAAGAAACTTGTCCGCTGGCCAGTGCAGAGATGCACTGGCCAGCGGACAAAGGATTCTTCCGCGTTGCCGGCGAGGTCAGTGTCTAATCCTGTGTGTGATATCGGTATTTGATAGAAGGGAAGTAAGGGCATTGTAAGGGTTGCTTAAAATATGGCGCGGGCACCAATAACGGCTGATAGGAGGCGAGTCAAGTGCGTAGGCGGCAGCAGCTAAAAAGGGCTTTTATATAGGTGTGAATAGGTTCAAGGCTGAGATCGAAATGGTGCTAGGTTTAGTCTGGTTTTTCTTTAGTGGCCAATTTTATGAAAAAACATGGTGTGACCACTAAAGACACTAAAATGGTCGGTTCGGACGAAGAGCAAGGATTGGGGAATTAATGAATGAATAAAATAAACTAATTTTGAACTAATTGTATTGCCTTAAGTTATCACACAATATTTTTATGTAAAATTGACCACTTAAAAAATACAGACTATATATATGTGTGGGACAAGTCTTTGTTCGTTTAGGTGTGGGTATAGGTTATTGTATTTGACATTCGTACGTTCTAAAACTTGGATCTTTGTTTAATGTTAATTAAAGTTGCCTTTTTTATATCTGGCCCTACTTATTTACTTAGTTTTCAATAGACACAGACTTAAAACCATGTTATCAGCACATATAAATATATTTTTACCGAAATTGAATAAGTTGAAACGAATATTCGAAAAACCGATACTTTACCGAAATTAACAGATGTAAGATTATGAACGAATCCAGCGAAATCTCAAATTAAAAATAAAATTGCCGTAGACAACATTCCTTACGGCATACCGAATACCATTTTGTAATTCCACGCGAAGGCTCGTCAAGGAAGCGTGTTTATGTTTACTGCTTGTTATGACGTCACACGTTACTTGCGGGGAATCTCATGTGGCATAGCGAATAAAGGCCCTGCAATGTTACGTCTAACAGATAGTGGCAACAAGTGAAATTTTGCACAACATTTCTTGTAGTTCAACTTGGGAATATTATGGATGTACTCAAGTCTTTCTAACAAAAAAGTAGGTTAGTGTAGCTGTAGAGAGTGTAATAGTGTTAGTTTTAGTGATATTTAAATTACTACTTTAAATATTTCCTCACGCAGTTACACTTTTTTGGTAACAGTATTCAAACTTATTCTTAATGTGTTTCATTTATATACATATTAGAACATCGAACTTTATTTGTTACATTAACAATAGATACTTGGGAACATGTACATAATAATAGAGCCGCATCCTAATACAAACCATTGATATTGTCCAACCACACCCTGCTTGGAGCAAACATTTAGATTTTATAGTATATAATATAGGTACTTACTCTCACTGAATATAGAAAACAATATCACTGATACAATATGATAATTCATTTTTACTTTGTTCTTATCACAGTTTTTGAAGAAGATTTATGAACTTTCTGAAAATCACGCCTACTAACAAAATCAAATACGACGTTGTTGACTTGTTTTCTGTTGAATAAACCGTTGATTGGTTGATTGATACATGAGAGGGGTGCTCGATATAAAAAAATCGTGTTTTTTTTTCAGTATAGTAACTTAGTTCGATATATCGAAAACATTCGATTTCGATGTAAACAATGTACGTATTTTATGATGCTATGTGCATTGAAGACTAAATTAGAATTTTTATTACGATAAACTAGCTGAAACAAGATGCGCTATTTGTCGATCAATTATATACTAAGATTAGCAAAGAATGACCAATCAGCGCTTATGACATTCATATTTCATTCGATCAGTTTCAAATAAAAAGGTCTTTAATACAATACTTGTATTTCACTTGTCTATTATAAGTTAGCAATTATAAAATAAGATCGCCTTTAATATGCAATCCTCGAATACATACAGGTTTATATTTCTATTTTACTTAGTTTCTCTACGTAGACTTTTCCTTTGGGTACCGAGTACACAATAAAAGTTAAGTAAATACGATAAGATTTGTAATAACGAACTCTTCGATGTTTTTTTAGATATACCACATAACATCAATACAACAATCGATGCATAACATCGAAAAAAAATCGAGTACTTATTTTGACATGAATATGACAAATTCATTTTTAGTCTGTATATCTCATAGATGCCATGGATAAATGCTAACATAGACGAAGAATGCATAGACGGTGCCATGGTGCATGGTGTCAATATTTTTTTTTCGTGGCAATTGCGTTTACGTTATGCCATTGTACAAAGTTTACGAATATTTATTTCTAAATTAAATCAACTCCCCAATAAACTTGATGACAACGGTGATAATGAAATTGATGAAGTGCCCTACCCTGGATAGTAAAGTGATGGATACTTTACATGCCAATTGCGACAACCGTTTTGAGGGAAATCGAAAAGGCACGCTTTATCACTATGTTAAAATTACCTTCACTCATGCACATATAGGAATACATAATGGTTAATATTCCACCAACATTACACATTATAATACGAAATAACACAAGGTTTGGAAATTTAAACAAATTGACAACATCACTCTTCGATTTCCCGCCAAAAACTCGTGTCAATATTATGTCGATGTGAGTTTGTATATCTGCGTTAATGTGCGTGATTAGGCAAGTGATTACTAGTACAGGATTTATCGATAAGAAAATACAATTTATGATTAACAAATATTTACTTAATGCAAAATCGTAATAGACTCATCTAAATTATGATTTTGAATTACTACGAGTAATTTATATAATTTCACACATACGTATTATAATACAAATCTTAAAAACGAATCTGTAAACATCGATATTAGTATGTACAATTTAATACAATAGTAAAGCCTCATTGGTATTTTAATGCGTATAGTGATCACGAGGTCGTCGGTTCGAATCCTATGTCGGAAAATAGTAATTATTCGATAAAAAAAATCTAGTCCGGAGTCTGGAACTGTGCGTGGTATAATATCAATAGACTCATCCTCTACTACATGAGACCTTACATTGTTGAACGACAAGTGAGTGTACACAGTACACCACCCCCACTCCCGCTTGGGGAATATAGGCGTAGCGGTGATTATAATTTTTACATGACATTTACCCTACGTTCGCACGAGCGCATTTTCAATGCACGTTAGTCATGAACTTAGGATGTATGGTCAGCGCATATCGCTGAGGTAAGTAGCTTAATAAGCGTTTTATTTCGGGTAAAACGCCACTATAGTTAAAGATTAAATAATTATAAATAGGTCTAGATATCCCACCCCCGATTGGGGAATATGGACGTGACGGTGTTTATCTAGATATTCTATCCTAACTAAATTTCATCCAAATTCGTTTAGTCATTATGACGTGAAATAGGAATATTTAATGCTTGAGTATTAATTTATTAATATCGACAGTAAGCGATAGGCGCTGTAGGACATCACTAGTGGAAAAGCGTAAAATAATGCCTTAGAATAATAATAATCTAGAAGCCGCGGGCACGCATCGGACCGAAGCTACAATTAGTACCTGCAAAGCAAGTAGTACACGTTTACGTGATTAGTCACTCGGCGACCTTCGCGCAGAAGAACGTGCTCTACGCGTATCAGATTAAATGTCATTATTCGTCTTATAGCGTTCCTACCTGCAACAATTCCGTCAAGCTCAAAAAGAAACAGGATGGGATTACATTTCACTTGTAAGTAACGCAATCTGTCATCGTATTATTTAAATATTGAATTAAATGTTCCGTTTATAATTGTCACCGAAAATGATGCGTCCATTTTGTCTGTGTTGCCAATACCGCAGAGTAATTTTTCCCTACTTTTATTTACTTCTTAGTTGATCTTAGTTTTCTTCTGATTGATTTTTCCTAGTTGATTTCTTCTGATCTTAGTTGTTATAGTTCTAACTTTTATTAATTTAGTGACTTATTACATAATGATTTATCTACTTAGTTACGATGATGAAAGTACTTTTACCACTTTTAATTACTAAAAGCTGTATGGAATGTCGCTTTTATATGTATGATGCAGTGGTAGATACTTAAAGTCAGAATATAATTTTATTCCTAGTAGTATAATGATGAAGCCGGATGAATGATAGGCATACATTTTGCCAAAGATGTTAGATACTAAAAACATATTTCGCCACGTGGCGGTGGCAGAGGTGTACCGCGTACAGCCACATTTCAGACAATATTTAAAAAAATGATTCAACAAAAGGGATATTAACTTACTGCTAATGAAATCGTGTTTTATTTTAAGAACCTACTTAATTACTTCTATTTCCATTGTTAATATATATATAAAGATACATGTTACTGCTAGAAATAAACAATAATGATTTTATATTTTTTACTGAACATTTATCTCAAAAAGTGGTAAATCTTTTTTAAGTAACAACATTATGTGTGGGTAGTGCGGTGAGTGCGGGACGTTTGTTGATTTTTTTGCTTCACCGCGCGGCGTGCAATTACGACTAAACGCGGCTTCTGGATTATTATTATTCTATGAATAATGCATATTTAAAATATAAATTAAAGCTTTAAACTCACTTTTAGTTATCACCGTATATTAATTATATGACTTCAATGATGTATACCTTTAATGTTAAATTCATAATTTTGCTGTGAAACTTATAACAACTTATAGCTTATAATATAATAAGAGGCAATAAATACATACATGTGAAATGATAATTCAGGATTTTTCACTCCTCCTTTGGTTGTCCTTGATTGACAAAATACAGCACAACACGACATAATTTTACTGTATTAAAGTATATTCAGTTATCACAATGATTTTCACTTATATTGTAACCTTTGAAACGGTCGGGGCGCATTTGTTATGACCTAAGCATAGGTCATAACATTAGACCAAGCACACGTACAGGGCGACGTTGCCAACCTTATAATAGCTTTCTCATTCACTCAAAATGGTGATCCGTGTAATTGAGGAAGAAAAAAGACAATGTGTTGAACGATGACCGGCGGAGCGGCAACGTCGTATGACTCCCTTCAGGTAATTTTAGCTTCATGGATGTTAACATGGCGTTAATATTTAAGAATGCGTTCCAAAACTTTTAAAAGCGCAGATCGATGAATAAAAAAACTATATTTGATATTTACAAAGAAGATTTGTTGATAAATGTTCCACTAGTTCTCATCAACTGATAATTCACCGAGATTTTTTTTTTGTATTGAATACAAACAACGGTAACGGTAAGTAAAAGTAGGTACCTACGTTCCTTTAACAGATTCTGTTAAAAAAGAAATTATTGGGCAATGGTTCTGGCAGGGGCCTGTACCAATATCCGCAGGGGGGTTTGAGGTCACGGATGTGTGGGACGACTGAGCGACTCCAAGGAGGACGTCGGCGTAGTGAGGTCTACGTCGCCGTACACTTCTATTCTATCTACCATCAACAGATAGGGTAACTTGGGTAGCGGCCCACGGCCAAATTCGAAACTATACTATACAAACATTTTTAGGAGACGAACTATCAAAATGGAAAAGCGGTAGAGCTCTATAAGGAACGACCCTGTTAAAATAATAACAATGATAATGAAATTGATGAATCCTGACCCCAATTAGTAAAGAGGTAGATATGTAAATTAACAGATCAGTTACTATGGAATGTCAGTTACTATGGATGTCAGGAGGAAATTTGAGTCGTACAACATAGCTCTAGTCGCATCACTAGCTTGTTGTCGCCATTACGGCAAAAACCAAAGCCGAGATTAAGGTCCCATCATGGTCCCATAGAGATAAGATTTAGTCTTATCTCTATGTAAGGGCCCTTCGGATTCATAGAGGTAGGATTGCCAACCATAATGTAATATCCATGGCAGTGACATTTTGGCGGGGCGCACAGAGTACATTTAGCGGGACGTCAATACCATTCTTCGTTCATTCATTTTTCGTCTATGGGTGTGTCACTATGGCGGCTTGGCTCGTCTGACAGCGATTGACAGGAGAATCGACATACGTGGCGTGGCTTGGCTTCGAGTTGGCCTGGCGTGGCTTGGCTTTGAGTTGGTGTGGCGTGGCGTGACTCAGCTAGTGTGAGGATGTTTTTATAAAAAAAATATACCGTAGCTGAAACTTTCATTTAATTACCTACGTTGTCAAAGTCAGAAACAAAACTAGACCTACTTAATGTATATCGATTGCCCACAACAATCAGGTATAGTATTTTTCATGAACGATGGGTCCTTGGGATGGGTACTGTGACAGTTGTAAGTGTCAAAGAAAATTTTACTTTATTAAATGACAATAAGAGTCATGACCAAACCCCAAGCGGGGGTGGCAGAGGTGTACTGAGTACACTCACGTTTCGCCGACGATGTAAGGTCCCATGTAATAAGGGCGAGCCTATTGACATATACCGGGCACAATTCCAGAGTCCGGACTCATACTGGGAAGTTTATTCGTTAGAAAAACTTCATTTGTCCGACCTAGGATTTGAACCCAGGACCTCGTGATCACCAAGCGATGCGCTTTGCCACTAGACCAACGAGGCAGTCAATACTTATAGTCTTATACCTTAACACCATTGAATAAAAGATTAATTTCGTTTGGCACTTACAACTGTCACTACCCATCGTATGTGAAGAATATTATAGATTAATGGAAATACCTATAATATACAATACTACCTAAAATATATAATAATAGACCTATTAATGGAAATACGTATGCAGGTATATAAACATTATTTATTTTAGTCTTTTTTATGAACAATATTATAATATGAATATTAATATTATATCTTGAACATTATGATGCAGTTAGTCTTAGGAACGAATAAATATGTTCAGTGTTTAATCTTCATCTTCAAATCCTTGTGGAGGTTCTTGAGATCCGAAAATAGCAGCCCTAAGCATTTGTATATCCTCAGTGTTTAAGTCAATGCACATTGTTCCTACTGCATCTTCGATACCAATACTACCGTCATTAGTCAGGTCAACTTCCTTGATTAAATTATCGAGATGCCTTTGTGGCATTTTATGGCCATGTTTAGCTAATACCTCTCTCAAGTATTCCCGATCTACAAGTGCTGTTTTTTCGGGATCAAGTACTTGAAAAGCGGCGCGAATTTCATCTTCTGTTGCAAAATCTCTTTTACGTATTATAACGATTTTTAAGAATTGCTCATATGTAATATGATTTTCCGGATGTGGTGGTCTAACACAGAACTGTATCAATTCTTCAAATTGCTCGGGGGTATATGTCATAAGCAGAAGAGCTTTAAGCATGTAAACTAATTCCTTTGGAGTAATATATCCATCAATATCGGTGTACGCCGGGGTATGATTTTGATATAGTTCCCAAAGCTGTTCTACCTCAGCTAATTGGTTTGGTCTTAATTCAAAAGGTTCTCGTAGAGCCTCCTTGGAATCGCTTAAATCGTAAGGTGCAGCTGGGTCGGGTGGTGGTTCTTCTACATACGCTTGTTCTTCCTCCACTATCTCCTCCTCGGTGACATTTTCTTCTACTTTATTACCTTGTTCACCTTCAACGTGCTCACCTTCTAGCTCTTCGCCCATCAATTCTTGACCCTCACCTAATACTTTTTCTCCACCCTCAGATTGTTCACCTCCTACTTGCTCGACTTCTGTATGTTCTCCCTTTACAAACTCTCCTCCCACATTTTCACCTTCCAATTCTTCACCTTCAACTCTTTCTACGTTATCTGTTTCTTTATTATTAGCTTCTGTACCTTCTGTGTCTTTAAGTTGGTTTTTATCTTGCTTATCTTCTGTCTCCACGTCGGGATTGTCTCCAGCTCCAACATCAGGTGACTCCGTAGGTTCGTCCATAATACTACGTTAGATTAACTATATCACGGGAATTTTGAATTAAATCTTATCAAATTTTACACTATGAATTCATCGTCGCAACGAGGCTTACTTAGCTGTGTTCTGAGTATTATCATTAAATTATTAGTTATTTTGTCATAGAGGCTGTGACTTTCAAGAGATATAACATCTAATAAATCTATAAACTCTGTAAATAAACCATTAGGAAAAACACTTATAAAATCTAACATTGATAGAGATTACAGTATTTTTTAGAAAATAAATAGATGAAAATTGTCACTCCGTTTGACAATGCTTACTTTTTCAGTAAAAACAAAGAGAATATAATCACTACGTTTAAAAAATTACAATAAAAAGCTACGGTTAAAAAATTATTGTACTTCGACGTAAAACTTTAATAATTAGGCAATGTAATAGAGATTATGCGCGGTGTCTGTGCACTGAAGTGTAGATAAGAGGACGCGGACGAGGAATTCAAGCAGCAGGACAAATACGCTATTACATTTTAAAATTATATTCTGAAGAATACAGAAAAAATATTAAAAAAATCACACAAAAACATTCACAGTAAGTGGATATACCTAGTACACATACAGTTAGCCGTGTAAGAAACATCCTATCCTTAGAGAGATGCCGGCGCAGCGGCACAGGGCGTCAGTCCTACGTCTGTCCCTGTTAGAGTGCGATTAGACGCTAACACATTGTAAGGCATAAACGATCTATACAAAGAAATCCTACACGACGCGGAATGGGCGAAAATATTGTTAGCTTTTCGACCAGAAATGTTTCCTTTTTCCTGAAATTAAAAACCGCGAATTTTAAGTTGTAGCATGTAATAGGCCACGCATTAGTGAAAGCTGTATTAAAATAGAAATGGTGCGGTAACTTCAAGATTGGCGAGACCAAACATAGATACATACAGTCATACAAACAACAGGTTCTGTCACTTCTACCTCTACTTCCGAGGGATGCGTGTTCTAAGTTCAACGCTCAGTAAAAGCCTGCGATCGGCGTAGAATCCTGACCTCCCACGGCCTTTGCTTTCATCGCATCACGTGCTTTGATTCCCCAGGAGAAATAGCCCGGTTGTCGGTGAACGGTCGGTACTCGGTAGCGCGCGGTCGTGTTTACTGTGAGCAGAAGTTTCGACGCGCGGTAACGACGCGCATGCGTACACTTCAACATTATTTTGGGCGGGAATAGTATTGACATGTTCGGATTTTGATTTTCAAATTTTCTTTTTAATTTTCGTTCAGTGTTTGTTGTTTATAGTACAATTAAATATAAAGTTTCAAACCAGATTTCTATAATGGTAAGTTTAGATTAGGACAATATTTTTCAAGTTTCCTAATTATTTTTAAGTAAGGCTTATATTCTTAGCTTATAATATTATGTATTATACTTACCTGCTCTAAAGTCCGCTAGAGGATCCAAGATGTTTATATATTCCGCAAGGAGGATATTATGTTATTTATTCTCGCATAGTTTGCCTAGCGATCATGAAGTTGGTTGGCCAAAGCGTATTTTTCTATATTGATAGATAGATGTTTAATACCTAGATAGGAGTACCTATTCAAATAAAACTACTTCAGAAGTGTAAATGTAAGGTAGCTGTATTATTTCATAAAAACATTCCAGTTACTCTTAACAATGTTATATATTAAAAATTACTCTATTATTCAAATTCCACCATAATCCAGTCGTCACTTCAGAGCAGCCAACCCAAATTTCAAATGTGCGACATCAAACCTAAAAATAGACACCAACATGTTCATAAATCGTCCCTCGTGATAAAAAGTTAAGAACCTCTTGCGCATTAAAGAACGTACGTCTTGTGTGAATATCCCATAAATCTTCGGTGCATATTTCCATTCGGCTTTTACGGACGTTAACAAATCGCCAACATTTATTACCAGTCAAATTCGGGTTGTGTACCTAGAACTATCAATAACATAGCAAAATTACTGTGGGTGGAGTAAGAAAACTGATGGTACTTACTTTATGTCTTTTCTTGAGTTGTAAAATGAAATTTTGTCTGGCATCTTCAACTCGTCAACATATTCATCTTCTTCTTTGGTCGATAGACGTCACAACATTTTTTGTCCAGTGAAGCTGTAAAGGCCCCTCGGTCACAGCGTGGATCACTCACACGCACGAAAAATAACACAACATAGTGAAAAATTAAAAATATTAGCAGTCTATTGAAGCAATTGGGCTATAAGGGATAAGTTATGTTGCCTGTTATTCCGAACGTTTCGATTAAATGCTAAGACGGACGAAATGTAACTATTCGATAGAAAAATTTCTAACAGTCCGGAGTCTCGAATGTGCCCGGTGTGATAGCAATAGGCTTATTCCCTGTTAAATTAGGACCTAATATCGGCGGTGTAAAGGGAGTGTACATAGTACACCTCTGTCCCCTGCTTGAGGAATATAGGTATGTCGGTGTTTATTTTATTATTTAAAAAACCTGACGGACCTGGGCAAACGGCGCAAATATGCTGCTATTAGCAACAATTGTAAGTTTGTGCCGTTTTTGTCTTGGAAAAATATACGGTTCCTGTCTAAAGTCAACAGTCAGTCGCGGGCAGAAACCAGTTATTTATACTTAGTAAAAGTGCTCATATTAAACTTAATGGACTTTTAAATTATCATCTGTCGGTGTAAACTTTTTCGTTATCGGCTTGGGAGTGTCGCGTCAAGAGCTTTATTCGCAATGATCAATCAAACACGTAACGAGGCGCGTCACGAGAACTTCGTCTAATGAATACCATTACTCGATCAGATCTTGCCCTTCAGATAAGACACGGTCTATTTGGTCATGGTAAGATAGTCTAGGTCTTCCCCGGCACCTACATCCTTCCACTTTCGCATTTTATATCTGTTTTGTCTTTCTTTCTTCTAACATTCTTTCTATATGCCCGAACCAACGGAGCATACCCTTTCTCATCTTTACACCGATACTATCTTTCATACCTACTCGCTTTCTGACGTGACTCCACACATCTTCCACAGAGACCGCATTTCGACCGCATTTATTCTGCTTTCGTTCTCCTTCTTACATACCCAACTCTCACTGCCATATAACAGCGTTGGCATTCCGTTATGCATGGCCAGCTGCGCCTTTTGGCTTAAGTGCCGGCTCCCAAGTAGCCTTCCCATTGCACCATTCACTCTATTCCCTGCATTCACTCTTCTCTCTATATCAGCGGTGTACTTCCCATCCTTACTGGAGGCGCATCCAAGATATTCATTCACTTGCTCCAGCACAGTTACCAACCACAATCCTTGCATTCATTCTGGTTTCTTCCCGTTCAAAAACCATAATTTTGGTTTTCTTCACATTCAAATGTAAGCCATTGTTCATGCAGTCGTCTCTCATAACTGTGATTAGTGTTTGCAGATCAGTGGCTGTTGGCGCTATCAAAACCGCGTCATCTGCATAAAATAGGTCACCACTAGATCAACCATTTTTACCCCTTCATTCATCGCATTCAGTCTTTGAAGACTTTTATCCAGATATATTATAAACAGTCTAGCGGAAAACACGCAACCCTGCTTGACGCCGATTTTATCGTCAAACCAAGGTGACATGTTACCACCCACCCGTACGCATGCCTTGCTGTTCACATAGGTGGACTGGACGGCTCGCAACAAAGTGCCTTTTTTACCATACTCTGGCAAAATGTCCCAAAGTCTCTTTAGCACGACTCTATCAAACGCCTTCTCCAGATCCATCAAACCGCAGAAGACCTTCCGGCCTATTGCCAGATGCTTCTCTACGATGTTGCGGAGGGAGAAAACTTGATCCGAACATCCTCTTCCAGACCTGAAACCAAAGGAAACCGATATTTTTTTATACTGTCTGAACGCGATAAACTGAATCACTTCCGAGCGGATTTTCATACGGTTATCACCAATGGACGGAGTAATTCAAGAGGAAGGTTTATGTGTATAATTCACCCGTGCGAAGCCGGGGCGGGTCGTACTAAAAAAGTGCAATGCGTAAAAACCTTTTTTTTCCTTTTTTTTTTTGAAAGGAACACTTCGAATTATTCCTGTGTAGTGGGTGCGTTTACAAACAAATATATGGGGGTCACAAAAAGAATTGCCCCGTGTAAGTATTGAACCCATGACTATTCGGTCGACTGTGCGGAGCGGATGCGGATTAAGCTCTTGACCTCTGGACCAAGCCGGTAATCGGCTAGGAAAAGCTAGAGATACGGCTTAAAAAAATTCAAGACGGACTATTAGCACATTGGTTAAGAGCTTAAGCCACTCCACTCACTAGGTCGAGTAGTCGCGGCTTCAATTCCCACACGAGACAACCTTTGTGTGACCCACATTTATTTGTTTCGGTCTGGGTATTTGTGTATGTGAATTTTCATGTTTGCAAACGCACTCACGACACAAGAATAAATCCTAGTGTGAGGCTACGTTAAAAAAGACACGTGAGGTCTGAAAGCCATAGTCAAGCCAAGCTACAACTCACATACACATCATAGTTTCATGGGACCGGAATTAATATTTATACCCATACTATATATATACTGTTCTACTGCTTAGCAAATGCCTTCTCCCCACTATTCGAGGTGAGAGAGAAAATATGTCAACCTGAAACACGCATAGCTAGTATATAGGAAATACCTAATTGAGTACTATAAAAATATTACTAATCACGCTTGGTGTCTTTTTAGGGGTAGGCAGAGGTGTACATAGAACGCCTATGTTTTCCGAGGTATTTTGTGCGGGTGGAGTCGTTGTAAAAATCTGTTTAGTATATCGCACCTTCAGAACAGTAAAGAATTTCTGAAAAAATTTTTTTTTGGAAAACTAATCGCGTCCCTTCAGAACCGAGCGGCGCGGGAGGCAAAGTAAAAGAGACAGAAGTAGCGTATTTCTTAATTCTGCCATAAAAACACCGCTGTTTTAATATTCACCTGATAGAGCGTCATCATCATCATCATCATCTCAGCCTATACTTGTCCACTGCTGAACATAGGCCTCCCCAATCGCTTTCCAGCGTAACCGGTCCGATGCCACCTGCATCCAACGACTTCCTGCGATTTTCACAAGATCGTCGGTCCATCTGGCAGGCGGTCGTCCCACACTGCGCTTGCCAATACGTGGTCTCCACTCTAGAATCTTTCTGCCCCAACGCCCGTCCGATCTACGCGCTATGTGGCCCGCCCATTGCCACTTCAGCTTGCTAGTCTTAACGGCTATGTCGGTGACCTTGGTTCTTCTACGAATCTCCTCATTCCTGATTCGATCGCGTAGAGAAACGCCGAGCATAGCTCTCTCCATAGCTCGCTGAGCAACTCTGAGCTTTTTTATGAGACCTATAGTAAGAGACCACGTCTCTGATCCATATATCATCACTGGTAACACACGATAGAGCGTACTTTTTATTAACCCTCTATGACCGTAACTCGATTTCTTAGATTTTTGGCTTAAGTCTATGCCTTTCTGAAGGTGCGATATTATTATGTAAACTTTATACCTTCATATATAGGCGGAACATATATGACCAAATAGACCGTGTCTTATCTGAAGGGCAAGTCAAGAGTCTCCGTAACCGGCGAGTGTGTATGAGACGAACTATGAGAATGGAGGAAGCCAGAGAGGTATGTAAGGAAAAAACCTGTTGGAACTCTGTACTCTCTGCCTACCCCGCGAGGGAGCTAGCGTGATGATATAGATAGATAGATAGATATAGACGGAGTCATTAATCAGTCGATTACATACACAGGTCACTTCGCCTGTTAAACTTGCATATCATCACAATCGTACAATATACTGTGTATCTGGTCGCCACTCGAGCCTCAAAAGCCATCAGTTCTGCGAACAATGATGTTCCACTGCCACTTAACTTTACGGGTAAAAGCTGGTGCGTACATCATTAAGTTTTTGATGATTGAACGACAGTTAGAGCCGACAAGTTATGCCTTTCGAACTCACATAATAAACATTGGCAACAAAACTAGTCCCTGTCTTAGCGACATATTACCATGAAACTTGATAATGAATTTCGTGATACAGCAAACAGCTAATAATTAAATAGGATATAAGTATAAAGTATCTACCGTCCTTGATAACATTTTATTTGTTCTTCACGAATCTAGCAATGGCGATGAGTTGCGTTGCAAGTCATTCCGCTTAAAAACGCTAATTGATTTGCAAACATCATGTACCAACAATAAAATCGAAAGTTCTGATATTCAGTAAACATGTCGTACTAAAGCATGCCATTAAAACGACTACCAGACGTGCCAATGCCATTCTTACATTGTTTTGAATTGATTAAAAAATAATGCAATCCTTGGTGGCTATGATCTGTCCATGCATCCCTGGAATGAAATCTTGCTACTGCGAGGGAATTGAATGAATGTGTTTTTTTTGTCGGAGCCCCGTGGTTCATACGGAATGTAGATCACCATTCTGATCTCAATCTCGAACCTATTCACGCCTTCATTAAAAAGGCGACAATATTTCGCGAACGCGTCCAATCATAGAAATCCGTTAATCGTAGCCGCCGCCGACTACGAACTTAACTCCCCTCCTTTCAGCCGCTACCGCCGTCCGCGGCATGTTTTAACCAACCTCCCGATGCCCTTACATCCCTTCTTTCGGATACAGATACCGCACACAGGATCAGACACCGACCTCGCCGGCGAGGTCGAAGAATCCCTTGCCCGCGGGCCGGTGCAGAGCACCACAGCAAGACACCTAGTATACGCCCTCCCCTATAGCGACTGCCCAAGCCGAGGCTGTTCCTCCTTGAGGCGCCCTTCAGCTGGTTTCCCCTTTGCCCTTCTGGCTCGAGCGTAGTGGTTGCACGCTCGCTCTCTTGCCCGGTAGAGCTGTAAAGGCCCCGCGGCCAACAGCATAGATCATTTACACACACACAAAAAATGAATGTTTTTTGTACTAAAATGCTGAACTATTTAGAGCGCTTCTTGTTAGAGCAGTGTTCGCGGGATCGATCCCCGCATGGGATAAATTTTATTTCACCCAAAAATATTTGTTTCCTTTTAATTGTTTGTGTATGTGAATATCATGTTTGTTAAGGCACACACGACACATAAATAATTCCTCGTGTGGGGCTACGTTTAAATTAAAAAATTATACCATCGTTCAATAAGTTTTTTAGACTGAACATAAAGGTTTCAATAAAGACAAATTAAGGGGGCTACCACGAAATAAACATGTTTTATACTCTATACATCTTATAAAGTATACGGATTAGGGACTTAATATTTTGAATATTTATTTTTACTGTATATTCTAAAATCTGGTAAAAGGAGTACAACATTTGTTCAATAGAACAAATATCTAAAGTCATCTCTATTGCCTTACATTTTCTGATTCCAACGAAATGCTTAAAAGCTAATCAATAGAATTATTTGAAATACATAACAAATAATAAAAATAGAATATTATTATTAAATACATAACAAATAAGTGTAGTAACATTCTTGTAAAGCAGTTTATTTATGTTTTTACACATATGTACGTCGTTTAATTTCGAACGCTCGCTTAATATAACCGTCCCTTATTATTCTTTTGTAAAGTAATTGTTACACTGTCACTCTTCCGGTCGATACATGGTCGAGCCCATAATATTATTGTTTACGAAAAAAAGGTGATAAAACAGATCGACCGTCCCCCAGGATCGATACTGGCAAGTTTTGAAATTATCGGCCGCTGACACATCTAATGTTCAGTAACTTTTGTTGTTATATAAAGACAGAGTTGCTTTGACAGAATAAAGATCAGTTGATTTTTGTATTGGGTATGAAACAGGATTATTTTACAATCCCCTAAGTAATTTATAAACTAATAAGTATAATGAAATTCGTACAATAGCGTAAGTGATTTTTTAAAAAATAAAGTATATTATGCTGGTATCCTAATAATAATAACATAGATTAAAATACACGCTTAATATACCCTTATTAAAAATTTATCAATAAATGAATAGGTAAGTAATTAAAGACTTGCGATTGGTTTTTATAAGGTTCATACTTTATGCTAGTAACTTCCTCAATTATAGTACTTAAATCATTTTAGATTAGGGCAATAAATCTTATCACCTTTCAATATATCCAAGTCATATTCGTATAATATTTTTATGACGAGAGAACTTGTCACTCGTGAACTTGAATGATTGCAGCTACGCACATATTTTCTACTAAACTTTCTATTAAAACACTTGAACACATTTTTACATAATGGACGTAGGAAATTAAAAAAACTTCAACTCAGACTTATAAAGCACTCAAGTGCGAGTCAGACTCACAAGATTTCCGCACAAAATTTAACTAATTATTTTCTGTTAGTTTTCCTGTTACAGCCGTATTTACCAAGAATTTATATGAAAAAAGACCGGGTCATATTAATTTTGACAGACTAAAATGTGGATGTCTTCTATTGTCAAAAGGGGGCATCCATCAATTATGTGTGGTCAAAATGGGATAGGAGTCCAGTAAAATCTCATTTGGGAGGGGGGCTCGGTCAAATTTCGAAAAACATAAAAAAATATATATATTTAATTTTGCTTTTACTTTTCTATGAGTATCCTATTTTGTACGCTAAAAACATCTCATAGATATTAAAATAATTTACTTAGAGAATTTAGTCTTATATAATAACTAGAGCGTTAATCTCACGTAAGGGGGATGGGGGGGGGTCCCACCAAATCTCTCTAAATCTCACCAAGAGGGTGGGAGGGGTCCAAATTATAAAAAAACAGCATACGTAATTATTGGATTCCCCAAAGGGGTTACTAAAATATTGATGTGATGAAATTAAATATTGATTACTTGAACTTTGGATGTTGGCGACTAAGTCAAATAACATAAACATAAATACAGAATCTTATCGGGGTTAAATAAGCATCATACACGTTAATAAAACTGTAAATTAAGTAATAGTATATACCCACAGAATGAATAATTGCCCGATCTTACGATTATTGTAATTACCAATAATGACTTATCGGCTAATAAAATTCAACCTACAAATCATGTATCGATATCCTGATTAAACTCATAAAATAACTGATAGCAACGGTTCATCTCGACATGAGGTAACCTGACCGTGACTTCGCATCATAAATATAACAACTGTAATTATTGATATAACCTGCGGAATTCTTACAGCACGCACATCGTGATGTTCCTTGAAACAATAAAGAATCAGACCATCCGTATCGACTAACCTCGTCACTACTTTATCGACTACCTAAATAATCTCGATATCGATGATAAATTGTTTTAATCATCACTAGTTTTTATAATCACGATGCTATTCGTAAATCATCGCTATTGATCTATTCGATTTGTATCGATTCATTATGGACAATAAAAGTCGAACAATATCCGACGCTACTGAATTACAATCGTATCGAATTATGTTATTTGATTTGTACTGAGATCGTGATTTCCTGTGTTTAATTCTTTTGTTTCCATCATAACATCGATATCGATGTTATAAAATATATTGGAATTCAGGGCAGTTAAACATCCTAGTGTTGCATATATGCATGTCGTTATATTTGTCGAAGTGAACAATATAGAACAGGATCATGCGATGGTGTGAAGGTCTTATCGTTTGCGCAATAAATCGAACCGCATCTAGCAATATAGTTCCCATTGTGGGTATGTGACGTTGATCACGATCCGCTATTGCTCCACTTCCTCGGGTATATAAACCACTAAAAGATTTACAGACGATTTTACGAGGTCCCTTTTGCTGCAATAAAAGAGACCTTCTCTTTTAGACAACCTTAATTTAAAGCTACACCCACATCTAGGTGAAGGTGTATGTCGTTTATCATTGCAATGAGCCGTAACTGATGCAAGTAATATATTTTTTTAATATTACTTGCACACAGATTTTGTTTTGTTGCGCGTTTATTTGTTTCTTATTACGTTAATTTGTGATCTTATGAAGCTCATGAAATGTTACAAGTTTGTGACTTGTCCGCCACTTCGCAACTTCCGAATGGAAGAAAAGACTTCAACGCGTTTCTTTTCTTTGGCGAGATTAATATATTATGCTATGTGACGAGACAGTTCTTTTAGGTGGGCTTATCAGACTAACGCAAAGAGAAAGAATAGATAGAATTACCGCCCCATATTCAAACAACCGATATCGCCCTGTCGTCAGCCTGTCTGCTGATGCCGAGAAAAACAAACTCTTGTAACAAACAAACACCCACAAGGTACAAAGGTTTTCAGATTCCTTTGGAGGTACAGAGCCCTAAAATACTTTAATAAAGAGATTACCTTTCTTCTGCCAAAAAGGTTACCTACCGTACGATGTCCTACGGGTAAGACAGAATAACTTTTGGATGTGACATGCCGAATACTACCAATGTTTTGAAACGTCTAACAATGAGTGCTTTACAAGTCTAGTCTAGATCAATTACAATAAGCCAAGCACTTATCAACTTCGTGCGAGACACAATTACAAAGAAAGTGCACTTCTCGTATTGATACCATTGAAACGTAATGAAGATTAACTAAAGTATATTTAAGCAATATCTTAAATTCTATTTGTAATAAATAATACCTGTTGGAACTCTGTACTCTCTGCCTACCCCGCAAGGAATCTGGCGTGAGGTTATAGATAAAGAATTTGCTTTTGTAATGTAGACCAAAAGTTTTGTCGTGTATCGTTATGTATTAAAATAAACGATTGGCAAGCACAATATATATTACAAATGGTAATAAAATGTAGAAAGAATATAATAAACCCGAAAAGCGAGCTAGAAGCCTAGAGATTTGAATTTGAAACAGTATTTATCAAATTGACTGGTGCTAAGACTGGCTTGATAGCCAAGTACTGAATCGTGCGACAGGCGGTGCTGGTTTCTCATCTTATCTATCTATATCTATATCATCATGCCAGATCCCTTACGGGGTAGGCAGAAAGTACAGAGTTCCAACAGGCTCTTTCCTTACATACCTCTCTGGCTTCCTCTACTCTCATAGTTCGTCTCATACACGCTCGCCGGTTACGGAGACTCCTGACTTGTCCTTCAGATAAGACCCGGTCTATTTGGTCATGGTAAGATAGTCTAGGTCTTCCCCGGTACCTACATCCTTCTACTTTAGCATTGCATATCAGTTTTGTCATTCTTTCTTCGGACGTTCTTTCTATATGCCCGAACCAACGGAGCATACCCTTTCTCATCTTTACACCGATACTCTCTTTTAATACCTATTTGCTTTCTTACTACGCTGTTGCGAATACGGTCGGTCAGCTTCACTCCGCACATCTTCCACAAAGCTCGCATTTCCGCCGCATTTATCCTACTTTCATTCTCCTTCTTACATACCCAGCTCTCGCTGCCATATAACAGCGTTGGGACAAGCACTCCATTATGTATGGGCAGCTGCGCCTTTCGGCTTAAGTACCGGCGCCCAAGTCGCTTTCCCATCACGCCATTCACTCTGTTCCCTGCACTCACTCTTCTCTCTATGTCAGCGGTGTATTTTCCATCCTTACTGAATACGCATCCAAGATATACAAACTCATTCACTTGCTCCAGCACATCGTTCCCAACCACAATCCTTGCATTCGTTCTGGTTTCTTCCCGTTCAAAACTCTTCTCATCTTAACTCGTATAAAATGTAACTATATATCATGATACGAGTTATGATTCATGTTACGTTTTTTGAATTATCATTAGCAGTCTGGAGACTGAAATTGTGCCAGGTATAATGGCAAGAGCCTCGCTACTATTGGACTAGTCGGTGAAATGTAAATGTGTGTAATGGGAGTAAAGCTTTCTCTGCCACTCCAGCTAGAAGAGTGTACGCGTGCCGGTATTTATTTATTTTTCAATCAGTTTTTTAACTACATAATTACAACAACAAACTAGTTACATAATAAAATTAAACACTCCGTTTTGTATACAAACTTGTTCGTTTTGTTTGCTATTTATATTAATGTTAACGAGTGTCGAACAGAAGTGCGTTGTTAAAAAGTTACTTTCGCCTTCGACGCATCCACTCTGAATGGCTAATCACACGGAACTGAATGTATTATGTCGTACTTGGTATTTTAGTAGCGTTATATAGACGATACATGGGAATTTTCTATGTGTCTATGAGTCATCGTGCACTCAGTTTCTATATTATAACGTCATCTAAGTTTATTAATATAAAACGCAGCAAGCCTTAATTCCCCGAACGGGGGTAGCAAAGGTGTACTAAGTATATCAAGCAAGCCTATTGGGGTTATACAAGGTACGCTTTCAGACTTCGATAGTATCAGATTTTTTTCTATCTATCTATAACCTCACGCCAGATCCCTTGCGGGGTAGGCAGAGAGTACAGAGTTCCAACAGGTTCTTTCCTTACATACCTCTCTGGCTTCCTCGACTCTCATAGTTCGTCTCAGACACGCTCGCCGGTTACGGAGACTCTTGACTTTTCCATCAGATAAGATTCGTTTTTTTTTCGATAGGTTATATCACACGTTTTCCAACCTAGGATTTGAACTCAGGGCCTCGCGATCGTCACTCGCACATACGCCATTAGACCAACGAGGCCGTCTCAGTTAGTTAAAATACTATTTTTACAAGTCTAGTCGGAACCCGAACAAAACTACTCTGAAGAGGTGTTATAGCAGTAGCACTATAGTAATGACACATGGCTAGACTGAAGTAAATACTTCTGTATCATACAAATATTTGACCCATGCAGGGATCGAACCATCAACCACTGGATCCGAGCGACCTACGCCAGATCTAACTTAAACGAAGGGGTCGTCAAAATTATTTGTATCATCCTTTTAAAGACAATTTAGTAACCGCAAACGTAATTAGCATGTCTTTCGAAAACAGCAAAGTAAATTAACATTAAGTGTGTCATTCTAATAGTGAACGGAACCTGCAATAAAATTCATTATGGATGACCAGTAATTTGTTGAATTCATTCGTTTGTGTCCGAACTGGTCTGTGAGTATTAGGTAAAACTATGAACGTATGATCTAGGTATTAATTATAGAACTGTGAATAATATAAATGATAAGGAATCTTAAAAAAAAGATATTTTACTTTTGCGCTTTTTCATGTCTGTTTCCTTTTCAAAAGTTAATTATTTTACAATTGTACGTGATGAATAAACTAATAACTATATATAATATTATTCTGCTTAGTTCTAAAGTATATTCTGCTTAGTTTAAAAGTATGGCACCTACAGGATTGATATTACATTCATGCTGTTTGTACTTAAAGACCCCCCTGGAGTATCTTCAAATTCCAAGGTCGAATACCAATGAAAATAAAAATGGAATCACCTTGAAACTATATTAAACTTATCGCAAAAAAAAACATCAAAATTAGTCCACAGTTGACGAATATATCGGTAAACATACATAAAAAACACACACATGAATATAAAACCACCTCCTTTTTGAAGTGGGTTAATAATACAGACTTACATATCGAACTTGCCCGTGTTATGCCTTTAAATCTGACGCGTGGATCTCTAGTTACTTGATCCGGAGCTTTTTTGTCCATAATCTCTTTATTTCATAGAAAAAATGTAAAAATATATTGCAGACTTAAATATAGTTTTATGGTGTTCTTTACCTTATGGAGTTAGAAGGACGTGGAAGATTGGTGGCGAGCACATCCTGTTGGTTTAAATTTGGCTGAAATTAAGACATTAAGATAGCCAAAACTAGAAGCGAAATGAGATTTTAAATGCTGGATGTTATTTTTTTCTCTACTTTGCTCCACATCTATGGGATATATAACAGCTTGTGTTTAGGTTATCAAGTTTGCAACGAACCATAATGGAGTTCCTTAGTTAGACATAGACTAAATTTCACAGTTAAGAAAGTCTGCTGAGATTACTATTAAACCGTCTCGTAGCATTTACAGCGTCTAAAAACGTACTTCCCTAGTTACTAGATTTTGCTAGTAAAGTTATTCGAATTGGATTCATACCAGTTTTGGTCTTAATAGGACAAACACAAGTGTTGTGCCATCAAATATTATGAACAAATGAATGAAAGGTAGGTATCTACCTACGCATAGGTTATGAATAGACTTACATTACACCTAGTGTAAACGTAAATCCACCTTAATCCCCATTTGTATACGATTAACTAATGGTATTATGTGATTAATTGTCACCTCATTTTTAAATAAAATATTGCTTAATTATGTAATTCTGTGTAGTGCGTTACATACGTTTTACAAATAAAACAGCGACCATATCGCCTTATAGGGCTTAAAACAATAAATCACTTCACTTAGCGTTTTAGTCTATAAATCGAAAGAATACCCAGAAATCACGTCCCGAGCCAGGATCGAATCAGCCACCACTTGATCTAACGAGTCAATAGCTTTACTCTAATAGACACTTCTATTATAATTGTTGATATATTTACGGGTTTGCACGTATCAAAATCTATAAAAAACGAAATGCAACATTTTGTACTTTGCGTATCCAGTAGGAGCGCTGAAAAATATTTCAAACGACTTGCATGGAATATTAAGGAGCTCAATATCAAGAATAAGCTTTATAACCTCATACAAACTCAAATCTTTCAAAGCTAAGAAGCGCTAGACCAGGCGGACGACACTTTAATAACTATGATTAGCTATGTTTATTTTATACCTACAATTTTGTGTATAAAGCTGTTGTTGTTATACCAAATAAATAAAATAAATTTCCAGCAGTTTTCTGAGGCTTTGCACTCGTTTGACAACAGCACCACCTACCGGTTCTGTGTTACTTCTGGAAGCTTTCTAGTGGTGAATTAATTACTAACATCGGTTCAGTATTTTAGTCAGTTTCTCGAGTACAAACACAGTAATCTTTCCTGTCGGAACTCTGTACTCTCTGCTTACATTATAGATCCTTCCTCTTTATAATATTAGTATAGATACATAGTACAAGAGAACGGAGAAATCCTAGCGCAATACTTTATTTTACCTCGTGAGTTACAGAACATCAATAATCAATACAGGGTTTACAAACAGATGCTACATTTATTGACGATAGTTACAAATACATTTTACTTAAGCAATACACGTTTATATTCTACAGGAATATACATCGACGCCAAATTAATATTGATAGTGTTTTCCCAACAAAACTAATTGTATCGGATTACACGTCGTGACGGCAGCCATGTCAATACAAGGATGATTATATTGAGAGTGGAGGAAGCCAGAGAGGTATGTAAGGAAAGAACCTGTTGGAACTCTGTGCTCTCTGCCTACCCCGCGAGGGATCTGGCGTGATGATATAGATAGATAGATTATATTGGTACCTGGGGTCTTATTCGCTCTGACGAATTAATCACGTAATGCAGTGCGTTACTATAAAATAATCGTACTCCAGTAACATACAGAATATATATATATATATATATATATATATATATATATATATATATATATATATATATTTTACAATGGTAGGCGTTTTTAAAGAGTTTTTTAGAAAAAATCTCTACGTACTTCTTCTTATATCTTTGCTAAAGTTGTATAAGAAATAAATATATTTACATAAACAATCTGTACATTCCTCAACTGGGTTACATTAATTATAGAGATGGTACCTTCACAGCAGACCTGTCCGAATACCTATACGCAATGTGCGCTCCTTTCTAAGTACCTACGAGTTAACTATGAGGATGGTCAAACATACAAAGTTATTGTAAATTATTATCCGATAAAATCCGATTACGAAGATAAGTAATACATAAAATGTTTGTCTTTATACGTTATTTTAAATCAAATTGCCACTCTCTCCTTTTATGGACGAATATGTAAATAATCCTCCACCAATCCGCACTGGGTCCGCGTGGTGGAGTATGACCTAATCCGTCAGATGGCCAAACTAACTAGCACAAGAGCTCAATCTTCAGACTCAGTCAAGGGCGGGGTTAGGTTTCGAAACAGCTAAACAATGATTTCCCATTAGTTATTTAATCAAATAACTATCCACACGAAACACAATCACACACATCTTCCTTAATCTAAATCCCGTTGACTCAGGCGTCCCGTCGGCGCGCGGCCGTAGCGCTGTCTAGCGAACGACTCGCGCACTGTTTGCCACAGATAATAACCATGTCGACATATAAATAATTTTAACTAAAAATTATCTTTTTTAAAACAAGCTTTTATGGCGAAAACACTACGGAGATACATACATTGCTCTGTTGAGGAGTTTCTGTGGCCTCCTTCCATCTCCTTCCTTAGACCTTGGACACCGTGTGTGTCCATAGTACTTGTCAAATAGTTCTAACCAACTCAAACACCTCAGATAAATACCATAGGGTTATGTTGAGTAGTTGGGTAGTTCGGTTGACCACCTTCCAGCTTCCATAAAGGATTATCAGACCCGGATGGAATTTAAATTATTCTGATTTGTTGTCAAATATATATATATCCAACGAGCCCGAAAACGACGGGTTTATGTTGCGTATTTCCATTGGCTACTTCCTGGCTCCGTCAACAGACCCTGGACAACATCTGGGTTCGTAGTATAACCCAATTAAACGATCCCAATCACGAAGGGATTATGGTGAATAGTTGGATAGGTTTGTTGTAGTACACCTTTTGGCTGCATCATCAGACCCTGGACACCACTTAGAGTTAATAGAACCTGTAAAGACAATTTCAAAGAGCCTACACGAGAGGGGTAGGTTGTGTAGTTAACATGTTTGTATGGCCATTTTCCGGCACCACTATCAGACCAGCTCCATGTCACCATATTATTACATCGTTACCAAACTTACATATGTATGCCAAATTTCAGTTACATGCTTGAAAAATGCATCACGAACCAAAAACAGATAAATATACGAACTGTGCAAGTTAAAAGCTTGCAAAAATAGTATCTATTATTTGTATGAAATAGGCTAAACTCTGTTGATCGATGGCGGTTAAGATTCGATAGTTAGGAAATTTTAATAGTACAATTTGCACCTTGTAATTTTTACCAACACAGGAAATATAGGGGAAAACGAGAACGAGAAACATATATCTGGAACTGATTACTTGCGGCCAGATATCGAAGTGTACCCACGCACATAGACCATCTGATCAGACAGTACCTTATAAATAAAAACATCCGAACAATTGAAAAACGCGCGCGTAGGTATTATAGCTTCGTACCTATAGTAGTTTAAATTTTTAGTAGTTTCATGCAAATTAGTGTGTAGGATGATATAACAATACGTGGGCATCTCGTCGTTTGATTTTCAATTCGTGAGCAATTACTTTCAAGTACAATGCTTTACTAAAACAGAAAATTTGGTATCAAATACAGCAATGACCTATTTTGTAAACTTTGCAATTATATCACGGTCAAAAATATGCAAGCTATTTGTTCACTAGGCAAAGCTGATATAGGTATAATCGCCATTGCCTGTCCAGGGCCCCCCAGCCTAATAGCCTAGGGCTTAAGAATACGGGCTAACCCGCCGTAATATCTGGCGGGGGACCCCCCTGCACCAACATCAGCAAGGGGGCCTTCGGAATCGCGGATGCGAGGGGCGGGGGCCCTGAGCGTCCTTTACAAGCGACCCCGAAGAGGACGGCGGCGTGGTGTTGCCCACGTCGCCGTGAGCACCGCGGCTGTGCAGGGGGGAAGCATGTTATTAAGTCTCCGCCCGATGGCGGGCTGTTTAGAGCACGCCACAAGAGGGGCACCAGTGCGCTCCATACGGATATCCCGAAATCCCTCCAAAGTGCTGATGTCGGTCACCCTGGGGTTTTTAGTCGGTAGGAATCTTACACGCCCCGCGAGCTTCCCCCGAGGCTCGCGAAAGTCCCATGTAGGATTTTGCTCAGATAAAAAAGGTATAATCAGTTTTAGCTAATTAATTGTGTCGCGCTCTAATCGAAACACTATATATGGCTATTTAGAACGCACCGTTGGTCTCACTTTTCTAACTCTGAAATATGTAGGTAGTCCAACACAATTAAGCTAAAAGACACAAAAGGTAAACACCGTTTGAATATCCCTGCCGCACTTGTTTGATCATCAGAAGGGTACCTGCAATAATCCCACTCTGTGACCTATCGACTTAGGCGATTTAGGTACGAATATGCCTATGGTATAAAACAAACCAGCCTGATGAGATTTAGTAACATTTTTAAACTACGAGTATATTTTAAAAAGTACTAAATATTTAAACTTCTTTTTATCTTCCATAGGAAAAGTTCTTCCATAGTGCACACCTTCGATATATAAGGAAGTGCTACACAAATTCGCGCTTCTAGACGCAGCGGTTATAGCTATGCGTGGTCTGTCAGTCGGTCAGTGTCATTTTTATTAAGATATTGGAAAAATGCTCTTCTGGCATATGAATGTAATGGGCCCTATTTTAATTACAAAAACCTTTTGGAAAAGGCTATCTTGGGAAACGGATAACACATTCCGAAATATTCTAATCGATTTCGTCAGCTTACGAGGCGTTAACCAGATGTACAGTCTTACAGTAGGTAGGTACATGTCCTACATCTATACAATAGCTAGAATATATCGCGCTCGAAGTAAATCTCTACTCATACGTTACGTATAAAACGAATGGTTCATGTTTTCCTTTATTACGTATAAGGGCAAAATAATATTAAGTTACTTTTGTAAATCGGAGCAAGCGTCGAGAATTCGTCACGAGCTTACAGCTGGCTCGAGTGTTGTCACGAAATTGAGCCACGGGGCTCGTCAAGGACAATCTAGTGCATTTTGTCGTTATGGAAACACTTCAAATATGATTTGTTGAATGCTATGACAGGTTATGGTGATATAAAAGTAATATCATAAAAATAGTCTCCAAGTCTCCGTAATCGGCGCGCATGTATGAGACGAAATATGAGTGTGGATGAAGCCAGGGAAGTCTGTAACGGAAGAACCTGTTGGAAATTTGTGCTGTCTATCTACCCTGGAACGCAAGGGATCTAGCATGATGAATACAATCATACCTAAAATTATAATATCAGCATTTAGGGAAAACACGAAAGCGTTTACTCGAGCAATGACGAACATGAAAAATGGAGCAGTTACAAAATTTCATGTAGGTACACGATATCATCTATATCATCTTCTCTCAAAAATCGAAGTGAAATAGTCCCCCACGCCGACCCAGCACGGATTGGTGGAGGCAGCTTTGCGGATACTGCTTTTTTTAAAAAAAAAAAGAGAAATCTACGCTGTTGGCCGCAGGGCCTTTACAGATTCACCAGATAAGAGGGCGAGTGTGCATCCACTACGCTCGCGCCAGAAGGGCAAAGAGGCAACTAGCTCAAGGCAGTACTAGGCTTGGGCAGTACTATGGGGGAGGGCGTATACTAGGTGTTTCGCCGTGGTGCTCTGCACTGCTGCGTTGCTGATCCTGTGTGCGGTATCTGTATCCGAAAGAACGGATGTAAGGGCATCGGGAGGGTCGGTGAGAACATGCCGTGGACAGCGGTAGCGTCTTATAGGAGGGGAGCTAGATTTATAGTCGGCGGCTGCTACGATTAACGGATTCCCATGACTGGACGCGTTCTCGAAGTATCGGGTCGTCGCCTTTTTAAAAAAAAATAGCGACTAGGTTCGAGACCGAAATCGGAATAGGGGACCAATCGCTTGACATACCTTTCAAAGCACGGAGATATTCGAATATCAAAATACCACAAACGGTCACCCATCTCAGTTCGATCGAGCACAAGCTGCTAAACCTTGGTGATCGTTAAGAACACCGCTGAAAAACAGCGTTACGAGCGCATCATGTGGGTACACATGTATGCAAATTTTTTCTCTACCTAATCATTCCGATCTCTGGCCGGCAATCCTCCATTATTAGTAACAATAATTCCCACACTTTAATTACTTACATTGTGAAGTTTTAGGTGTTGATTACAACCCTATGCAACATCTAAAGTTCGGAGGATAAAAATCGAATTTACGCAAATAGAAAATTTACTCATAAACTTTATCAGACTTTCGTATAGAAACATTTATTAAGTGCAATATCTACAGCTAATTATATGAAGGGATAGAACCAAAACGTTAAGGACTAACTCTAAAGTTACCTAAATAGTAGAAAAAGCTCTATCTAGTAGCTACTTACAACCAATCGAGTTTTATTACGACGATTTAGCGCAGTGGTTAAGGGCTTAGTCCGCCCCGCCCACTGTGTCTAATAGTCGCGGGTTCGATTCCCGCACGGGACAAATCTTTGTGTGATCCACAATTATTTGTTCCGGTCTGGGTATTTGTGTATGTGAATTTTCATGTTTGTAAACGCACCCACGACACAGGAATTAATCATAGTGCGGGGCAACGTTTTTTTTTAAAAAAAAAAGGTGAAACAAGAGAAAAGAGTTTACTATATTCACTAGTAATGCTCATGTCATAACATTATCGAGAGGTATTGTTTTGTTTGTCCAAGCCCTATATACAGAGATGTATAAGATGGCGAAAGTGTACCATAAAAACCCACATTTCGCCAATGGTCTTAGGTTCGGTTTATTCTACGTTAATGACCTCAGTGATATCACCCTAATGTAACTAACATTAGGGTGATATCGGCGCGCACCTATTATTGTGCAGAGTTGGGACGAAATTAGTCTTAACTAAATGTCTCGACAAAAAATCCCGATTACCCTTTGACTTAAAATCCGAATCCAGGCCATTGTGATCACCCGACACACAAAATGTTCCGATGAACCAGTATCTAATTCAACTTTAATCCAAAGGGATGATAACTTACAGCGAGAACGGAGTTTTGTAATCCTAAACGATCGTAAAACAGACCGCTGAATCGATAATTAGCCTCTTTGTCTTTAGTCACGTTTCGGTTTGCGAGAGCTACCTTTGACAACTGATAGATTGATTGTTCATTCGAGCGAAGCTAATACGCGAATTTACCAATTAGTTACACAGGCTGTTGTTTGGAAAATAAAATTATACGCAAGAGGATACGAATTTATATAAAAAGTGTTTTAATTGTTAAAAATTGCGTGTGCGAAATATCTTTTATAGATACGACAAACTTATTTGGTATGTATTTGGATATGGAGAAGATATCTAGATATATTCGTACATCTTTTATCTATAGCGCTACTTTTTGTGGATAAAGATAAGGAAATGGTTAATAAAAAAGCACAAAAATATCATTTAAGTAAGCGTGTGTGTGTGTGTGTGAATGATGTACGCTGTTGGCCGCGAGGCCTTTACAGCTTCACCGGACTAAAAGGCGAGCGTGCAACCACTACGCTCTAGCCAGCCAGAAGGGCAAGAGGCGACATACTCGAGGGCGCCTCTTCGAGGCGCCCTCGGTTGGGACAGTCGCTGTAGGGGGACGGGTGCACTACTAAGTGCACCGGTCAACCGCCGGCTATGGGAGGGGATTTACTACTACGTCGTCGTCGTCGCCCGTATTCTGAGCGGAAAGAAGGGATGACAAAGCATCGGGGGGGTCGGTGAGAACATGTCGCGGCCGGCGGTGGTGGCAGGGGTCGGGGGGGAGATCGTAGTCGGCGGTGGCTACGATTAACGGATTCGCATGGGTAGATGCGTTCGCGAAGTGACGTGTTGACGCCTTTTTAATAAAGGCGCGAATAGGTTCGAGACCTAGATCGGAGTGGAGGTCATTTAAGTAAGCTTGCCATCGCATTAATAGACTATATCCGATCGACCTAGGATTCGGATCCATAATCTCGGGATCGCAGACACTACCATACGCCACTCAACCAAATGGGCAGTCACTTTTACTACAATACTTGTAATATAAAATACAGAATCCAGTAGTCGCGAGTTTGATTTCGACACTGGACAAATCTTTGTGCAACCCATAAATATTTGTTTGTGTCTGTATCATGATTATAAACGCACCCATGACACAGGAATAATTCCTAGTGCAGGGCTATGCTACAGCTACTTAAAAAGAAATCGAGCTAACCTACATAGTTCTTTAACTTCAAATAGAATAAAATACTTGTAACATTTAAAAATAAAAGCAAGAATTAAATTACAAATGTCTTTTTTTTTTGGAAAGACTTAATACTATAGACCTTTATACTATCAAGTTTGAGTGGGTATGTATTAAGAACCACGTACAATTATTTATCTAAATCTCAACGTATTCCGTGATCAACTCTACAAAGAGACATTTAGATTAAAAATCTCATAACTTCCTGTTTTTATTGCATCTTGACATTGATTGCAATCTCACCTTGAGGCGGAGAGACAAAGTTTGTGAGAGACATCATCAAACGTGATTACGTGAATAAAATCAATTTGTTTTTCCATTACATACCAACGTGTAGGTAAATACCATATCCGTTTACCCTTAAGCTTTGTTTTCATACATTATGATGATAATGGATCACCTTGGTGTATTGTGCATTTCGTAGACGCCATTAGGGTCTCATCGTATGTCGGCATGTTGTTTGTTATCGAGATGGAAGGTCACGGACGAGACGGTTTCGAGATCGGCACTTGCCATTGAGATGCTATTGTATCAGTAGAAATTGGAACATCGCAGACAATAGCACGTCAATGTAAAAATGCAACGTCCACGATGCGGTACGATGAACTTCTATACTATCGAACGCTTTTCCACATGTACATACCCACTACGTAAATACGTACTTACACATTATTATTATTTCCGTGTTAGTTTCTAAATACCTATATTTTTATAATTTCAGAAAGAAAATTTAATATACTTACTACTCCTCCGTTGGCTCAGCGACTTGAAGTTAGCCTTGGCCTCCGAATTCCCCTCACCCCTCCGATTCCCTGCCCTTCGTCCTTCCAGCGATACCTGGGACGACCAACCAGTCGGCGGCCGATTGGTCGACCCAGATAGGCCTTCTTTACACTACGGTCTTCTCCCATTTTTTGAATATGGCCAAGCCATCGGAGTCACTACGCTTTAGTCTCACCTGTGATATTAGGGCCAGCCATGAGTTTTTCGATTTCGGCGTTATTGCGGACTCTCCAACTTCCATCTGAGTTTTGACGGGTTTCAAGATATTTACACTAGTGTTTAATTTCCACCACGCTATACCTAAGTACGTACCGCCTACTACAATAAATATCATTTTATAGACCTAGACTATCTTACCACGACCAAATAAACCGAGTCTTATCTGATGGAAAAGTCAAGAGTCTCCGTAACCGGCGAGCGTGTATGAGACGAACTATGAGAGTCGAGGAAGCCAGAGAGGTATGTAAGGAAAGAACCTGTTGGAACTCTGTACTCTCTGCCTACCCCGCAAGGGATCTGGCGTGAGGTTATAGATAGATAGATAGATAGATCATTTTATAATTTTTTGCAAAATCTAAAGGGCAATGTGAAAGCTAAATTCACATTCATTCACAGGACAGCAGTTTTCCAATAAGTTCTACACAACACTAAGTGACTTTTTTTCTTTTTTTTTTTAGGGACTTAGCCCGCCACTCATTCCCACCATTGTAACTCCTGTAAGCCAGGATCCACAATAGTCTCCTTAGATGACGCCAAGGTTTGAACTTTGAGGTGTCCTGGGAAGCACTTCAATTGAAATAAAAGAAACGCTAAGTGACTACATAATTCTGTCGATGAGAGCCTATTCTACTTGCAAGAATGTAATCTTGTGATCATACATTTTATCATTCCACTAGCGACCCACCCCGGCTTCGCACGGGTGAATTATACACATAAACATTCCTCTTGAATCACTCCGTCCATTGGTGAAAACCGTATGAAAATCCGTTCGGTATTTATTCAGTTTATCGCGTTCAGACAGATAGACAGACGCAGCGGGGGAATTCGTTTTATAATATGTAGTAATTTATACGATAAGGGCACTGGGATGAGAAAAACAAGTAATAAAAGGCAAACTACTATCCCTTGTTTGGTTAACCCTTTGCTGAGCTAGATATCTTTCTTCTCAAATTTGTTTAGTGGCCAACCAATGTTTTAAATTCACTGTTCTGTTATTTGTGTTTTCAGTTGGAACTTGTAACCGACAACAATTACACGTTGACCTGCTCTGCATAGCGCGAATGCCTTCTTATCATAAAATATCTTCGAAACAGTTAACATCATTTGTTCTTCTATAATTATATTACGGTAAATGCTATTTGTAGAAATTAAAATCCAATTATTTTTATCTGTTGTTAATTTTAACGACCTATCATTATGTATTTAACAAGTTTTATCTCATATTATTGATTCGACAGACATACCACAGCTGACAATCGACTGAGTAATTAGATACTTCTAAACTTAATTAGACCATTCATTTCTCCTTTAGAACGGTATATATATATTTGAAAAACAAAAATTAAGTAGGTAACATCTGTACATTACATTGCAAAGCCGAATTGAATAAAAAATTAACCAATTAGACTAGAAATAGAAAAAAGAGTCAATGTGCCACTTTTGGAGCACTTACGGCGCCGCGGCATAGGTATCTACTTGCATTGCTTCTGATATTATTGACCTACCAGACATAAATCTTAAATAATTTGGTCAGAAATGAGGCAAAAATACACCATACTCATAAGCATAGAGTTGCATAAAGAGAGCAAACACAGCATCGGCGGTCCCACGTGGCTAGAGATGTTTAAGTCTCCATTTCGCCACCGCCACGCAATTACGTTTGCCATACGCTACATCTACAAAGGATATGTCCTATTCAGGGATGTTTGTAGCCGATTTGCTTCCTTAAAATGGATAGCTGCGTAGGGAAGAGTGAGACATATTAAATTATTCTTAACAGGTTATATCTATATATAGCTTGGCCCAGTGGTTAAAGTTTAAACTTTTTTACTTTACATATGCCATCGTTAATCTAAAAAAAGACTGGATTGATTTATTGATTAGAGAAGTTTTGCGATTTAGCTGTAAGTAGGTAGTCTATCATTAAAGCACTTAGGTAGTAGGTATACTATCTATCTATCTATATCATCACACCAGATCCCTTACGGGGTGGGCAGAGAGTACAGAGTTCCGACAGGTTCTTTCCTTACATACCTCTCTGGCTTCCTCCACTCTCATAGTTCGTCCTATACGCGCTCGCCGGTTACGAAGACTCTTGACTTGTCTTTTCGATACGAAGCGGTCTATTTGGTCATGGTAAGATATTCTAGATCTTCCCCGGTACCTACATCCTTCCACTTTCTCATTGTATATCTGTTTTGTAATTCTTTCTATATGCCCGAACCACCGGAGCATACCGTTTCTCATCTTTACACCGATACTATCTTCGATACCTGCTCGCTTTATTACTACGCTGTTGCGAATACGGCGGTCGGTCAGCTTCACTCCGCACATCTTCCGCAGAGCTCGCATTTCGACCGCATTTATGCTACTTTCACTCTCCTTCTTACATACCCAGCTCTTGCTGCCATATAACAGCGTAGGGTGTGCTTGACTCCGTTATGTATGACCAGCTGCGTCTTTTGACTATAGTAGGTATACAATATTATTTATTATCATCAGCCGAGAGACGACCCCCTGCAGGACAAAGGCTTCCCCCAAAGATCATCACGACGACCGGCTTTGTGCATCTAGCTTTACAATTATGTCATTTAGAACTGTCACAAAAAATACATCAACTTGTTAGTGTATGTTAAAACTACAACCCGTTCAAACACACACTCAGATAGGCTACGACAACGTCCTTGGGTCCTGGTTTTGGTACTAACAGGAAAGTTGGCAACCCTAGTCCACCGGTCCAATTGAGACAAGACAGTCATTGTGTTGCAACCGCGGCTGCGTGAGAGCCCGGCGCATGTCTAAATGGACCGACAGTATCTAATCTAAATTTTACTATACTTACCTGACTTTCCATACTCGGTGTACATCTCATCTGTAAACAAAATAATAACGTGGCCGATTGATGTGTATTACTATAATAATGATACATAACTTATAATCCGTGGAGCATAACATTACACGCACTTACTGAAGCCAACTTCGGGGAATATTTTTAAAGATAGGTAGTTATAGTAAATGATCTATTAATCTATATATCTCATCGCACCAGATCCCAATCGTATCAATCCAATATTATAAGGACCTATCTTAACATTCTTATTAAAGCCGTTTTCTCTTATGTGTAGGCACCAGTAGGTAGGTTGCAATCGCTAGATACTGTTTTCTAGCTTTTAGGATGGACAAAGTGTTACTGGGAATTTTATATCGAACAATTCTCAATGACAGTCCGCAGCCTGGAATTGTGCCAGGTGTACCCGTACGCTCAATTGTACTAGGGGGATCAAAAAGTAGTGAGAATGAGATAGAATATAATGACTATTGATAACATAATAATTTATTTTTCTACATAGTTTCCGAGTCTCTCTACACACCGAGTCCAGCGCTTTTCCTAGGCTTCAATCCCTTTCACAAAAAAAGTTTTGTCTTGGTCCTGCAAAAAGCTCTCCACGGCATCTATCACCTCGTTATCATCTTCGTACCTGTTTCCCCTTAAGTATTTTTTCAATTTGGGGAACAGATAAAAATCGCTAGCCGCCAGATCTGGTGAATAAGGGGGGTGGTCAACCAATTCGAAGCCAGCTTGCTGAATGGCAGCCATCGCAACTGCCGACCTGTACGCGGGTGCGTTGTCGTGATGAAACAGCACGCCCCTTCGAAGTTTCCCTCTCCTTTTCTCTTTGATGGCATTCCTCAACTTGGGAATTACAGCTGCATAATATTGGCCTGTAATAGTGGTTCCACGCTCCAGGTAATCAATCAACAATATTTCTTCTGAGTCCCAAAATATTGAGGCCATAACCTTGCCAGCCGATGCCACGACACGAAACTTCTTCGGGGTCGGTGATGATGGCCGTTTCCATTGCGAAGATTGCTGTCTTGTCTCGGGATCAAAATGATGGACCCATGTTTCGTCCATTGTTACGAAACGAGACAAAAAGTGTTCAGAATCTTCTTGAAACTTGTCCAACAATATCTTCGAAATGTCAAGTCGATTTTGTTTCTGACTGTCGGTTAACATTCTCGGCACCCATCTTGCGGAGACTTTTCTCATATTCAAAGATTGTTTCAATATGGATTGAATACTTTCATATGAAATGCCCGTTTCTTGATTTAAGTATCGGATGGTAACTCTTCGATCGCTCAATACAATTTTCTCGACTTTCGCAACATTTTCTTGGGTGACTGACGTCAATGTACGGCCGCAACGATGTTCGTCTTCCGTGCTCGTTCTCCCTACTCGCAATTGAGTAGCCCACCTTGCGACAATGGAATACGGCGGAGCAGACTCTCCTAATGTTGCCTCCAAATCGCAATGAATCTCTTGCGTCGTTAACTTTTATAAACAGAGGTATTTAATAACGGCTCGCACTTCGTTTTTCTCCATTTTAGAGAACACGTTCCGACACAAAGCAAACAAATGACTACATTCAGAAAAAAACAAAAGAGAATCGAAGATTTTTTTTTTATTAATATTTTAAATATGTATCTAAGCTATGCCTGCTGATATTTTTTTTTCACCAATGAGTATGTCGTTCTCACTACTTTTTGATCCCCCCTCGTATAGGCACTTGACATCGTCGATAAAATATAGGTGTGCAGAGTACACCACTACCACTATGCTCATATACCCCATAAGGTATATAAGCATGGCGGTATTTTTTTATATTTTTGGGTTTTTTAATTTTCTCTGTATCTACAGTGTCATAAAAGAATAACACCCAATATACTTTTTAAAAGTGATTGCAAGCAACAGCTGTATATACTTACCTACCTGTCTGATGACATGCAATAACTCTTGACAAGAAAAAATGTAGATCTGTTTAATCAAAGTTAAATTAGATCAACCGCAATTTCGTCTGTCAAAAATTCACACTTCTTTCATGGGGTTCTTTCATGGGGTACGTGATAGATTTTATAATAAAATTCCTCCTGACGTCACTTAACTTAGTGACAATAAATTCAAAGCTTGTATTAAACGTACGCTTAGTAATCAAGCTTACTATACGCTAGATGATTATTTAAAAGACAAAAATACTTGGATAGGGGCTGTTCCAGCTCCATTTGATTGAATATGAACAACTTTTTTAGGTATTATTATTTAATATTCCCTCTCTTCCTTCTATTAATTTAGTAAAATATATCTTTTTTTTCTCATTTCTTTCTCTGTAAATGAAGGAACCATGTAGCCATTCACATGAATAGTATAATTTGTATAATTTAACTTAGACCCACCTGATAGACCAGCTTACATCGTTCTCCCATATCCCACAACAAAATGTAGATGAAAAAAGAAAATGTAGAAATACTATTTTAAAAGAGTAACCTTACCGTGGAGTTTCTTGCCCTTCTTCTCCACAGGAATGACATTCCGAAGTGGTGGTAGAGTCTTTGTTAGTTTTCTGACGATTCGTAAATACTGTAATGGTTTACATGAATAAAAAATATTCTGATTCTAATTCTTGTTCCTATAACATACATAGATTATGTCATTCCTCAACACTTTCATGTGTGTGTTTATCACGGCGTTATGAAGATGCGTATATAACAACTTTATTTTATGTGTGTGCCTAAGTGATCTACGCTGTTGGCGGCGGGTCCATTACAGCTTCACCGGACAAGAGGGCGAACGTGTAAACCTACCCAGAAGGGCAAGGGGCAACTAGCTCAAGATCGCCCCAAGGAGAAACGGCATCGGCTTGGGTAGTCGCTATTGGGGAGGGCATATACTAGGTGTTTCGCCGTGGAACTCTGCACCGACCTATGGTCAAGGGATTCCTCGACCTCTCCGGCGAGGTCGGTGCCTGATTCTGTGTGCGGTATCTGTATTCGAAACAAGGGAAGTAAGGGCATCGGGAGGGTTGGTGAGAATATGCCGCGGGTGGCGGTAGCGGCTGATAGGAGGGGAGTCAGGTGCGTAGTCGGCGGCAGCTACGATCAGAGGGTTCCGATGGCTGGACGCGTTCGCGAAGGCCGTCACAAAGTGCAAAGTGTAGAAACCTGATGATTTGCTCCTAAGTGTATTTTCACTCATTGTTACTAAATCTTTACCCAGCTAATGAAGTGATGACGCGAGTGTTGAAGAGCTTAAGCCGCTCCGTCCACTGGATGGAGTGGTCGGGGGTTCTATCCACACACGGGACAAATCTTTGTGTGACCCACAAATATTTGTTTTGATCTGGCTATTCGTTTTATATTTGTGAACACACCCACGACACAGAAATAATTCCTAGTTCGGCTTCTTTTTTATTAAAAAATAATTTAAAAGCGACTCTACTAAAATACCTCGGAAGGGTTAATTTTGGTCACATGGAGTCGTAATCTTATAATATCCAACTTAATATAGTTAATAACTTTGAAGAAGGTTATTTACTATATTGCCCTTGAATTACAAGCGGACATACTTTATGAATGAAATATAGCGTGCGCACATGCAAGTATCACATTAGTCGAGTTTTTTGATCATTTACTGCCTAACTGCTACTTTAATCATAACAAAAAATCTCGTCACGCGTAAACTAGTTATGGGTAAATATACCTGAAGTATATGTCCTTGGTAGAGTGATCGAGTGAGTGAGATCACGAGGTCCTGTTTCAAGAGGAAAATTCTCAACAGAATTCCGGAGTCTGGAATGGGCCCAGTATAATTGTAATACACGCGCTTCCAATTAAATTAAGACCTAACATCAACGGTAAAATTAGGGTGTGCACAATAAGTAAAACTCTGCCACCTCCACCGAATAATGAAGGCAATAGGACTGTTCTTTAAAATATAACGTATCCCCAGCCTAGGAATTATTAATGTGCCGAGAATACGTTACAAACATGAAATTAAATATACACAAGCACCCAGACCAAAGCAAACAATAATGGACCACGCAGAGATTTTTTTTAAATCTAATTTATCTACTAATCTACCACCGGATCGGAACGCGGCCTCCACTGAGAAGTTCCGGCGTAGAAACTCAGCGGGTTGTCTTTTTTATTTAATTCTCTTTCTCTTTTTTCCTTAATTTTTTTTAATCATATTGTGTAGATACAATGTTTAGGTTACAATGCCTTACGATCGAGATATGAGACTAATACTGCTATTTATAAAGAGTGTATATAGGATTCCAGATGGACCAGACAAGCAGCATCCGTTCACAAGTATGACTACTGGAACAGCCATCGCTCCCCTTGACCATACTGGAGGGAAGAGAGTGACCCGCGCCAGACAACCACCGCAAGCAAAGGCATTATAGTGAGCATGACCAAACCTGAACCCCAAAGGCGGTGGTGAGATTGTGTCTACAAAGCAGCGACTACTCGATCCAGTGGGTAGACCGGCTGAGAGTGCTGAGACGCAAGCCTCCACTCTCATAGTTTGTCGCATACACGCTCGCCGATTTGTATTTTTGATCATGTCTTATCTGAAGCGACAAGTCTCCGTAACCGACGAGTGCATATGAAACGAACTATGACAGTGGAGAAAGCCTGAGAGATCTGTAAGAAAAAACCTGTTGGAATTCTGTACCCTCTGCCTTTCCCGCACGAGCTCTAGCTTGATGATATGTATGTAAATGATATAGACAACATAAAAATACATCTCTTTCCAGATAGCAACAAGCAAGTCTCTTCACAGCGCCATCAGATTAATAATATTCATCGTACAGCTGGCAGCGCAGGCACAGGCCGCCACGCAGTTCACATCCCACGTGACCGTGAACACGCCAACCAGAAGCTTCACGCACGGAGTCGGTAACCCGGTATCGTTGGGGAGACGACCTTACGGTCAAACAAAGTCTTTGAGGAATCCACCACGTTAGTAAAAACAAATCGTGATTTTTTTAACGTTGAACTACGTAGAAGACGCGAGTGTTTTAAGTGCCGACTCGAGCGTTTCAACACTACCTACACTAGTAGGGCAACGGTTTAAAAAAGCACCAGCCATCTCAAACTACCTCATTCTTGTGAAGTGGATGCGAATTATGTCGGACGCTATCGGTGGACTCAAAAATGTCAAAACTAATTTAAAAAAAACTATGTAAGAAACCATTACAATAATAATTACGACTAAGTAATAGACAGTGTTGACCGGATCGTCCGTTCGTCACGTAGGCCACCAAAGACGTCCAGTTGCTACGGCGTCAGCGATTCCGCCATCAGGAACTAACACGAGCCGCGCCGTCACACCTCGCCGGCGAGGTCGAAATGTCCCTTGCCCGCCGGCTGCTGCAGAGCACCACGGCGAGACACCTTGTAAATCCTCCCCCATCGCGACAGCTCAAGTCGAGGCCGATCTTTCTTGAAGTTCCCTCGAGCTAGTTGTCAACTTGCCCTTAAGGCTGGATCGTAGTTGTTGCACGCTCGCCCTCTTGCCCAGTGAAGCTGTAAAGGCCCCTCAGCTAACAGGGTAGATGATTCACACACACACACGCACAAAATGTGGTGCGCTGTCAGTGACTCCGTCGCCATGCAATATTGTCAAGAACAGCTTCTAGTTGTTCGCTTGTTCGATGCAATGCCAGCTGGTTTTATATAGGCACAGCACATGCCATGAAAAAAAATGACATGGGATCCAACCAGTAACTTCTTGATCCAGTAATCCGAGCGGTTACGTTAACCTATGTGTTCTATCTATCTATCTATCTATAACCTCACGCCAGATCCCTTGCGGGGTAGGCAGAGAGTACAGAGTTAATTTATTTAATTAGGTATATAGTTTAATAAGAATATCAGCCTATAATGGCCCACTGGTGGGCTAAGGCCTTCTCTCACAAATGCAGGTGAGAGAGATTAGGTCATACTCCACCACGCGGACCTAGTGCGGATTGGCGGAGGCAGGTTTGTGGCCACCTACCCTCAAGCCGCGTATAAGGTTTCCAACTCGGCTTAACGACTTAAGTGGTAACCGGGACCGACGGCTTAGTGTGCCTTCCGAAGACACTCGAATATGAAAATTCCATAAACGATCACCCACCTCAGGCCGACCGAGTCGAACGCTGCTTAACCTTGGTGATCGGTAAGAACACCGCGGTCGCACAGTACTGCGAGTCCCTTCAGTTAATTAGGTACTTATAATAAATTACAATATTTTATTAAAGCTCCGGCGTTACATATTCGTGGCGCTGGCTACCCGCGAATGAAGCCTGCAGTGCCCTTCACTAACGAAGACAGGGTTCGCGACAATCCACGCGGTGCTTTATCGTGGCAGCACAACAATTATATAGGTAATTTATTTTATCCTATGAGGTGGTTATATCTGCCCCCGTAAGTCTAATGACATACAGTGCGAGTAGCGATCACGAGATTCTAGGTTCGAATTCTAGGTCGGACAGTGTGCCTTTTCTATAGGAAATAATACTCAGTCACTCAAGACAGTATAATGGCAAAAGGCTCACCCCGTATTATATTGGAACCTTACATCGTCAGCGATATATGGGTGCATACACCATGAATAACTGTCACCCCCGCTTGGGACGAATGAGCGTAACAATTTTTTTTTCATCTTGTCAATAATTATATGTATAGACATAGGCTAGTAGTAATATCAAAGAGAGAGAGAGTCCACTGGATCAAGGGATAAACACCACCTCTGTCCTTTTAGTGATTTTTTTTCTAGGAATTAATCACACTTCATACAATGAAAGTCACCTAACAAGTTTTCAATATTATGCCCAACAACATTCTTGTTACATGAGGATTAAAACTCTTTGCATTGGGACCTTATTACTTGGGTGGGGTTTGCCCTCACCTTTGAAGATAACAACTGTGAGGAATTACTGCGTTTAACTAATCTGCTTCTTTTTAGACGTTGCCATTCCGTTGTTACCGCCATCGCCATATAAGGTGGATTCCCCGGATCCGGAATCCTTGTGGCCCGAAGGTCTTTTTCTGCCACCTATCAGCCCACCGAGTTTCAGTTCTAACCGCCGGTCAGACAACGGTGAAATATTGACAGGTATGGTATTTCAATAGTGAATACTATAACGATTAGGTAATTTTGAATAATTAGTACCCCATAAATAGGAATGTAAGGGGTGGTATGGAAGATAAGATGCACGAGGTGATTGATGTGATGAAAGAGAGACGCCTGAATGCTCTGTGTGTAACAGAGACTAAGCGAAGGGGCAGTGAAACCTGTGATCTTCCTGATGGCACGATGGCTCTGTGGTCTGGGGTACCACAGGGCAGTCGCGCCAGCATGGGAGTGGGTATCTTGCTGTCTCATCGACTGGCCTCTAGAGTGAGAGATTATGATCTGTACGATGCAAGACTTCTCTGGGTCCGTTTAAAACTGGGTGTCACTAAAGTATTTTTGGTCGCAGCATATGCTCCCGTAAGCTCGTCGACACCCCAGGACCTTGAGAAGTTTTGGGATAATGTGTGAGCAGTTCTGGATCTGGCTGAGGCTAATGAAAAGGTGATTTTGTGTGGCGATCTGAACGGATGGGTGGGAACCAGGCGGCAAACTTGCGACGCTGCTCTGGGTCCTTATGGTGATAAGAGAGTGAATGATGCAGGTAAGCTCATTGTGGATGTATGTTTGGAAAGGAGCCTCCTTGTGTCTAATACGATATTCCAACATAAGGATATACATATGTACACGTGGAGAAGGAATGAACAAAAAGCAAGATAGATTTGATCCTGGTAGATAACCGTCTCCGAAGCAAACTCCAAGATACACGTGCGTATAGAGGCCCCACTCTTGAATCAGACCACTATCTCGTAGTTGCGCGGTTTAGTGGTCTGTTCCGGAAGTGTAAGCACTGGCGAGAGCGTATCCCCTTCGGAGACCTTGAAAAAATAAAGGTTGGAAAGTTGCAAGATGAGAGCGTGAGTAGAATGTATGAAGGCAGAGTCCGGGACAAGCTTTTGGCAGTAGGTTCTTCGGACTAAAATGTAGATGAATGCTGGAATAGCCTGAAAGAGAGTTTAGTAGATTCCGCGAAAGAAGTATGTGGTTGCTCAAAGAAGCATAGTACAGTAAAAGGTGATGCATGGTGGGATGCGGACTTGCAAAGCTCCGTAGAAAGTAAGAAGAAAGCATGGCAGGGTTATGTTTCTTCTTTGAACCTGAATGCCAGTATGACAGAGATGAAGAAAGAAATATACCGGCAATGCAAGAATGCCACCAAAACTAGAGGTGGGCGATTATGAATGATTTACATAATCGAGACATTTACTAATTACTAATATTGATAATCAATCATGAAATTAGTAATTACTAATTTTCATAATCGAATGACGTTACTAATTAGTATTACTAATTTTAGTTCAGCCATAATCCCGTAAAAATAAATCATTCATTGAGTCAATCGTTTGTTATCCGTTGCGTAGCACAGTCGTTTTTTGGTTGTTGTGGTTTACTTTGTCTTTTATTTATATTGAACCAAAAACTATGATTAATTATCTTATAGGATACCTTTTAAGGGCATGTTCATGAATAGTAATATTTTTTTAGATATCTAATTAAACATGTAAAAAATAATTTTACAACTCTATTACTCAGGATCGTACGCCGCTGGCACAGCAGGTACACACAGTAAGCCCGCGCCAAATGCCATCGCATCATTCGAATCGGCCATGCCGCTGCGCGTGGCGCGTAATCGAACTTAGCTATTGACTACTTATTCATTACTAATGGTTATAATCGAGATAACTCGAGAGATTTTCATAATCGAATGATTCCATTAGTATATCTCATAATCGCCCTCCACTAACCAAAACCTTAGTGAAAGAAAAGCGTGAAAGAACCAGTGCGATTGAGGAGGAGAGGCTGGCGAAGAACTTCGAGAACAACACTAAACTCTTTTGGAGCAAAGTGAGAAAGTCTCGAGGTGATTCGTCAGGTTCCAGAATGGAAAGAATAAAGTCTAAGGATGGTGACATTCTTGTAGATACACAAGCTGTATTAAACCGGTGGAGTGAATATTTTGGAGAAATGTATGGAGATACCCCGGATACTGATGCCACAGACCAGCCCAAAGGCGAGTTTGTGGCACTGGAATCAACAGACGGCATCACTATGGAAGAAGTTGAATGGGCGATAGGAAGTATGAAAAATGGTAAAGCTGCGGGAATAGACATGATATCTGCCGAGAAGATCAAGTATGGTAGAACTTGCGTCCGGGACGCCTTTGGGGTCCTTGCAAACCTTTGCTGGAGGACCGGTAGGGTCCCTACAGATTGGCGCCGCGCAGTCATTGTACCCTTGTACAAAGGCAAGGGTTCACAATATGACTGCGCCAATTACAGAGCCATTAGCTTGATAAGCTTGGCAGCCAAGGTGTATGGTAAAATTATTGAAAGGAGAATGCGCGAGAAGTCCGATGCAATGTTGTGCGAGGCACAAGGGGGTTTCAGGTCCGGAAGAGGATGTTCGGATCAAGTTTTCTCCCTTCGCAACATCGTAGAGAAGCATCTGGCAGTGGGCCGGACGGTTTTCTGCGGTTTTGTGGATCTGGAGAAGGTGTTTGATAGAGTTGTGCGAAAGAGACTTTGGGACATTTTGCCTGAGTATGGTATAAATGGCACTCTGCTGCGGGCCGTCCAGTCCACCTATGTGGACTGCAAGGCATGCGTACGGGTGGGTGGTAACATGTCACCCTGGTTTGACGATGAAATCGGCGTCAAGCAGGGTTGCGTGTTGTCCGCTAGACTGTTTATAATATATTTAGATAAAAGTCTTCAAAGACTGAAAGCGATTCATGAAGGTGTACAAATGAGTGAACTAGTGGTAAATCATCTCCTATATGCAGATGACGTGGTTTTGGTAGCGCCAACAGCCACTGATCTGTAATCACTAGTCACAGTTATGAAAGACGACTGCATGAAAAATGGCTTACATTTGAATGTGAAGAAAACCAAAACTATGGTTTTTGAGCGGGAAGAAACCAGAACGAACGCAAGGATTGTGGTTGGGAATGATGTGCTGGAGCAAGTGAATGATTTTGTATATCTTGGATGCGCATTCAGTAAGGATGGAAAATACACCGCTGACATAGAGAGAAGAGTGAGTGCAGGGAACAGAGTGAATGGCGCGATGAGAAAGCTATTTGAGAGCCGGCACTTAAGCCGAAAGGCGCAGCTGGCCATACATAATAGAGTGCTTGTCCCAACGCTGTTATATGGCAGCGAGAGCTGGGTATGTAAGAAGGAGAATGAAAGTAGGATAAATGCGGTGGAAATGCGAGCTCTGCGGAAGATGTGCGGAGTGAAGCTGACCGACCGTATTCGCAACAGCGTAGTAAGAAAGCAAATAGGTATGAAAGAGAGTATCGGTGTAAAGATGAGAAAGGGTATGCTCCGTTGGTTCAGGCATATAGAAAGAATGTCCGAAGAAAGAATGACAAAACTGATATCGAATGCGAAAGTGGAAGGAGTCTAGTCTAGTCAGTCTAGGTCTTCCCCGGTACCTACGTACCGGGGAAGACCTAGACTATCTTACCATGACCAAATAGACCGGGTCTTATCTGAAGGACAAGTCAGAAGTCTCCGTAACCGGCTAGCGTGTATGAGACGAACTATGAGAGTAGAGGAAGCCAGAGAGGTATGTAAGAAAAGAGCCTGTTGGAACTCTGTACTCTCTGCCTACCCCGTAAGGGATCTCGCGTGATGATATAGATAGAGATAGATAGAGAGTACTCCATAAAACGAAGGTAACTTATAAAATGGTACCTATCTAAGAACAAAGCAGCCGAACCCCTTGAAGTCTGTAAAATTTTCAGATTTAACATCTAAAGTCAAGTCAGATAATTTAAAACATTCTTTTTTTATGTATGAAACAATTAACAACGCCCCTTAGCGAAAAAGGAAAAAAATTACCCACAGACTTTTTCTAGAATCATTAATCATTTGTGATAATAAAAATGGGCTTTAGCATGGATAAAAAAAAATAAAAGAAGATAACTTGTATTTACGGCTAAGTATAATGGGCCATAAGATCTAACCGTTTGCTGTCGTTACGTACCTAACTTACAGAATCGGATGCCTTGGACCCGTATCTACTAGAAGGTTCGGAAGCCATCGCTGCCGTGCAGAGAGCCAACCGCCACGGACTTCTCTACTTCCACGACATCCCCCACATAGCCTCATTGCTCGAGAACCAAAACCTAAGGATCAAGAACAATTTGAAGCCACACAGAATCGCCAGCATACGTCATACGTGGCCCTACAACCGACCTTAACGACATAAATTATAAATAAAACAAATTTATCAAAAATATAAAATATGTATTTGTTTACAAATCGAATAAATACTCAATAAAGTCTATAAAATATTTACAATTTAACCTACAACTAACTTGTTTCATTTGTCTCATTACAACTAAGCTCCAAAGTAGAAAGTGATTGCCCTGAGCTTGGTCCCAAAGTCTATAACTAATCCTAAAAATCAGATGCCATTTAACCTGCTTACTTGAAAAGACAAATCAAAGTCATAAGTACACATAAAATATGTAAAAATAAAGTATGATAATATAGATATAATTCATAATTATATAAACATTTAACAAAATAGCAAGGTAACATAATAATACATTTGTTTACGCTTAAACCTATAGGCAGTGACTATTTAAATCAATAAAAAAAGCTTTATATGAATCTCTTCAATCATTCGTTATAGCACCTAAAGCATTGGACGGAATTAAAACAATATTATAAAACATAATAGGAATATAGCAAATAAAATGTAAATATTCAAAATATTCTTAAATCACATCACAATCACCTGTCAACTAAATTCCTGTAAAACTTTCACGTAATCACATAATTGTTGAATGCACATTGTGTATTATAGAGTATTATTATACTTTCTTTAGGTTTGTATCGCAGTTGTGTACCACAAAATTGTTTATTAATGACATTTTAACAATATTTTAAAACCCATAAGGTGTGGAAAATTAATTTGAGGAAAATAACATTTCGAAATTATACCTATTCCCTTATGTATAAAATATGATAGACAATCACATCAGATTCTGGAAATGTAAACCTATGGAAATGGAATGTGTTGTATGGAAAATGAGTATATGATAGCATTTATGCAACTAACTTCAATATGTCTTTTTTTTTAAACGTTGCCCCACACTAGGATTTATTCCTGTGTCGTGGGTGCGTTTAGAAACATGAAAATTCACATACACAAATACGCAGACCGGAACAAATAGTTGTGGATCACACAAAGATCGAGAATCGAACCCGCGACTATTAGACACAATGGGCGGAGCGGCTTAAGCTCTTAACCACTACGCTAAATCGTCCGTCGTCGTATGTTCCCTGAATGAATACAATATGAAGTGGTATCACTTATTAATGAAAATATATATTCTAAAATTAAATTCTTATAGTCAGTACTTCGTAAAATACTTGTAAAAACAAAATATTGTCATTATACAGTTAAGATACTGAACTCATTTATATTCAATTTAATATAGATATTGCTACAAACAAGATTCATAAATTGAATTTAAATAAACAAATGAAATAACATTAATTTATTTATTAGTATTTAACCACAGACCCTAATCCTTCGTATAAAAATTGCAAAGATATAAAATTGTTAAAAATTGGGTTGGTGAAGTGCTGGGGAAGACACCTATCGCTTTAGTTCACATGTACTAATAAAGGGTGGGTTTGATAAGTTTAAATTGCAATGATTAACTAGGTGTACACACAGACATGTACCTGAGGAAAAATATATTCCAGGTTTAGTGATGTATATCCTAGCTACACAGATTTTAGGAACAATAATATCATGGGCACTGATTCCTCCAGAAAAGAATAATTCTTTAAGTCAAAATTCAGATCGTCAGCAGATAAACCTGCCACCACTCAATATGAAAATGTTACCAGAACACAACAGAAATATGTAGAGCCTGAACTCAAAAAATAACTAGCTTCAGAGCTTTTATTCTACACAGCTAAAACAAATACCATTGCCGTTATGCCTAGATATCACATGATTTAAGAGATTTTAAAAAAAGTTGTATACACATGTAAAAATGGTAACTAGAAGTATAGGTGGAAATGATGAGATTGTTACAGCTGAGTTACAAAGATCACCATTGCAAAAGCACATGTAGACTTTCTTACGATTCCACATTGTGTATGCACATCTCTCTTCATAATCACTCGGTGCCCGCTGCAGACACATCCTTTCTGTGGCTGTGCCGTAATCTATAAAAAATAAGAAAATATATTGCAGTGTACTAGCAGTTTTCCGCGGCTTCGCGCCCGGTCGACAACAGCACCACCTACCAGTTTCAACTATAGTTAAGAACCATCTAGGCAGGTCTAGTATCTATAAATAAAAAAAAATCACTAAATTCGATTTAAGATATTTATTTTTTCCTAAAAAGGTGATTTTCATTTCTTCTAAACAGAAGGAACAGAATTTAGAACATACATAGGACACACAGGTCACAAATTTAAATAAAAAAAAATATTGTTTGCTATAACCCGTGAAACAATTTTATTTATAACAATTAACCATTCTATTTAATTTATTGGCTGCTATATTACTTCAGTGTATTTTTTTTGTAATTCTATCAAGCCAGTTCTGATTAAGAAATTAAAATTTAGTGAAAATGCAAATTAAACTAGTTTAACTAGTAATGTTACCATTCTTAGGTATTTTCTGACTGTTACCGCAATTAAGTGCATTGATCCTAAGAGGTGCTCTTTTAGTGATTTTAAAAAAAAAAAAACAACACCATGCATATATTCACCAGGCAGGGGTGGCCAAGGTATTCTGTGTACACCCACTTTACAACAAAGGTATAAAGTCCCATGCCGTGTTGAGTGAGTCTATTGCCACTATACTGAGCACAAAGCCAGGCCCAAACTGTAGTCAAAAATTATCTTTTAAAAAATTACATTTGTCCAACCCATGACCTCATGATCGCTATGTACATTATTCATAATTAGACTAATAAGGAGGAAATTGATACCTACCATCATTTCTGAAAGCACCAACGGTGCCTTCCAGCAACTTGCCGCACCAGCCAGACGGGCAAGCTCTCACATGAAGACCCATTTGCTCATCTGACTCGGTAACATTTAATGGGAATGGATCCCCACAAGTTCCAAGTTCTCCCCGTGATCGACATCTTATACACCGTTTATGTAAACCTGAAATATAAAGGATTAAAAAAATATTGTAACAATATATATAATATTACTACTACAACTGGTAAAAGAAATGTCTAACAATTTGAGTCATCCCAATCTTTTTAGTAAACTTATTATTTCAATAATGCAATTATTAAAAAAAGATTGCTAAGTTATGACTTACTCTCACTTTACCTTGAATGTGCATGTCAAAGGAGAAGTGAAAACTTACTTTGTACTTCCTTTATGACAAGTAGTACTGCCAAAGAACACAGGAATAGAGCACTGCAATTCATTTTCATGCATCAGACAGAACAATAATGATATTAGAAACAATATGTTTCAACCTTTAAAACTTTTCATTTTAGTTATATTCATTCGCAAATTAATCACACGCACGCAACCAATACGCGCTGTTTGGTTGGTTCTCGTGATTATACAACGGGGTATGGTGCGGGTTGAAGGGGAGGAAACTATCAACGTCAAGTTGACAACTTCAAATGACAGCTGGCTGTCAAAGTAACAAACATTTATATGTCGATCGTAGAATAACACCACCATCACGCCTATATTCCCCAGAGGGGGTGGCAGAGGTGTACTGAGTACACCCACGTTTCACCGACGATGTTAGGTCCCATGTAATAGGGGGCGAGCCTATTGATCGTAGAATAACAATTATCCAGAAGCCGCGTTCAGTCGTAATTGCACGACGCGCAGTGAAGTAGACAAGGGTAACACTGTGCTGCGCCGCGCAATTGCGCCAACTCAGTTCACTGCGCCGGATGTGTTAACTCACTTCTTCAAAATGAGTTGGCGTTCAGCGCACGACCGGGAAATTTGAAAGATGTTAAAGTGTTGAGTTGCCCGCAGAATCCATTGAAATGTATTGAACACTTGTGGTATTGCACAAATCTTTTTTATATGATTATAAACCACAACACCGTTAAAAAGGAGTGATAGATAATAGTTATTTTTCTAAATTTTACTTTAGGTACTTACTTGTGTGTGTGAGTGTGTGTGTGAATGATGAACGCTGTTGGCCACGAGGCCTTTACAGCTTCACCGGATTTAAAGGCGAGCGTGCAACCACTACGCTCTAGCCAGCCAGAAGGGCAAGAGGCGACATACTCGAGGGCGCCTCGAAGAGGCGCCCTCGGTTGGGACAGTCGCTGTAGGGGGACGGGTGCACTACTAAGTGCACCGGTCAACCGCCGGCTATGGGAGGGGATCTACTACTACGTCGTCGTCGTCGCCCGAATTCTGAGTGGAAAGAAGGGATGACAAAGCATCGGGGGGGTCGGTGAGAACATGTCGCGGCCGGCGGTGGCGGCAGGGGTCAGGGGGGAGATCGTAGTCGGCGGTGGCTACGATTAACGGATTCGCATGGGTAGATGCGTTCGCGAAGTGACGTGTTGACGCCTTTTTAATAAAGGCGCGAATAGGTTCGAGACCTAGATCGGAGTGGAGGTCGACGTTCCGTACGAACCAGGGGGCTCCTACGGCTTTACGGAGGAAGCGGTTTTGAACCACTTGGAATTTATCGATGTGAGAGGGGGCCGAATGCCCGAACACAACACACGCATAAGTCATGACGGGTTGAACGCAAGTTTTGTAAAGTGTCACCTTATTTCTAAGGGACATTTTACTCCGCTTGCAGATTAACGAATGGAGACGACCAAGCACAAAGTATGCTCGGTGACGGACCCGCTTGATGTGCGGGCCGAAGGACATGGTACTGTTTAGGGTGACCCCTAGATATTTGACCTCTTTGACCCAGGGAATGGGTCGGTCGAACATGGTCACTTGGCCGAGATTACTTCTAGGGCGGCGCAGGGAGTGGCGCGGGGTGGCACCTCTGGAGAAGAACAACGCAGCGCTCTTGTCCGGGTTCACCTCAATACGCCACTTCCTGAACCAATTCCTTGAGGCTTGAGGAAGGTTTCCTGCACAAGGAGGATATCAAGCTGGTGATCTCGGAGGAAATCAGCAACCTGATCTCGCTGGGAGCGAAGGCCATCGGCGTTAAAGAACGCCAGGGATAGGTTGTGGGGCTTATGGCGGGGAGGTCGTAAATCCACTATTGGGTGCGGGGGGGTTGGGTTCTAAGGGACGCCAGGACGTCATAGACGTCCCTGTATTCCGCGGCCAGGAGAACCTGATCCGCCAAGTTGGTTGCGGCGCGGAGTTGGAGGGCGAGTTCTCGGACTCTAGGGATTAGCGCGGGGCTTATAACTGCCGAAACGTTCATAATCAGGTTGACGTCCTGATTGACGTTAGTTGGGGAAAAGCCGCCGACAGCGGGATCGCCGGCGCGCGCTTCGGGGGGCGGACAGGGCCCACTGACGGGTGGGAGGCCGCGGTGTAGGGCAGCGGCTTCACTCACGCGTTGGCGCCAAGAGACGGCCTAAGCGGCGGGGGAGGGGGGGTCAGCTTTTGTGGCGCGGGAGCGCAGGGAGCTGAGGTCTCTGGCGCTGAAGGCACCGGACGGGGGTGCGCTGATGGCGCGGGGGGTTGTTGCGCCGAGGGCGCAACCTCGTCCGGCCGCGCTTCCCCTTCGGGGCCTTGGGGCAACCGCGATAGTTCGCGGTGTGCCCCTTGGTGCCGCAGAGGACGCAGCTGGGGGGCTCGGCCACCGTCTCCCTCGAGCGGGCGCACTGGGATGTCGCGTGGTCCCCGATGCATTTCACGCATCGAGGGCGCGTGTGACAATTACGGGCAGAGTGCCCGTAGAGTTGGCAATTGTGGCACTGCCCGGGCGTGCCACGTTTGTGGGGGGCCTCCACGGTGAGGCCAGAGATGTGGCAAACGGCCTTTAGGTCGAAGACCCTACGGCCGGACTCGGTGCGGTCGAGGACGACCAGCACCATGTCGTAGGCCTCCTTGGAGCGCCCATTGACCATCCTGTGCACCTGGCGCACAGGAAGGTCCTGGGACAGGAGGTCCATCTTAATGACGGCAACTAAGTCCGTTCTCGTCGCGGCGAACGGTGTCGCGGGGCGCGCAGAAGGCGCGGGGTGCGCGGGGGCGGGGGGCGCCGCGCGCGCGGGCGACGCGTCGAGCGAGGCGGGTGAGTACGTCGCGCTGAATTTCCGGACGATGTCCGGGCAATGCAGCACGATGTACTTCCCTAGATCCCGGACGAATTCCGGAGGGAATTCGTCAGCCATTTCCAGAGTGGAAATGGCAGGGCGGGTGAACTTAAGCAGGGCCCTAAGACCCGGGCGTAAACAATGCCCAGATCCCCCCACCGGGTGCCGGCGGGGGGGTAGCACTACCGGGGAGACGCGGTGTGCCCCTTCGCCTTAAGGGCGAACGGGCGGCACCAAACCCTAGCTGCTCCGGGGCGAAGGGAGCCGCCGAACCGAGAATAGGATAGCGGGATGGGTTAAGGTAGGGTCCTGGCGAAATCAAGAGCCCTGACTAGGGAAGCCCCCAAGGCCAGAGCTCAAGCCCTTCCGAGATGGCCGCCCTCTGAAGGAGGGAGGCGAGCGCTCGGGTCCCGCTCAAGCCCGGCTTACGACACCGTTAGGCGTCCACCGGACTTACCACGAACGGACAAAAGTCGTGGATTTACAACACAAACACTGTTACGTAATCGAAATTAAAAACCGTTATGAAAAAAATAACCGTTAAGAAAAAACCGCGGGAGGGCCGGCCGCGTCCGACGCGGCTGCCTAGCAACCCACGTAATTGGTCACACGCGAGCGATACGCGAAACGTACCTACACGACACGTGAATGCATACGCGCAGCGAATGCAAATACGTAACACGCAAGCACGTAACACGCAAGCCGCGACAAACCACGTAGGTCCCGGAAAACGACCGTTACGAAAACGCGGGAAGGCCGACCGCCGTTAGAACGGCGCGTCTACCTATCGGCTCGCCTAGTTGCTACGCACGAGCCAGACGCAGGGAAATAATATCGTAAGCGCAGGCGTTACCAACAGAGCAAGTCGATTATCTAATACGTACGTACGTGCGAAAATACGAAAGTAGCGAGCGGGCGGGCTGCGCAGTGACACGACCGAACGCGGGCGAGGCACAGCCAGAACTCGGTACTTACTTGCCACAAGTTTTTGTTAGACAAATGGCTGAGTACGTACCTGCGTGTAAAATAAATGACGGAATACGTTTACGTTCGAAAATCAAAACGAATGTACTATATACTATAGTCGATGCTGTGAGGAGTTGTTAAAAGAACAGCATGGTTGATCTATTTTAATGTTTTTAATTTGTTATTATTAAATGTGTTTTAATTTACAAAAGTGTAGTTATTTGTATTTCAAAGTAAATAAAGCGACAAAAAACACATGGAAATACATCATTTTTGGACGTGCATTGAATGCCAAGCGACTTGTCGCACTAACAACTTACTTTGAACCCGCTGGCGCATGATGCAAACCTTTTTTTTTGGATAAGTAGTTTCTGCAGGATCCAAGAAAACCATAAAACACCCATCACTCGTGTTTTTGCTTAAAGGTTCGATTGCCATTACAGAATTACAGATTAAATAATAGTTACTAGATCCCTAGCGGATTAGAAAGGTATTGTGTTGCCAGACGTCACTTTCATAATATAAATATGACAATTCATTAAAAATATATTACCTACTTTTTTAAAGCAATGTCTATTTAATTTTACTGAATAATTGATAATTACTAATCACGGTCGTTACATGGATTATAGTATTTTCATGTATGATGGGTACTGTGACAGTTCTAAGTGTCAAAAGAAATTATACTTTATTTAATGGTAATAAAAGGCATGACCCGTGGTTTTGTGCCAATTCGATTCGAATCGGATGCACTAAAATCAATACACAAATAAATTGAGCAATAAAAGATCGATTTTAAATAAATGGATTGAGAGATATAGTCTACTACAATCAAACTTTAAACCTTTGTGAACAAACCATCATCAGTTTTAGATGTTTTATGGCCAGTTTCAATATTCAACTCAAGGATAGATTTCCCTACTACGGATAGAATTTTGACATATTTTGTATGGAAAATCTGTCAAAATTCTACTGACGGTAAACAAATCTATCCTTAAGTTGAATATTGAAACCGGCCATTAGTTGTGAATGCAATCTATAACAAGTGTTATATGAAGGCGACAGTATTTCCGAAGACATCGAAATATAAACGGTGTTTGCAAGAAATCGACATTTTTTATGAGAAAGGATTTAAAGTTTTAAACACGAACGGACTACTTTTGAGAAACCCTATCCTTTAACACATGAAATTATGAGCTCGAAGAACGGTTAGGTTGCCCCTGTCGTGCCAAAAATACCTCGGCGCAATTTTTAAACTTCTTCAAGCTATCTATAGAATTACATAAATACACTGCAGCTCACTTCATTATAGATATAAACTGTAGTGTCCATATTCTTCTCCCCTTTCCTACCACAACAACATTAATGAAGATATACAAATACGAAACTTTATTCCAGAAGTTTTACTCGCTCATAACATAAGTTACCATTCGTTTTTATTTTACTAAGGTTTAAAGGATCCGCAAAAGATGTTCTTCTATGCCAAGCGACACAAACTCCAGCGCAATAGCATGTCATCGTTAAAGACAATACGAAACCCAAATAAATAGAGTAACGAATAAATTCTGGAACAAATAAATCGGGTGTGGCTGTGTTGGAGCATTTGGCCGTTGTTTTTAACGTGAAAGGTCTATGTCAGCGAGTCGCTATTAGTGTTAAAGATTGTTAGGAAAGAGCGAGAGCGCCGGTTTCGGTCATTCTATGCAGTGCAACGCCGGGCCCAGCCGCAAACTCAAGATCATAACAGCGAGCTAACTATATAAGCTAAATAATGGTACTGGATTCATGTTTCTAAGACTAATAATTTTGTAATTATTAAGGTAAGACGATATAGACTTTCGTACCCGTATATTTTGGTGTAAATTTAAAGACATTTTACGTCAAAAATATTCAGACTTCAATGAAACGATAGCAGACAGTCTGTGTAGACTGTTCAAAATGAAGGAGACATTACTCCATTTCTTATACACATCCAAAACCAAATAGTGCATGCCCAAGATTTTAGGGGATTATCTTGGCTTTTTTAAAGAGATTTTTAATCGATATGGATGATTTGTGGCGGGGTAAGACGCAAATGACCTCCCCCCCCTTGTCCTTGAATCGCTCTGCATTCAAAATTTGATATATGTAGGTACTATTATTTCTACAAACCGGGTGCCTAGCTAGAATAGGGGCTCATTTTTATATACATAAGTACAGAAGTATTTTATTAACTAAAATTACTGAATAATTTTACCTTGATTTAATGTTTTTGTTTTAGAAACCACTTTCACTTCAAATCGCTTAGTTTTTTTACCGTCCACTGTACATGTGTAATTACCTTCTTCGTCTTTCCTAACATTTAGGAGAAGTAAATTATTGTATATATCTATCGTTAAGTGCGGTTCTTCTTCGCTTTCACCCAAATTATTCCTGAGTGCAATTTAAAATACCTATGTTAATCCATAATGTTTAGAAGCATTTCGAATGGTCTACTGGCCTTTGTTTGTTTCAGTTAACAGTCACATTAAACACAACTATACATGACAACAACGCTTTATGAAAAGGAGTTTAAAATAATCAAACTAAACCAATTTCGAAAACGATAAACTAATAAATATTTGTGTACCTACCTATACATATATACCTAAACAACGCAATATCGAAGACAATACGTTATTATAGCATTATTATACCTTACCTGAATGAAGAATTCAGAAACTTTTTATTAACAAACCATTTTATATCAGAGTTGAGATTGTTTTCGGAACATATAAGCGTCACGTGACTATTTTCTGCCACCTGTTTAATTGCTATATAATCATAATCTTCTTTATTTTTCACTACAAAAAAAATATAGATTGTGAGGATATATCATTAAATTAAGGGGGAACCTAACCCTTACTCCCAAAAATAGTCTCTATTTACAGATGATTGTTGATGAATGAACTGCGTATTTGTTATATGAAATATATACAAAAATGTAGATGAAAAGGTCGTGAATTTAATGTATGTAAAATTTAATTCTACGTATTCAATTTTACAAAATAATACTTATAAAAAACTCTTATCTTGAATATATATTGCAAATGTTCTATCCAATGGTAGATTGGATATGTATAAAATAGACACGAAAAAAAGCTTATGATATGCTCTATAACTTGTAAGGATGTTTTTTTTGTTCTAATTAATTATATCTGAATTATTTGAAAAAACCCTGCAATTTGGGTCTTTTGGGCATACTTTTCACTGTTGTCAAGGTCATTGACGTTAGTAATTCCCTTAAACCATACAGTCGCATGAAACTTAATAAGTTTACATATAAGTTTATCTCGCGTCCGCCACCTCACGTCACGTTCCACTTCCTTTTTCTGATAAGTTAATACCTTCCCTTTTTATTTAGTATATCTCTATTGTTGTTCATGTATTTTAAACGAGATCTATAAGTGTACTAAAATCCACTTTCATACTTTTTTCTATACATTCAGCTATCTGTTACGTATATAAGTACTCTGTACTATATGAAGGTACTGTGTCTTATCACGGTATCTATACTACTTACACCCAATATTTTTTTCAATAAAACGTAACTCTACATTAGTAACACGAAATTCACATGCACAATCACCGAGACTCAAACAAATATTTGTGGGTCACGCAGAGATTTGTCCAATGATGAGATCAAATCTGCGACTACTTGATGAAGTGGAATTGGATCCACCTAAGATTGCTGTTTAGAATATGGATTGCTGTGAGAAGCCATAAATATCGTGCAGAAACAACATCACCATAAAATATGCCTTGATTTAATTATGTTCTCTTATTACACTGTCTGAGATATTTACCATTATTGAGTGGTACCGTGCAAGTTTCAACTGCTTCATAATCGGGTAGGTTTCGAATAATTATACTTATTTCTGGTAATATTTTAAACAGGTCCAATGAGCGACAGGAATAATCATAGTTACCGATAGGAAAATATTTATACGATTCATGGGATGAAATATTAACCGATGCTCCCTGAAATAAAAAAATAAGTTCTTGACAACTTAAAAGGTATAGAATATCCTTCTAATGATGTGTAACATCTTTCCTCTCGGTTGCTGGATATTTTTGGTGGGAGTCATTTTGGAAACGTTTTGGGACGGAAATGTGTTACAGGAAACCGAGGAAGCGCGCGCTATTTAATTTGACCAATGAGCGCGCGCTATTTGATTTGACCAATTGACATTTGACCAAGTCATCTCAATTTCATAGTAGGATAACATGTCAGATCTCACACATCATATGCGACTACTGTAAGGCTGCGGTGTGGTATTAGAATCCATTAACATTTTTTTTATTTATTAAAAAAAAATCCAAATTCTTAGTTGGTATTTTCTAAAATTCCTTTTCACGATTTATATTCTGTCCTTAGATTCCGACATTGTCTATTGATAACGATGTGTTAAAGAAAATGTTTCTGTATTGCATTATTTATCTGATTAGGTATCGTGTCTTACTATTATGCTCCTGTTTCTTACTTCCTTGTTATGTAGACGACATCTTCCAATTCTTTTGCGTATACCTTTCGGGTGTGCAACTACTGTACATGGACCCCAATTCTCCCAACTAGTCACTAATTCTAAAGTATAATTTCTAAGTTCCATGAATGGACTTTTTTGAGATTTTTCAAACATTTCATTTAATGAATCCAAATAATATCGCTTGTAGTCATCCCATTGAATGATTGTGCCAACTTTAAAACTAGTTTTTATATCCAAAATACCTGAAAAAATGTAACATAATATTTTGTTATTTTAGTGACAGGTTTACACTCTCTTTTAACTCATCCATAGGAACCAGGACCATAAGGAAAACTATGGATGTTTGAGAAAATATTACGAACATAAACATATAATATTTGATTATACGTTTATGAGCAAGACTTAAATCTTGCGCACAGCAAAATATATATCGTTGAAAAAAGCTATTGTAGTTTGAAGGCTGCTGGTCTGCGAGTGTGGCCCCGGTAACAGCACCCGCTGCCAACCTCTAACTACTATACCGACAACGGGCTCCGAGTGATTAGCGCCAATGTTCAAAAAATGAATAAATCAATGTTTTGCAAACGGTCTATTTCTTAGATAGGTAGTTCTATTATACGCTATACTCAAAAACTGTTTAAATCAAGTTCAAAAGCGGTTGGTTAGGATCCGTGATACGTCTTGACCTCTTAGCTTGGTGAACAAGTATATTCTAATTTTTTTCATGACCTATAAATTTATCTTTATATAACTACGACAGCTTCGGTAGTTAACCAATCGACTTGGAAATCAAAGCGTAGGTACCTATCTACATTTCTTGAGCTTAATACAGACCGCTCATACTGAAAAGTACTTTCTTAATTTACATGTTTGGGGGCCATGTTATTTAATCATAGTCTAGGTCTTCATTTCATAGACCATGATCACATAACAGTGACAGCAGTGTACTATCTCTAGTGCCAAATGTAAAACGGGAAAGTCCAATTATTTCGAATTAGGTAATTAAGGGGCTACAGCGAAAAATAACTGTACTCCATGTACTTCAAAAAGTATACGAATTAGACTTAATATTTTAAATTTGTTTTTTGACTGTAAATTTTAGAATCTAGTAAAAGGAATATACGATTAAACGAAATTTTAGACAGAATAAAAGTCTATAGTCATCTCTATTGCTATTACTAATTGCAACGCAAAATGTTTAAGAACTAATCAATAGAACTTACATAAAAACATAGCAAATAATTTTAGCAAAGCTAAAAAAATTAGATTTTTTGATTAGTTAGAGAAAACAATTAAATTTGTATGTGCACATACAAATTTAAATTCCCGAGCGCGCGCTCAATATATCCAAATTAATTGCATCACTGTCACTATTACGCCTGTCTTAATAAACTGCTTACCATCTAATACATAAGTAAAAATATTTTTGTTATTTAATTCACTGTCTCTACAGATATATATTCCAGCATCATTATCACTGAAATTATTTATATTTAAAGTATGAAAAGGAGTCATGGATACTTTTAAAGCTTCATCATTATCAAAAGTAATTTCTCCAAAAGAAACATTAGCTCTTGGGCTATAATACCATAACTTCGCCCGATATTCTTCTTTTTCTTCACTGAAAATTAAAAGCTCTTCTCAAAATGAATAAGCTAAGTACTCTTAAATATATACGTAATGATAATTTTAAGATGGAGGTAAATGCAAAAAAAAATCACCAAAATCGACACCACAAGTGTATTGTTGTTCCTGTTAAAACATCAACTGACTTGATTAAATTGTTATCAAGAGAAGAATTCAAGTTCAAGCACGATGTTATTTCCATTAAGGCAATCGTATATTTAAATCCGATAATTTGAATGATTGCATTTATTAGTGTAATCATTTTTGTACAATCGGTTCTGAAATTAATCTTCTGAAAATTTAATTTAAATTATAATATCCAGGAACAATCTCAGTCTTTAAAGCAAACTTCTTCGTCCGGATCTAGAAATATTTAAATTTTTCCTCAAATCGTTTTACTGATTATTGAAAAAATCTATTATTAGATATTGCCAATCGATTATCAACAACATTAATTTTATTGACGATTCCTAGTCTAGGCTCTTTATGCCAAGGCTTGTGGATTCATTCTAAAAATCAATCGAATGCACTAGAAATAAATCACCGGTTCTCAATTCATCGACACGAATCCGTGTGTGTGTGTGTGTGTGTGAATGACCTACGCTGTTGGCCTCGAGGCCTCTACAGCTTCACCGGATTTTAAAGGCGAGCGTGCAACCACTACGCTCCAGCCAGCCAGAAGGGCAAGAGGCGACATACTCGAGGGCGCCTCGAAGAGGCGCCCTCGGTTGGGACAGTCGCTGTAGGGGGACGGGTGCACTACTAAGCGCACCGGTCAACCGCCGGCTATGGGAGGGGATCTACTACTACGTCTACGTCATCGTCGCCCGTATTCTGAGCGGAAAGAAGGGATGATAAGGCATCGGGGGGGTCGGTAAGAACATGTCGCGGCCGGCGGTGGCGGCAGGGGTCGGGAGGGAGATCGTAGTCGGCGGTGGCTACGATTAACGGATTCGCATGGGTAGATGCGTTCGCGAAGTGACGTGTCGACGCCTTTTTAATAAAGGCGCGAATAGGTTCGAGACCTAGATCGGAGTGGAGGTCGACGTTCCGTACGAACCAGGGGGCTCCTACGGCTTTACGGAGGATGCGGTTTTGAACCACTTGGAGTTTATCGATGTGAGAGGGGGCCGAATGCCCGAACACAACACACGCATAAGTCATGATGGGTCGAACGCAAGTTTTGTAAAGTGTCACCTTATTTCTAAGGGACATTTTACTCCGCTTGCAGATTAACGAATGGAGACGACCGAGCACAAATGATGCTCGGTGACGGACCCGCTTGATGTGCGGGCCGAAGGACATGGTACTGTTTAGGGTGACCCCTAGATATTTGACCTCTTTGACCCAGGGAATGGGTCGGTCGAACATGGTCACTTGGCCGAGATTACTTCTAGGGCGGCGCAGGGAGTGGCGCGGGGTGGCACCTCTGGAGAAGAACACCGCAGCGCTCTTGTCCGGGTTCACCTCAATACGCCACTTTCTGAACCAATTCCCTAGGGAATTGGCGGATGCCTGAAGGTGTCTGGATTTTATAAGTGTTGAATACAATTGTTTTTTTTTTGTAATCCGTCCGTTTTCAAGGGTTTTCGAATCTATTCAATCAAACGATTCAGAGTATTATATCGATTTAAAAAACCGACTATTTCACTTGTGTAATCGATTTTTTAATTAAATTTGAATTTACATGCCATGCACATGCTTGCTGACTCTTTTGTTTGCACTTGCCTGCAAGAAGCAATAGTCTGTCGAGTGATATCCGAACGTATGAAATAAAGTTGTATCCGAACGTATTTGATCTTGGCGCTCTCATCTTCAAAATAAACCAAAATAAATCAACATGGCGGATAAATCAGAAAGTAAGTTTTGTTTATAATTTAGTTTATATATAAAATGCGATATTATCAATAAACTGTTGTTATAATTTAGTCCACTTTGTAATCTTTTACTCACAAAAATTACCACGAATTGTAACACAACGCGTTGTTCGCTCTAGTATTGATTGTATCAGATTCGCTAAATTCAAAATTTGAAAAAATTCAAATTTGCAGCCGAAATGTCATTCAGATTTATGTTGAAATTTAGAATTTAACCATACAGTGCATTTTGATATCAATAAATACGATCGATAATTTAAATTTACCTATGTAAAATACTTGCCTAGTTCAAATTACTTAATTGATATGAATACTTTTTACCAGGAGAGCCAGGCGAAGAAAATGACTCTCCCAGAGCACATTTCAGAATCAAACATGAGCCAATGGATTTGGATTTTCCCGAAGACGAAGAAGAGCCACCAGCGTTCGGCCCTGCAGCGCTTGGACTACACAGGGTCGGTACTAAATTACCGCCAAAACCAACACCTAGTGAACCTGTACAAAAATTGAATGCTCGAGGAATGCCTGCCCGTATCAGAAAGAAAAACCGTTTTATATTTGTCGATGACTTTGTCAACACCTCGCCTCCACGTCAGTCTCCGAAACGGAACCCAAAAATTATAACGAAAACTCCTAACAAAGTGCCAAGTGCTAAAAAGCAGAAGTCTCCCACCAAGGTTCAACGAAGTAACAATGAAAAATATGAGGATAAGTCTGAACCTAGTGGTGCTCTATCCCCAGACACGAAATCTGGTCATCGCATTGGTATGAGATTAAGGAATTTATTGAAATTACCCAAAGCACATAAATGGGTCTGTTTTGAGTATTTCTATAGTAACATTGACAAAGTTCTATTTGATGGTGAAAATGATTTTATGATATGCTTGCGGGAATCTTTTCCTCAATTAACAAACCGTAAATTAACACAAATACAATGGTCTAAAATAAGAAGGATGATGGGGAAACCCCGTAGATGTTCCCAAGCATTTTTTGATGAGGAACGCAGAGAACTAGACAGAAAACGAAAGTTAATTAGATTCATACAACAAAGGAAGGCTTCCGATGTTAGTGTTAAAGACTTACCGAATGAGATACCTATGCAGTTAGTGGTTGGTACAAAAGTGACCGCTAGATTGCGTAAACCTCAGGATGGTTTGTTTACAGGCTGTATTGATGCAGTTGACACCTCCAATAACACTTACAGGATAACATTTGAAAGACCTAAATTAGGTACACATTCTGTGCCTGATTATGAAGTGTTATCCAATGATCCTCCAGACACTATTAGCCTTACAAGCATTGCTAAGAAGTTCAGGCCACGTTACTCACTTCACGAATTATACAATTTTTATGATTCTTCTAATAATAACTCGCAAGGTGATCCTCTCATTGGATGTTCAGACATTGCTAAACATATGGATTCAACTATTGGTGGTTACCCATTTGCCCTATTAGAGCTTATTGTTAAGCTAAGAAGAATATTGAATGCCAAACGTGACAAAATCAATTTACTAAAAGAATACAACTGTGATATAGAGAAAAGAAAATCATTTGGTCGGAAAATGCCTGAGGACTTTGAAAGAAAATATGCTGCAATTGTAATTGACCTAGAAAGAATGAATATGGATCTACAGGAGTATATAAATGAAGTGCAGCAGTATTGCCAGCAGATTGCACCTGGGCCTAGCTTAGCTGCCATGTTAGTTCCTTCTCACCTAAGAGAAATATGCCATGAGAAGGCTTCATTGCTTGTGCAAAAGAATAACAATGGATCAGTCATAGATCCTCATCTAATCGATTTAATCACGGACCTTATTGCTCTCATGTTGCAAATCAAAAGCCTCTCCGATTCTGACCAAAATGCATATGAATTGACTGTGTTACAAGGTACAATGGAACAAATCAAAATGAAATTAGAGCCACAACATCAGAAATTGTTTCAAAATAATGTAGAGATTCATATGCATAGAATTCAGATGGGCTTGGGACAAATGGCAGCCAGTAGTTATGTTGCTGGTGTTCAATGAGAGTGCAATTTAGCTACAATTATTGTTATAATGTAATTAGTCACTGGCTTGATGCTTCATTATTTTGTTAGAAAAATATAAGTTAACGTTCTATCAAATAAACCGTGTACAGTAAAATACTTTTCAAAATGTATGTATATTAATTAACTGTTCAGAATATGTATAAAACCTATTTAATAAAATCTTTTTACATAAAAATATATTGTTGCAGTTCTATAGTTTTATTATACCCATCCTAATAACGTGGAAGGTCAAGAGATATTTAAGACTCCAGACTTGCTAACGTTGTCTTAGTTCCGTATTACAGAAAGTAATCTGTATAATCTGTTCCCTTGACGGTGTCTTGGACTAGCGGTTTAGAGCGTAGGCTGTTCAAATCACTGCATCAAGTCGTGGGTTCTACCCTGCACGGAATTTAACATTCGTTTTATTCCTAGGTTTTACTTATTAACCCATCATTAGTTACGTTCAAGGGAGGTTTCGGTAATAATCCGCTCTAGAGAACCACGTTGACGATTTAATAGTTAATAAAAACTTAAAACTGACTGCCTCTTTGGTCTAGTGGCAAAGCGCATCGCTTTGAGATCACGCGGCAGGACCGCGTGATCAAATTCTAGGTCGGACAAGTGTAGTTTTTCTAACGAAAACTTCCCAGTACGTATCCGGAGTCTGGTATATGGCAATAGGCTCGCCCCCTATTACATGGGACCAGACATCGTCGGCGAAACTTGGGTGTACTTAGTACACCTCTGCCACCCCCGCTTGGGGCATATAGGGGTGACGGTGCATTTTTTTTAAACTTAAAATATTTTCAAAATACTTATACCTACACGAACCTAGGCGCCTACATGTCTAAAGCTATTATATAATCTTACTTACTGTAAGACAGATGAGGTTTAAAATATTATAAGATTAAAATAATTTATAACCCCTCTATGCTTTAAGGTAAGTTTTTGATTGTGCTATAGTGACATACTTCATTATTCCGTGATAAGGACCAAACGCAATGAAGACTGTGGCAAAGAGTACTATATATAAACCGGCTGTAGGTAAAGTGAGTGCTATTGCTATATAAAAGTAAATATGTGGCACTATGTGCTATATAAGAAACTGATTTTTCTAGTGAAATTAGTTTCATTTCATGATGGTGTTGGTGGCGCTACCTGTATTAGCAAAAATGAAACTATTATAATTCCCAAAGCATGTACTTATCTATCTTAAATCATCGCGCCATACTATTGATCTATATCCCATGCGAAATACTCAGACATGTGTATAAAAAATCGAAATACAGAATAGAACTCTGAATTGGAACTCTGTACTCTCTTCCTACCCCGCGAGGGAGCTGGCGTGATGATATAGATAGATAGATAGAAATACAGAATAGTTATTTCTATTATAGGGTTATTGTTTTGAGAGAAACTATATCTTGAGCTAATGATTTCGTTTATTATCAAATACAATATTAATAATAATACAATTTTAGCAGTGAGTTCCAGGTATTTCTTTTTTGTCACATAGGGACATGAAAATATAGATTACAAACATGGAAAAGTATGCCCTATGAAATTATAGTTTAATTATCATTCAATTACAAAATCAATTGACTGTGGCTGCCTGGTACACCACAACTGCTTTTAACATTCATGTTTTGTATTTATTGAGAGTTTCTAACAATTCATCTGCCTCTTCTGATGTTTTAACTCTTATTAATATTGGTGTTGGTGGTGGTTTTGAATCTGGAGTTGGTATACAAACCATCATGACATTATTTTTACCCATTCTTTGTGTAGGTATGGCTGCTGCCAGTATTAAATTAACTAAAATAGTCCCCAAATTCGTATTGGCGCGAACTAAGAGCTGATGTTTACCTGTGTCCTCAACTTTTTTGATATAAAGTGTACCCACACCTTTATCAACAAAATTACCATCTTTCTTAACAAATATCTTGCATCGCTTATCATATATGCTATTTTCTTCGACAATTGGTGTGAACTCTACTTTTGGTGGGGTTTCTTCATCATTAGTGTCATCTGTCTTTTCAGCATTTTGTTGTATGTTTGAACTAAAACTAAACGGTTTCCCAGTACCAAATGAGAATGGAGATGCTCCATTAGTAGCTGTGTTTGTGCCAAGTCCGAATGGTGGTGGTGTAGATGGTATACTTGGCTGACTTGTTGCTGTTACTCCAAAAGAAAAACCAGGTGTAGTAGTAGTACTAGAAGTACTAGGGGATGTATTAATTCCAAATGAGAATGTTGCTGATTTATCTGTTGCAGTATTATTTTGACCGGCAAGCACTGGTTTTGATGTTTGTGATTGTATATCAAAAAGAGATGATCCTTTATCTCCTAGTGCAGTAGGCTTAGCTGAAGAAGCCTTTTCTACTTCCAGTTTACTTTCCGTGGTTTTCTTCTCAGATTTACTTCCTTCTTCAATGTTTGAACCATGGAATTCATCTTGGATTTCCTTTAAGTAGTTCTCATAATCCTTAAATATTGGTGATAATATGCATAGAGGTGTTTGTTCAACATGCTTTTTTATCCAATCTGATACAGATTCATTCAATCCTTTTAACTTTGCATAATATTTCATTTTTTTGTCATCTTTACTATTTTCAGAAACTGTCTTCTTTTCACTAGAAATTGATTCAGGCTTCGATGTAGCAATGGTTCCAAATGTACTTGTTGTACTTGCAGTGTTTGTTGTTGGTTGTATTTGAAACAAAGTGGAATTTGTTGAAGATGTAAACAATGACTTGCTTACATTAGCACTGGTAGATGGAATGCCAAATTTATTAGATGAAACTGGTGTTGAAGATGTTTTAGTTAACTCCATGTTATTGTCACTGGTACTTGATACTGTATGAGTTTTAAAAGGAGAGTTGTTAACAGTTGAATCTGCTTTTGTTGTTGAAAAAACTGAAGTAGTAGCTGTTGAGTTACTAGAAGCCATTCCAAATAAGGAACCAGATTGTGTAGTAGTTGTCCCAAATGGTGATTTTGATGATGTCTGTATACCAAAGAGACCTCCTCCCTGATTAGCAGGCTTACTGGTAAATAAACTGGCAGGTGTTTCAGCTTTATCGGTTGAACCATTTGTGTTACTACCATTAGTCAACTTAGACAAAAAGTCAAAAGAAGGTGGCTGTGATTTATTAAATCCAAATCCACTGAAGACACTTTTCTTAGCCTGAAAAATAACATATTTAGTTAATTTTACACAAGTCACGTCAATGTATCCAAATTAACTAGGTAAGTACATTTTACATTGTGGCTTTTTGTTTCGTTTGCCTAATAATCGTAATAAATAGATAAAATACCTCTTCGCCGGACGCTGGGACACGTCTTTTAGCAGTCCTGATAACACGTTTATCCAGTACATCTTTCGTCGCAGATTTAAAACTGCCCATTTCTTCGTGCTCATCTGGATCATCTTGATCCCAGTTTTCATGGTTTAATTCAGTAGTTGCTTGCCGCTTTACCGACATTTTACAATAAAAGTAATTACGACGTTTTACAGAAAACACTGAATATGTCGTGACGCGAATCACCGTAAAGATTTCACCTTGAACATGACTTTTCTCTGGAGTTAATCTACAATTATAAGAAGATACATGTATTACGTCTACAATAAGGCTTGTCTGAAATTAAATTCTATTTGGTAATAGTAAATCCAACACATAAGTTCACCAAAATTCTGCAGTCACATTGGATGGATTGGACATGTGTCGCATCCCGATATACAATCGATGATTAATCGATTTCTTAGAGTCAAATTTTTAGAATTACCGGATTGAATAATGAATCGGACCAATTCATGATTCAATCATAAAAAAGTGGTAATTGGAAATATGACATATTTAAGTTGTGTAAATCTCTCTGTAATAGCTTCATGGTAAATCAGGAATTTAGATAATAGCAAAACACGTTTATTTGTAAAAATACTACTCAAACTCAAATAATTTATTTTGTAACCCACAGGGCTGTGGGAGCGCTTACAAATAGTCAATTTACATTTTTAAAGTGAAACTTTTATTAGATCGTCTCAAACTTTTTGGTCTGTGTGTTGCATGTCGCGTGACGGTCGGCCGCCGAGTAGGGATGAAGTGAAAGGCACTCGCCAGAGCAGCCAAGGCCAATATGTTTCACTTTTACCGTGGTTTCATAAAACCACACAAGGATTTTTTTTTAGATCTAATTTAACTAGGTACTAACCTACCACCGGATCGGAACGCGGCCTCCACTAAGAAGATCCGGCGAAGAAACTCAGCGGGCTTGTCTTTTTTTATTAAATTCTCTTTCTCTTTTTTACTTTCAATTTTAAAGTGAAACTTTTATTAGATCGTTACAAACTTTTTGGGTTGTGTGTTGAATGTCGCGTGACGGTCGGCCGCGGAGTAGGGATAAAGTGAAAGGCGCTCGCCGACCTTGGGATAGTGATAGACCAAAAACTTAATTTTCAACAGCACATACATTTTTTATCAGGTAGAGTAAGAAAAACAATTAACATCATAAGACAACTCAGAAATGACGCCTCCATTGTCTTGCTTTCATATTGTCTTCCAGTTTGGGGTGGTGCTGCGAAAACGCACATGCTTCCGTTGGAGCGTGCCCAGAGGGCAGTACTAAAAACAATGCTGAAAAAAAACCATAGGTACCCAACCAGTTCACTCTACAATAAAGCTAAAGTGTTAAGTGTCCGCAAACTATATGTATTAGGCTCAGTATTATTCATGCATAACAGCATCCTACAATCCTTAGATTACACAGACATGACCAAAAGAAGACTTTTTAGAGTTTCGTTACCGGTAATTCGCACAACTTTTGCTAAAAGATTTCATCCGTATATAACTGCTATTATTTACAACAATACATCTAAGTTATGTGACATCCGATGTTGCTCAGTACATGGGGCTAAAAGTAAGATAAAAGAATGGATACATACCCTTTCATATTATTCATTGAATTGAAAAAATAATAAATACATTGCTATAATAGGTACTTACATACAATATATTATACATAAATATATCTTAATTACATCTATAAAACTATGTGCTATAAAATACTTCATTGTTATTATGTTTTTTTTTTAATTTAAAAATTACGAGTCAAATTTGGACTGATTTTTGGTTTGTTTATATTTTTGTTACTTTTTTACCTCTATTTTTGGATTTTAATAACAGATTTTATAACATTTAATGTTTAGCAAGTTACCTGTACTTGCGTGCAATTGTCGTAGACGTATTTGTATGATCTCTTTAGTTTGGGACCCCTCGATACAGGCATGCCTAGTGAGGGGACCATGTATAAGAATTTATATAATGAATGAACCGCCAATTTACAAATTTTTAAATGTGTAATTGTGTTCTTGTGTTGTAAATTTAAATTTGTATTTTGAGAATAAACATTTTTCATTTTCATATATAATCGTGTTTGTTTAAATTCGTCTCCCCGATGAATACGATGATAATGAAATTAATGAAATACCCACCCTGGATAGTAAAGCGGTGGATACTTTACATACCAATTGCAACGGCCGTTTCGAGGGAAGTCGTAAAGGCACGTTTTATTATTTTGTTACTATTACCTTCACTCATGCACGTATAAGAACACATAATGGGTAATATTCCACCAACATTACACATTATTAGTCAAAATAACACAATTTATGGAAATTCAAACAAATTGACAACACCACTCTTCGATTTCCCGCCAAAAAACTCCTCGAATTTTTTGATTCGGATTAATCAGTTTTCAATTACCTAATCGATTTTAGATTGACATGCCTGTCTACTCTCTACTCCAATCTCCAATACTCTATTGTTTGTGTACGTGTGTGTGTGTTGTTCTTATTATCAATGTGGGTTTCCTTCAACATCATTTCGAGCTTTTATGTGTGTGTGTTGTGTAAGTAATTTTAATTTATTTTATCGCTCCGTTAAAGTTGTAGATAATACAAAAATTTGGATTTGAAATAAAATGTGTCTTTTAATTATGTACCTAATACTTAAAAATTATCTTTCATGTGGTTACTTGAAAGTAAAAATTGTAAAGTTTTGAAGATAGTAAGGTACATGTGATACGTATTTTATTCAACAATATTTGATGTACATAGTTACATCTCGAGTGTTTTTTATATTAGTTAGGCACGAATTTATGAACTTTATATGGAATTGTAAAGCTACGAAGTAAAGAGAAGATGGAAGTGTCTAATGAAATAAAGGAAGACATCCGCAAAACCCAATCGGATCTAAAAAACGCAATACGAATCCATCAGGTAGGTGCTTCATTTGCCTTTTGCAATAATTCTTTTGTAGTGGTTTTTTATATATCTGTATGGATAGCAATAATTACTTTCTAGATACTTACTTACCTTTTTTCTTTAGGTTTGGGTCGCGCGTCTTCAGGATGATGAGAACGTAAGAAAAATAAATATAGCAAGTTGTTTCGCAAACTCCTTTTATTAAATGCAATATACCTAATTAAATTTTTTTCAGAATTTAAATATTAAATCAAAAGTTAAAGAAGCAGAGAAAGATATTATAGCAATTGGACAAACACAGGTAAGCTTTTCAATGATGAAAAAAAAATATAATAGTCATTGTGTGACAGTCTTTATTTAGGCAGTGGTAATGTGTATAAAAAAATTACGGAAGTCTGGCACACAATTCACACACTTGAATGGATATTATATTTTGTTTGCAGAAATTAGTGGTAGACAGACTACGTAGAGAATTAGAGTTATACCAGCAGCGTCTAAAATCAAGAAACAAACAAGTGAATATTGAAAATGATAACAGATATGTAGCTCAACAACTGAGGGACCATCAAATACAGTTTCGTAGCAGAAATCGCACTGTCTCACTCCTGAAGCCTTCTGTATTAAATGAAATACACATCAAGAGTGAAAACCATAATGATGAAATTAAAGAGAACAATATTTCTGATTCTGAAAATGAGGTTAAATCAATTAATGAGAAAGAGAACTCTAATCATAGTGAGAGTGATGAGAAAGAAAAATATCAGAGAAATTATCAGCAACCTTCCAATACTGTAAATGATAGTAGGAGTAACTTTACCAATACACTCAACAAAATCAAAGAAGCATTTGGGTAAGCATGCTATATTTATTTATTTTTTTAGAGAAAAAAAATGTTAGAGGAATTTTAGAACAGTGAGTTTTTGGTCTCCTATTACATTATTGAAAAAAATATGAATCTGGGTGCACACACAGAAAAAAGATAAGGATTGGTGTTATATAGAAAGGAAAAATTATCATATTTATAATTTTTAATTGAGGCCTAAAAAGCTATTTTCTTGAGTATATTTAATTAGAATTTGTCACTTTAAATTAAAAATGTAAAAATCCAGTAAAGAAGGAATTAAAAGTTAAATTAAAGATTTAATAATAATAATACTTTATTTCACCAATAATAGTGTACAATGAAACACTTACCGATTACATCATACAAGTGATAGTAATAGTAGTAGAACAATTTGACTTTAAAAGATTAAAATAGAATAGATTAAAAGCAGAAATTTTCGAGGTCGGTGCTACTGTTTCAGGGTAGGGTAATCTCCTGGATTTTTTTCTTGTTAGTAGGCAGCATTTCTTCTTGTCTGGCAAAACTGATTCATTGGTAGAAAAAAATGCCAGTCTGTCAGTTTCCTGAGGCAATAAAGAGTTACAAATATTTTTTAAACCTACCTTTAGTAGAACCTCATCTTCCTACATAAGACATGTGTGCATTGCACACATATTGATGTACAGCTACATCCACCCTAGATTTCAAACCATCATGTAATCAACAGTCTTTAATATATATAAGTAATGGTAATTGTAAACTCTGTGGGGCCCTTATTAGCTATGACCAAATGCAGTGCATTACAATATCTTTCTGAAATGATTGTGTAATGGCAGTCTGTATACCACTGGAGTACTGTGTGTGGGTGTGTGTGTGTGTGAATGATCTATGCTGTTGGCCGCGGGGCCTTAACAGCTTCTCTGGACAAGAGGGCGAGCGTACAACCAGTACGCTCGAGCCAGAAGGGCAAGGGGCAACTAGCTCAAGGGCGCATCAAGGAGGAACGGCCTCGGCTTAGGCAGTCGCTATGGGGGAGCGCGTATACTAGGTGTCTCGCCGTGGTGCCCTGCACCGGCCGGCGGGCAAGGGATTCTTCGACCTCGCCGGCGAGGTCGGTGTCTGATCCGGAGTACCTTTAACCAATAATTACACGAAGTTATCGTAATTCATCACATTAAAAGGTTCACTTAGCTGCAGTGAATAAGGGCCCTCTATGTTAATATTCTATTGTAGTGACTCAAAAGAACAACATCCTACACAATGGCAAGAGCAGAGGTCAGACTCCGAGTCATCACATGGTGCAGGCCCATCACCAACACCGTCACCACCTCCACTGCCAAAACCTGGGGAGCCTGTGCTAAAGGAAACATTTATGAGGTAACTTACTATTTATTTACGTACAGTTGGTTTCAATAATTAACTCAAGTAGAGATTTGCTTACTACCAGTAGGATTTTGATAATGTCTTATATGAAAAATCAAAATACTACTGATAATAAGCAAATCTAATTTACAAAATAATTAATATTGAAACTGGTCTTTAAAGTTTAACAAATGAGTTAAATATTGAAACAGGTTTTTAATGAACATAATTATATATAATGTAGACAATGAAAATGTTATTTTATCATTTATCATACAGTAAGCGGCGGTAAATAATGCACATCGGTCAAAGAGGGACATAATCGGCTAGTTTCGGGTTTATATAGCGTCGTCTCTGTCGCAAGGTGCACTAACAGCAGCGAAAGCATAGATAGTATTAGTATATCTATGGGCGAAACCGACAAAACGTCACAAAATGTACTGAGTGACACAGACGTCGCTCTACGAAGTCGAAAGTAGCCCATTATCTCCCTCTTTAGCCGATGTGCATTATTTACCGCCGCTTGTAGTACATAATCATCACGCCAGATCCCTTGCGGGGTAGACAGAGAGTACAGAGTTCCAACAGGTTCTTTCCTTACATACCTCTCTGGCGTCCTCCACTCTCATAGTTCGTCGTTATAGTCTTATGTTTTACTTAATTTATTAACGAGTCAAATTACACATATCGTTACGCCTATATTTCCCAAGCGGGAGTGCCAGAGGTGTACTGTGCACATCCACAGTCAATATAGCTCTCATATATACACGATGAATTTGTAAGATGCTTTTGTATTTTTGTGGTTCATAACTTTTATTTCTTAATTAAGCCTTCATGAAATAGTTAATAAAACAGATAAGTGAAAGTTGTAATAAGTTTAATAACATTGTTTTACGTTTTTAAAATTCGTACTAATTAGATAGATAGAATACTCTTTATTGTACACACCAAATGCATTATAACATAACAAAGTAGTTGTTGTAAAATAACAAGTACAATTGGCGGTCTGATTGCTAATAGCAATTTCTTCCAGACAACCAAGTCAACAGAAATACAACAAATATAAAGGGCAGTTGGTGGCGTACATTTATTCAGAATAAAGTAACTATACATATACAAAATATGACATACATATATAGTACGAAATATATTAAATTTATACATAGTGCAATATAAATAAATTTAACGTATAAATAAGGATAGGTAAATACAAAAGGTAAGAAGTTATGACAGCGTCTCACTATTGACAACAGAGAAGAAGTGGTTCTTAACCATCATTTTAAAAGTAGCCAACGTCTGTGCACGTCTAATCTAATCCCATCCATCAAAAAAGCTATGGAATCTATGACACATTTAATTAAGTAACATACGGTACTAAAATTCATTGATCTTTTCAGACTTATTGGCTTGGTGACACATTCCCACAAAGATATACTAGAGAAGAAACGAAATGAGCGTAGAAAAAGATCAACAACTAGCACCAACAGGCATGATTTTCTTTATGGAAATTATGAAATGGTGCCTGTAAGTATTACGTAAAGGCTATTCATCATCAACCAAAAGACGTCCAGTACAGGACAAAGGCCTTCCCCAAAGATCGCCACGACGACCGGCTTTGTGCTGTGCGCATCCAACTTCTACTTGCGACCTTCACCAGGTCATCGCTCCACCTTGTGGGAGGCCTGCCCACTCTACGTCTTCCGGTACGAGGTCGCCACTCGAGAGCCTTTCTGCCCCAACGGCCGTCAGTTCTATAAGCGATGTGCCCCGCCCACTGCCACTTAAGTTAAAGGCTATTGCCATGCTTAAAATAAAAAAAAATATTTATGTAGACTAAACATGTATACTGTATCCATGGGGTATGGGAGAATGATGTATGTTGACGGAAGATTTGGCGGAGTGGTTAAGAAATGTTCCCGCTCACTGGGTCGAATAGTTGCGGGTTCGATTCCGGCACGGGACAAATCTTAATTCAAAAACCCACATATTTGTTTTGGTATGGGAATTTATGTATGTGAATTTTCATGTTGGTAAACGCACCCACGACAAGAATAAATCCTAGTGTGGGGCTACGTTTTTTAAAAAGAAAAAAGAAATATATAACAAACTGGATAGGTGCAAGTGAAATTTGAGCACAAACTTATATTAATATGTTCACTGGATCTGCACGGAAATATTTACAAAACACTGCTAAAAATTGCTGTCCAGTCAGAGAGCAGAAACAAATCTAAAAACTGTTTTTATATGACTTAAAAAGGGAAGTGTTTCTCAATTATGTTTTTTTTTGTATGTTTCGGAAAATATCTCTGTCTGCAGATTTGAATAAGTTTTGTTATTTAAAGATCTAACTGCCTACTGTGTGATCCCCCAAAAGATTTATTTTAATGTAAAGAGTTTTAGTAATATAAGTGTGAATTTTTTGCATGTGAAATTTCTGTCAGGTGTTTTGAAATAAGTTTTTATGAAATATAATTATTTTTCGGATTTTATCGCGGTTTATTTTTGATATTTAAGTTCCCGACGTTTACCAAGCGTAACACTGCAAGACCACAAGACACCGTGAGCTCATTCTGCGTAATCGTAATAAGTTTGAGCGTACCCTGGAACAGCTATGCCTTTTGGACGTCTAACGCCTCAGTCCCTCCCGTGGCCATGGGTGCTGAACTCGAAACGTCGGGAACTTAAAAATAAAAAAAAACCGCGATAAAATCCGAAAAGTAGTTTTATTTTATGTGTAATATTCGCGTAAATCTAAGAACTCAGTGTCAGTTTTTATTTTCTTTTAGAAAAGGAAGAAGCACAATCAGTTTCCATATCTACAAACATATAATGATCCACCACAAACAAGATCTGCAAAGTTACGTAAACAACAGGTTAGTAATAATATTGATGAAGTGAAAACAAGTGTATAGATTTGGTGAATGTATTGGAACATTCGTTATATTTTTTTCCAGTTCCAGAATAAATCATCGCGTGAAGGATCGCCATCTGGGTCATCATCAGAAAACAAGGGTATGACATTTTACGCTGTTTGTCTATTAATTTACGACTATATTTCTCAGGCGCTCATAGCGCTGTGCGACCGCGGTGTTCTTACCGATCACCAAGGTTAAGCAGCGTTCGACTCTGTCGGCCTGAGATGGGTGACCGTTTGTGGCATTTCATATTCGAGCGTCTCCGTGCTTCGGAAGGCACGTTAAGCCGTTGATCCCGGTTACCACTTAATGTGGTAGTCGTTAAGCCGAGTTGGAAGCCTTAAAGGAAGTTTGATAAGTTCCAACAGCAGGTAGCCACAAACCTGCCTCCACCAATCCGCACTGGGTCCGCGTGGTGGAGTATGACCCAATCTCTCTCACCTCGATTTGTGAGAGAAGGCCTTTGCCCAGCAGTGGGCAGTATAGGCTGATATTATATATTTCTTGTTTTTTTTTCCTATAATTCTGTCTGTTCTCGTCTATCTATACTATTACAAAATTGTAAAGCACTGCATTTGTAAATAGAATATATTTAAAAACATTCTGATCCACAATTCAATAAACCCACTTATACGATTTCGATAGGACTTTCACATTAATATACAAGGTGTAACATACTAAACGCGAGACCTGAAAGTAGTTTGTTCTAAATCTATAACTGAATTGATTCTAACTATTTTTAATGAATATATATTTTTTATTATTTTGCCAAAAATAATGTTTCTCCCTTAGTGCGCTATAATAAACTAAATTTATTCTTGATTCAAAGATATACGGAGATTTCAAAAATGCATTTCTAAAACTTATTTCTGAATTCGCACATACACGTACAAGTTTCATTGTTAATTGAAGTTTATAAAAGTGCGTAAAAATGGTGTTAAAAATGTTAAATTATGATAATTGATTTTCGTATGGAATTTGTGAACCAATTATCTAATCGGGGTGTTTGAGGGCTTGCGTTATTTATGATACACCTTGTATAGTTTGAATTAAACAGTGTCATGTGATTAAAATCGCTTGGGTAGAAACAGGAGATAATTTTAATAATATAGAATCAAACTAGGTAATTATTATTCAGGTATCGTGGGAGTTTGCAATCAAAGGACATTATCGAAAATTGCCCCAGAACCAACAAACAATTGATCTATGCTATCATTATTTATCTATTTTTTTAAATAATGGTAAATATCCATATCGAATGGATAATTTGCAATCTAAAACAAATATTTCAAAGTATTGTTAGTACTTATGTCGAAGTCGCCGACATCTTTACTGAATGTCAACACACACTATAACCTTATATGTACTAACAGGTACTGAATTATAACCTCAAAATGTAATACTTTTTGTGCAATATTGCGATTCCCCCGCTTGTCCGTTTAATAATAAATGCCTTAAAAGAATTTATGGGTTATTTGAAATCATACAAGTATTTTTTTATTGCTGTTGGTTCTGGGGCAAATCATGTATGGGCGCAGAACAATGTCCTTTACATCGTCTATCTATCTATATCATCACGCCGGATCCCTTGCGGGGTAGGCAGAGAGTACAGAGTTCCAACAGGTTCTTTCCTTACATACCTCTCTGGCTTCCTCCACTTATCTTCCATACCACCCCTTACATTACATTCCAAATGCCTATTCGGCACTCTGCACCCCACGACTCGCCAGTTCAGGCCCGGTGTGATGTGTGGTGGCCCCCATCGCCGCTTCCACCTATATTCGTACTGACGGGGGCGGGCCGGTACGCGTCGCCTCGGGGGGGACGCCCTAGCCCACACTGCGGTACGTCTTCGGTCCAAGATTGCAGCCATAATGACTGACAGGGGTCGATACGTAAATACCCAGAACGAAACATACATTAGTCGGTCACATTAAGATTTTCATTTGGGTTCTGTATACTATAAAAATAATGTGTATGATGGGTTTTATGTATGTATTATTCTGTCAGCAGGCTGGGGAAACAATAAGCCGGCTTGGGCGGCAACTCTGCCTGCAAGTTTGTCGGTAGAGCCTGTGTATGCATCACATAAAAAAGTTTGTCACGCTTGTGGAAGAGATGGTAAGCTATGTTCTGTTTTATGTCTCTAGTTGAGTCTATCAATAATGTTACCGATTAGGTTGCCAGTTCTACTAACAGATTCCACATAAAGGAATCTTAATTGCCCCGTTAAAACTTTAAGAGTGTGCGATCGTGAAGCCTAGTATAGGATAGGCATCTAATGTTTTATCATTGCTTAAATATAAAACCCGTACTTACAATGCGGTGGTATTATTAGAGAAGCTAAGTTATCTCTAGATTAGTTACAGGATTATTACGTTAAAATTTGTGTAGTACGGAGTGTTTGGATGTTAAGATTCATTTATTTAACTAAGCTTCTGCACTCGCAATGAAATTGTTTTTTAGCTTAGATGAATTATTTTGGTAGATAGTATGTCGCGTTCATGGCAACGGCATAAAATTTATCTATTTCATATTTAGTACTCTGTACTCTCTGCCTGCCAAGGGATCTGGCGTGATGATAGATATTGGGCAAAATGATATTTGGTAGATCCGCTTCTCATCCGCGTCAGTATAACTTGAACCGCTATACAGTGAAGGGATTGTATCAAAAACGAAATGTATAGTCCGACAAGGATTTTTTGGCTCGTGGCCATAATCTGAACTAATGCCGTCATCAAGTAAAGGCAACATGATAATCGTAGAGTTGTAGTTTGATATAAAGATTATTTAAGTTTTTTTTAAATTTAGCGACGGACGATTTAGCGCAGTGGTTAAGAGCTTGAGCTGCTCCGCCCACTGTGTCGAATAGTCGCGGGTTCGATTCCCGCACGGGACAAATCTTTGTGTGATCCACAATTATTTGTTCCGGTCTGCGTATTTGTGTATGTGAATTTTCATGTTTGTAAACGCACCCACGACACAGGAATAAATCCTAGTGTGAGGATACGTTTTAAAAAAAAAAGAAAGAAAAAAGAAAAGAAATTAGTAACCCACCTGTTGAAATATCTCCTTGGAAGTTAGGAAAGTTTTTTTTCCTTGGAAGTTAACCCTAATATCACACCAATGCCTTGTCAATGTCATCCATGGGCCAAAAGATTCTTGTCGCACTATACCATTCGGGCTGGTAAATTGTCTCATAATGTACATAAAGCGCCCGTGCGAACTAGGAGTCAGGGAAGACCCGCATTACAAACTTTTTGCCGCGCGCTGAAATAACATTGGTATAATGTCGCACTACAGTATTGTAACAAAGAGTTTTGAATTGTATTTCGCGCACCTAAATGTAGCAGGTTTTCTCGCTGCCCGGTTAAAAGTTCGTAGTGCGCGCCTTCCCTTAATCTAATACCCGGTTTATACACTGCTACTGCTGCAATTTCCCGCTAAAAGTAATGAGCAGTACCGCGGCCGCGTCGACTGTTCACATACTCCTTTCGCACTTCAAGCATCGCTCTGTGTTTCTTTTATATTTGCAAAAAAATCCCGACCACGGCTTTTTTTCCCCGAAACGATATTGTTTTCATAAAAATATACCCAAGGCAATTTGAATACTAGCTTTCCCATGGGTGTTCTGATATACCACCTGGCCCTTTTTGGTATTTTATATATTTCTTTATCCTCAAGTTTTTCTCTCAAATTATTTTTCCCCATTATTCTAAAAAGATTTCTAAAGCGGCCACACTGAGTGGGCCTGCGCCTATAGCCAAGTTGACCGCCAGTAATAGTGTAAGAAGAAAAGTAGAACGTTAGTGGGGCGTTTATACGACTTACCATCCCTCACTTCACGCGAAAGTGAGCGGTGTGTAAATTATGTATTAGGTTATTATAGTAAAAAAAAAAAATTCTTAATGTATCATATCTATTTAAAATTTTTCTTAACCTTAGTTTTAAGTACCTTTTGCTGGTCCCTCCAGGGTCCATGTTGAGACAGTCAAATGTAACAACTTATGCAGACATGCAAGCAATAAAAAAATTGAATTTTTTCTATGTGCAGATGTAGCGTCGCTGCTGGTGTGGTGCACGGGGTGCTGCGTGTGGCAGCACACGGGCTGCGGTGTGGGCACGAGCGCGCGCTGCGCGGCCTGCGGCGTGCCGCTGGGCGACCCCGCGCCCGCGCACCGCACCGAGCCCAGCCGCCCCGACCCCGACCCGGACCCCGCACACCGCGCGCAGATGTATAGAGGTGGGTACCGCAGCTAACACAACATGTAACGGTTGAGTATCATAGCATTAGCGGTCCGAATAAAGGTTTGGTCAAATAGCCGACGGAGCGCGACTAAAACGATGTCGATGGGCATGGGCCGGGCGGCCTTCCGACACTAGCGATCCGCTCGCATGTGAATTGGCATCTCGCTTCCCCCTGCTTCGTTTGTAATCGCGTCGAGCGCGTTAGACTTTGCGCCAAACGGGGCTGCGCTTTGTGGCGTCTCCTGTACATTTCAGTAATTTTTTTTTCTTTTTTTAACGTAGTCCCACACTAGGATTTTTTCCGTTGTCGTGGGTGCGTTTACAAACATGAAAATTCACATACACAAATCCCCAGACCGAAACAAATAGTTGTGGATCACACAAAGATTTGTCCCGTGCGGGAATCGAACCCGCGACTATTAGACACTGGGCTTAAGCTCTTAACCACTGCGCTAAATCGTCCATTACACATTACAACTTTCCAAGCCGCGTCACCGTCGCGCTCCCGTCGCGCTGCGTCGGTTATGTGGTTAAACCGTAGGCGTTCGGCAAGCGCTGAGCCAGCGGAAGGCAGCGCGGCGCTTACGTGACACTGCGGGTGCAATGCCGCGCCGGCCAGGCAGCCGCCCTATCGCTGTCAACGTCTAAAATTCATACAAAAACACTAACGTCCCGCCCGCACGCGTATTGGCGTCTCGCTCCCGTGGAGCTTCATCTGTAATTGCGCCGTCGTGACGCTTGTTAACACGCTGAGCGTGGCGGAGTTGTGTGGCGTCTTCCGTATATTCAGTACATACAAATTCACAGGTTGCGCCACGCTCACGTCGCGCCCCGTTCACGCCGCGCCCGTAATGTGACCAAGCTTTTAACATTTTAAACAGGCGATCTAAATCATGCGCACACTCCTTCTACGCGGTTTCCCGGAGGGTACTACCCGTTGGACACTTCTGAGAAGCTGCGTGGAACTCGCGTTTGTGTGCGTGATTCTAAATCGAACCGCTAGTAATAAGACGTTCTATTGTTTACATATGTTTATTTAGGCGGCTTCGTACAGAGCTACATAGATTTTGAAGTGGTCCACCACAGCATATTACGCATCACGTTTGATGAGTCCTAACGTGTTTATTTATTTATTTATTTAACCACCAACAACTTACACACTAACTCTTACAATATAACCACATACTTCTTCAATATATCTAAATGAGTAAGTCTATTACAGGTAGTTACCACATTCTAAAAAGTTATGTACGATTCGAGCGTGACAGTGGTATTAATGATTAATGCTCATATAAGTGTGAAATTCAGAAAAAGTAAAACAGCCAATTGATTGATATTATAGTATAAATCAAACCGACACTGTGTTCGGAATATGCGACAGAAAAGCTCTACGAAAACTAGCCACAGAATCCGCATGCAAATCGATAACATTATTGTATTTGTTTATAGTCCGGCGTGGAAGCGGAGAGTTTGCACCCAAAACTGTCCTGCGTAGGGGCGGCACCAGCGGAGTGATTGTATTGCGAGGATAATTAATAGGGACCCTGAAATTGATCTTTGACAGAAGTTGCGGACAATTTATCATGCTTCTAACTAATTTAAACATAAACATGGCATCTAGCATTTCCCTTCTCTTGGCTAAGGAATATATTTTGAAATGGATAAGCATAAGTCATTGTAGGATTTTTTTTTCAACTTTTTTCCACCTGTTACAGCAGCTAAGTGCCACAGGAATCTTTTCTGAATCCTTTCTACTCTAAGGGAGTGGGTGGCATAGTGGGCCGCCAGACGACACTACAATATTCTAAAATACTTCTTACTAATGAGTTATATATAGTATAATAAAATCTTTGTAGATGGATTTCGAAAAGATTTTGAGTTACGCAATTAGAACCCCATCATTCTTGAAGCTTTTTTTTACCACTATATCAATATGTGGGACGAAAGTAAGCTGAGAATCGAGCGTGACCCCCAAGTCTCGGACATTTTGACATTCTTGGAGAACTGTGCCCTCGATATTATAACTAGACTTAATAAATCGGAGTTGTGTACAGTTCGGATTTAAAACTCGATTGAATCGCTGGTAGTTAGTGCAAAAAAGGAACGAAAATCAATCTAATCTACCTATAAAATAGCATTTGCGTAAAAGGAGCGTTACTATATAGCATATGTTATTACATAGGCTATGCTAACTTTCTGTTGATACCACTAATCCTTGAAATACACAAGTTTTGTGAATTGATTTTGTCGACGTAATAACAGCATAATGAATATAATTTTCAGACAAACAAGCGGAACGCAAAAGCCTCCAAGAGAAAAACATAAAACTCTGTGTCGAGTTGCGTAAGTTAGAAGCGAGAGCAGCATCCCTTAAGGAGAATTTGGACGAGCATAATGAGGAGAAACGACAGCTACTGGCCGACCAGATCAAGACGCAGAGAAACCTTCAGAAACTCCTTGACTTTATCAGTCGTTTTAAAGAGACGTCGTTAAGCATCCGGTCCACATCCATCAGCGAATCCGGCAGTGAAATTAGTAAAAGCAATGAGGAATGAAGTGGTGAGATTATTTTTCATTCATAGATAATAACTACACTTATAATCAATGATATAAATGTGGTATTTTGTGGGATGGTCATATTAAATTTCTGACAAAACAGTTCAATTATTAAACCACTGGTAAGACTAGATTGAATAACGCCATCAAAAGATGAATAGAGTGGAACTATTTTATATTGAGCTATAAATTGATGTCGCTCAAAATGTCTTTCCTATTTTCTTTCTTTTTCACGAGACACGGTAGGGTGACGTTTGGGATTTGACGTCTATAGAAATGTGGTAATATTAAATCGAATCAAATAGAATCGATTAAAAAATCATATCGAGATAATTTGCAATGGAGAACGAATCGATTTTAATAACAATAATTTAGAAACAAAAAGAAAAACAAAATCAAGCAATTCTCCAGGTAAATAATTCATTTTCTGGATTGCCTAATTTAAATATTCCACAATAAAAAATGCGTGAAATTAAATTTGAATAAACGTCACCGGACCCATGTCTTGTGAAAAAGACTATAATAATTTCCGCTCTGTTTTCACCAATAGATACACGTAGGCTAAGCCGCGAGGAAGGTTTAGGTTATATAGATTGGCGCAACTATAATGGTAATGTTGTCCGTGCTACCTATGTGTGGAGTGGGCAGGCCCGATACAGAAGGATATCTGGTGAAGGGCGCGGGTAAAAGAAGGATGCATCTTTTGGCTAAAGATAGATAGGTATAGATCGCGTCAAACTTTATGCTTGGTCAGAAGGTAGGTGCGAGTCCGAACTAGCGCATGTACAGTCGAGTTCACTTTAATAAAATATATTTCGTTTAAAATAATTTTGGGTATAGAAAACAATTTTAGATTAATTTAGCAATTATAGTTGGTCTGGTCGCAAAGCACATCGCTTTGTGATCACGAGGTCCTGGGTTCAAATCCTAGGTCGGACAAATGTAGTTTTTCTAACGAAAAATTCTCAGTATGAGTCCGGAATCTGGAATTGTGCCCGGTATATGGCAATAGGCTCGACCCCTATTACATGGGACCTAACATCGTCGGCGACACGAGGGTGTATAAAGGCGTGACGGTGTGTTTTTTTAGCAATTATAAAAAAATATAGGTTTTGAGACAACCATTGTTTCAAGAAATTATAGATACAAATAAATCAAAATGCGCTATTTTTTACTGGGTGTACGAAATACAGATATCATATTAGACTCATTTGCCTTTGCCTTCGATATTATTCTGCGCACAGTACATGTACATGTAGCAGCTGCAGTACGTTTTTTAATAGCCATCAGATCATATTGAAGACTGTCTTGAGCTTCCTTTTGCATGAATTGGGAAACAGTGTATACCATTTTCCGTGCTTGTCTGCGTAACACGTTAAATCGCCCGCGAGGGTTTGTAAAATATGAAACTATGGACACTTGAATACAAACAATAACAAATAAACACAACAAACTTAACAAACCAGGAAAACTGACCAACACAACAACAATTAATTACAATATATTCTGTATTCGAGTGTAGCGATAGCCTCGAACGTGTTTGTGTGCTGTACGTGAAATGTCAAACCACGCTGTCAACTTCGGCGGCAGAGGCGCGGGCGGGTCTGCGGGGTACGGGGTGGTGTGCACCGCCCGCTCGCCCTTACCTGTTCCTCGAGCGCCTATAAATTTACTACTGGGAGGGTTTTGGCGGGAAATCGAAGAGTGATGTCGTCAATTTGTTTTAATTTCTAAAACTTGTGTTATTTTCGAATTATAATATGTAATGTTGGTGGAATATTAACCATTATGTATTCCAATATGTGCATGAGTGAAGGTAATTGCAACAAAGTGATAAAATGTTCCTTTTCGATTTCCCTCAAAACGGCCGTAGCAATTGGTATGTAAAGTATCCGTCGCTTTACTATCCAGGGTGGGGCACTTCATCAATTTCATAATCATCCTTGTCATCAAGTTAGTCGGGGAGTTGAATTAATTTAGAAATTAATATTTGTAATACTTGCCATTGGCAAAATACTCGTCGTCGTGATGCCATAAACATAAAAAAATGGACTACTGCGCAGCGACTCGCGCCTACATTCAGACCGAGCATAAAGTTTGATGCGAGCTATACCATCGATATATCATAACGAGACACACAATCTCGTTCAAAAGTTACACTGAATAACGTCCCCAAATCTACATGGGTAGTTATAGTTATAATATAAACATAAATTAGGGCATATTGTACCTTACTCGTATCATTTAAAGTAGTATTTGCAAAAAAGCGGAAGCCTGTTAATTTTTTAGTACCGTCTACTTTTTCCTGCCTTTTGGTGCTGCCATATTTCGTGCGTCGAGCGTGCCTTAATTGGATTGATGGGTGAAATGCCAGGGGAAACGCAGGTTTTTTTATATAAAAATCAATAGAAAATCTTGATTGCTCTTGTAATTTTCCCCGATTCTTTTTTTCAACGTACACATGTAATCTCAACGGTCTTATCTTCCATTGTTCCAGATTGGAGTTCGGAATGCGTTTTTCGGCGTTCAAAACCAGCGTTCAAAGTACAACATTTGTATAAATTCTGATTAAATCGATTATCGACCAATGTCGAGTAGTTCCAAATTAATTGTTACCTAGAATCGATAATTTTAATCAATTAATTAAAGTGTGTCAAATTCTTTTCGTATGTTACGTTAATTTTAAATGAGTTGAAAGAGTAAATATATCTTTAAATTACGTCTTAGTGAATCGATTATCAATCAAATGGTTTCACAATAAATCATTTTTTGGTATGTTATATTCAAGTAAAAATTTTATGTTTTGTATGATTTGCTTAGGTATTTAAATTGTTATGATAATACTAAAAATTCAATTATATTAAAAGAAATCAATTTAATAGCCAAAAGTAAAGTGTTCAGTATTTGATTCCTAAGTTAGCGTAGGTGTAGATATTGTATTAAAGATAACGGTTCTTTTCTTATTAATAAACTTCTAATTTTAAGAGTTACTTGTATTAAAAGTTTGGTGCTACACAAGACAGCGCAGAAGACTCGAAATAGTTTGAAATTCGCGATTCTAGTTTTACAATAGGGAATATGCGTGTATTTTTTTATATTTTTATACAATAGATTACATCAATATATAACTGCAAAAAAATTTAAGCGTCAAAAACAAAGTGTAAAGGGCAAAAAAAAAATGTTGAGGATAGCAAACAGATAAGAGCACTTTAAACGCCCGCCATTTTGGCGCGCTTGGCGTGACGTCAAGTCTATAATAACAATCAATTAGTGAACAGCTGTAGAAGTATTTTATTCTGTAATTTATTTTTATTTTGTATTTTGCGACTATTATAAAATGGAACAACACTGTGTTGTGCCTAGGTGTAAAAATACAATAAGAAATGCACCCGATAGGTGCGGACATAAGTAGAAAGTAGTATAAAATCAGAAAAAGAGACATGGTATCTCCATCAACTTGTTTATATTACTGTGAAGATCACTTTAACGTAATAACCAACATATATGCACTTGTTGACATTTGTATTGTAGACTTTGACGTCATATTCGATCTGACCAATACCGTGGCGTTCTAGCTACTTTGAATTTCCCACGCATTTTTTGTACCTTCAATAATTATTTTCTTAATAAAAAATTAATGTTATTAAAAAAAATATTGGTATAGACATTATTCTAATGCGATAAAGTTTGTAAAAAAAAATTTTGATCCTTATTTGAATCACAGGCATATTCCCTATTGGAAGAAACAGATTTACTTATTAGTTTCAGTAAAAGAGAAAGAAACTTGACTTACTAACGTAGGACACAATACTAGTCATATATAGGTTTCATTGGTTTTAAAGTATGGCATGTATACCATATCGCTATTAAAGCAAACATCGAATGACAGCTTAACATCGAATCGCTTACTACAGTTCGACAAGGATCTTTTGGCCCATGGATGACATTGACAAGGGGAAGTTTGTGTGAAATTAGGGTTATAAATAAAAAAATAAACACCGTCGCGCCTATATTCCCCTAGCGGGGTTGGCAGAGGTGTACTGAGTACACCCACTTTTCGCCGACGATAGGTCCCATGTAATAGGGGGCGAGCCTACTGCCATATACCGGGCCTCTTTTCCAGACTCTGGACTTATAGTGGGAAGTTTTCGTTAGAAAAACTACATTTGTCCGACCTAGGATTTAGGAATTACGGTTAACATTTAGTAAAAAAATTCTACTTCGGTTTTACTACGATTATAATTATAATTAATAATTATAGACCTGTTAAGAAACTGTCCCACTGTTGGGCACGGGCCTCCTCTCAAACTGAGAGGGTATAGGCCATAGTCCACCACGCTGGCCCAGTGCGGGTTGGCGAACTTCACACACCTTTAAGAAACTCTAGGCGTGCATCTTTCCTCACGATGTTTTCCTTCACCGTTAAAGCAAGTGATAATTAATTTTTAATACGCACATGTTTTCGAAAAGACAGAGGTGCGTGCCGGGTTTAAACCCGAGACTTCTGACTTTGCAGTCCAACGGTCTAACCACTAGGCTATCACTTTATACTACGGTTACTATATTAAAACAAGAATTTGGGAAAATTTCATAGCAAATGGTAACTCTGCGACTATCATGTAGTGTCGTTTCACTTGATGACCGAGTTAGTTCTGATTTTGACCGCGGGCCAAAAGAATTTTGTGGGACTAACTGTACCGGAGTATAGATTTCAAAATTTTCGTTTCCGTCGTTACCGTCTGTAAAGCACCATACTTTATAAACTGTCCGTCCTTTTCTACTTTCACAATGTTTGTATACAAAGGAAAAGGAAGACAAGTTATGCGGTCTAAGATGTGAGGACATTTGTCCATCGCGGAGCTTTTGCCCTTAATTGTTCTCTGTGATATGATTATTTTTGCCTTGGTTGTTGAAAAGTACACCAGTACTTTGTATAAAACAAGATCTGTAAATAAATATTCTTAAATTGGTAAACATTTTTTCTTATATTTTTCAATATGTAAAAGCTTTAGTGTGTAAGTTACATCCTTTGCAGTTCTAGGGAGGGGGGACACAATGCTAAATTGCTGAAGATAAGAAATGCTCTATTCTATGCCATTTCAAGTATTTTCCTTCCGTACATAATGTCTCTTCGTAGTTGATCGATGCATCTTTCTAGCAAACAACATTCGTACTGCGTTAGTTCTGTGAATCTTTGCATCTCTTTAACGCCATCTTGATTGAGCTGCACTAACCCCGAGAAGTATGATGTGCCAAAATCGTTGTTTTCCACAAAAGCATTGACTTGAGCGGGTTGACCGGCGAGGGCATCGAGTAAGCTTCTGGTGAAGGTAAGAACGCCGTAAGCCAACGATAGAGTGGGCGCCCATCCTTTTTTAGCTTGAATAATTCTATCATTACACTGGCAAAACTTTGTAGTGAATTCTTGAACAGCCTTGTCGCTCAGTTTTAGTTTAGGTGTAGTTTGAGACAGGAGCGGTATGGCCGTATAATTTGAGTGGCCTCCTACGACTGGCACGACACAGTTTTGTGGGTCCAACTTATATTCAGATGCGAACATTGTCTGAGCACGTAACGCAGCTATAGTCGTAATCCCGAAAAGCTTATTTGGGTCGCACTGTCCGTAATTTCGCATTACCTCTGCGGCCATAGGTACGAGGCAATTTATTGGCTCCGTGGCAATGGCGAAGAAAGGCTGCGGATTTAACCTAGCCACTGCGGCTGACAACGTCTTTATAAATTCTGAGTTGATTGACATCCAACGTTGCATCGGCAAGCCCGGGGTAAGTAAGGCTCCACCGATACCTATGACGATGTCAGATTTTAATAAGGCTTTGTACAAGTTGTCATCTCCAGTGAAACCGCTTACCGTCGTTCCCGCGGGCACGTGCGATAGGTCTAATGTAACTCCCGGTGTATAGTCCCGAATATCGTGAATGACTAAATTGGAAACATTGGATTGGGCCCGGAGTAGTAAGCTTAGTGTTTGCCCGATTTCAGTGGCACCACCTACCACGGTTACTTGGTAGTTTCTGGTTTGTTGAGTTAAAGTTGTGAAGATTCTTCTGGTGAGTAGCATTGTGTATTATTGTTTTACTATTTTTTATTTTTTATAAGTTATTACATTATTTACGGGGCTGATTTTTTATGGCTAATAAAATGTACTCTGTGGTTGAAAATAACATTATATTTGTCATGTTACAGTTTTCTTTTTCAGTGGCCAAAGAGAATTTAATCATCATGTCTATGTGGATACTGTATAATAAACGCTTATTAAACTTCTGAAGATATTGCTATATTAGGTTTCGTAAACTATAAAATTGACGTAGGTACCTAAATAATAGGAGCATATTATGGCCATAATATCTATTTCCTGCATTGACGAAAGGTCTGGATTTCGGTATTAATCATTATATTCTTCTCGAAAAAAAAGTGCTAAAGACCATAGATCCCAGACAAATGACACCTGTATGTAATCAATTAGAAAATTATACTAAAATTGGAAATATGATGTAAATTTAAAAATTTGTAAAATATTAAAATCGCTTTAATTAAATTCACAATGATCCTCCGCAAATTGGAAGGTGGTTTACTCGAACAAGTGAAAAGAACTACAAATTATGTTCAATATAGAAATATACAAGTATCATTAATTGGTGCTGCAACTAACGTTGGATCCAATGTAGCAATTCTACTCAAGGAAAACAAAAAAATCAAACGACTACAGTTGTACGACGATGATGAAAAAGTGAAAGGAATATCATTGGAATTGGGCCATATACCCGGCGGTCCGGCGGTAGCCGCGTTTTGTGGGGACTATCATTTGTATCCGGCTATTCGTGCTTCTAATTTAATCGTATTGGTTTCTAGGTTTACTCGTAATACAACCAGTACGAGAGAGCAAATAATAGCGGCGAACGCTCCAGGAGTACAAAAGGTCTGTCGCGCGATAGCAGATCAGAATCCTGATGTGTTTTTCGCTCTAGCGAGTAGCCCTATTAACTCTATGGTGCCTTTCGTTAGCGCCCTTATGCACAGATATAATTGTTATAATCCTTATAAAATATTCGGCATCACTCATATAGACCCAGCGAGGAGTCGCTCCTATGCCGCGAAAGCTTTGAACGTGAATCCACTACATCTGCGTGTTCCTGTCATCGGAGGGCATTCGGAGGATTCTATAGTGCCTTTGTTCTCAAATTTAGATCCATCATGTCATCACCTGGATGCTTGCCAAGCAGACACATTGACGCGTCTCGTGAGGAAAGCTGGAGCTGAAGTATTAAATAATAAACAAAGATTGGAGTCTGCGACTTTAGCCGTAGCGTGGTCTATTAACGAATTCATCGATCTGATGGTTAATGCAATCGAAGGAGGACAAGTCGAGGTGAATACTTATGTCACTAATCCCCATTACGGAACTAGATATTTTTCTGGTCCCACGACGGTAGGGCCTTACGGTATAATACCAACTTGGCACGATTTGCCTATGAATGAATATGAATCGTGCCTATTAAATAACTCGGTGCCGGTAATAAATCGCGACGTGGAACTTGGAGAAGAATATGTCCGATTCATGGATGTTGTTCGGAAACAATAAGGATTTGTTGTATTTTTATTAATATTTTACAGTTTTAATAAAATCCATATCATTCACTAAATTATCCTTTATAGATTATGAAAATTTTAAGGTCGTAAGTACGTAGATCACGTGGCGACAATTGAGAATAGACCATGCATCTTTATATATCTGTACTTTATACTAATATTATCACTAGGAAAAATTAGTCCGTTTGTAATCGATAAACTCTGAAACTACTGAACCGATTTCAATTAGAATGATAGATTATCTAGAAGTAACATAGGCTATATTGTATTTCATTTATAACAAGATTTCAAAGAGTCAAGAGCTTCCGTAACCGCTGAGCGTGTATAAGACGAACTATGAGAGTGGAGGAAGCCAGAGTTGTCTGTTAGGAAAGAACCTGTTGGAACTCTGTACTCTCAGCCTACCTCGCAAGGCATCTGGCGTGATGATATAGATATATGGAATCAGATTTTAGCCTGATATTATGGAATTTGGTATAATTTATACAGATATTACAAGATAAAGGCGGGGTAACGGGTACGTACGGTGGTAATGCTGGTATTCAATAATATGCCAAACAAAAGCTTAACTTTTAGAGAACTTCCTTTGGATCCTTTGGGGCAACGAAGGAATATTGTGTGTTGTTAAGTTCAGACCATATTTACAAATTCCAACCAAAGTAAATACTAGTGAAGATGGATCAGACAAATGTTATAATAACTATACTAGCAGTTTCCCGCGACTTTGTACCCGGTCGACAACAGCGCCACCTATCGGATCTATGTTAGTAGTACCGGAGATCACCCCGAACATCCAAACTCTCAAACTTTAACTCTTTATTATAGCCTATGTTACTTCTGGATGGGGTAGCTTTCCAATGGTGAAAGAATCATTAAAATCGGATAAGTAGTACCGGAGATTACCTCGAACATCCAAACTCTTCCTCTATAAAATTAGTATAGATTTGTAACATTTTTTTTTTTTTATGACTTTCTCGTTGGTCTGGTGGCAAAGCGCATCGCTTTGTGATCACGAGGTCCTGGGTTCAAATCCTAGGTCGGACAAATGTAGTTTTTCTAACGAAAAATTCCCAGTATGATTCCGGAGTCTGGAATTGTGCCCGGTATATGGCAATAGGCTCGCCCCCTATTACATGGGACCTAACATCGTCGGCGAAACGTGGGTGTACTCAGTACACCTCTGCCACCCCCTCTGGGGAATATAGGCGTGACGGTGTTTTATTTTGTTACATTTTTTTAAACGTCCAACGTAACTATGTCGAACCTATAAAATGGGTAGTGGAGTCGAATTGTAGGTACTTTATATTCATTTCCTTTCTATAGGTATATAAAATATTATAATGGACGAAGCACGTCATAAAACTTAGGATCAATGATTACGTTCGAATGAATTAGTTTTTTAGATTTTCCACAAAACACTTAATATGTTACATCGGGAACAAAGACATTGGAACTTCTCCCGACATAATCGAAGCTGACGTGTGCGGTGTTCGCCTGTAACGGTTCCAATATCGGACAAATGGTTAGGTGGTGACGCAAAGCGGCCATCCGAGTCACATCTCGTTCCGAACATTGTAACTGCCTTAGCGACTCCTTTTACTGCAAACACGGCTGCGTTTACACGGACTTCGTTTATGTTAGATAACTTTCTCACCAAAAATTGCAAATTTTTTGAGATCGGAGATCTTTCTCTAAATTCTTTATTACTCTCAATTCTGTGACGAAAGCTTGGTCTAGTGGTTTGAAGCGTAGTTTAGGTTGCTCAGTTCGCTGGACCGAGTCGTCGCGAATTCTATTCCCATATGCGATAAACTCTGTGTGACACACAAATGTTTGTTTAGGTCTGGGTGTATGTGTACGTGAATTTCATGTTTGTAAACGTATGCAACGCGAGGTTACAAATTTTTCCAAATGCTGTGGCGGTTACGATTTAAAAAATACTAAAGAAACAGTACCAATCGTTTTTTTTTTTATTTCCGGCGAACAGAATAGATGCTCCCCTGAAATAAGGAACGTCACGTTTCTGGGTGTAAAACTAAAATAGAGTTTGTAACTCAAGCATGATTTGCAAGACATTCTAAATATGTGAGCAGGCGTGTAGTTCAGGTTCTGTTTGCGAGCACGATACGAACAAATAGATATGTTATTGAACTCGAACTAAGGACTAAGGTGGGTATGAACAGATATCACTATGTAAAGCGATTTTTTCGCGCAACTCTTAAAAACAGACTTATGCGCATGCAGAACGCATTCGTAATGTGGACGAACTCTTTTATGTTTTCAGTGATTAATATATATATACAGAGAGTACAGAGTTCCAACAGGTTCTTTCCTTACAGACCTCTCTGGCTTCCTCCACTCTCATAGTTCGTCTTATACACGCTCGCCGGTTACGAAGACTCTTGACTTGCCCTTCAGATAAGACACGGTCTATTTGGTCATGGTAAGATAGTCTAGGTCTTCCCCGGTACCTACATCCTTCCACTTTCGCATTGTGTATCTGTTTTGTCATTCTTTGCTTGCTTATATGCCCGAACCAACGGAGCATCATCTCATCTTTACACAGATACTATTTTTCATACCTGAGTAGGTAGGTAGGTTTCATACCTGCTTTTCCCAACGCTGTTATATGGCAGTGAGAGTTGGGTATGCAAGAAGGAGAACGAAAGGAGGATAAATGCGATAAGTAAGAAAGCGAGTGCTTTCTTACTACGCTGTTGCGAATACGGTCGGTCAGCGTGGCTCCGCACATCTTCCGCAGAGCTCGCATTTCGACCGCATTTATCCTCTTTTCGTTCTTCTTCTTACATACCCAACTCTCACTGCTATATAACAGCGTTGGGACAAGCACTCCGTTATGCATGGCCAGCAGCGTCTTTTGGCTTTAGTGTCGGCTCCCTAGAAGCTTTCCCATCGCACCATTTACTCTATTCCCTGCATTTACTCTTCTCTCTTATCAGCGGTGTATTTCCCATCCTTACTGAAGGCGCATCCAAGATATACAAACTCATTCACTTGCTCCAGCACGTCGTTACCAAACATAATCCTTGCATTCGTTCTGGTTTCTTCCCGTTCAAAAACCATAATGTTGGTTTTCTTCACATTCAAATGTAAGCCATTGTTTATGCAGTTGTCTTTCATAACTGTGACTAGTGTTTGCAGATCCGTGGCTGTTGGCGCTATTAAGACCGCATCATCTGCATATAATAGGTGGTTTCATCACCCATCACCCATTTTTACTCCTTCATTCATCGCTTTTAGTCTTTGAAGACTTTTATCCAGATATATTATAAACAGTCTAGTGCACAACACGCAGCCCTGCTTGACGCCGATTTTAACATCAAACCAGGGTGACATGTTACCACCCACCTGTATGCATGCCTTGCTGTCCACATAGGTGGACTGGACGGCTCGCAACAGAATGCCGTTTATACCATACTCTGGCAAAATGTCCCAAAGTCTTTCGCACGACTCTATGAAACGCCTTCTCCAGATCCTCAAAACCGCAGAAAACCTTCCGGCCTACTGCCAGATGTTTCTCTACGATATTGCGGAGGGAGAAAACTTGATCCGAACATCCTTTTCCAGACCTGAAACCTCCCCTCTAGGAGAAAAATCATGATTAGTGCTTACCAATTAACTTATGCAAAACCCAAAAGATTCCATAGGTTCGACTTGCGCTTCAGAAGACTCCGCCCTATAAACAAGAATGCGCCTATGCTAACTGCTTATAATTACGTTGTCCACGGCAATCGTAAAAAGATATACAGAAAATTTTGAAGTACAATGTGAAGCAAGGCTTATAAAAAAAAACTACACACACCAGATGTGTTGAAAATTATCTTCCAATATAATTTCATGTGATCCTAACTTAACATGGACTTTCACAGCTCGATGCAGCCGCAAATAAGGATCGTAACGACAGGGTTAACTCTAAGATAATCGCCGAGCGGCTATACGGGTTTCCCGCACCGTTACATTGAGTTTAATGTCTTTCGGTCTTCACGACCGCCGTCTGACGGCGTTAACTTGAGGGTTGAGGGTCGGGAGACCGGTGATTACGCCGATGTAAGGACCATTTATGGCCACTACTCGGTTTGTGATTGTGTGTTCGGTGCATTAACGCTTCGCCTTGTTTAAAAGATATTATAAAACGATTTACGTGTCCATGTAATTTGATAGACAAGTTACCACCCAGTTATTAGGTTTTATTTTTCTTTGGGTTCAGAAGTAGTGACGATTATTTTATATATCGCAAGAAAGAATTGGAAATGAGTATCACAAAAAATACATCACATTTAATATTCAAGTTACTTGACTTCAAGACTGATTTCTGAATTCTATTGTACGGCTTTCCCATTTGAAGAATTATTTGAAATTTAACAGGTTATGACTGCCTCGTTGGTCTAGTGGCAAAGCGCATCGCTTGGTGAACACGCGGTCATGGGTTTAAATCCTAGGTCGAGCAAATGAAGTTTTTCTAACGAAAAAACTTGCCAGTATGAGTTCGGAGTCTGGAATTGTGCCCGGTATATGTCAATAGGCGCGCCCCATATTACATGGGGCCTAACATCGTCGTCGAAACGTAGGTGTACTTAGTACACCTCTGCCACCCCCACTTAGGGAATATAGGCGTAACGGTGTTTTTTTCTTTTTTAACAGGTTATAAAAATGTAGTAATTTTACTTACGTTCATTATAATTTAGATGTACCTATAGTTAGGTATATTAAATGATATTAAGTTACCCTTAGCAATATGTATAAAGTAGCCTCGTTTGCTGAAAGTTAGCGGATTGGAAAAACTGTTAAAGAGACCCATACGAGTGAACTTCGGGAGAAGTCGTTGAGGTGTCCCCCGGGCGTCGTCTGTCGACGCCTCCGCCGGCAAGCCTGCGATCACACAAGTGTGGAATGGAATCTCTATTTTCTATTACCTTAACATATTATTCCGGGAATAAACGGGAATAACTTTATTGTTTTAGGGCCTTGCTTTATAAGAAAGGACATTGTTCTGCGCCCATACATGATTTGCCCCAGAACCAACAGTAAAGAAAAAATGCTTGTATGATTTCAAATCACCCATAAATTCCCTTAAAGCATTTATTATTAATCGGACAAGCGGGGGAATCGCAATATTGCACGAAAAGTATTAGATTTTCAGGTTATAATTCAGTAGCCATTAATACAAAGGAGGTTATATTGTGTGTGTGTGTTGACATTCAGTAAAGATGTCGGCGACTTCGATATCAGTACTTAAAATACTTTGAAATATTCGTTTTAGATTGCAAATTGTCCGTTAGATACGGATGTTTGTCATTATTTTAATAAAATAGATAATGATGGCATGGATCAACTCTTTGTTAGTTCTGGGGCAATTTTCGACAATGTCCTTTGTTCCGTAACTAAAGTCCCATACTAGGAATAATTCCTGTGAATCCAAACGTAAATTTGGTGAACCTCGGTCTGAGTGAAATTCACGTTTATCTCGATAAACATTTGTGAGTCACACAAAGATTTGTCCCGTACAAGGATCGAACTGGCGACTACTCCAGTGGGAGGTGCGGCTTAAGCTTTTTACAACTGGACTAAGTCGTCATTCAACATTAGTACATAATAATTATTATTGTCCTAATAATTATATTTACATAAACATAAAAGAGATTAATCAATATCTACACTAAATATAGTAGAGCAATTAATAATATTATCCCTGTTAAGAAACTGTCCCACTGTTGGGCACGGGCCTCCTCTTAAACTGAAATGGTTTTAGGCTACAGTCCACCACACTATCCCAGTGCGGGTTGGCGAACTTCACACACCTTCGAGAAACTCTCAGGGCATCCAGGTTTTCTCACCATATTTTCCTTCACCGCTAAAGCAAGTGATAGTTAATTTTTTAATACCCACATGTTTTCGAAAAGACAGAGCTGGTGCCTGGGTTTGAACCGAGACCTCTGACTTTGTAGTCCAACGGTCTAACCACTAGACTATCCCTGCTTTCTGCTAGTAGAGCAATTAAATAATTAAAATAGTAGAATATTTTTTGTAGTAAATGCCATAAAATATTCTTTACAACAAGTAACCAATTAGCTATTTACAGTCTAACGTCACAATTTCACTGAAAGAATATCAGACGTGTGTTGCTGGATCCCGTAAGTCGTTATCTCGCCAAGTTGTTTGCTAAGCTCGCCGCGCCAAGAATTGCAAATGGCGATAATTCTAACTACGCAGATAAATCACCTACACCCCGTTCAACTTTTTTCCCTCGGGGTGTACCTCCTTTCCGCCATTGTAGGTGATTGATCGCGCCTTTCCTATACTCAAACTTACTTCAAAGCTTACATGTGTTGCCGAAGTTCGGACAAGTTATCGACACTGATATATTCAGATTAGTTAAACGTTCATTCATCGTTTTGTTTGCATCTGAAATTAGAGTTAAGCTATTGTTTTATTAGATGGGGTTGATAATGAAAAATTAAAATGTAAAAGCTGTTATGCGTATATTCCTTAAGCAGGGATGACAGAGGCGAACTTTGTATGACATTTGTAATAAGCGGCGAGCTTATTGCTACGTTTTTTTTTATAGAAGAATCCTTTGCCCGACCTAGGTTTCTACTTTATGACTTCATGTTCACCAGCCGCACCATGCGTTATCATTTTTGGACTTTGGAGAATTTATAATGCCAACGAATTTATAATTGTCTAGACTAGATTTAAATTTAATAAGGTTTGTTACACAATGTTCCAAAGCTATATTTAATATCATGTGTGTTACTACTATAAGATGTGATTTCATATAAGTTCTACGTCATAAAACTAATTAACCTTAGTTGTGTAGGTGTACACATTATTATATAATTGATTCGGAGCTTTATTTGGTCATTGCCAAGTGGGCAAAATATTGTTGATATTTGTCTCCAATTAAACGTACCTACGTCAAACGCCTTCATTTACTGGGAAGTGTAAAGATAACAATAAATTAGACGTCGATGACGCCCCCGGGAGTCTGTGGGCAGCTTGATGTTATGGCGATTTATAGCCATCGCTAATTGCCCTCAATTTACTAACTAACTACGATACATTGTACATCTGGAAATAACTCGGATGATAAACTTCTGAGAGTCGATACAATAACATTTTATTGAGCTACTTTTTTCTGTATTGAGTTCTTAGATTTACGCGAATATTACACATGAAATAAAACTATTTTACGTATTTTATCGCGGTTTATTTTTTATTTTTAGAGCCCGACGTTTCAAGTGCTTTGCAGCACCCATGGTCACGGGAGGGACTGAGGTGTTAGACGTCCAAAAGGCATAGTTGTTCCGGGGTACCCTCAAACTTCTTAATTATTTTTGTTGTTGTTGGTCCGATCTACGCAGAATGAGCTCACGGTGTCTTGAGGTCTTGCAGTGTTATGCTTGGTTTTGGATTTGATTATATTAATTACCGGATCCCAAGACGATGGAAGCACCCAGCCATCTTCTCTATTGAAATTAGGATGTTTTTTAATTTCAATAGCCTCGCGAACCATCCTTGGTAGGAATCGGTGTTCTTTCACGAGGATTTGTGGTCTATCAAATCTGATGTTATGGCGGGTGCGGTCAAGGACATGTTCACAGACTGCAGACTTCTTTGAGCGACGGTGCTCCGCGAGTGTTACCTAATTACCCGTGGCCGGCGGTGATTCACTGCTTACTAGATGGGCCCTCAAACGGTCGTCCTAGGACAACTGAGGGCAACACCGGAGTGAGCGGCTCAGAGGTGTAGAGAGGTGTGCTGCGCTTTCTCCGAAGTTACTCGCGGCGTTATGCCCTTTTAACACTTCCACCCATGGAGTACATCGACGTAGGACCGCATTATCTTCCTACGTCGATATAGCTCTCACGGCTCCTCTCTGGACGGCCAATTAAGGCTAGCCAGAGCTGAGAGTCCTGCGGGCACCCTTCGGTTTCCACTCAACCGACGAAGACACGCCGAGTTGGGGGCCCTGCCCGACTCTCTGAAGCACTCGGGTCCGTGGTGTCGTTACTCACCAACAGCTCGCCACAAGCTGCCCTGCGGGCTTTTTTTTTATTATTATCTATCCATTAGTGAACATTTCTTTTATTAATTGGGTAATTGAGCGCCAATCGTTTATAAAGCCGTCCAGTTCGTTCCGTCTTTGCCTCCTAGGTCTGCCGCGAATTCGAATAAATTTGAAAGACCCAGTTTTTGATTGTTTTTGTCCAAGATGTATTCAGCAGGTGACGTACATGACCAGCCTGATCCTATTTCAGCTTGGCGGCTTGTTGATGTCGTCGATATGTTGCATCGCAGTCGAATCGCAGCTTTGTACCACCCTTAGGATTATATAACAATACACGTAACGACAAACTGGTATTAACTTTGATCCTTGAGGTCACTTGTAAGATCATGACACCGTTTCCGAGACTAAACGCTTATTATGGACACATTGTCGATGATGATGACGGCTTGTTTCAGTCCCTGTGCTGTGTAATCGAATAAATGTTCAAACTAAATCATAAAAACCGTTATTCAGTTATTCCGAATCGCTATCCTTTTCTGCTACCCTGTATAAGCGCTTAACCACTCCGCTCACTGGGTCGAGTCGTAGTTGCGGGTTTGATCTCCGCACGAGACAAATGTTTGTGTGAAATCTGACAATTTTTTTTTCGGCCTGACTGTTTTTGTTTGTGAATTTCTATCTATCTATCTATATCATCACGCCAGATCGCTTGCGGAGTAGGCAGAGAGTACAGAGTTCCAACAGGTTCTCTCCTTACATACCTCTCTGGCTTCCTCCACTCTCATAGTTTGTGAATTTTCATGTTTGTAAAAAAAAAAATAGCCTAGTGGTTAGACCGTTGGACTGCAAAGTCAGAGGTCTCGGGTTCAAACCCAGGCACGCACCTTTGTCTTTTCGAACGCATGTGCGTATTAAAAATTAACTATCACTTGCTTTAACGGTGTAGGAAAACATCGTGAGGAAACCTGCACACTTGAGAGTTTCTCGAAGTGTATGAAGTTCGCCAACCCGCACTGGGCCAGCGTGGTGGACTATGGCCTAAACCCTCTCAGTCTGGGAGTAGGCCCGTGCTCAACAGTGGGACAGTTTCTGAACAGGGCTAATATTATTTATTTATTATTATTAAACGCACTCACGACATAAGCCACAAATAAAAAAAAATCATGAACATAGGTACAAAAGACTCTGTTTTTATAATACAGTCATACAAGGATCTTGTGGCCCATGGCCAAAACCAGATCTAACTCTGTCATCATTGAAACGTCACTTTACGAGGAGGGATCAAAAAGTAGTGAGAATGAGATAGAATATAATGACTATTGATAACTTAATAATTTATTTTTCTACATAGTTTCCGAGACTCTCTACATACCGAGTCCAGCGCTTTTCCAAGGCTTCAATCCCTTTCACAAAAAAAGTTTTGTCTTGGTTCTGCAAAAAGCTCTCCACGGTATCCATTACCTCGTTATCGTCTTCGTACCTGTTTCCCCTTAAGTATTTTTTCAATTTAGGGAACAGATAAAAATCGCTAGCCGCCAGATCTGGTGAATAAGGGGGGTGGTCAACCAATTCGAAGCCAGCTTGCTGAATGGCAGCCATCGCAACTGCCGACCTGTGCGCGGGTGCGTTGTCGTGATGAAACAGCACGCCCCTTCGAAGTTTCCCTCTCCTTTTCTCTTTGATGGCATTCCTCAACTTGGGCATTAAAGCTGCATAATATTGGCCTGTAACAGTGGTTCCACGCTCCAGGTAATCAATCAACAATATTCCTTCTGAGTCCCTTGCCAGCCGATGCCACGATACGAAACTTCTTCGGGGTCGGTGATGATGGCCGTTTCCATTGCGAAGATTGCTGTTTTGTCTCGGGATCAAAATGATGGACCCATGTTTCGTCCATTGTTACGAAACGAGACAAAAAGTTTTCAGAATCTTCTTGAAACTTGTCCAACAATATCTTCGAAATGTCAAGTCGATTTTGTTTCTGACTGTCTGTTAACATTCTCGGCACCCATCTTGCGGAGACTTTTCTCATATTCAAAGATTGTTTCAATATGGATTGAATACTTCCATATGAAATGCCCGTTTCTTGAATTAAGTATCGGATGGTAACTCTTCGATCGCTCAATACAATTTTCTCGACTTTCGCAACATTTTCTTGGGTGACTGACGTCGATGGACGGCCGCAACGATGTTCGTCTTCCGTGCTCGTTCTCCCTACTCGAAATTGAGAAGCCCACCTTGCGACAGTGGATTATGGTGGAGCAGACTCTCCTAATGTTGCCTCCAAATCGCAATGAATCTCTTGCGTCGTTAACTTTTTCAAACAGAGGTATTTAATAACGGCTCGCACTTCGTTTTTCTCCATTTTCGAGAACACGTTCCGACACGAAGTAAACAAATGACTACATTCAGAAAAAAACAAAAGAGAATCTAAGATTTTTTTTATTAATATTACAAATATGTACCTGAGCTATGCCTGCCAGTATTTTTTTTTTACCAAGGAGTATGTCGTTCTCACTACTTTTTGATCCCTCTTAGTGTGACAGTCGCGGAGTGGCCGTTTGCTATGAAATTTACCCAAGTTCTTTTTTTAATTAGTAACCGTGCGGACCTACCTGTTGAAATATTTCCCTGGAAATAGGAAAACTTTACTAAATGATAACCCTAATTTCGCACCAACGCCCCCCTAACAATGTCATCACCCATGTAGGTATGTTGCCTACGTATGTATCATATCACTTTTATATAAAAGCTCTTTGCTAAAACACATAAAACACTAAAGCATTCCCTCATAACTGTGTTCGAACATCGTAATAACATTGCTTGCACGGGGCAAAATAATTCGATCGAAGCAGTAATAGGGCAGGCGAACCGTCACTTTTATAAGAACCGTGTACCGTCCCTGGCAAATGTAGTTTCGTTCTATTTGTGTATCCAGACGGATCACTTTCCGATATCATACAGTGTAGGTGTAGTGTATAGGAGTACTGTTAGGTCCGGGCACTTAGTTGTAATAAAAAAAAACAACTAGAGTACAAGACACTTATTTATTTTTGTTCCACAATTATTATAACCGACTACACTTGTAACGCGGTACTTTTGTCGCTCACACGCGAGACCTTCTGAAGGTCTTTGCCGAATTCAGACCCCTTTGGTAGCTTAGTTTTCACTACTGAACCAACCGGCAGGCAGAAACCAGGTCCGTAGTTGGGCAGTAATTAGACTAATTACCAAATGAATAATGACTACCTTTTGTTGAAAATATATGCCTTTATAATCCCCGGGGGTTATAAAGGCATATATTGCTGATTTGCTTTAACAGAAATGGCAGAATGTGGCAACTGCGATTCAGCAATATAGCAGTGGGAGTTAGGGATGTAACAGTACGTTAAATATAGTGTTATATCAGCCTCTACTGGGCAAAGGCCTTCTCTCACAAATCGAGGAGAGAAATTAGGTCCCAGTGTCACATTTTCGATGATGACGACGAAGTTTCCACGCGGACCCAGTGCGGATTAACGAAGGCAGATTTGTGGCCACCTGCTGTTGGAACTTATCAAGCTGCCTATAAGGCTTCCAACTTGCCTTAATGACTATCACATTACGTGGTAACCGGGACCAACGGCTTAACGTGCCTTTCGAAGCACGGATACGCTCGAATATGAAAATGCCACAAACGGTCACCCATCTCAGGTCGACCAAGTCGAACGCTGCTTAACCTTGGTGATCGCTAAAACACAGCGGTTTATTTGCAATATACTATAACACTAATTTAATATACTTCATACTAAATCAGCCGATACTATGTCACCGCTGGAAACATTGTTGTGCAACTCTAAAAATTTGGATAAGGACAATATTTCATTAGCAAAGGAAGCAACTTTTACAAGTTCTACGGCATTCCAGCTAGTGTTGTAAGAAATGAGCTCTGAGTCGAGCGCTCGAACCCCGAGTCGAAGCTCGCGAGCGTTCAACGCTCGAGCCTTTAAGGCTCCGGAGCCCTTAAGGCTCGAGCTTTCAAACCTCGAGCTTTAAACGCTCGCGAGCCGTTAGGACTCGGCTCTTAAAGGTTCGAGTCGAAGCTTGAGCCTTCAATTTTGCCTATACTAATAAGAACTAATTATACAACCTGATATTTTGATTTTTGATACGATTAGCCAAATATTGTACTAAATGAATATTTTTATCTATATCTATCACCACGCCAAATACGTTGCGGGGTAGGCAGAGAATGTTAATGTTACAACTAAAATACACCCCGATATCTCGTAAACCCTTTATCGGGGGATGTTAATTTTTTACAAGCTTTTATTTAACTTGCAATGTTCGTATGTCTATCTGACTGTCTTTCGGGTTCAAATCTTGAGATCCATTTCTCAAGGACATGCGGGATTCCGATTAAGCTGAAATTTGGCAAACATATGTAAATCCAATAACAATGCAATGATATGGTACCATGGAGCTGATCTGATGATGGAGTCGGAAGGTGGCCATAGGGGCATGTGAACTATACGACATAACCCCCTCGCGTTAAGGCTCGTTAGATTGGTATTGAGAACTACTATACAACCAGATAGTGTACAGTGTCTGATGATGAAACCGAAACGCGGCCAATGGAACCACCAAACTACTCAATATAACCCCGCTGTGTTTGGGCTCGTTGGATTTGTTTAAACGAGCACTTTGCACCCGGATGGTGTCCAGGGTCTGATGATGGAGCCCGAGGGTGGCCAACAGAACTACCCAAGTACTCAACATAGCCCCGCCGTGATTGGGCTCATTAGATTTGTCTTGACGAGTTTTGTATACACGGATGTCCAAGGTCTGATGATGCAGCCGGCAGGTGGCCAACAGCACAAACCAAGTACTCAACATAACTCCGACGTGTTGCGACTCTTTACATTTGTGTTGACAAGTACTTGTCGGTAAAAAGATGTTTTAAAATTATCCCATTTCCAACTTAAACTCTGTCTTTTTGATATGACTAAAGATTCTTCACTGGAAGTAAACCCGGGACTTACAATTGTCTCAATAGACATGTCAATATCTTGGTCGGTTTTGTTCCCTAGCATTATCAGTAAATATTACTCTCTGTGCTATGAGGAGCGTGTGCGTTGTTATTGGCGCGCAACTAAAATACGACTGGTTGCCGAATGTAGGTACCCTTGCGCGAGCACCCGGCAACCCGGTCGGCGCCTCAGCATAGTGTACAGAGAAACAACTCCCTAAGGCCGTCTATTATATTTACCTATTCCTAAAGGGCTATTTGACGAGGAAATAAATATTACTGAAAACATAGGTAAATGTTTAACTAGTTACGAGTTATAAGTATATATTGTAAGTAAAAAACGCAATATTTGATAATTGCTTCACAAATTCCATACAAAAACGAAAATTTCAAAATTTAATTTTTTTTATCCTTTTTTAAATACATTTATACCTTAATTAACAATGAAACTTGCATATAAATGTGTGCGTAATGAGAAATACATTTTAGAAATGCATTTGAAATCTCCGTATTGCTTTGTCACAGACATTGCTGCGCATGTTGCACATACATCGCGCACCCGCTTTTCGAATCTGTTTCTCTGTAATATATATTGGTGGTCTCAGTGACGTATTCCGCGGGGTGAAGTGTGTGCGGGCACAGGGAAGGGCACGCCATCGCCGCCGCCGCGCGGCTCCGTTTTGTAGCGACTTACTTACCTACACTCACATGCGTTACCTATGTAATTGCAGTATAATAAGGAGGTATTAGATAATTAAAATCTTATTAGGTACTGCAAATGAAGGATACGAAAAACATCTAGGTTTTTGAAACATACAAAAAGACGACAGTGAGGATGGATGTATTAATTTATGTATTTACGTAAAAACTAGGATTTCTTTTAGTGTTAATGACTGTAGAAAGTCCAGTTGGCTATAAGAACTTTAATAAGCAACCAAGGCTGGGGTTCTTCTATAACTATAATATTTAACTAAATATTGTAAACACTAAATGGGAGGAGACTATTTGGAAAAAAAACCTGTTGAAATTCTGTACTCTCTGCCTACCCCGCAAGAGATGCGTGATAATATAGGTAAATAGACAGACGAAATAATATTTTCAGTTCAATAGTATATAAAAAAAGGTTTTTAAAAGATTATTAACCTTTATTTAATGTCGTAATATTTAGTTTTAGACTTTGATTATTATTCTCTAATAATATCTTTATTTGTGCGTATTTATTTGTTCAGTATTAAATTTTATAATTATTTTATATATTCATATTCTTATTTTAAACAAATAAGGTATGCCCTAATACGATGGTGTTTCGTGTGACGTTTGTCATCAGACCTTGGACATAATTTGGGTCCAAAATACTTGTCAATATAATGACCCCAAACACAACGGGGTTATGTCGATTAGTTGCGAAGTTCCGTTCGCCACTTTTCGGCTCCATCATCAGACCCTGGAAATCATCTCAGTCGAAAGTTCTTATCAAGACAAGTTAAACAACCCCAAACACGACGAGGCTATGTCGAGTAGTTGCGGTGTTCTTCCGGCCACTTTTCAGCTCCAGCATCAGACCCTGGATATAACCTCGGTCGAAAGTTCTTATCAAGACAAGTTAAACGACCCCAAACACGACGGGGCTTTGGCTTTGTCAAGTAGTTGCGAAGTTCCGTTGGCCACTTTTCGGCTCCATCATGAGACCCTGGAAATCATCTCAGTCGAAAGTTCTTATCAAGACACGTTAAACTACCCCAAACACGACGGGGCTATGTTGAGAGTTGCGGAGTTCCGTTGGCCACTTTTCGGCTCCATCATCAGACCCTGGAAATCATCTCAGTCGAAATTTCTTATCAAGACAAGTTAAACGACTCCAAACACGACAGGGCTATGTTGAGTAGTTGCGGAGTTCCGTTGGCCACTTTGCGGCTCCATCATCAGACCCTGGACATCATCTCATTCGAAAGTTCTTATCAAGACATGTTAAACGATCCCAAACACGACGGGGTTATGTTGAGTAGTTGCGGAGTTCCGTTGGCAACTTTTCGGCTCCATCATCAGACCCTGGAAATCATCTCAGTCGAAAGTTCTTATCAAGACAAGTTAAACGACTCCAAACACGACAGGGCTATGTTGAGTAGTTGCGGAGTTCCGTTGGCCACTTTTCGGCTCCATCATCAGACCCTGGACATCATCTCATTCGAAAGTTCTTATCAAGACATGTTAAACGATCCCAAACACGACGGGGTTATGTTGAGTAGTTGCGCAGTTCCGTTGGCTATTTTTTGGCTCCATCATCAGACCCTGGACATCATCTCAGTCGAAACTTCTTATTTACGAAACTTCGAAGACAAGTTAATCGAGTCCAAACACGACGGTGCTATGTTGAGTAGTTGCGGAGTTCCGTTAATCACTTTTCGGCTCCATCATCAGACCCTGAACATCGTCTGTGTCTTAAGCACTTGCCAAAACACAAACGAGCCCACACGCCATGGGGCTGTGTTGACTCGTTGGGTAGTTCTGAAGGCCATCTTCCAGCTCCATCATGTGATCTTAAACACCATCTCGGTCTATAGTACTCGTAAAGACAAATCCAACAAACCCAAACATGGCTATGTTGTACAAAAGACGTGTCCATTAGACCAGCACCACAACACCGTGTTAGTGGTATTTTATGAATACCTAAAGTTTTCGTTTTACTTGTTTCGAACATATTTCGAAATTATTAATTCCCGGACTCATTAAAATCGGTAGAAATTACGAGAACATTGATTGACCCTTTCTACATACCTATTACTATTGCTTTACGGCCCTCGACTTTAAACTTAAACTCTGAGCAGTCTTTTTCAAAGTAACTACCGTGAACCTTGTTAACAGAGCTCGTTTAAAGCTCGAACCTCCGAGCCTTGTAGCTTCGAGGTTCGAGCCGCGGCTCGAGCCTTGTAGCCGGCGCTCGAGCTTCGAATCGAGCTCTTTATAGAGAGCTCGAGTCGAAGCTCAAGCTTTCTATGGATGCGCGAGCTCTCAACGACTTTAAGGCTCGGAAGCTCGAGCCTTCTGACAACACTAATTCCAGCTGCAGTTAAATAATGATACTTCACATTTGACGTTGAGTGGCACATCACAATTGTTATTTATAACCTTCCGCAGGTCACGACTTCCTATCAAATCAACCAATATAAAGGTATACATATCCCCCTTTCAAACTTTCTTGTTAAAGAGCGAGAGAGAGAGAGAGGTAAAGTACACAATTTTATAATAATATACCGTCCGCGCATCCCATTGTAGAGCCGAGACATTCATTCACAAATCGAGGTGAGAGAGATGAGGTCATACTCAACCATGCTGACCTAGTGAAATTGATAGAGGACTAGTTTTACTAAATGAATCGATGACAATAATTCTCTTAAAATACATAATATGTATAGGCGCGAAGATCGGACGGCCGTTGGGCAGACAGATTCTAAGACGTATATATTGGCAAGCGCAGCGTGGGACGGCCGCCTGCCAAATGGACCGTCGAACTTGTGACGATCGTAGGATGTCGTTGGATGCAGGTGGCATTGGACCGGTTGCGCTGGAGAGCGTGTGGTCTACGAGTGAGGCCTACGTTCAGCAGTGGAAGGGCTTATAGGCTGAGATGATGATGATATAATATGTAGTGTTTGAATCCAAGTTAGACAAAGTGTTAATGTGCTTTTTCCATTAAAAATTTCTCAGTAACAGTCCAGAATCTGGAATTGTACCCAAGGAGGATGTTAGGCTGGTATTTTTTTTAGACCTGATGTCGTTGTTGAAATATGTAGGTGTCAGTTTTATTCATAAATTGATTTTTTACTAAATTATTGTATGAAATGAAATCTTGAAAATATTATTAGACCTACAACATTTGGTATTCTGCCGACAAACTATGCCATATCTTTGGTATAAAGTACTGACGTACGTACGTACTTCGGTATAAAGTAAATATCAGTTCCTAAGAACAATGAACACATTTATTGAAAAAGAATCGCAACATTTCACTCCTGCGTCTCGGCGCGGTTTAATAATCGATTTAATTGAGCCAATGAACAATTTAATTAAAATTCTAAAGACACGAAGTACAGCCCTTGGGATGCCGCTCGGCGTATGTTGCAGTTATAATCCGTGATTGGAGTTTTCGCTTATTGTCCTGAAGATTTATTAGCCCATTTTTCTTAACTATGGCTTTGACAGGTAAAAATACAACATCCATACACTCACTTAATTTACATGGGTCCGTATTAAAAATGCACAAAGCAATAACCTATACTTAAGGTAGTCGTTAGCCTGGCCTGACCTCTACGCAAAGCTCAGCACGAACAGATTTATAGTAGCGTAACGTGATCAAGTTGATATGCCATCCTTTTCACATTACAAATTTACCAAATAAAGATGAAAGTGACAGCACGTTTTCTCGACAACGTTATATAACGCCAAATAGTTTGTGTTAAGCCCTTTCTAGTCAGTCCCGTCACGCGGTATGTTTTCAGGCTTATCTATGACGTCATCAAGCAAATTTTCAGGACTACTTTAAAATGACATTCTCTGCAGTAACAACCAGTAAGCTGAAATCTATGAAAAATATATGTATAGCCAATACGTGTTTAAAAAGAACTGTATTGTGTGTGTGTGTGTGTGTGAAGGATCTACGCTGTTGGCCGCGGGCCCTACGCTTGAGCCAGCTATCTGTATTGTGATTGGCCGATTACCATTGATTTTGAAAAACGTACCTATTATATATAGGTACAACAATACATATGAGTGCTACAGGTACCCTCGGTATCATGCCACGGATAATTCTCATAACAAACAGATTTAAAGCAGTGCCCGCTACTTATATAAAAATATGCGATTATTAAAATGTCGGCAGTACAAATGAGCGGTGTGGAGCGTCAGGTATGCAGGTATTTAGGTACGGCACGGGTTATTGGAAGCGCCGGGAATGTCTCCTCTCCTCTCTTTCTATCCTTCTGTTTATTACTTGATATTGTTGTATCATCGAATTTTGTTCTTAGATTCTTGATTGCCACATTAAATACAGAATAGGGTTGATTTTACACTGTTAGGCCTAGTATATTCTCCAAGCAGAGATGAACTGTACTACACCTAAATTCCTCCAAATATTTTAGGTCCCAATATAATAGGAGGCAAGCGTATTGACATCATACTGGCTATAATTTCAGACAGCGATTAAAATTGTTTGACAAAAATATCACAGAAAACAGTTTGTCCGACGTAGGATTCAATCATTCGAAACCGAACGTCGTGATCGCAAACCGCACCATACCTCACAAGACCAACTAGGCAGTCGAAGCAGAATTTTATCTGTATCGAAATAAAAAAAATCATATTCGTATTGGCAGTATCAAATTTTTAAATCAGTATTGCTGCAGCTACACAAATGGATTACACAGCGCTGCTCATGATGTGTTCCTGTTCATAGGGTTAACATACATTATCTACATTAAACATATGCGGTTACTGGCTCTTCCTGTAAAATAAGAAATCTCATAAATAATAGAACAAAAATAATTATGAAATAAATAATCAAAAAGCACAAGACATCCACTTATTTTTGTTTTATACTTACGGAACAGAATAAATTAAAATAGACAATTGACGTGACGACAACAAACTTTCAGAGCTTATGGGTGCGTTACGCGGGTCACCATTAATTGCGTTTGGTGTCAGTGCTGATGCGGTAGTTAGAGGTTGCAAGAAGTGGCGCACGCGTCGGTTTGAGGGAAGATAAACCATGATTCTGGGACGCGTGGCTGACACGCGCAGTCATTTGCCTGCCAACGTAGACACTATGAATGTCTAGAATTGGTTCATATTCTGTTTTCAAACAAAAGTAAATTAGTACATTATGTGCTAAGTCCTTTCAGTACTTGGAGAATCATTTGATTTTACAAGCTTTTATTTAACTTGCAATGTTTGTATGTCTGTCTGCCTGTCTTTCCGGTTCAAATCTTGTGATCTATTTTTCAAGCATTTGCAGATATCCCATTGATCTGGAAATTGTCGTATGTGTGTAAAGTCGGTGACAATGTAATAATATGGAGCTGGTCTGATGCTGGAGTCAGAAGATGGCCATAGGAACTTGTGAACCATACAACGTAACCCCTTTCGTGTTTAGGCTGGTTAGATTGGTATTGACAAGTACTATACAACCAGATAGTGTTCAGGGTTTGATGATGAAGTCGAAAAGTGGCCAATGAAACCCCCCAACTATTGAATATAACCGTGTTTGGCCTCGTCGGAATTGCCTTAACGAGTTCTGTAGACCCGGATGGTGTCCAAGATCTGATGATGGAGCCGGAAGGAAGCCTTAGGAACTCGTCAACTAAGCCAGATAACTTTATTGTGTTTTTGCTTTAAAAGCTTGTTTTTAAAAAGGTTTTTCTAAGTAAAATTATTTATCGAGAAGCGTAGTCTGAGTATATACTATTGTTGTGACTAATCATACATTAGGATGTTCTTTATACTTAGTTACGTTCGGTCTATATCTATCTATATCATCACGCCAGCTCCCTCGCGGGGTAGGCAGAGAGTACAGAGTTCCAACAGGTTCTTTCCTTACATACCTCTCTGGCTTCCTCCACTCTCATAGTTCGTCTCATACACACTCGCCGGTTACGGAGACTCTTGACTTGCCCTTCAGCTAAGACACGGTCTATTTGGTCATGGTAAGATAGTCTAGGTCTTCCCCGGCACCTACATCCTTCCACTTTCGCATTGTATATCTGTTTTGTCATTCCTTCTTCTGGCATCCTTTCTATATGCCCGAACCAACGGAGCATACCCTTTCTCATCTTTACACCGATACTATCTTTCATACCTACTCGCTTTCTTACTACGCTGTTGCGAATACGGTCGGTCAGCGTGACTCCGCACATCTTCCGCAGAGATCGCATTTCGACCGCATTTATCCTGCTTTCGTTCTTCTTCTTACATACCCAACTCTCACTGCCATATAACAGCGTTGGGACAAGCACTCCGTTATGCATGGCCAGCTGCGCCTTTTGGCTTAAGTGCCGGCTCCCAAGTAGCCTTTCCATCGCACCATTCACTCTATTACCTGCATTCACTCTTCTCTCTATATCAGCGGTGTATTTCCCATCCTTACTGAAGGCGCATCCAAGATATACAAACTCATTCACTTGCTCCAGCACGTCGTTACCAACCACAATCTTTGCATTCGTTCTGGTTTCTTCCCGTTCAAAAACCATAATTTTGGTTTTCTTCACATTCAAATGAAAGCCATTGTTCATGCAGTCGTCTCTCATAACTGTGACTAGTGTTTGCAGATCAGTGGCTGTTGGCGCTATCAAAACCGCGTCATCTGCATACAATAGGTGGTTTATCACTAGATCACCCGTTTTTACCCTTTCAGTCATCGCACACAGTCTTTGAAGACTTTTATCCAGATACACTATAAACAGTCTAGCGGACAACACGCAACCCTGCTTGACGCCAATTTTAACGTCAAACCAAGGTGACATGTTACCACCCACCCGTACGCATGCCTTGCTGTCCACGTAGGTTACGTTCGGTGTTTATGATTTACTGTATTTAAACTTAAGTTAAAGAGCATAATAAAAAATGGCATTTAAGATGGAGGTTATAGTACTATATATTATTTATTAATATATAAAATGATCGAAAAGTGATATTTATACTAATTCGGCCAAGTCAAAATCTGTCATCATGACTGTCTATGTTTTTCCGTATAGTGTGCTCGCAAATACCTGAACGTGATCATTCCGCACGCGTTGTGGTTCTGTCATCTGCGGGCAGAGGGCGCCGCAATCGGTCCGCGGACGTTCGGCCCGGCAAATTCCCTATAATGTATTTAATGACGAAATGCACACAGCTTTTGTACCTACATGGATTTGCAGAGCTGAGCAAAAAACCATGTCAGAAAAAGTTGAAGATCGCATAAAAATATTTCAGGTACTTTTTCAACTTTTTAAAAAAGCTCCATCATCATATAGCTAATTAGAAAAATGTTAAATCGTTCCGAGAACGCGGTGTCCATTCAATTAGGCCAATTCTAAACTATCATCATGTCTGTGTTTTTCCGTATAGTGTGCTCACGAATGCCTGAATGTGATCATTTCGCACGCGTCACCGTATCTGTCATCTGCGGGCAGAGGGAGCAATCGGTCCGCGGACGGCCGGCCTGCGCAAATCCCCTATAATGTGTTTAATGACAAAATGCATAGAGCTTTTCTACATGGAACGGTAGAGTTGCGCAAATAACCATGTCAGCAAAAGATGACCATCATATAAAAATATTAAAAGTACATTTCTAAAGCTCTATCAGCATATGCAATTAACAAACGTCTAACGATGTCATCGTCGTTTCGAGAATACGGTGCCCATATGCTTAACGCCGCGGGTCACTATCATGCTCGTAATTAATTTCATTTTGAGATATTCTATCTCGAATTATGAATGGGTAAATTATCTTGTCATATCATTTATGTATAAGGATATGTATGAAAGTATAGAAAAGGTGCGTCAGAATCATAGCTTTAGTCTGCCTACCTCTGTGGGTGTGTGTTTGTGTGTGTGTGAGTGTGTAAATATTGCGCAGGTTTTTTTTTTTATTTTACCTTAACCATGAATAACTTACCGGTTACGCTGGAAAGCGATTGGGGAGGCCTATGTTCAGCAGTGGACCAGTATAGGCTGAGATGATGATGATGATGATGATGAATAACTTACAAATTACTCATAAACTTTAAAAGGTGGCACATCTCCATTAAGCAGTCATTTCCAAGGCTTTCTTTCTTATAGACTAAAGAAAAAATAAATACTAAACTATACTAAATAATAAACACCGTCACGCCTATACCGTTGGTCTGGTGACTGCCTCGTTGGTCTGGTGGCAAAGCACATCGCTTTGTGATCACGAAGTCCTGGGTTCAAATCCTAGGTCGGACAGGTGTAGATTTTCTAACGAAAACATCCCAGTACGAGTCCGGAGTCTGGAATTGTGCCCGGTATATGGCAATAGGCTCGCCCCCTATTACATGGGACCTAACATCGTCGGCGAAACGTGGGTGTAGTCAGTACACCTCTGCCACCCCCGCTTGGGGAATATAGGCGTGACGGTGGTGTTACGCCTATATTCCCCAAACGAGGGTGGTAGAGGTATTGTGCATACTCAGATTTCGCTGACGATCTTAGTTCCAATGTTCCGAGCACAATTTGAGACTCTGAACCGATATTGAAAATTATTCTATCGATATTTTTTTTCAAACCTTGCCCCACGCTATGATTGATTCCTGTGTCGTGGGTGCGTTTACAAACATCAAAATTCACATACACAAATATTTAGACCGAAGCAAATAATTGTGGGTCACACCCGTTGTCCCGTTGTCCCGTGCGGAAATCGAACCCGCGACTATTAGACACAGTAGGCAGAGTGGCTTAAGCTCTTAACCACTGCGCTAAATCGGCCGTCAATTACACTTTGTCCGACCTAGGATGATAGCCAAGCACACTACGTGATTATGCCAACTAAGCCGTCAGTTCCCCATACAATAAAGAACTAAGATTATTATGTAAATACTCTAGACCCGTTAAATGGTTCTTCCTGCCACAGCGTGACGTGGCCGTATCGCCCCTTATCTATATCGCTGTGGTGTTAATACGTGTTCAGGATTACACACCATTAACTTTGGCTTTGCGTTCGTCGTCTCCGCAAAATAAATAAAGATTATTATAACGAGCGATTAAGTGCCGTGGGAATGATATCGGAGCAAATCAGGATTTGTCACTGTGATACATTGTTTTGGTAAATATTGATCTATTTATCACTGGAACTATTTTTTATTTGTAAAGCATGTCTAATAAAAAAATATAAGTAGTGACACGATGTTCCCTATGTGTTCTCGAGGGATAGGAGAGTACTGTACGCCCAATATATCGCCCATATCGCCGATATGTTAGATCCTTTGGAAAAAACGTTTCTAATGGGCTAGATTAGTGCAAATATGTATGTTTTTTTTTAAATATTATTTTTCCTGTTGTCTAATAGTTTTTTTACAAGCTTTTATTTGACTTGCAATGTTCGTATGTCTGTCTGTCTGTTTTTCTAGTTTAAATGTTCTGATCCATTTTATTATCCAAGCACTTGCGAGTATCCGATTGGGCTGAAATTTGGCATACGTATTTAAAGTCGGTGACAATGCAATAATATGGTACCACCATGGAGCTGGTCTGATGATGGAGTCAGAAGGTGGCCATAGGAACATGTAACCCCCTTGTGTTTAGGCTTGTTGGAGTGGTAATGACAAGTACTATTCAACCACATGTATTCAGGGTCTGATAATGAAGCCAAAAGGAGGCCAATGGAACCATAAAACAACTCAATATAACCTCGCCGTATTAGGGCTCGTTGGATTCGTCTTGACAAGCACTTGCGAACCGAACGGTGTCCAGGGTCTAAGAATGGAGCTGGAAGGTAGCCATAGGAACTCCTTAACTAAGCAAGACATCTTTGTTGTGTTTTACTATAAAAATTTGTTTTTAAAAAGGTCTTTTTAAATTGATTTTTTTTTTAATTTAATAGTAAACTTGGGCTCTTATTTGCTATGACCAATCAAACACGTAATACGGTGCGTTACAATAACATAAAATAACACTGTCACGCCTATATTCCCCAAGCGGGAGTGGCAGAGGAGTACACACCCACTTTTCGCCGACGATATTAAATCCATAGGGAGCGAGCCTATTGCCATATACCGGGAACAATTCCAGACTCCGGACTCATACTGGGAATTTTTCGTTAGAAAAACTACATTTGTCCGACCTAGGAATTGAACCAAGGACCTAGTGATCACAAAGCGGTGCGCTTTGCTACTAGACCAACGTGACAGTTACAATATCTTCGTGGAATAATCGTTTACTGGTCTTCGAGTGGCATAAATAATACTATTACACGATCATTTCACAAAGTTATCGTAACTTGCTGCGTTTTTCATATTGAATAGGGGTCCTGAAATTTTTAATCAGTATGACTATGTCAAATTGAATGTTAATCTTTTCTATAGCTATGTTGTAATAAACGAACGGATGCATTAGGTTTAAGATGGGAATAGGTTGTTCAATCCCACTTCGATGTCTTTAACAGCAGACGAACTTCTTTTAGAAATACAGCCAGACAGATCCTTCATCAGGTCTACATCACTTCTTAGTACAAAATTTTATGAGTTTTTTCTTTCAACATATACTCTACTTATTTGCTTTCTAGCTCTTATTGTGTCACAAAATTAACCTACTTATCTTAATGTGTTAACATATTTAGGATTACAATCTAGTTTATATTCCTTTGCTTTCCTTTCTTTTCATTCTTACTAACTTAAGTCTTTGATTATAATCTGTTTTGTTGACCAAATAAATAAATAAATCCACGAAGTACCACTCCCTTTATCCTTATTCCTTTCACTAAAAGTGGGAATATTCTGATAGCATATTAGTTCTATAGTTTTTTATATATAACATCTAGCCATACTATGAATTATTTCTGTGTCATGAGTGCGTTTACAAAGGTACACCCAGGCCGAAACAAACATTTGTGGGGCATCCAAAGCTTTGCGCCATACAGGGATCGAATCCCTGACTACTCGATCTAGTGAGTGGAAAGGCTTAAGCTCTCAACCATTGTACCAAGCCGTCCGTTAAGTCAATTCTACGCATACCTGTAACGATAAAATTACACACTAACAGAAAATTGCACACTTGAATTGTTTTAAGTAATTAAGGGAATGGGTATCTTCGAGAAATGTATGATCCGTACATCAGGAATTCAGAAATGCAAATTATATTAATTAAATAAACCCAATTTCAACTTTAATTTCCATTCAAAACACATTCAAGAATTTTAGTCATGATCTCTTTGGTACAGGACATTAATCTTAGATCTCACTTATCATTTAATTAGATCCGTGTCGAGTGCCCTTGTGGCTTCAATTTTATTTTATACCGTCATACACACGTCTCTCCCTAACTATACCGCAGAAATGTTCTCTCCTAAATACCAAGCAATTTATGGGATAATGTACTTTATCTCTGCTGCTAAAAGCGCTTTATAGTTTGGATTGGAAAGCAACTAAATGTTTCGATAGTGCCCCTATTGTTACGGTCGTTGTATTCTATGCGCTACTGGCCGGTTGATATGGCAAATTAATAGGGTTGGCGAAAATGGATTTTAGGAGAAATCTAGTTGTGAAATAACTGTTTATTGTATGTGCAAATGAATATATTAATGTGTTTCAGTTATTATCTATACAAATATTATAAAGAGGTAATCTCCGGCACTACTAATCCGATTTTGATGATTCTTTCACCATTGGAATACTACTTTATCCAGAAGTGACATAGGCTATATAACATAGACCAGGTAGGCGCTGTTGTCGACCGGGTACGAAGTCACGGGAAACTGGTAGTCTGATATAAACTTTCTACATACACCGCACTGAGGATTCAAATTTCTTTGCATAACTGAATAACATTCTGCCCGCATCCTATACCGAAGATTACGACTATTAGAATTAGACTAAACCTCACAAGTTTCTGCTTTCAAGAATAATAATGAATTAACTATGTATAGGGACACTTAATTAGTAATACATACAGTACATAATATTTGAAAGTAGATATGAATAGGTTTAAGTTAAGACGGACGATTTAGCGCAGTGATTAAGAGCTTAAGCCGCTCCGACCACTGTGTCTAATAGTCGCGGGTTTGATTCCCGCACGGGACAAATCCTTTTACCCACAATTAGTTGTTCCGGTCTGGGTATTTGTGTATGTGAATTTTCATGTTTGTAAACGCACCCACGACACAGGATTAAATCCTAGTGTGCGGCTACGTTTTTTAAAAGAAGAAAAAGGAAGAATACCATAAGTTAATCTCATAAGAAGTGTCCGACAAAACATTAAAGTACATAAAATAATTTATATCTCAAGTACTGAATTATCCAAACAAAATAAGGAAAGAAACTAGTTAAGTGGGAACCCTGCATCTGAAATGCATTATGTCTTGCGCATCCCCGCCGGATATTAAGCCCCAAATATAATCACGTTCCTCTGACAATATTAAACAGACGATTTTTTGTACAACTGATTACGCACACTAGTTGATTCCCACGAATTTTAACTTCTTTTTTTAACGATTCTTATTTTTAACAATTAATATCGTGAAGTAATGCGTTCACGCTGCATAATTCTACGTGCGTCGGAATAATGTTCCAGATTTAAAATAGAACGAATGAATACACATTCGATCACAATGGAATGAAATGCGTGTTTAATTTTGTATAATTTTAATGTGCGCGGATTCTGATTTTTTTTGTGGTTACGTGATTTTCATTTGAGTCGGAACAGATGTTTAATAATTGGTTCATAATTTAATATCCATACTTGGCGGAACCATCTGACGGTGAAAGCGGGAAAAACGTACGCAATGTTAAAAATGTAGAGTTTAAAACTGTATTTAAATTTGCATCAGGGGTGGTTGGGATGCAGATGAGTGACGTCACGTGTGGCTGCTACTCACGTTTGAACCCCCTTCTCCCTGAGCCTAATTGTCGCACCCCCTACCGAGTTGCGCACTCACTTATATTTTTATTGTTTCAATTTGTAAAAGGGAATCTGTGTAAATGACAATATGATTTAGGTGATATTCATTAATATAATCATCTTTTTTATTATATTACCAATTAGTGCCTAGCCAGAACATAAACATAATACACACACCGTCACGCCTATATTCCCCAAGCGGGGGTGGCAGAGGTTTACTGAGTACACCCACTTTTCGCCGACGATGTTAGGTCCCATGTAATAGGGGGAGAGCCTATTGCCATATTCCGGGCACAATTCCAAACTCCGAACTCATACTAGGAAGTTTCCGTTAGAAATACTTCATTTGTCCTACCTAGGATTTGAACCCAGGACCTCGTGATCACCAAGCGATGCGCTTTGCCACTAGACCAACGAGGCAGGTTACATACAATTACAGGTTAATATCAAATACTTAGAAATTTAATACTGCTTCCAAAAAAATTAACTTGTTTTGCAATGTGTACTGGTGTAGCCATTACACAGTGTAGCTATTGAACAACATTTTTTTCATGAACAACGAAATAGTATTATTTAATCTTTACGGTACATTTCCCCGGTGTTAGTGGAGTTGAGCTAACAGTGCAGCCCTCGTTATTTGTCAACGGCCCGCGCGGCCGGCGCAATCTTGAAATCAATTTTCATTTATTCGCAGCTTAGCCTTACTGGCCCGACGTCTTTTGTGCTACGTATTAAGAAAGAATAGAGTAGACAAATTTAATTAATGCTTAAATCAGTTTTATTATATCTCATATCTATGGGTACAGATTAGCATTATTAGGTAAGAACATCTTGTTGTTACGTAATGAATACTCATATGATAGAGCAAATACTATATATTTTTTTGTTACTTTGTAAACCTGTTAAATGCAAGCGCTCTCATTTACTCAGGGGCTAAATATGCAGTTGTATTACAAGTATTAGCTACACTGTAATGTAAAAATCTAAGGTCTATATATGAGTTTTTGTTCCTAAATACTCGTTATTTACGAGATCAGTTTATTTGGTACTTAATATCGGATAGTAATCAATTTAGTTACCATGGAAAATTATCTGCAGTCGTAGCCAAATACGTATACACTAAAAACAGAAAACTGCTCGATAATTAAGTGATATTAGTGTCTTCTTAACTAATCGTACCCTGTATCGTGAAGGCTGTACTGTGTTTATGACATAGGAGAAGCAACAATATAGGGAAAATTAGTACACATAAACAGAAATATAAGAATCAAGATACAACGTTTCAAAAATAACGTGTAACAGATCTACAAGCTTTCAAAGTCTACGTAAACGTATGGCCACTACATCGCCGAATAGTCTCGCGGCGTGGGCCGGCAAAATCTTTACAAATGTGGGCCGTTATCGTGCCGGCCGATTGACCGGCGACCGGCGGGCGAGTGCCTACTCGCCCGCACATTTCTCACCCTGAAAAATAACGGATTTATTTAATTTTATGGCCACGCCGCGTGCTGAATGGACGATTGGGTGGCGGTGACGCGAGGGTTGCCCGACTTCATTTGTTCTTTTCTCGTGTCTTTTCTTTTTGTGTATATTCATTTGAGAGTATGGTTTTGACGGAATCTGGCTTTCGATGTAGTTTTTCAGCCTCTATTGTTCTGACAAATGTAACGTTCATTTTAGTGCCTATTCATTACAAGAAATTCGAAGTAGTTGTATGTTGTAATAGCGCATGGCACCGAAGTCAGTGTTTTATCTATCTATATCATCACGCCAGATCCCGTGTGGGACAGGCAGAGAGTACATACCTCTCTAGTTTCCTCTCCACTCACCAAAAGTTGTCCTGGTATTTACGTACGTTTTGTTACTTATAGAAATTAAAATTATCGACTGATCACAATAAAATATATTATAAGTGCTCTAAATTTTTTCATACAAAACTATAATCAGACTCGATAATGTAGTCACAATTTTGTAACCCATGGAAGTTTTGTAACTATTAGAGCTACAATTAGTCTGATGTATTTTTAATGGCCACCAATCAATATTAAAAATAAGAATCTGAAAAAAAATATATGTTCAATTTTTATTTTTAATGCAGTTGCATTTTACCAACCTAATTGGTGTACCGGCAGGAGGATCGTAGCGTTCTGTTTACATTTCCCATGGTATTCCCGGGGTGCAGACGCGGGGCACGCCATTGATCTCATTATTTAAATCCCCGTTTATAATTTTGAAATTTGTCACGTTGGTTACATCAATTCGACTTGCACGATATTTTTTTTCGAAAGCAAACTTTTTATTGTGACGATGGATATCGGGAAATCGTGATTAATAGCTAGTTGGAAATGGTATTGCAGATGGGAAGATTAGAAGTTCAGGTTGGTTGAAATTTTTGTCTATTTGCTCTGACTTCTTAGTACAAAGAGTCTGCATCAATATCTATTTAAATTAAGTTAAAATTTTTGACTGCCTCGTTGGTTTGGTGACAAAGCTTAGCCCTTTGAGATCACGAGGTCCTGGGATCAAATCCTAGGTCGGACAAATGTAGTATTTCTAAAGAAAAAATCCCAGTAAGGGTCCGGATTCTGGAATTGTGCCCGGTATATGGCAATAGGCTCGCCCCCTGCTACATGGGACCTAACATCGTCTACAGTACACCTCTGCCACCTCCGCTTGGTGAATGTAGGCGTGACGGTGTGAAATTTGATTTTTTTTTAATTATATCCCCTCGCTGGGAATTATTTCCATGTGGTGGGTGTCTTTACACCTAGACCAAATCCGACCGATTCCACCTATTTGTGGATCGGGTATATCTATGTACTCCCTTGGAACATGGTCGAAGGTTTTATAGTGCTTATTATCTATGAATACGGCCGACAATCATAATGTTCCACAGCATGCGCATTTGGCGTGTAATTGCGTTATTTTTTGTCGCAGCAACCTACAGAATCGACACCCATTCAAACTTAAATACACCGTTTTACCATTTTAAGGTTATAACTATCCATAATGACCTCATTTCTTAATTGCCGAAGGGATATTTTTTGTTTCGTTTATCGATAATTAGATTTTACTTATCGAGATCACGGTGACTTATCGTATCTTTTTTCTGTCTGTCTTACACAATTATGAAATTCACTATCGATGTGATTTTTATTTTATTTTCACGGCCTTTAATTACAGTTTATTTAATTTTGTTCTTAATCGTCTTATGAGAGCTCCTAATTGAAATCCGTACTTAATCTCCTGGGGAATTGTTTTGAAGAAACTTAAGTAAACAAAATTCAAATCAGTTGGGAACTTGACACAGCTGGTTCGTGTCATTTAAACATCGTTATTTCACTGATGTTATAAAGGGCGTTTTTTTAAGTTTCGTCAGTATATGACGATACTTTAAGTCTATTTTAATATTTTACATAACATTACAACTGTCGTAAAACTAAAAGAGTAAAAATATAATATATAACTATGTAACCAGCCTGTGACACTAATTGGCGAACACCCTATTATAAGAGTGAAAAAAGAAGGAAAAAAGCCGCGCGGTCCGGCTTCAAATAACTTCGAATGCAATTCGAATTCTAGGTCGGGTAAAGAATTATTGACAGTCCAGAATCTAGAATTGTGACGGGATTGGCCTGTTGCTCATATCCCGTTCACATTTGGACTTAATATCTTCGGCGAAATACGTTCCGCAAAATTTTTAAGTACTCTGTCTACTTTTCCCGGGACTAATATAGCCCTCCTACTTAACCCAAATCATGGTATTTACGTCCACAATTCCTCAAAAAACTCCCTCAATATAAAATTAATGATATTCCAAGGAGTTTATTTAATTCGAGCAGATGGAGTTAATTCGGCAGCCTGGCGCGTCACGCGATACGGAATCAGTTCGCGTGAGAAACTTAAGCTGCCATTAGAGCACTTTGTAAACTGGCAAAAGGTGCCTTCGGTTAATTTATGCAAATTCCAGTTTCGTTGTTTTCTTTGCGAAGCCTAGCTAAATGGGGGCAGGCGCGCGTACTTATGTAGGAGTGATGCGAGTTCGGTGAAACGTGGGTGAAACAGTGGAGCATGTGTAATTGTTTTATTTGATTCGACAACAATGTTATTAAGAATGATGTCCATTCCTTGAATAAAAAGCAAAATACATTATTTTTATTGATCAACAAACTTTGCATAACATAATAATAATAATAATAGGCCCGCAGGGCAGCTTGTGGCGAGCTGTTGGTGAGTAACGACACCACGAACCCGAGTGCTTCAGAGAGTCGGTCAGAGCCCCCAACTCGGCGTGTCTTCGTCGGTCGAGTGGTAACCGAAGGGTGTCCGCAGGACTCTCGGCTCTGGCTAGCCTTAATCGGCCGTCCAGGGAGGAGCCGTGAGAGCTATATCGACGTAGGAAGATAATGCGTTCCTACATCGATGTACTCCAGGGGTGGAAGTGTTAAAGGGCATAACGCCGCGAGTAACTTCGGAGAAAGCGCAGCACACCTCTCTACAACCCTGAGCCGCTCACACCGGTGTTGCCCTCAGTTGTCCTAGGACGACCGTTTGAGGGCCCATCTTGTAAGCGGCGAGTCACCGCCGGCCACGGGTAATTCATCATCATCATCATCATTTCAGCCTATACTTGTCCACTGCTGAACATAGGCCTCCCCAATCGCTTTCCAGCGTAACCGGTCCGATGCCACCTGCATCCAACGATTTCCTGCGATTTTCACAAGATCGTCGGTCCATCTGGCAGGCGGTCGTCCTACGCTGCGCTTGCCAATACGTGGTCTCCACTCTAGAATCTTTCTGCCCCAACGCCCGTCCGATCTTCGCGCTATGTGGCCAGCCCATTGCCACTTCAGCATGCTAATCCTGAGGGCTATGTCGGTGACCTTGGTTCTTCTACGAATCTCCTCATTCCTGATTCGATCACGTAGAGAAACGCCGAGCATAGCTCTTTCCATAGCTCGCTGAGCAACCTTGAGCTTTTTTATGAGACCTATTGTAAGAGACCACGTCTCTGATCCATATGTCATCACTGGTAACACACATTGACTAAACACTTTAGTCTTTAGGCACTGAGGTATTTTGGATGAGAAGATGTTGCGTTGTTGATAGCCGCGTGGTTCCCGGCTTAGAATAGGACCAACCCATCTCATCCCATCGGGTGTCGTACAAGGCGACTAAGGGAAAACTAGGGAATGGGCAGCAGCGTTCCTTTAACACTTCGACGACCAATAACTGCGCTCGCCAACCCGCCTGCCAAGCGTGGCGAGTATGGCAAACACCCCCAATTATGGAAGAAAGTAGAAAAACCAGGCCCCTAGTCCCCGGCGGTCCTGTTCGTCCTGGCCACGGTAGCAGCCATGGTAACGACAGGACAAGGGGTGCTAAGAATCTCCGGCAGAGATTCGGCTACCACCAAAACCGAAAATTGGCCACGGGTAATTAGGTATCACTAATTATGGCCGGTGTCCGTCCCCTTTGAAATAGTCCAGTTTTTGTCCATTAAGCATCATTTACATAGCCCTAGTTTTCTTTCCATAATTTACAATAGTTCTTGCACCTGCCGGGGTCAGTTCGCTGGTTATGTTTCTTCATTTTCAGCAAGTGTCCCACCGTTAGGCACGGGCCTCCTCTCAAACTGAGAGGGTTTAGGCCATAGTCCACCACGCTGGCCCAGTGCGGGTTGGCGAACTTCACACACCTTCGAGAAACTCTTAGGCATGCAGGTTTCCTCACGATGTTTTCCTTCACCGTTAAAGCAAGTGATAATTAATTTTTAATTCGCACATGCTTTCGAAAAGACAGAGGTGCGTGCCTGGGTTTGAACCTGTGACCTCTGACTTTACAATCCAACGGTCTTACCACTAGGCTATCACGGCTTTGCATAAAGACCTATTAAAACCATTTCTGTATGTAGTGTCGTTTTGAGTTCATATACCTATGCAGTATAATATAAAATATACCTACATGTACACTGGCATAAAATGTGTTAGCACACACACATTGGGACCAAAAAAAGCTTTATAATTTCCAAAATTGGTTATTAGTAATACCATTAATACAGAGGTAATATAGCTTTCAATCGCATCTCACTACGAACGACTAATCGTTAAACTTAGGCAGCGCGGTCGAAGGCGTCATCAGTTTCACCATAATAATGGCTCGCAACAATAGCCGAAAACGGCTCCCAATGGCTCACAATAGGCCCGTTTACCCCACAACAGCAGCTCAATGGTCAGCCGTCGATCCCTTTGTCGAAAAAATCCAAGGAAACAACCTGATAAGAGTGATTAATTGGTTTAAGTCGAATTCAATGAAAGCCGGCTCGGAAACGCCGAGGTTTTTTACGTGCCTCTCGGATAAGCCGCCTTAAATCGCTTTAAGGTAATAATTCTATTTCCAAAGAAGTTTTTGTTCTGTGCCGATGAAAGTAATTGTGTTAGGAAATAACAGAGTTAAACAGGACGCCAGCTTTTGATATTTGTGACTGAATTGTAATATTAAAAAGGCCTATGTACATTTTTGTCAAAAACGAGATTTTACCGCCTAATTAGAAAAGATTAAATTTATGCAAATATGGGGAATGGGAATTACATAATAAAAGAGTAGTAGTGAAGTAGTATTAAGGTTACGCTGTTATAGCACAAAAAGTTTTAAGCATGATTCGACACTAAATCTCGTTGTTCACAAAAATGTACAATAACCCTTTTAGACTGCCTCGTTGGTCTAGGGTCCTGGGTTCAAATCCTAGGTCGGACAAGTGTAGTTTTTCTAAGGAAAATTTCCCAGTACGAACCCGGAGTCTGGAATTGTACCCGGTATATGGCAATAGGCTCGCCCCCTATTACATGGGACCTGACGTCGTTGGCGAAACGTGGGTGTACTTAGTACACCTATGCCTCCCCCGCTTGGGGAATATAGGCGTGACAGTGGTGTGTATCCCTTTTAGCATCAGACCACAAGGAATATTTTTATTCCATTAACCCTTTATTTAGTACACGATTATTTATGATCAAGATGTCCTTATTCAGTTAAGTTCCTAGCCAACTTAAAGTTATATTAGATGCACTATTTTATAACCGGTTTCAATGTGATTTGTATGTAATCTTAATAAGGACTGGTTAAGTTAATAAGATCTGTTTTATTTTCTAAAAAACGACGTAATGCAGCACAATAGACAGCTTAATTCAATCATGTCTTGCTGACACGCCATTGAAGTACTTGAATTTTAATTTTCTTTATATATATTATCCTGATTAATTATTGAACTTAAAAATTATGTTGTATTCATTGTATTACGTTCATAAAATACTAAATTAAGTACAGCAAAAAGGTACCATGACATTCATTGACTGTTAGGCGGCACGAAGTTTGCTGGGTCAGCTAGCTATCTGTTGTCATTTTAAAGATAATATTTATGTGATTTTTATTAATATGTCAGGCATTCGTGCGCATGTGTCATCTGTCCGTGTTTCGGAAGGCACGTTAAGCCGTCGGTCCCGGATACCATTGAATGTGGTAGTCGGAAGTCCATACGTGAGTGGCTTGATAAGATCCATCAGCAAGGGTCGTGGAGACCCTTATCTCTCACCACGATTTGTGAGAGAAGGCCTTTGCCCACCAGTGGGACTGTATAAGCTAATTTATCATAACTGTCATTACGTCGTAAACGTAATTTAATAAAGCGCACAATGAAATAGAAACAGGTTCTATTGGAACCGAGCACGTATAAAGGAAAAAGAAATTAAAAGCTATTCAACCCCAGGGTGTTTTAAGAACTCCAAAACTTAATTCATCAAATGCGTCCATGAAAGACATTATACGCGTAAGATTCGAACCAAGGTATTGTTGATTCATAAAATTCCTTTTGACAGTAACCCTTGCGTCTCGTCTAGAGCGTGGTGTTTCCAAACGACTAGCTCACAATACGCCGCTGAAAATGCGTAAAAGCTCGTTTGATTTGTGAGCGTACATGTCTCGAGTTACTCTGCAATAAATTAAATGTGTATAGAAAATGAATGCGTCAATAAGTTCCCCCATCCCTGTTCGCGTCGGGTCTAGTGATGTACCGGTGATTTATCGATGCGTTTCGTATCAGACTAGTATCATATTCTACTTGTTAGTTTGACGTTTACAACTTTTAATTGACATGGGCATGTGTTGTTAGTTTTGTTTGATGAATGGGTGAACACACTTGAACGGGAATGGAAGAGGAAGGTTTAGTTAGGTACCTACGGTAAAGATATTGACTTAAGTGTTAAAATGAAATTCGCACCTAGTTTGTTCTATGCCCGGCATCTAAAGGAAAATGTTAGTTTAAAAAAAGTAATTAAGTAACGTACGTTACACAATTTCGTACACCCACAGGTGTTGAATTTTTATACGAGTATCTATCAATCAATCAGCCTATCGCAGTCCACTGCTGGACATAGGCCTCTCCTAACACGCGCCATTGCACACGGTTCTTCGCCTTCCGCATCCAGTCTGCCCCAGCGACCTTTTTGAGGTCGTCGGTCCATCTAGCTGGGGCCCGTCCTACTTTACGCTTACCAAGTTGCGGTCTCCACTCTAGGACACGCTTGCTCCATTGGCCGTCGGTCCTTCTGCAGATGTGACCAGCCCATTGCCACTTTAGCTTACTGAGTCTGCGAGGTATGTCGGTAACTTTGGTTCTTTGTCGGATTACCTCGTTACGAATTTTATCCTTCAAAGAGACGCCGAGCATAGCTCGCTCCATAGCCCGCTGTGCGACTTTGAATTTGTAGACTAGTCCCACTGTGAGTGGCCACGTCTCGGCCCGTAAGTCATAATGATTTGTATATATACGTTTTTATATTTAAAATAATTCATTATTGCCAGCATTGCAGTAAATTGTATACATGGTTTCAAGAATTACCGAGACATCGATAGTTTTGGGCTGTAAATGTTTCTCTGCTCTATATTTTTGCGGGTCGTAGACTGAATGGATCGCAAATTGACACAGGACGCAAGGCGTTCCTTTCCATTTGTTTGCATCTACGCAATTTAAACGTATTCACCTAAGTGTTATCTTGTGTATTACACAATTGTGTATTCTATCCTGATCTGTACATATATGCTCCAAATGCGGCTTTATTTTTTGATGATTCTATATGTTTTTACGTTTTTTTTTTGCTGCCATTTAAAATCATACAGCTTATAAAAAAGAGACTTTTGCGTTCTTTTAGTTAAAGTATTATTGTTAGTTCCCATGTTACGTAGATTTGGTGTGGCTTTATTATTTTCTGTTGTAATGCAATATATATATCGGCGCTTAGATTTTCTGGATGGCCGTTTGAATGCTGGTAGCGGTAAAAGGTGGATTTGTTCGTTTTCACCCGCATGGTGGCCGGACATAAAGGAAATCTTGAAATAACACTGAGGTCTCGTCCGGTACACTGATCTTGCTTTATATGCGATTTTGCGCACAATAGTTGGAGGTTAGCCGCTCCGCGATACGTCCGACCTCTTGCCCCGTTGCTAATCGAATAACAGCGCCGCGCCATCCGCTATTTTACATCGACTATATGTCATCGGTGATTCGTTATCTGACAAGTTTTATCTTTTATCGCTTCACAACTAAATACACTTAAGTAATCATAGAGTATGTCTATGAATATAATCGATATATATATATATATACACACACACAATATGCATTCATTTCAGTTGCTCCAAATGTAAAAAAACGACTCCTTTCTTAGACCAATTGCACACAATATATTTTAAAATATACCTGAAATTTATTCACCTTATTCAAGTACCCTCTTGAAATATAATTAAAAACTATTATTGTCGCTAGTAATATATCATTCTTTATTGCACCCCTTTTAAGTTGGTAATTGATTCAACTCAGTAGTGCCACCATAAAATGATAACAAGCTACCGCGCTTAGCGGGATTCTGGTATTTATAACACTATTATATTATCGTTATCGGTTATATCCAACTATGCCGGGTATAACATGGTTATGCTTTAAATTTTAATCTTAATAAGCTCTTCGCGTAAGTACCTACCGGTTTTTTGAAAGTGTAGCCGCTAGCTAGTCTGTATTTTGATAATATGAAAATGGATTATAGAATTGATATTTTAATAAAAAATTCCATAGATGTTGGAAGTAAAGGACGTAGGACCTACCTAACCTACATAGGAGTAACTATTTAACTACATTTAAGTTTCCGGAACCAAAAAGACAAAAAGAAAACCCAACTTCTGTTGCAGTTTTAAAAAATGAAACCAAAACAATTTGTAGGAACAACATTAACGTTGAGTAGGTATGTATAAGGAAATTTTTAAATTAGTAGGTATGTCTGTCAGTATAAGGCGTGCGTCGTCGCTAGAGAGCTTCAAAAATCAGGTAAAAAAACATTACTTATCTGTTTGTCCACTAGATCCTACAGTCATATTTAAATAAGTAATTATGTGTATGTTGAGTCATTTTGTATTGTATATCTCTGTTATATCGTATTTTGTTGTATGTGTTTGCGTTTGTATATTATATTTTAGTCAATATGTACCGCTAGCTATTTACTGTAAGTATTTTTTTTATACTATTTGTTTCTTGTCAAGCCCCCCCATCTATACTACGACAAAATCAATTTCTCCATCCCAAGGTTGCCTGGAAGAGATTGCTTCTTAGCGATAAGGTCACCCATTGTGTTACATATAGTTTCTTTTTTTTTGTGTTTATATAACATGTTTGTTATTGGTGCACAATAAAGAGTTATCTATCTATCTATGTATAAGGAAATTAACATTTGGGAGTCCACTACCCTAGTGCATTGCTAAAAATTTTAACTTTTAAAGTTACAACTTCATTTTTAACCAAACGAATCCGACATACATTAAGTATAGTCATAATTTAGATAATTATTGTAACATAGTTTATTATACCTACATAAATATTGATACAATTACGCGAAAAATATTTTTACCACAAATGTTATGATAATATTATATTTAAGGGCGCTCTACACAAAGTGAGTCGAGTGCGGAATCCGCTAAAGGCTGCGAATGCGTAGTGTGTCATCGTTTCGCAAATTATTAGCTTCTTTGCTCTTCCTTCGCACGTTGTTTCCCAAATTTTGTCCGCGTCAAAGGGACCGCGAGGAGCGAAATTAGCGAGAATGCATATAGGTTCCACATTCGCGCGCCACTCAGTTCAGTATTTTGGTCGTGTCGTTTACAAAATGATCGTAAACTGGATAAAAAAGCACCATCATCGCCCTGCTATTTCCCAAGCTGGGTGTTAGAGGTGTAATGTGTACACCCACATTTTCCGGTCGATGTCGGATTCGAATGTGATATGCAGTCCCATGATTCCTGACTCTGGATTACTACTTAGAATTTTTGATGATAAAAAACCTTAACAATCTTTATCAGACCTAGGATTTGAACCTCGAACAAGATAAGAATAAAGCAACGAGCATTTCCTCACTTTTAATACTTACCCATACTCATAACCATAGTACGCCAAAAGCTAAGAGAGATGCAGCGGCAACTATTTCGTATTACATATTGTGTTTATTTTTGAATTGCTCTTTGCGTCGTGGTGTATTCGCGCTGCAAATTCGCGTGCGATTCGCGGACTTGAGTGTGGAACGGCCATTTGATATACCTACTTAATATTGTGCCTACTTATTGTTGCAGCGTAACCGCAAAGAGGAAAACCACTAAAAATAATACCATACTAATGTAGTTTATGTATGTGCGTATTTCTTGCACCAATCGGACCAAAATATAAATTGCCTTATATGCGTTTAATGTATTACCTTTGATAAACAAGTATTAGTTACGCCAGTATTGGAGTGCTTGTCCCAACGCTGTTATATGGCAGCGAGAGCTGGGTATGTAAGAAGGAGAATGAAAGTAGGATAAATGCGGTGGAAATGCGAGCTCTGCGGAAGATGTGCGGAGTGGAGCTGACCGACCGTATTCGCAACAGCGTAGTAAGAAAGCAAATAGGTATGAAAGAGAGTATCGGTGTAAAGATGAGAAAGGGTATGCTCCGTTGGTTCGGGCATATAGAAGGAATGTCTGAAGAAAGAATGACAAAACAGATATACAATGCGAAAGTGGAGAGATGTAGGTACCGGGGAAGACCTAGACTATCTTACTATGACCAAATAGACCGGGTCTTATCTGAAGGACAAGTCAGGAGTCTCCGTAACCGGCGAGCGTGTATGAGACCGACTATGAGAGTAGAGGAAGCTAGAGAGGTATGTAAGGAAAGAGCCTGTTGGAACTCTGTACTCTCTGCCTACCCCGTAAGGGATCTGGCGTGATGATATAGATAGATAGATAGATAGATAGATAGTATTATAGTTGTATTTATCATATAAAATTTATGACAAATCCGTGTAACTGAAATCGTCAGAATTGAATTTTCCTAATTTCACTCAGGGCTACGTATTATTATTGTTAATATTTATTATGTATGGAAAGTGTGCATCGCAAGTTTATGGTGGTTACTAATTAAATTACTTTTATCAAATAAAAATTCCATAAAATGTTCACAAAAACCAGTAATTTGGTGAAGCATTGTTTTTATAAATGATAATGATGACAAGTAAAATACTTGCGAATTGAATATTAGTCGAATGATCTTTTATAAAATGTTATGTTTGAGGAATAAAATTTTTGCTAACTGAAAAGTTTTTGAAATATTTTTTCAAATATTAGTGCACTATTTCACCATATCTCAGAACCTCTCGCCATATTACTTATGTTTTTTATAATTAAGACACACAATTTAATAGGAATCTACATAATTCTCAATATAATACAGTAGAATAACAAATACAGAATCTTGCTTAATATACTTATAAACTGTTTATTGCCATTACTTATTTGTATGTAAAAATGTATTGAAAACATTCCTCTGCTGATATGTAATTTTTTTTAAACAAATCTTTATAAATCTAGTTTTACGCAAAGGCTAGCCAAAATTAACAATAGTGGGTTAAAAACATCTTTATATCAAAACAAGATACACAGTCCCGTTCAAAAGTTACACTAAAAAAGTCTCCAAATCCTTATGTGTAGTTATAGTTATAATATAAACATAAATTAAATTAGGGCATATTGTACCTTTCTCGTATCACTTAAAGTTGTATTTGCAAAAATAGGGAAGCCCGTTAATTTTTTAGTACTGTCCCCTTTTGCCTGCCTTTTGGTGGTGCCTATTTTCGTGCGGCGAGCGTGCATCTAGCTGTATCTGATCGATGGTTGAAAATTATAATATTGTGGGGTTGTCCTCTCGCCTCGTGAGGTAGGGTTACTCAATGCAATGACTGAGGTGTCGACGACAATAGAACACTGACATAGAGAGAAGAGTAAGTGCAGGAAACAGAGTGGATGGTGCAATGGGAAAGCTACTTGGGAGCCGGCACTTAAGCCACAAGGCGCAGCTGGCCATACATTGCGGAGTGCTAGTCCCAGCGCTGGTATATGGCAGCGAGAGCTGGGTATGTAAGAAGGAGAATAACAGTAGGATAAATGCGGTGGAAATGCGAGTTCTGTGGAAGATGTGCGGAGTGAAGCTGTTCGGCCGTATTCGCAACAGCGTAGTAAGAAAGCGAGTAGGTATGAAAAATAGTATCCGTGTAAAGATGAGAAAGGGTCTGTTGGTTCGGGCATATAGAAAGAATGTCTGAAGAAAGAATGACAAAACAGATATACAATGCGAAAGTGGAAGGATGTAGGTACCAGGGATGACCTAGACTATCTTACTATGACCAAATACACCGAGTCTTATCTGAAGGACAAGTCAAGAGTCTCCCCAACCGGCGAGCGTGTATGAGACGAACTATGAGAGTGGAGGAAGCCAGAGAGGTATGTAAGGAAAGAACCTGTTTGAACTATGAACTCTCTGCCTACCCCGCAAGGGATCTGGCGTGATGATATAAATTGATAAATAGACGAATGGAATATCTTTATTCTTTGTTGTAGATCTAGTCTGAACTACGTTTTAAAAGTGAACTGGTATGAGCTTAATACGTTTATAAAATGGATTAGAATGAACTGTGGCGTTCCATAAAAAGTATCGAATAATAAATAGACCGTTTCTACTAAATTTTCCGTAGCGTTAAACTGATATGTAAATTTTACTTGAATTTTGATGGCTTGTTGTTAAATGTTATGGAAATATTAAAATGTTGAAATAAAACTATTTTACGGATTTTATCGCGGTTTATTTTTTATTTTTAGTTCCCGACGTTTCGAGTGCTTTGCAGCACCCATGGTCTCATGAGCTCATTCTGCCTAGATCGGACCAAGAACAACAAAAATAATTAAGAAGTTTGAGGGTACCCCGGAACAACTATGCCTTTTGGACTTCTAACACCTCAGTCCCTCCCGTGACCATGGGTGCTGCAAAGCACTCGATACGTCGGGAACTAAAAATAAAAAATAAACCGTGATAAAATCCGTAAAATAGTTTTATTTCATGTGTAATATTCGCGTAAATCTAAGAACTCAATATATTAAAATGTTAGTATAACATATTTCTTATATTCTAAATAATAAAGCATTAGGTTGTTGTCGCGGCTCACAATTAGTTGCCCCTACAGAAAATGCGTATAGACAATACTTACTGGTTTGGTCTATCTATCCATCTATCTATAACCTCACGCCAGATCCCTTGCGGGGTAGGCAGAGAGTACAGAGTTCCAACAGGTTCTTTCCTTACATACCTCTCTGGCTTCCTCGACTCTCATAGTTCGTCTCATACACGCTCTCCGGTTACGGAGACTCTTGACTTTTCCATCAGATAAGACTCGGTTTATTTGGTCGTGGTAAGATAGTCTAGGTCTTCCCCGGTACCTGCATCCTTCCACTTTCACATTGTATATCTGTTTTGTCATTCTTTCCTCTGGCATTCTTTCTATATGCCCGAACCAACGGAGCATGCCCTTTCTCATCTTTACACCGATACTATCTTTCATACCTACTCGCTGTCTTACTATGCTGTTGCTAATGCGGTCGGTCAGCTTCTTCCGCAGAGCTCGCATTTTTACCGCATTTATCCTACTTTCATTCTCCTTCTTACATACCCAGCTCTCGCTACCATATAACAGCGTTGGGACAAGAACTCCGTTATGTATGGCCAGCTGCGCCTTATGGCTTAAGTGCCGGCTCCCGAGTAGCCTTCCCATCGCACCATTCACTCTGTTCCCTGCACTCACTCTTCTCTCTATGTCAGCGGTGTATTTCCCATCCTTACTGAAGGCGCATCCAAGATATACAAACTCATTCACTTGCTCCAGCACATCGTTACCAACCACAATCCTTACATTCATTCTGGTTTGGTCATGCTCACTATAATGTCTTTGCTTGCGGGGGCTGTCTGGCGCGGGTCACTCCCTTCTCTCCAATATGGTCGACGGGAGTGATGGCTGTTCCAGTAGTCATACTCGTGAACGGGTGCTGTTTGTGGGGATTGGTCCATCTGGAATCCTTTAGACACTCTTTACAGATACCATCATTAGATTCATATCTCGATCATAAGGCATCACACTAGAGCTAGATCGTAAACCATTTAATTGTAACCCAAACATTGTATTCACACAATATGATTGAAAAAAAGAGAAAGGGAAGTAAATAAAAAAGACTAGCCCGCTGAGTTTCTTCGCCGGATCATCTCAGAAGAAGCTGCGTTCCGATCCGGTGGTAGATTAGTAGTTAAATTAGATTAGAAAGAAATTGACTATTTACATTTATTTTTGAGTTTAATTAATAAGCAATCGCTTGATAAGAACTTGCAAAACTGTCTTATACAATTTAATAAAACACAAACAAACAAAAAAAATTTGATTAAATAGTATTTAGTTCGCGGATTTATTTGGACCACAAACTTGGTTTGGTTGCTGATAGAGAACCGTGTGTAACACCGTAGATCCTATTACCCTTAAACCGGGCACAATTTCAGACTCCGTATTGTGAATATTTCAGTTGAAAAACTCCAAGAACTTTTTGTTTAACCTAGGATTTGAAGTTAAGTCGTGACCGCCAGTTGTGCTATTTACCACTAGATCTAGGAGGCAGTGAAAAGATATCCATTGAAAACCATAGTTATCGTACGTGATAATTAACTAGGCATAAACGGGGGTTAGACCAGATAGTCTTTCCTTCCTCCCGATGCTCCTTACTTCTTTTCGGATAGAAAAGACACACACAGAATCGAAGACCTCGAAAAATCCCTTGCCCGCCGGCCGATGCAGAGCACTACGGCGAAATACCTATTATTATTTTTTTAAACGTATCCCCACCCTAGTATATATCCTGTGTCGTGGGTGCGTTTACAAACATGAAAATTCACATTCACAAATACTCAGACCGAAACAAATAATTGTGGGTAACACAAAGATTTGTACCGTGCGGGAATCGAACCCGCGGCTCTTAGACACAGTGGGCGGAGCGGCTTTAGCTCTACCACTGCGCTAAATCGTCTGTCAAGTATGCATCCTACCTGATCCTACCCCATAGTGACGGCCCCAGCTGAGGCCTTGCCTCATTGCGGTGCCCTTGAGCTAGTTGTCCTTGCGCTTCTGCCTGAAGCGTGTTTGTGGACGCTCGCCCTCCTCCCGGTGAAGCTGTTAAGGCCCCTAGGTCAACAGCGTAGATCATCCGCCCACACCAAATAAGTCTCTACCTTAATTGTACTGAGTACTAAAACAGTAGAAATCCTTATTATTATGATGAATAATGTTTTATTGTTGTGCAATATTAACTTACCTACTGTGAACAAACAATCATGAACTCATAGACACAAAAACAACATTAATAAAATAATTGTACAAAAGGAAAAGCTTGTTTATTTTACAAATTAGGGACTTCCCACTATTCCCTATTCCCGCTATCGTAAACAATGAGAATATGGAAATAACAGTTTCTGCTATCGACAGAAAGAACAAACGTATTATTCGCAAATGGAAGGATGTAGTGACCAGCGAATACCAAGGCCATCTTATTATGTTCACATAGCAGAGACCGCATTTGATGGATAAGCCACGAGTCTTTACATACATCCAGTATGTGTTCGTGTATGAGATGAACTAACCATATGAGTGGTTCAGGTCTGAGAGGTTTATATATAGGAGGTGCCTAGAAGACCAATTCTCGTAATCAAAATCTGCATCTCGAGTCTCAAAATTTAATCTCAATCTCACAAATGGTAATCTCGTACAATATCAACATTGACCGAATCCAGATCGAACCGAAAGTTGAAAAAAATGTAAACGGTATTCCGATAAAATTTTGAACTGAAATCTATATATTAATACGTGAAGCAAAAACTTTGTACCAATTTTTACGAAAATTGCGCGGACGGAGGAGTATGAAATTTCCCACACTTATAGTTTATATAGAGAAGAAGTGCAGAATGCTAATATTTTTTTAAAATTATGCTTATACCATACATTAAGTCAATGAAAAAAACATTACACACACTACCATGTATTTGACACAATACACGTCAAATTGATGTTTGTCTTTAATATTATTTGTCTATAGTCTTACTGAATGTCAAACATAACCAGCAAACGATGAAAGAGTAGGTCTAATATCGACCTATGGGCGACTACTCGTGAACAATAAATATACAAAACAAACGTCAAATTGAAGATTTCAGTTAGATTTTTTTGAGGCATCTTAGATTAGCGTGTGATAAACACATAACCAACAATATATTATAAACTAAACAACTTGACAGAATATCGAAATTAGACTGAGATGATACTGTAATTGGATCAATACTATAGTGGAGAAGAGTACGAAGTGTGAGTCAATTCATAATTAAATCTCAATTCTGTCAATATTCAGTCTTAGTGTCAATTAAATACGAGAATTGGCTTTCCGATCTCTGAACTCTTTACTTACTTCGATATGTCTTGATGATCTCGATGAAGGAGTGTTAAAGGACTGAACGTTTTCGGGCATCTATTCGTTAGTATCAAACGTATATAACTTAATAATAAATAGGACTTATATGGATATAATGTGTACTGAAAATATTGACTTAGTGTTATATAACTAGTCTTACTGTAATTTTTGGAAATTACGGTTTAATTAATTATGCGAATGTTTTCTAACTTTAAAATTATTATTTTGTTTTGTCATATATCGGCATTCCTCACATTGTAGCCGTTCCATTAGTTGCTAATGTTGACTTTCATTGCTCTACAAGCTCCCTTAAACGACATTAAATAAATTATATGTACTTGTTATTCTAATATAATAATGACCATTATTTCGTCTTTAAACTTATTATCAATATTATTTCAAAATTAATTATTACTCGTTAAATGTTCCATGTTAGCTACTTTTTCTTAAAAACTAGCATGTTGATAGACGCTGTAGTTGCTACACTTACAATAGATTCGCCAATAAATCAATGGACCGTCCGTAATTCGATTCAGTGTCGTTTTTATTTAGGCCTAAATGCAATACCGCGCAAAATCTGCCCACTTACAGTGTTAAGCGTCGTTTCAAAGCCAGAACGTCGTAAAAGCGAGAGCGGCTCTGTGCGAAAAGCTCCACAAGTGCAGAGCTTTCGTACGGGAAAAGGAAGGGCATCACACCCCGCCTAGAGCAGGCTCCCTCCCGCTTCAATCCGCGTACTCGCTCGTCGGCGGTCGCGGCGAACGCACGTCGTTGTGGCTCCAGTACTAGCTCACACGCGATCGCGACAAAACTTTTCAGTGTTGTGAAAAAACATTCTCGTCGATCACGCGAAAATGAACACAATTTTTATGTGCTGTGGTTATTTATCGTCTGTGTAGAGACTAATCATCGGCAAGAGTGCTCAGAAGAGGCTAATTACGAGTTGCTAGTCTAATTGGCCGGCCGGCGTTTCATGAAGGTGAGCCGACTCTTATTTCCGTTCGGCAATCCCTCTAATTGCGTCAATTAGTGTAATGCGGCGACAGGTTTGAAGAGTCGCTTAATGATCTCGACCACCGGACTTGTACACTTTGAAAAACTATTAAGTCAAGTCGCCGAAGTGCCGCCCGCGGCCGCTATGGTTTTAAACTAATTGTTAATTAGTATATTGTATGTATTGTGATGCTTATCGCGTTTGAACTTTTGGTAGGTTCATTTGTGAAACAATTGTTTGTTTAGGTAAATATATTTTTATAATACTAAGAAACTAAGGTCGCTGGTTTTTATGAGAAATAATTTATTTGAGTTACGATAGTGTAATTTGATGTAATGATTATTACCGACGAAAAGTTTTTGTAAGTTCTTAAATTTCTAAGAACTGATTTAGTTTTGGGTTTCCTTTGAAAGTCCAAAAATTCAGTGATTTAAGTCGTAATACGTCATCACGACTAGTTGGTTAAGCCATAATTATTTAACGACTTTAATTTAATTTGGTATTTTTCTAAAAATAATACTGATAAAACTTTATTTTAATTTTTTCGTTGTTCTTTGCATTAAAATTAAAAGTCGTTACCTATATAATAAAATTTTGAACAAGTCCGAAATTAAAACTCTATAAAAAATAACAACAATTATTTATTAACAATTTATTACTTGGTAACAATAATAAAGCGCACAGATAAATAGTACACCGAGTCAAATGCAATTAATTTATTTAAAATGATAAATTTAATTTACGTAGGCGTCAAAGATAACGAGCGCGCTGTCATATTTCGAAGTTGACAAACCGTTTCCGTTTAACTAACAAGTAATTAGGCATGTGTAAAATAATAACTTTATAATGTATGTGCTATGAGAGTGGAAGTCAGAGAGATAAGGAAAAAAAACCTGTTGGAACTCTGTTCTCTCTGCCTACTTCGCAAGGAATCTGGCGTGATGATATAGATAGAATGAATGTACTGCCTCGTTGGTCTAGTGGCACATAGAGCGGGTAGCGATTACGAGGTCCGGGTTCGAATCCAAGGTCAGACTAAGTGTTTTCAATCGAAAAATCCTCAATAACAGTCCGTAGTCTAAAGGTGTCTTCATTATTATGGTAACAGGCTCGCCCCCTATTACATAGGAACCTAAAACCGTCGGCGATTTGTACACAATACCCATTTATATATTAAATCGGTTAGAACAGCTTGAGAAAATTTTGCCGAAATGTGGAATGTTCGGAACAATAATATGAATATCTTTGTTCACCCTCTTGGATATAAAGTCGTAATGCTTAGTAACACAAGGTTGGTTTGTGACACGAGTGTACTAGCGTGCTTATGTTAGAAATGTCAAAATTAACGTTAATTAACATTTTGAGTTCTTAGATTTACGCGAATATTACACATGAAATAAAACTATTTTACGGATTTTATCGCGGTTTATTTTTTTTATTTTTAGTTCCCGACGTTTCGAGTGCTCCCGTGAGTCCCTCCCGTGACCATGGGTGCTGCAAAGCACTCGAAACGTCGGGAACTAAAAATAAAAAGATAAACCGCGATAAAATCCGTAAAATAGTTTTATTAATTAACATTGGTATTATGACTGACCACATCCGCTACTCAAGGGTAATTAAAAATTTGCTATGTTGTTTCCTAAATGCATTATTAATATTGTTATTTAAAATTTAATTAGTATGAAATATAATAATAATAAATTAAAACACATTTGAAATTGCCCTAATTATTTATTTCTGTATTTATTCGGTGCCTACGTGTTAAAGTTTAATTATTTTTAATACAAAATAAATTCATGAAAATTACTTGTACTGAGTGTGAAACAAAAATATTTCACTATTACTGAAGAAAATTTGGGTCTTGGATAACAGAAATTCGAAAATTTATGAATGTGTTTTGATATTTTCAAACTATCAAAATTTTTAGCCATAGTCTTCAGAGCTAAAAACACCCTTGTAGCTGTGCATGGGAATTATCAAATTAAAATATTTTAGATGAAAGAAAAGTCAAATACAACGCAAATTAAACAAATTATTTCGTCACCATTCAAAAGTCCAGTATAAGTAAATGCCGTAGTGTTCTGAAAAAATATTGTAACTTTCATTTTAAAAGAGCGGCCATGAATGTTTCTGCCCTCCTTCCCCATGGAATCCAAATTTCAATCACTTGATAATCTTGAGTAATTACTAACCTATTTCCGACCATTAATAATTACTTGGTCGACATCATTAAAAAAGTTTTATTTTCAATCAATCTAATTCACGATGGTTCATTACCGTACATCAAACCGGCATCTACGAATGAAACCCACCATTCCATTCAGAAACTTGATAAAAAGGAACTCTAAAAAACAGGAATCCATCTTTTTGCTATAAAAATATAGAGTCGCCGCGGACGACGCGACATGGTTGTCCCAAAAGCCAATTAGAATCCCGTATCCGGCTTGTTTATTCACTAATTAGCGAGTAGCTCATTAGAGCTACATCACTACGGCGAGTGTGGCAATGCCTCATTCGTTTAATTATAAACACAGCCTTCTTCTGTTCTTATAATTACCGTACACAATTAATGGACAACGTTTATAGCTTATCTTACGCATAATGAATGTTTATATAAAATGGATTAACGACATTCTACTTGTGTATCGTGTTTTTTTAAATTTTTTTTATACAGTTGGTTTGTTTGTCGTAGGTTTTAAGTCAGGCATTCTTAACAGGGTTGGTTATTTCGGTAAGGTTTGATGAATACTTGTTGTGTATAATATTCATTGATATTTAGTAAATATGAACGTACTGAGGTCTGCAAGGCAAGAACCTGTTGGAACTCTGTACTTAGTGTTGTAAAAACGCTCGAGTCGGCGCTTTAACGTTCGAATTTTCAACGCTCGTAAGCGCTGAGTCGACTCAGCGCTAAACGCTCGCCGTTCTGCGCTCATTTTTACAACACTACCTCTACTATCTGTCTTCCCTGCACGAGATCTGGCGTAATGATATAGATAGGTGAACGTACTTTTTAAGTACCTAATTTTTAAATCAATGATTATGTTATATCATAATCTTAGTAAAAACTACTAAAACGAATAAATTATTCATTTACTTCAATAAAACAAGTACAATTTAGAACAAATACTTTCAAATGTTAATGATTCCATTACGTTAACGGTAACCGATACAGTGGTATCAGCATAATTAATTGATAATATCATTTTAAATTTTCAATTACCTATGTCAAAATTATATTTTAGCGCAATGGGATAGTGCGTTTTCATTAATTAATTTTGGCTAATTAATAAACCGGCTTAATTAACGAGAGTGTTAGGATAAATTTATCTGCGTTGATTGGCCCATCCGTTGACTGGTCGGTAGGAATCTAATTTTTTTGTAATTATAATGAGCAGATTTTGTCTATCGAATAAAAATTAACCATAATCAATCTTTCTAAATTATTAAAAAAAGGTGTTAGTTAACACGGAGCTCATTTAGTAAATTAACATATTTAAATTTCGAATACATCGAACGTTTCTATTTGCAATGGCTGTTGCCAAAACAGATATTATTAAAAAAATAATAATAATTGACAACACCCAATTCCGAGTGACCTTTGGTCCGAACATCGCCTCGCCTTACAACCTAATCGCGGTAATGTTAACTCAGCTTTACTAATTAGAGTTATGGCGCCAAAAGTATATTTAAAAAGCGAGCGTTCATAATGGTCGTAAGTTATTTTTTTTATTTGTTTCATTAAAAATAATGGCAGTGACATGTGACCCTAGGGCTGTCATTAGCGGGCGCTAGCGGGACGCGGGCCCACCGCGCGCACTAATTGGTGTGGCTGCAGCCTCCTCCGCTGCTCACTACAAACAAATTAGCTACAGGAACGGATGTTGACGCTGTCATAGGGTTCACACTTTTTTGGGAATAGAAATAATGTTTAGAGAGAAATTGTGTATTCAAAGATACGTTCTAAAAAAATAAAAAAGAAGAAAAACATAAGTACATATTGTATTTAATCATAGCTTGTGTGTATGTACAATTGTGATTTAAGCTTTAAACTACACCGTCTCGCCTATATTCCCCAGAGGGGGTGGCAGAGGTGTACTGAGTACACCCACGTTTCGCCGATGATGTTAGGTCCCATGTAATAGGGGGCGAGCCTATTGCCATATACCGGGCACAACTCCAGACTCCGGACTCATACTGGGAATTTTTCGTTAGAAAAACTACATTTGTCCGACCTAGGATTTGAACCCAGGACCTCGTGATCACAAAGCTATGCGCTTTGCCACCAGACCAACGAGGCAGTCAGCTTTAAACTACTCCATACTTAAATTTATTTCAAGTTTTTTTGTATTACCATTATAACGCTGCTGGTTTTTTTTTTAAATTAAACCTTTTTATGACATTTTAAAACAACTTGCAATGGTTATGTTGTGGGTACGCTGATTCATAAAATCTAAATAATTCTTTTTTTTTTAATTTGAGAGGTTTATATTTTACTTATTAGAATATTGATAACGAAACATTGTGGGTTAAAATAAAAAAAAAAAACATAGATATTCCATTAAAACGTATGCTACCAATTAATTTTAATAATTGATGTAACGATTAAATTGGGATTTGAGCCGGAAAAATAACCTGGGAGCCATTTTTCCGGCATTTTTCAAAAAATTAGTTCCGAATCTATAAAATAACGTAATATTGACAAAAAACGTTTTAACTGCTCCGCTCACGGGTATGGCTTAATTTGCAAATCCGATTTGAATCCAATAGCTTCCCTGTCACTGGATTACCTATTGCATTTTTATATTAATATTATTTTACTTTTGACTAGAAACTGTGTGGTTCATGGATGGAGGAATGGAATGCTTCATATTTGTTGATTGGTTGGTTTGTGGGTTGATTTGATGAATATAAAATCAAAAACTGTATAAACTATAAATAATGATTAGTTGACAACCCTAATTGATAGGATTGTAATGAGTACAATCTAATCACGTTTTGTAAAATGAATTATGATGATGTTGCTGCATTTACACAACATTATAAAGAAACTGAGAATTGAAGAAAGAAAATACTTCTGTATAGTGTTAGACGTCCAAAAGGCATAGTTGTTCCGGGGTACCCTCAAACTTCTTAATTATTTTTGTTGTTGTTGGTCCGATCTACGCAGAATGAGCTCACGGGGTCTAGACGTAACACTGCAAGATCTCAATCTTGCAGTGTTACGTCTAACACCTCAGTCCCTCCCGTGACCATGGGTGCTTTGCAGCACCCATGGTCACGGGAGGGAACAACAAAAATAATTAAGAAGTTTGAGGGTACCCCGGAACAACTATGCCTTTTGGACATCTAGCACCTCAGTCCCTCCCGTGACCATGGGTGCTGCAAAGCACTCGAAACGTCGGGAACTAAAAATCAAAAATAAACCGCGACAAAAGTAATATTCGCGTAAATTTAAGAACTCAATATAAAAAGCTTAAGTTTTACAAAATCTAAAATAAAGCTAAAAAGAAATTGACGTAGAGAAATAATCAGATATTTGATTGTTATTGTTAGTTCCTGATTTCTTTACGGTATTTCCCTTCATTATTAACTAGTTACAATCGTACACAGATTTCAAAAACTCCGTGTGTTTACTAAGAAAGCTTTTAATCAACGTGACAGTCAATGGTTTTGCTTCATATCTTCAGCCGATAGACGTCCTCTCCGAAACGTAGGCCTTCCTAAACATTGCTAAGACGACTGGATTTGTATTGGTCGCAATCCTGGTTTTATTTATTTATTTATTTATTTATTCTTTATGCACTTTTATGTACATAGGCGGGCTTAATGCCTGAGGCATTTTCTGCCAGTCTACCTTGGGGTGGTGTGGAGACAAGTGTGGCAGGTGCGAAATTACACGAGTTTTACTTGCAACCTTCATCAGGTCATCGGTCCATTTTGTTGCGAGCCTGCGACCTTAACTTCTTCCTATACATGGTCACCACTCGAAAACCTTTCTGGTCGTCTATCTAACAAGGGATGTATCGCCCCGTCTGGTACTTTATTTGAGTTTGGCAAAGAGTTGGTGACTTTAGTTTCCCTGCCTCTTCTTTTCTGATAGGATCTCGCAGGGAAAATTCTCTTATGAGGAGATGTTTTACATGAATTTGTTATGATATTTTCAAACTATCAAAATTGAAAATATTAGTAAGTTAATAAAAGGAATTACTTCTTTATAGTCGTGGTGTCAGCCCTAGGCAGCGAAGGTCACTAATAATTAGGTTGTTGGTAAGGCTTATGTTTTTCAGCAGCGGCGGCTCCTCTCGTTACTTATTTAATTAGGGGCGCTGCCTCGCGTTCCTCCGTTGCATTAGCCTTTGCTCTTTCATTACCTTCTGCAGCTTTAGGCATACTTGGATGTGGACCTTTTATATTTTGTGCTGGCTGTGATGATTTTGGACTAATAGGCGTAAGATAGCTTAATTGTCGTGCTATAGCAACATATCTCGTCTGTCTGGGCATGGTCAGTTCCTGCTACGAATACTTGGCGTATAGGTATATTGAAGAAGTTACCTCAAGCGCATTTCGACTCGATAGAATGATTTCACGGAATCTGAGCCTTTGTGCCCAAAATAATGGCAATAACGTCATCTCCTATTATACTGAGACCTCTGTCGGGGTAGGCAGAGACTACATAGTTCCAATAGGTTCTTTCCTTACATACCTCTCTGGCTTCCTACACTCTCATAGTTCGTCTCATACGCCGGTTACGGAGACTCTTGACTTGTCCTTCAGATAAGACTCGGTCTATTCGGTCATGGTAAGATAGTCTAGGTCTTCTCCGGTACCTGCATCCTTCCCCTTTCACATTGTATATCTGTTTTGTCATTCTTTCTTCTGACATTCTTTCTATATGCCCGACCCAAAGGAGACTACTGAGACCTAACCTCTAGAACCTCTAGCTGCGGGAATGCAGATGTGACGGTATTGTTTTTTTTTTTATTTACCATCATCATCGGCCTAAATAAGTCCAATGCAGGACAAAGGCCTTCCCCAATGATCGCCACGACGGCCGGCTCCGTTTTATGAGGTTATTTCAAAATTTAAATTAGGACTGCCTCGTCTGCTTCGTTGGTCTAGTGGTAAAGCACATTGCTTTGTGATGACGAGGTCCAGGGTTCAAATTCTGGGTGGGAAAAATGTGCTTTTTCTAACGAAAACTTCCCAGTATGAGTCCGGAGTGTGAATTGTGGCCGGTATATGGCAATAGGCTCGCCCCTTATTACATGGGACCTAACATCGTCGGCGAAACGTGGGTGTACCCCAGTACACCTCTTCCACCCCTACTTAGAGAATATAAGCGCGATGGTGTATAATTATAGCATCAGAAATAATCCATACTTATATTATAAATTCGAAAGTAACTCTGTCTAACGTGTAACGCCAAACAGATTTTGATGAAATTCGGCAAGGACATACATTTTATTCAGGAAAAGAACATAGGCTACCATTTGTCTCAAAAAAATTTAAGGGTTTAAATAAAACCACCTGAAAATAACGCGAATCAAAAAACAAGATATAATTCAGTTTGTCGATAATTTAAATCAGTTTACTTAAAATTGCATTTAGCATTGTCGCCAATCCACTAAGATAGGGGAAATTATTATATTATATGTTTGACGTATAAATACATAATGCAATTAGAAAGTCTTAACCTCGGGTCCCTCATTAAGGCATCCTGTGTGACAATACGGGATCGGGAGGAGATAACCTCGGAGCCGGTGGCGTGACAACTGACGGCCGATGACGTGCGTTTTGTTTGTACACATGTGAACTCGCCGCATTATACTCCAGACTAGCTGTTACCAGCGGCTGCGCACACATTTACGTTGTATTATTATTATTGAAATACAATATAGCTTACGTTACTTCTACTATAACGTAGCTTGAAAAGAGAATGCTGTGAAAGAGTTAATAAAAACGCTGTAATTATAAAAAAAAATATTTCATTTATATAATATTAAGTGTAGGCTAGCTGTTACTCGCGGCTGCGCACGCGTTTATTTTGTTTTATCTTTATAACTTATAACCGATGTGGTAATTTCAAGAAAAATAATCTATATTACTTTGTTAAAGTTTAAGTTTCATCAAAATCCATAAAACGTATGTTTTTCTGGGTAACACGGAAAAAGTGTACTTATCCAAAAGTACCTACTTGCATTTACACGAAAATCTGAAAAGCTTATATTCTATAACTTCTTATTTTTTGGAAACACTTTTCAGTTTCCTATACAAGTTTAATCGATCAGCTGATCAATTTGTATTGAAAACAAAAAAACAATTCGTGAACAATAAAAAGTTGTCGAAAAAAATTGTTTAGACTGACCTGCAAATTCACTTTCGGCATGATAACGCCTTTGCCTGTCATCCTGTACGGAATGATGTGGAAATCCATGGTGATCATGGACTATAAAATATCTCAGAAATCAATTTTGAAAATCTACCTGGTTGAACTTTCAAAACTTATTCACTATTTCTAAAACTTACTAATTATAACTAGTCGGCCACTAGACACCCATTGGTCGAAATTCGACCATAATTAATTTAAATTATAAGTTATAACATGATTAAGGTTCTATTGTCAAAGACTATACTATTAATTTGTCTATTTTTTCGAAACAAATTATATGAAATTTAAATAAAGTAAAAACAAAAAATTATTAAAATAAAGAACCTTTTTTTATTGTAACAAAAAACCATGCGATTAAGAAAATGCTGTCTATTGAACTTGACATAAATATTTCATAACTTCTTTGTAAGCGATGTTTTTTGGAAAAACTCTTTCATCGTTTGCTGGTTATGTTTGACATTCAGTAAGACTATAGACAAATAATTTGAAGTGTATTGTGTCAAATACATGGTAGTGTGTGTAATGTTTTTTTTATTAATTTAATGTATGTTTTATGCATAATTTAAAAAAAATATTTAAACTTTCTCTATATAAACTATAAGTGTGGGAAATTTCATACTCCTCCTTCCACGCAATTTTCGTAAAAAGGGGTACAAAGTTTTTGCTTCACGTATTAATATAATGATCATCAACGTGAAAAAAATAACTGGTAGCGTTCCAAACGTTTTAATATTTAAAACCTTATTGATTTCAAATCTCGGCACAACCGTTCGACACAGATCTCCAACGGCAAGTGATCGTTCTGTCGATTCGCCCGCCTCGCTTCACACCCGTGTTGTCAGTACAAAAATTATAATGCTCGTATATATTTCCACCGCCAGTGTGACCAGTAAAATAATAAAAAGTACATTTATTAAAATATTAAATAATAATAATAAATTTGTAGTTTTTAAAGTAAATCTTACAGGACTGATTATCAACAATCTTTACTATTATATGCACAAGCCCTAAGAAGCCCCTAACGTTGATTAATGCGATATTTTTGTTACATTTTATCAGCTCTGACGACATAGCAATTAATTAAGTTATAAATATTGCGAATGATTTTAATTAATGAGTGCCGTTTCGTAGATATATTTGATGCTGTGGTTTAATTGCCAATTAGATAATTTCTGCCTATTTTAAAACATGGTTGAGATACTCGTCTCATTAAAGTGCCTATTGCCTAGGGCAGGACAAACAATATAACTCTGTTATTGTGTGAATATGTTCGTGAGTTAGTATAACTAGTATACACGCCATAAAATATAGGAAACAATACCTTAAAGCGTTTGGAGAAGATCCTTATTTTTCAAGGCAGGGTCTTATTTATTAACTCACAATACTTAGAGAATTCTTCAACGAACAAAATCGGTAACACGCAACAAACGAATGTCGGATTCTAATTCTGTTTTTGTGAATAGTATTCATAGTAGAACGTAATTCAGTATTTATTTTAAATAACGTGGACTAATAAAAAAAATGATAAAAGAATAGATTCTCCAAAAACATCTACCTCAGATTTAATATCATCACCTTATTTTCTTATTATTTTCCCGTTACGAAAGGGGAAACTGACAAAATATTGTGTCGCGGTAACTATAAAGAAATTAATTAATGACATCACCAGTAGTTAACACGGTACAGTGTTAAACCTCCCAATCTCACGAATACAAAAGCACTCTTCTAGTCCTTTTGTGATGTCTAACAAAATTTATAATAAAATGCCAGAATACATTAAAGAAGATAATAAATACACTACATTTATAAAGGAGTTAAAGATAATTTTAATAAACAAATCCTACTACACTGTAGATGAATACCTGAATGATAAATTTTAATTAAAATTAATAGACGATAATATATTATATGTAAGAATAAGTAAAGTTTAAAACTATCAATAAATATAATAATAATAATATCAATAAAATAATAATATAATATCAGCCTATACTGCCCACTGCTGGGCAAAGGCCTTCTCTCACAAATCGAGGTGAGAGAGATTAGGTCATACTCCACCACGCGGACCCAGTGCGGATTGGTGGAGGCAGGCTTGTGGCCTCCTGCTGTTGAAACTTATCAAGCCGCCTTTAAGGCTTCCAACTCGGCTTAACGACTACCACATTAAGTGGTAACCGGGGCCAACGGCTTAACGTGCCTTCCGAAGCACGGAGACGCTCGAATATGAAAATGCCACAAACGGTCACCCATCTCAGGCCGACCGAGTCGAACACTGCTTAAGCTTGGTGATCGGTAAGAACACCGCGGTCGCACAGCGCTACGAGCGCCTCAAAAAATATAATGTATAATAATGAATTATTTTTTTATATAATATATTCTATAATGGTCCCAATTGAGATAATCGACGCTCTTCCTCTCTCCTAACTTGCTGCGCCCGACAGGGCCCATAATTTTACAAAATTAATGTTTTAACGTTTGCGAAAGCAAGAAACGTTTGAATTTAAATTTAATGTAAATATACCTAAATACCAAGAATTATTCACGAGTCGCAAAGGATGCGCGCAAAAAACTCATTCCTTATGTTTCTAGGGCAATTTGCCATAAAACTCGAGTTTCCCAACAAAATACCGGGCGTACAAGTAAATAATATTTTCTATCGATCTCGCCGGCTCCCTAATTGGCTCGAATGCAAATACTCTGTTATTAGGCAGGTTAATTAAAGAGTTATCGGTCGTAATTAACCCGTTTCGGTACACTACGTGTGCCTATGGCTCGTTCGAAACACTACTAATTAAGAAATTCCTCCTT